>CM074980.1:11806804-11831420 GCA_037576825.1 Pangasius krempfi
TCCAAGCATGAGGTAATAAAAGCGTGAACAGCCATCTCTAAGGTTTTATGATTTAGAAAAGGTTTGATTTTTGACAGTAGACGAAGTTGATAAAAGCTAGAACCTATTACAGAGGAGATATGTTTGTCAAAGTTTAAAGATTCATCTTAGTTGTCTTCCGTGGTCTTTCAGGCCTTTGGTGTTACCGAGTTCACCAGTGTATTTCTTCTTTTTAAGAATGTACCAAATTGTTGATATGGCTCTTAAAGTTTCTGCTATGTCTCTGATAGGTCTGCTTTGTTTTTTTCAGCCTAATGATGGCCTTCTTCACCTGCATCGAAACCTCTTTGGCTCACATGAACAGCTACCACATGCAAATTCAACTCCATACCTTTTAATTCCTAAATTTGTCATGACATAATGAGGAAACAGGCCACAACTGACCATGAAACTGCTTATCAGTCAGCTGTTCAATTACTTTTGTGCCTGTGAAAAAAAGCCTATGTAAAAAAAAAAAATAATAAACCCCTTCAATTAAAGCTGAAAATCTATACTTCAACCACATCTTTATTGCTTCATTTCAAATCCATTTAAGTGCTGTACAGAGGATTTGAGCCAGTGCTAGTCCAGGCCTGGAATATTGATAATTCCATTGAAAGGAGCTGTTGTGTGCCACAGCATTGTGCTGTTTCTCCAGGAAATCAGTACTCTCCAGAACTTACACACATCTCAAAATGACACCGTTACTTTTCCTTTCAGACAGCTAACATAATTTCTGACTGACTAGCTGGACGATCAAATTATCAAATTAGCTGCTCTTTTTAAAAGTGTTGGGATTGTTTTGCTTAAATAAATCTGAGAGCAGGTTCTTAATTAAAATAATAACCATTGCAGCAAAAAAAAAGAAAAAAAAGAAAAAAGGATAACAGGACTAAAATGACTAAAATGTGGTTGGTGTTGATAAAGTTTTTTTTGTGCTTTAAATGCTTTGCCTCACTGTTTGTTTAAATATTTATATGTTCCAAAAAAGAATGCATAGGCTCTATTGACATAAAATGTTTTATCTTGTGGCAGACTTCAAAGCCAGCTCAGTAGAGACCTTGGTGGGGAAGTCTTACTGGCCTTGAATACAAGTATGATCAAGAGGGATATATTAACCAACCATCCTGACAATCACGGCATCAAATCCTCTTCAAACTTAATCAGGTTTAAAGTGGTTAAATAATTGCTTTTGCCATCAAAACAATGTCTGTAAACTGAATAAGCAAGCTGATAAATCTTCCACCAAGTTCTTATTCTAGCTTTATTTCACACACTTCCTTTTAGCTGCTCTGCTTCTCCCTGCTCCTCATTAATCTTCAATATAGTTAGCACCTTTTTTCCTTCCTCTCTCAGTGTAGGCTGGTGTATACCACTATGGTTTCCAATTACAATTAAAAAGGCTGCAGTTTCTCATTTCAGCAGATATAAGATCCAATCTCTGGATCCATGTATTTTGTGTAACCACAGTGCAGGAGATGTATTCTACATTCTATTAACGATGGCATAGCACTTGCATAGCATTATAGTAAATAAATATGCATTATGGATCTGTTTATATATGACCTACATGCTATATGGTATGCATTATTTTTTGCATTTTACTATTCATCCATCACATCATCATATTAATTGCAACATTGTTGATAGCTTGGAAATTGATAGGCAATTTATTAATGCAGCTCATAAATTAATAGGCTGTCAGGCAAACTCCAGCACTGTTCAGATTGTAAAGATCCGACACTTCATCCTTCTTTCTCTCACCAGAGAGATTCCACCACGTCCTTAAAATCAGTGTTTTTCTGAGACAGTGTTTTTCTTTATGATTGCAGCAATTTAAATCAGAAAACCTACCAAAATATAGTCAAATTTATTAAATTGTTCAATATATTTCATTTTTGTTGGTCCCAAAAGTATGATATTCTGTTCTGAGTCTTATGGAGATGCTAATGCTTGCTTGTAGATTTTCTCATTGGGTTTCTGCTCTCTTGCAGCAGACTACTGAGGAGAGAGTGAAGAGCACTTATGTCCCAAATGCATAGATATTTTATCTGCAAGAATGTAGGATAAATTGACAGCAAAATTGACTATAAATCTGGTTTCTAATTTTTGAAAAGGAGAGGAGCAGATCTCAGCATTGATGTGATGGAGCTTATGATAGCAAGGGGTTACACTTATATACTTATTATATATATATATATATATATATATATATATATATATATATAATTACACTTATATACCACTTTGGCATTATGCTCGACACATCACACTAGAGATTGGACTGTGGGCCTAACTTTTATTAGCCTGTGTGTGGGGGTGAAATGGCAGCTCCAGCTGTGTCATGGGGTAATGTGGAATATGGTGTGCTGATTGAGACTGTATGTGACACTGCTCAGATGAACTTACTCCCAGCTGTCAGTTTCACTGGCTGATGAGGGAAGTTGAGAATCAGACATCTGATGAGAGCTGAAATGCCTCATTGTCATTTAATTGTTGAAAGAATGCCTTTATTGTCACATATACATTACAGTGAAATTCTTCTCTTTGCATACCCCTGCTTGCTAGGAAGCTGGGGTCAGAACACAGTGTCAACCATGATACGATGCTGCTGGAGCACAGAGAATTAAGGACTTTGCTTAAGGGCCCAGCAGTAACAGCTTGGCAGTGCTGGAGCTTGAACCCTGACCTTCTGATCAGTAACCCAGAGCCTTAACCAGTGAGCCACTTCTGCCTCTTGTTGATTTGTGTGTGTTTTGTGTGTGTTTTGTGTGCAGATTTTAAAAATCTGTGTGTGCGTGTGCGCATGCTCAAGTTGATGGAGATTAATGTGTGATCTCTTTAGGGGAAAAGGAAAGCTCTAAACAACTGCATAGCATAGATCATATTCTTACTTAACTGTTCATGCTGAGGTTATACCAGGCTTATGTACTTTTTACTGCAGTGCTTATTCATTTTTTTTCTAAACCAAACCACCAATGCATTTTTTTATTCACTCCAAAAAAAAAAAAAATTTGTAATTGGAACCTGAATTCTTTAGCCCAGTCAATTTGACTTCTGCACCCGCATTTGCCCATGCTTCTATTTCATGTCTTCTATTTCACCTATCGCCTTTATAATTTGTGTTCAAATCAGCACATGCTGGCCTTAGATTTCAGTCAATAATGGACCATTAATCAGTAGATTACTCTTGGAAATTTCACCATTTTCATAATGAGGTCTGAGGGAAAGTTTATGATTTGCTCAGCAGCTGATTGCTTATACAGCTACACAGTGTGGCATAATTACCCTTGGAAAAGTCATGGGAGACAATGTCTGACAATCACAACTATGCGGACAGGAAGAAGATAGTCTGTAAGGTAGTCTGTAAAGAATGGTATGCTGTTTAATCTCTGACTATGATATGATATGAACCAAAATGTTTTTTTTCTCTTCAGGTTAAAGGAGTCTGAGCTTAGATCCATGCCTTTATTATTCTCTTTTGTATTACCGCGAATGGGCAAGTGTTGTTTGTGTCTTCTTAGCAGGTTTAATTAATGTCACACAATAGAACAGTTAGGTAGAAAAAAACTTTATAAATTTATAATACATTACTGGTAGCAGAGTTGCCAGGTAGGGTAGGACTATAACATACAATACCATTATGGTATATTGTATTTTTAAAGTGCAAAACTGTATATTTACACGACTACTGCTGGTAGCAGTATTATACTGTAAAAACTGCTTCAGTTTTACAGTACAATATTGTAACAAATCATTCCAGTCCACATAAGAACAATCCCACGATGTAAATTGCACACTATAAAAATCTGCTAAAATTCAACAATCAAATTTAGCAATAAGGAACCAGTAAAATTAACAATAAAACCGACAGTGACAGAAAGAGTGGGTCACTGTTCTGAATTCCACAGAAAAAAAACCACAAGAAAAAAGCTACATGGGGTTTCTATATACCTATTATTAAAATACCAAGATATCTGGCAAATGTTAGCTACCTAGCTAGACTAATCTTACATAGCATTACCTAACTTTACCTCCAATTTTATGTTGTTGCACCCTGCTTCATTAAAATAACTGAACCAATGCTTCTTTTTTATGAAAACTTGGTGATGGAAGAAATAACAAAAAATTCAGTCAGATGTGGTTTGATCGCTGCTTCAGCATCATGCTTTGGTGCCTAGATTTACAGTAGCATTAAAGGTATAGCATGTTTTACTGTGTTATTACAATACACACAGCACGGTTACAGTGGCTACAGTAAACTTCTCTGATACAGTGGAATCTGCCAGCACTAGTATTGAGAGTATTACAATACCAGGAAAGCATCCATATAGAGCTGTAAAGCACATTTAAAGTGTCATACAGGTTTGAACACAGTGTTTTATTGTAGAAATTACAGAAAGTCTTTACAATGTAGATGGGTTATATACACTGACCTCTAAAGGATAAATGTAAAAAAGCAAAAGCAGCAACATAAAGTTTGTGTTCCCTTCAAAGCACTAAAACACAAGAAGGATTAGCTTCCAGGAAGCCTCAGCTCCCAGAAAAGAACAGATTACATTGCCGTCATAAACACTGACCTTCGAAACTCCCCTGTGCCACACCGAAATACAGATCTTATCAGTGCTGATTGGGCTTTATCCATGTGCTTTCTGATATGTCTCTATCTAACTCTCTCTCAGGCAATCTCTGACTTAGCTTTATGCTAGCACATGCCATCTCTCCAACCACATGCTCTTTTGCAGGCTATTAGAGCACCTCCTAGCCTCCCCTGGTCTAGATGCAGGACCAAGGTCCTGACTACAACACTATTAAGTTTTCAGGCCAGTGATTGGGTGACCTCCGAATCTGGCAATCAGTTGCTGGTCTGGGTGTGTAGTTTTGCCAGTAGGTTTGGCAGTGTGGCAAGAGGATAAAGCTGATGCTCACTGAAGGCAACCTCACCATCCAACCTCTAGAAAAGAGATCAACATTACTGATAGTGTGGTAGAGAAGATTTATTAAGGAGGCTTTTTTGGCCTCACCTAGAGGATCCTATTAAATCCTGCATGCACAAAGGTAAACAGGGCAGATAATTTATGGTGGCATTTACAGGTGGCAGTGATCCAAATTCCATTCAAGAAAAGAGATTTCTTTGTTGTGGCTGGGTTGAAAGTTAGGAATGTGTATTTTTGGTTCAAGTGTTGAGGATTTTGTAGCAGTTCTGAAATAAGTGTAAGCAAAGGCTTTGCTTATAAAATTCCTTGATTAAAATTACATCTACAAAAAAGACTACATGGACTCCCTTTTAACTGATCAACACATTGCTGTTGATGTTAATTATTTGCAAAGTATAGGGTTAAAAACTGTCCACAGAAGTGTTTGTGGGGGGCAAGTGGGGGCTTGTGTTTGGGGGGCAGGGAGGGTGACTCGAAACAGATTCTTCTCCCATGTTTTTGTGGTATAATGAGAAATTGAACTCTGTTAGAAGACAAATGGAGGATGACACTAGATTCTCTAGTGAAGCTAGTGACACTAGATATGCTTGATGCTATGGGAAAGAAACTTCAGAATTAGCCCAGATTAGCCTAAATTAGGTACTAGTTATAATGGATTTCTGGAGGAATGAAAAGCCTTATGTACAGATCAGTGTGCATATTCTGTTAATGATGTATAGAAAGCATGCTGGGTTAGTGAGCAAAATCATATTGATAGGCAGTTTAAAAAATATAGCTTATTATATAGTAAAATAGGACCCTATACAGAGTTGAGTTGCACGTATTGAGGATTTAACACTGAAATTGCTGAGGTCTGATGACCTCTCTTTAGGATAATGAAAGGACCCTGAAGCATTGCTGTAGATTTCTGATGTGCATATACCATTAGCCATCTGTGTTACCACTGAGTTGTCCTTGTTCTGTGGATCCTGTTGCTGTCTATTTTTAATTAACTTTTCCTTACGGTTTCTCCAAACATTCACGAGAGCAGTATGAAAAGCTCTCCACCATGCACAAGAACATGCAGAAGCTTTATGAGAGCCTGGGAAGCTACTTTGCCTTTGACCCACACTCCATTAGCATTGAGGACTTTTTTGGGGACCTGGCTAACTTCCGCACTCGCTTCATGGTGAGTTCTTTTTAATTCTGTACTTGAAGATTAAATTAGGTTTCTTTCTTGATCTCCTAACTTCTGTTTCTCTCTCTCTCACTCTCTCTCTCTGGTTATTCTAGTCTTAAAGAATAGGTATAAAGATGATACTCTGTATTTCTGTATATTTATATATTTCTCATGAAAGTACAGATTAATACAGTAGTATGAAGGAAGGTAATTTGTATCATTTTGAATCAAACAGTATCCTTCCTCTTGCATTTCCACTAATTTACAAGTGTTTATTCCCAATAGGCATAACTCAACATCTCAACATAGCAACATCTTTACCAGCATTAGTCAGGACATACATCCATGGATCACCCTCAGTTTCACTGAGCTTCACCTGTCACACATACATTGACACATATCATCATCATCATCATCAACATCATATTTTGCTTTGGCGTCTTTGGCCAAGACTGCTGATCCAGGCAAACGGACATTGTCACTCTTTGACAAGGAAATTATAAAGAAATTTCATATTTATGATCAACACCTGACTGAATTCCACAGTTAATTTTTTTTTATTCTGCTAGCATATTTATGGTGCATTGTTTTCAGTTATTTAATCATAAGCATTTAGATATGATGACCGACATTGGTGAGTCAGTCATCATATCTATCCTTCTAAATGAGTGTGCGTGCACACACACTTTGTAGTCATATAATAAAGTACAATGTTCCATCAGACTATAATTTATATTTGAAGTGCTAAGATAGGTTGAAGGTGAGAGAATTCTGCTCCACTATGTAATGCTCACTAGAGGCTAAGAATGAACACTATATTACTATATTAATGACTTATCGAAGAGACACAGATGGGTGATAAACAAGCATACTCTTGTTAATTGAGTGTGCCACTGATTGGCCCAGTAAAGGCACAGAGAGGTTAAGGATACTGATGCCAATTAACACTGAACTGCAACTGTGACGTAGTTTTAGCTGTTACACAGCTGATACACATCCAGGAGTTTCAATCAGCAAGAGCTAAGTTGCACATAAAGGTGCATGTCTAGTTGCAAAGTGTTTGTATGATACTTATGGGTAATCAGTATAAACACAAATATGTGGTTTATTTACTGTCCCATGGCCTTGTAATATTTTTAAGTATGGATATTCTATATTTAGTGTTGTAAATATAGCTGGCCCAATAATGTTCCTATCTTTCTTGTTTCATAGACAGCTGTACATTTAATTTTATTTGTAAAAATGAAACCAACTGCTGCACCAGTGGTGCAGAGGGAAGATGCATGTGATATGGATTGGGTGGACTGGTATATGAATGTCTTTGATGAATTTGCTGATCTGTATTTTAGGTATATTTTTATTAATTATATAACTATCATCTTAGAGCATTAGTGCTATGCTATCAAAACATTGTATAAATAAAAACAACTTTAGCTATTCAAAATACATTACGACAAACTAAAATGATTACAAGTAGGTACGCAGTTGCAGTATTCATACATTTTTGAGACAAATAGCCAAGAGAAGAAGGATAGTACAGCACTGGGTACAGCCCATGCAGCCAGACTGTTCTGTAATTCTATTTGGTACCAGGCAAAGACAGAAGTGGAAAGCAAAGCCATGTCAACAGCATTCACAGCACTGCAGTGGGAAGCCATGCATGAAGCTGTTGCAAAGTGAGGCAGGCAAAAAAAAGACTGTCAGTTATCTGCTGCTTACAAATGTTTTTCTCTTGCAGACTTACAGTAGAAAAGAGAAGAAACAGAGATTGTTACAATACACATCTTACTGATCTCATTATTAAAATTATTAAAATATTTTTGTTATTTGAAATTGATGATAAAATACATGAAACCTGACACCAAAATATGAAGATATAAATTCAACTGGAACTATTGGAGAATGGGCAAAAGGATTCTATAACTTTTTCTTTTAATAATTTGAGAAAATACTTTAAACTCTACAACCTTTTTCCTTCATTAATTCAATCAATCAATCAGTTTATTTATTTATCAAAAACATGTGGCATTCCTAGTGACATTCCTAAATAATATTTAAAGCTGCTGGATATAATATTTTGGAATTTTGTCACCTCTGCTAGAACCATAAGATAATGGCAGAAGAATATTTTGTAAAGTGGGTTGTGCTCCACTCTTCTCTTATGCATGGCTTAATCTCACAGCTGTGAGTGCCACACATTCACAGAGAATTCACAGCTGCATCTCAAACCACATGTGGCACACTAAGTAGTATGCGTAAGTAGTAATGACACCAATGACATTAATAAAGTAGAATGTGATTTGGGATGTGGCTTAAGTATTCATGACTATGGACCATATTCAGTCAATGACTTATGCGCAAAGGTTATGCAGGGAAAGTTACTCATATTCAGGGTCAACTTGTACACATGCTTAAATGATTTATTGGATACCCAGTCATTTTATGCTGCACGTAGTTGATGCCTACTGATTTCTTGAGTAAAGTTGTCTGAGATGGGATTAGACCACTGTATGTAACATAAAAGCAAGAGACAGTTTTAAAAATGAAAATTAAAAAAGATTAATACAATGATATAAGAATGATGGAAGGCATTAAAAATAAAAATCTAATAGGAGTAGTATATTGATAATATCAAGTCAAGTGGCTTTTTATTGTCATTCCTCTATATAGCTAATATACATAGCTACATACATACATCTCGTTCCTCCAGGACCAGGGTGCAAATACAATCTTGAGATGAGTGTGAGACAATAAGTACACAGACCAAAATACACTGAACAATAAATACACAGAAGAGTGAATACACAGTACAATAGGTACACAGTGCAGTGACAACAGTACAGTGTTGTGTGGGAAAGCTATTGCAGTGATTGGCTGTAAACTACTGAGTAGTGTAGCAGCAATGTTAGCAGCGAATCACAGTGATACTAGCATGCAGAAGCGGGTGAATAGCGATTTCCTCTGAGTGTGTTATGCCGTACCCTGACATTGTAAGAGCAGCAGTTTGAAAAGGTGGCTGGCCGGCTTCACGTGTCTCAGAGGAAGCACAAAGCCAATTCCCACTTTCCAGTTAGTTTGCCCTCCCTGGTTTGTAGTTGTTGTATGATGAGACCAAACTGGAGGGTGATAACTGGCCATGACTAAATTAGGAAGAAAATCAAGAAAATTTTTTAAAAAGAAAAAGCAAAACACCTCTGCCAATGTGTTCTCACAGCATGCTGCTATATAGGCTTCCATCTGCATAATATGGCCCAAACTTTTGCCACAGATTTTCTAAAGTGCTTAGAATATCAATGCTGCTAAAGATGAATTGTAACATTGACTGTACACCAAGCCTTCTCACCCTACATCAGTGCCCAAACTCACTAATGCTCTTATGGTTGAATGTACAGAACTGCGCCAAATAATAGTGGAAAGCTTTCCCATAATAGTGGAGGTTGTTACAGCGGCAAAGTGGTGACTAATTTTGGAAGGGGATACTCAACAACCACATATGGGTGTGATGGTCACGTGTCCACATATGTTTGGCCATATAGTGTATATGCATCAGAAATGGCTCCATACTCTATTGACTAGCCCACTAAATCTAGTTATCTAAAACAAAGTGTAGAGAACAAAACTATAACATCTGGTTACTTCCTATGTTCATTCATTCATACATCTTTATAGGCTGCTTTATACAGCAATACACTCTAGACGGGATGTCAGTCCATACTTTTGAACACTCATTCACACCTAGCCTCAATTTAGCATAGCCAGTCCTGCTACCAGCATGTTTTTGGGAATTGGGAGGAAACTTCTATAATAATAAGGAAACTCATATTAACAAACCTCGCATAAACAGTAAACTGAGCTCAGGTTTGAAAGGGGTACACTGAAGTTCTGATGGGGCGATGGTACCATCTGCACCTGCCTGTCAAACACATTAAGCATGAGCCAGATAGTGTTGGCATGCTAGCTAAAAAACAGAGCAATATACTGTATGTTACACACTCCAGAAGAGACTCCCCAGGTGACTCAAAATAACAGCTTGAAATATAAAAATACAGACAAGCTTACCATCACCAAACCGTTAATTACTAACCAGCTATCATGAGTTCTCTAAATCAACAACTGGATAACAGTACAAACTTCACAGGAATGGCTGACTTCTGGTTGGCTGACCATCTATCATTCAATAGCTTCCCACCAAATTAGAGAACAAATAAATGTCTTACCATTTCAGCAAGAAAAAAAAGCTAAAACTCCCTCAGTCCTGAATCCTTTTTCC
The DNA here is from genome assembly GCA_037576825.1 of Pangasius krempfi. Taxonomy (NCBI): domain Eukaryota; kingdom Metazoa; phylum Chordata; class Actinopteri; order Siluriformes; family Pangasiidae; genus Pangasius; species Pangasius krempfi. The sequence continues at coordinate 11,817,189 of CM074980.1, forward strand.
TCTTATAACATTGGAATCTTTCACTCTGTCACTCCCATTTGCTTTGCTCTCTCACATTCTCTCTCAGCTGATTGGCATACCATATAGTCAGACTTTTTTTTCCCTAAAGTTTGGATTCTTTGATGTCTCTTAGTTGGCGAATGGCATACTCAGTCGCCACCAATTCTGACCTGACACCCCTGACACAGCGCTGACTGAGTTACTATTACAGGATTGTTGAGGCATCTCACCACAGCTCAGGAACATCAGATTATAAAGTATTTGTGTTTTTGTGTGTGTTTTCTTTTGGTTTAAAAAAAACTTCTTTTAAAACACACTGTAATTTTAAAGATTAAAAGATTAATTTTATAAGAAAATTAAGAGTCTCTGTTGCTTTTGTTGTAAGATTGATGTTTGGAAACCGAATATTGTAAAATAAAACTATATAACATCACTGTATGTTTAAGCTCAAATTATCATTATTTTTTTCCCCATCACCTGTGGCCTCTACCAGGGCATAGACCGCTAATGAGATCTCTGCAAGAATTTCAGTCATGGGCCAGTCATTCCAGTTGTCCCCAGGTGAGTCCCATTCTCTTGATGTCTGCCTCCAGGTTGCGAGGCCAGGTGTTCCTTGGTTGGCCTCCTTTCCTATTACCCTATGGGTTCCAAGTGAGGGTTTGCCTTACTGTGCTGGATGTAGGGTTGCAGAGGGTGTGGCCAATCCACCTCCAGTGCCTTTGGAGAATCTCTACCTCTACCTCGAAGGATCCCTCTGAGGCAGGTATTGATGAAGGTTTGGATTCTTTTCATGGTTATTATGGTGGTTCTCCATGTTTCAGCTCGGTAGATTAGCACAGGCTTTACAATGGTGTTGATGATCCTGATCTTGATGATGTTCTTGATGATGTCAGGTTTATGGCATCCAGGTGTTCCTCACCTGGTGGAACGCTGACTTTGCTTTGCCTATTGTTACGTCAGCCTCTAACGCTTCACCTGCATTGACTGTTTGAAAAAGAGGTGACAGCAAGCATCCTTGCCTAACTCCTGTCTGTACTTTGAAGGCGCTGGTCGTTTGTCCACCCTGGATCACTCTACAGGTCATCCCTTCATAAGTGTTCCTGATGATTTTTGTGATCTTCTCTGGCTCTCCATCTCAGCAGCTTCCAGAGGGTCTGGCTGTCCACACTGTCAAACGTCTTCTCATAGTCATTGAAATTGGCAAAGAGGGGTGAGTTCCACTCCAGCGACTACTCCAGGATAATGCTCAGGATCCATCCTTGTGTAAGCCAGCTTGCTGATCTCGAAGCTGGGGGTCAACCATATCTCTCATCCTGTTAAGGAGGACTCAGTTGAAAACCTTGCTTGGTATTGACAAGAATGTTATCTGTCTGTAGTTGGAGCAGGCTGAGGTCACCTTTCTTCAGGAGCTTGATGAGGTAGTCCTCCTTCACTCTGCTTGGACACAGTCTTCTTCCCAGATTTTGCAAAAGAGGGGGTAAAGCATCTCTACGGTCATCTCATCATCAGCCTTTAGAGCCTATGTTGGAATGTTGTCAGGTCCTGTAGCCTTTCTAATCCTCAGCTGCTTGACTGCCTTGTGGCTCTCCGCATTTGTGGGAGGGCTGCAGTCAATCAGCAGGTGGCTAATGGCTTGGTTGGTTGTCTGGTGGGTCCCGTGGAGCTGGTCTTTTCAGCAGCTATTCAAAATACTCCACCCATCTGCTCTTTTGTCACTCCTTGTCAGGTATTGTCTTTCCCTCTTTGTCCCTCACTGGCCTCTCTGGCATGCTGTATTTTCCAGAAAGCTTCTTGATGGTGGTGTACAGGTTTCTCGTTCCCTAACAGACCTGTTTGCTTCCACTTACTCCTCCTGGGCCTTTAATTTTCCTGCTCATGTATTGCTGTTGTTAACTGATGCCTTCGTCCTCTTCCTGTCCTATCATCTTCCTATCCTATCATATCAAGTACCACTCCTTATGGTTGTACTTCTTGTGGCTCAGAACTTCTTTTCATGTTGCTGTTATGGCCTCCTTCATTTTTTTTGCCACATGTTGTCAGTGGGCCTTTCTTGCAGCCCCTGTAGGATCTAGAACTTGTTGGAGAGTGTGATCTTAAACTCTTCCAACTTGGTGGCTTCTTTTAGGAGCGCATTGTTAAATCGCTGCTGTTGGTATGTTTGTTTATTCCAGTTCCTCCTTAACTTGAGCTTCAGTCTGGCAACTAGTAGATGATGATCTGTGGCAGCATCGGCTCATTGCTGTATGCTCACATCTTGCAGAGATCTCCTGAACCTCTTCCTGATACACATATAGTCAATTTGGTCTTCTGTCAGCAGGTTTGGTGATACTCAAATGGCTTTGTGTATCCTTTTGTAATGGAAGAAACTCCCTCCATGGGTCATCAGCTGACCCATGACCTTGTCATAGCCTCTATTGTTGCTGCCAATCTTGGCATTGAAATCACCCATCATGACTGTAATGTTATGTCTTGTGTGGCTCTGGATAATGGTTTATTATAATTATCCAAATTATCAGTGAAGTGAAGTGACGTGAGGCCAAGTATGGTGACCCATACTCGGAATTTGTGCTCTGCATTTAACCCATCCAAGTGCACACGCATGCGCACACGCACACGCGCACAGAGCAGTGGGCAGCCTTTTTTTTGCTGTTGTAGGTTCGGTGCCTTGCTCAAGGGTCTCACCTCAGTCGTGGTATTGAGGGTGGAGGAGAGCACTGGTATACTGGAAAGCTTTATGAAAATGCCATGTTTTTTCCAGTAATAAAAACAGGCAAAAGGCTATGTCTATCAGGAAACTTTAAAATAAATGTGCCTGAGTACACTAATTAAGCAAAAGGGTTTTATGGAAGCTTTTTGCCACTATGACAAGCTTTCTTAATGATTTTGGATTATTTGATCTTTGAAAACACAATTATCTAACCTAAGTTGCCTTAACATTTTGATTAGTGGCCACTGCTGACAACCTGGGGACATTCTCTCAATTTCAGTTTGTACAGTTTTGTTTCATTATTGGCTGCAAACCGTATTTTTCTTATCAAATTTACATACTTGGATACAGAGAGTCACTGGATTTCGATCATGTAGACAAATTAATGTTTAACTATATATTTTTGCAGATAACTGATCACAGTTAGAAGATAACAGGCTTCTGGTTTGGTTGGCAACATGTGAAGACGTGTTTGACTGGTCTCCATACTGAACTGTTTATATTTGTTTAAACAAACGCATTCTCGACCAGCTCGAAATGATTTTAAATGATCCCCTTTAACTCAAATGAGTAGAGACTGTTTTAAGGCAAGTTTGAATAAATAATCACCCTATCTTGAGGTTTATTGAATATGCCCGGTACGTGCAGCAAACCAGATAAGATGGCGGAGAGTGCGATGGTGGAAGCAGCGGAAAGCAGAATAGAAACTAATCAAGAGCTCATTCTAGTATGAGCTCTCTTTCGAAATAAGAGTGCTTAAAATGGAGTTACTCTTGAAAATAGATGAAAAAGCTGCGGTCAAGGCCACAGAGATAAAGACGCAATGCAAGCTACGGAGAGAAGAATTTGTGACTGTGATGGGCCAGGCAAGCACGAGAATAGCGGCACTTGAGACTCGGGTGCTCTCACTGGAAGAAGCAGAGAACGGGCATTCGGATGATGTGAGTGCTCTGCAGCGAGAGGTGGCGAAACTTAAACAAGATGTCGCTGTACTAGAATTTAAAAAAAATTAGGATCTAGAGGCCAGCTCTCGCTGCTGTAATTTTACGCATCACGGGATTGAAGGAGAGACGGGAGGAAGGAAAGTATATTCCTGACTTCATATCTAAGCTGCTTAAGGACTCGTTACAGCTGGATAAGGCCCCCGTAATAGATCGGGCTCACAGAACTCTGAGATCGAGACCAGAAGACGATCAACCAGCAAGGGCAATTATAGTGAAATTCCACTATTTTCAGGTGAGGGAATTATTGCTTAAGAAAGCCGTGCAGAGAAAGGAGATCGTCACACCGGTTGGAGACAAAATACATCTTCAGCTTGACTATACCCAAAAGGTCATGAGACAGCGGTCAGCCTTCAGCGAAGTACGTGGTCTACTCAGACGCTGTGAGGGTGTACGCTATGGCCTATTCTGAGAATCACCGTGAAAGATGGAGTGAGGCAGAGCTTTAAAGATCCAAAGCAGGCTATGGACTTTGTAAGAGACAGTTTGAAGCCTTAATGCAAACGATATTACTTGCAGCAAATAGCCAATTAATGTATGATGAGTTAAACAAAGACTTTTGGTTATACTTGTATCATTCAAACTTTGTTTGATTGCGTTTTATTGGCTATGACACTCAGCATCTGAAGAAAAAGTCTGTTGACAGTAATACATTCAAGAAATACGTTCTTTTTATCTTTAGAATTTAAGATTTTCCTGTTAATAAGAGAAATGCAGTTTGTGATAATGTTATTTTATTACAATAGTTCGGATTGGAGGATATGTTAACTGGTAGTATTAGCAGCCTCCTTCAGAGGCCAGCTCAAGTTGTTTTATGTACTCCCCCAACCCCCGCCCCCTCCCCCCGCCCCCTCTAAAGTTAGAGAAGCTCAAATACTCCAAGCAAGCTCCATTAACAGAGTTTGAAGACCTTTCCTTTTGTATTTTGAGGACAGATTTAACACTAATTAAAAGCCCCCCCCCCATCCCCTCCCAACCTAGCGGGGTTTTTTTTTTTTTTCGTTTAAGTACTGTGTTTGTTTGTGATGTTATGTAAAGAATTTTAGTTTGATGTGATTGTTGTGTAAATTTTGAAAAATTCAATAAAAAGATTTGTCTAAAAAACTGTTCTCACTCTTTTATTGCATGGCAGTAGCACCATTGCAAAGTACATAGCAAAGCTGTACATACATAGAATCCTCATTTCCATCTCCCAGTCTCACATCCTCTTGACTCACATGGGCTCCCTCACTTGCTGTCAAAGTTCATTTTGCTGCCAAAGTTCATTGACATTACATTGTTGAGTTCATTAATGTGAAATAAAATCTATCAGTGTATGTTCTACTTGAGTGCCAGATCTAACACTTTACAAATAATGTTAATGGTGATGATAATGGTGATTAGATAGTGATTAAATATGCTTCTGTGCCCTCCTCCTGCCCTTCCTTTCAACAGTGAAAATGTTGGCCATGTGGATATTAGACAACCTAAAAATTTCTAAAAGGATTATCTTTAGATACGCTTGCTGTCTTTAGACAACGCTTTAGACAAAAGTGTTCTTCGAGAAAATAAAAAATGGGGCAGAAGGGGAAAGTGAAAAATACAACAAATGAAAATAATAACACCAAATTATTGATGAAAAAAGAAAAAACGGCATACTGTAAATGACGACATTGGCAAGAAATCTCTACCCCTTCTGTAAATCAAGGACACAGGAACCATGAGTATACCATTGTTCATAGCTCCACTATTGACTGCTATATCAACCCATGTTTTCTTGCACTTGTACTTTCAACACTTTTGTAGCACTCTCACTTCCTGTGTACCAGCACTGAGTATAACATGTGCTTCAAAAACCATAGAGGATGACACTGCCACTGTCCACACTCATTATATCAAAGCATAATGTTGCACACTTCAAGATTCAAAGAACTTTATTTAATCCCAGGGGGAAATTGCTTAAAGCATGTTTCCACCCGGTTTCAAATCAGGGACCTTTCGCATGTGAGGTGAATGTGATAACCACTACACCACAGAAACAGTGATAAACACTTACATAAAGTAGTCCACCCTGTCTTCCCCTTTAAAGTGCTTATGTTCTTGGTGTGTGCCTGGGGTGCATGCCTTTATGAGCCTGCTAAAGGTTACACAGCCATGGCTCTTTCTCTCTCTTTTATCCCTGTGTGTGTCTCTCTTCCTTATCTAGTCTGGAACCTCCATTTAAGGACATTTAAGGTAGTAGAGGGAGAGACGGGGTCAGATATCTTGCTGTCCTCATGCAGTTTTTTTTTTAGTCAAAGTTTACTTACATGCCATGTGGGTCTTACTCTCTCCACCTATGGACCTTCTACAAGTCTGCTTATTCTTGTAGCAGCCATAAATCTGTAGCTAAATAAGAATACAATGTAGAATTGACATGGTCTTTCTGTTTCCTTTCCCTCTTTGATGTCTATCTCTGTCACCATCAACAGTGTCTGATGTCTGTCTCTCTGTCAGCAGTGTACAATAGTGTCCTCAGCTAGGACGATTTCTCAGTGCATATACTATAATAAAATACATATGGCAGCATGCTGCAATTGTATTACCATTGTATCTTCACTACAGTGTATTTCTGTTGACATTTGATTATTGATATGTGATATGTAGTTTGTTATTCTTGTGCTGCTGAAGGAGAGACATCCTGCAGTTTTGCGCTCTGAGCACCTACTGTGCTGGTATACCTCGGAACAACAGGCATTTCTTTCTTCCTTGATTTTTTTTTTCTCCTGCAAAGTCTCATTCTCACTTCCTTTCCCCCCTCTGCAGGAGGCTCTGAAGGAGAACCACAAGAAGAGGGAGATGGAGGAGAAGATCAAGCGGGCCAAGCTGGCGAAGGAGAAAGCTGAGCAGGAAAAGCAGGAAAGGCAGCAGAAGAAAAAGCATCTGATTGACATGAACAAAGGTACAGTGCTTGTGCACAACTGGAGCTGGCTGCAGCCTCGAATAATACTTCACACAGTGCTGAGCACCATAGGGGAACAGGTCTACACTACAGCTATGAAAAATCACAAAAAATTTCTCCCTACTTACACACACTAAATAAACTGACAAATTTTAATTTGTCATTTTAATGTTTACCTTAGTCTTATGATTCATCACAGTAAGACACAGACAGCTGTGTCAGAGACATGCATGCATGAATACAGTTGCTAATAATACTGAGTGCCCTGAAGACGCCAAACTCACTGGTAATATCACAGTACTTTACAAAACATGCATCTGTTTGTTACTGTCTTAAATTAGGTAACACACATACTGTACACACTAACTGGCCACTTTAATAAAAACCTGTGCTCCTGCACATTCATGCAGTTATCCAAATTATGCAGATGCATGTCAAGAGTTTCAATTAATGTTCACAACAGATATCAAAATGGGGGAAAATGTGATCCCAGGGACTTTGACTGTGGCATGGTGTTTGGTGCTAGCCAGGCTGGTTTAAATACTTGCAACAGTTTCTAGAGTTTACACGGAAATGTGCAAAAATCATCATCATGGTGGTTCTGCAGGCTGAAATGCCTTGTTGATGAGAGAAGTCGGAGGAGAATGGCCAGACTGGTTTGAGCTGACAGGAAATCTATGGTTACTCAAATAACTACTCTTCACAATCCTGGTGAGCACAACCAGTGGGCACAGGCTCACCAAAACTGGACAGTTGAAGATTGGGAAAACATTGCCTGGTCTTCAACTGTCCAGTTTTGGTGTGCCTGCACCCACTGTAGCCTCAGATTCCTGGAGCAATCTGCAGCAATTATGTGATACAATCCTGTCAACATGGACCAGAATCTCAAAAGAATGTTTCCAACAATATGTAGAATCTATGGCATGAAGAATTGAGTTGGTTCTGAGAGCAAAGGGGCTCCTACCCAGTATTAGTATAGTGTACCTAATAAAGCTGCCAGAGAAATATAAATAGAGAAGTTACATGGAAGAGGAGATGAGTAATTAGTAATCAGAGGTCTACTAAGGATGGGCATCTCAGTGCTTTGTAGATCTGTGCCATAGCAGGATAGCCAACTGAACATCAAGATGTATTTCAGCCTTTAAAAGAATCACAAAGCCTGTAAATACAGGGAGTTTGCTTGTTTATGCAGCATTATAGATCCTCCACTGATTGTGAGCTTAGCCGTGGCCTAATGGTTAGAGAGTCGGACTTGTAACCTGAAGGTGAACCTGAAAGTTGTGGGTTTGGGTCTCAGGTCTGGTAGGGATTGTTGGTGGGGGGAGTGAATGACCAGTGCTCTCTTCCACCTTCAATACCACGAGTGAGGTGAGACCCTTGAGCAAGGCACCGAACCCCCAACTGCTTCCCAGGCAGCTACTGTGTACTGTCGGTCTTGTGCAGCTACAAGATTTGCTGGTAGAGATTCAGAGGACTCATTTTACTGCACTATATTCAGCCTCACAACAAAGCAGAATTTTTTGCCCCTGGCCAAAGACAGTCAAATAGGTCTTTTTTTTCTTTCTGACTACTGCATCTTTTTGTCACAACTTTCCAGCTTCAAATGCCACAGTCAGCATGGTGGCTTCCAGCATCCTCATGCTTTGAGGAAAGTGACACCTCACTCTGTAACTTACTGCAACTCTTCAGAAATAATGGAGTTGTAATTATAGGCCCTCTGTGACATATGTGTCATTGTGACATACAACAATGGCAGAAAAGTTTGGTTGAGGTGGTGAAAGCACTTCAGTTGGGACTTGTTATTGCTAGAATTTAATGGCAATGATTGTGAATTAACTGTGTGTAGCTTTTGTGTGATACTTAGTTATTTTTGCTTCCAATATTTCAGTTTTTTTCTTTTTTTTTTTGTAAAATAGAAGATTTAAATCATTTTGCAAGTTGATTAATAATGAGCTGTAAATGTGAATGATTAACAAAAAAACATTGCATATTTAATAAAAGCTTAATGCATTTCAGTTTAAGAGGATGTTTTGGGTGGAAACAGGGAACTGGACAGATGAACATGGTGAAATATTTTCTTAAATGTCATCACATAGTCAGTTTGTGAATGTCTCCTTGTAAAGTATTAGAAATAATAAATTTGTATTACAAAGTTTTAATTTGCTATAAACAGAATGCAACATTCTCTTAGACCAGTGGTCACCAACCTTTTAAAGCCCAAGATCCCTGACCTCAGCCTTGGTGAATGGCAAAATCTGCCTACTGAAGCACTGACAGATTGTACTTCCAACTTGAGGCCTTTTATGTAGGCTAATTGTATATCAAACAGGCCATAGCTGTCTTGCTTTAAGAATTTTAAATCATACCTTCAATTCTAAGATTCATTATTTCATTTAATTCCAAAATAAAGGCATTGCTTTAGGCATGTGGCCTAATTATTTTGTTCATAGTAGACAACGAAGAAAAAAAAATCAGCACACTTGCAGTGAGCAGATCATATGACATGCCATTGTTACCTGTTATGCTTATCCACTGAAGCTTAATGCAAGTTCAGTAAAACTAAATTTACCATTAGCATTTTAGACAGTTCTTTAGAACTGTTTGCTAACAATATTCTAAGTCAGTGCAATTAAGCTAAGTGCAGTTCTATGCACTATATTATGCAGCATCACTTTTCACAATGCCATCAGAAGGCAAAACTGTTGCAGTCATGTTACTCACTCAAGTCAGTTTGATGGCTATGACTGAATACTGTCTGTGAGTGCTTTGTAGTTTGGCTCATAGCTACAGACAGCCAGTCTGAGGCAGCCTATGATGTGTCTGTCAGTAAGGTGGCTCCCATACTTTGATTTGATTATTTGATAAACGTCATTTCACAGAGGTAGGTGGATCCAAAGTAGGCACTCACTCTTAGGGCATATGCGGTGAGGAGAGGAAACTTCTCTCTGCTAACAAATCCTCATAAGTAACTGTCCCTTGATCTTTCAGCTCTATGTCATTTTGCAAATCAACCATCTCCATGTCAACTCCACTTGGCAAAGAAAATTTGGCTGCTACCTGTTCTACATCAATGGGCAGGAATGGATCTTCAATGACGTCTGACTCACTAATCAGCAATATCTTCCATATTGTCTAACTCGCTGATTGAACTCTGATGCCACTTTGTCCAGGTGAGCATAGTACTGCTCAGGGTGAAAAATATTTTTGTCTTCGATGGACTGTGACATTTCATCCAGGTTGGGAAAGTGTGTCAGCCTCCCGTTCTTTAGATGTGTGGGCTAAACACCGAGCTTGGCCTTGAACACATTCACCTTGCGTATTGTGTGGGGCAGGTGTCAGTCTTTTCCCTGGAGATCATTGTTTAGTGCGTTCAGTTTTGCTGTTAGGTCTGTCAGAACCCCCAGGTCCATGAAGAAGTAGGTCTCTGTAAGCGACATCGAGCTCATCCAATAATGCCTTGAATAAGTGGTGCTGAAGTGCTTTTGCTTGGGTCAGGTTTATTGGTTTGACCATGAGTGTTTCTCATTACATGAGAAAAGTCCATGACCTTCCCAGCCAAGGCCCACTGATGATCCACACAATGATAATTCATGAAGTCAGGAAAATCATGATTGTTATGGCACAGTGCTATAAAACCAGTGTGCACACCATGCATGGCCGGGGCCCCATCAGTTGTAATTGCCACCAGTTTATGAATGGGGATGTCATTTTCACAGACACATTTTTTAAAATCATTGTAAATATCTTCAACTCTCATTCTCCCCTATAAGTGCAAAAGAGTGAGGAAGTCCTCCTTTGTTGTAGAATCCTGGAAATACAACATTCTGACAAATGCAACAAGCTGAGCTGTGTCCATTACATCCAAGGATTCATTGAACTGTAGTGAAAAATATTCACAGAGTGACAAGTGAACTTGTCAATCAATGTCCTCTGACAGTGACTCAACCCTCCTTGTCACTGTTGTAGGGCCAAGTGGTATATCACAGAGTGCGGTTTTGATGTTGTCTTTGAAAACAGTCTGTGTGGTAATGGCTATTGCTTTCTTAAGTAAATTGCCATCTGTAAAAGTCTCCTTGTGTTTAGCCAAAAGGTGACTTACATGAAATTATGTAATAGTAGCCTTATTTTGAACAGCAGGTTTTGTCAAAGTTATTGTTGGGCCTTCAACTCCGATTTCATTTCATCCACTTTCCTAGCAAGCATTGCGCTCTAAGGTCTTTGAATTTCTTGTGGTTGGGGTTGTGGTGCCACTCCAGATTTCCTCTTTTATACAGTGCTTGTGTTTGGTGACAACATACATACACACTTGTTTTTTTTATCAAGGTAAAAAGAAATTCCTCTTCCCATTCTGGATGGAAATTGTGTGTTTTCACCTTCTTTTGTGGAGCCTCAGCCATCCTAGCTAACTGTTAGCTACCTTGCAGGCTATCACCAGCAAGTACCGTATATTGATGTTTGCAACAGTTAACGTACCAGGACTTTTATCTCAATGATCACTTTAATGAGACACCTTCTATGCTGAAAAAAAATACAACAGCTGGATCAAGATAAAGAGAGAGAGGTGTTTTCAAAACTGAACATTAATCAGGCATAATGTTTATTAATTTTTCTATTATTTTTGGGAGCTACATGGAAAGTCTCAAAGATCTACCAGTCAATCGCGATTGTCTGTCTGTCTTAGTCTGACCAGATTTTCAGTATTACACAGAAATGTGTTACCACCAAAAGTAAATGGGGAATGCTGTAAAAAGGCTTAATTTTATGTAATATGTCATGTCAATGCCAGAAACAGCATTGCTTTCCACATCAAGTAGCACAGAGAGGCCTACTAACATGGCTACTGACCACAACTCCCAGAGCGGCCTACAAACATGGCCGCCGAGGCCTACAGCACCCAACAACCACAAAGACTGTCACCACAGATAATTTCCGTAAACCACAGATAATTTCCATAATATTCCGATGGATATCCCAGCACCTGAACTGATGCAGCTCGGACAAGTCAAGCTGACTAATGTGGAACACCAAAGGAATCAGAAGCATAAACAGTGCTTCAACTGTGGCAGCCCTCAACATCAAGTAGCACTATGTCCAGTCCATCCCAAGCCCAAGTCCTCTCAGAGCACCACAGAGTGAGTGGATCAGTCTTCACGCTTCAACACAGTAAGTGCTCCTCAGATTGTTACTAATCAGAATTTTGCTATACCATTGCATATAGGACACTCAGAATGTTTCTCTACTGTTTCAATGCTGATTGACTTAGGAGCAGCTGGCAACTTCGACAGCTCTGTACTCTCAAGATCGAATCTGCTCACCCAGCCACTCTGCAATCCACTGCACGTCTGAGCCCTGGACGGTGGACCAAATGGAGGGGGGTCCACAACTCATTGCACTGCACCTGTCCTTTGAGAGTCAGTGCCCTCCATCGGGAGCAAATCTCCCACTTTGTTACTGTTACAAAGAACTTTCCCATAATATTGGGAAATATTAAATACATTTATAATCCTTGGATGCATATTCACGATCCACAGATTTCCTGGTCAGAGCGAGAAATCCTCCATTGGTAACGATGCTGCCATCAACTTTAGTTGAGAGCCCTGATGCCAGCTCTAGCGTAGAAATATCCCCAGAGTATGAGGACTTCAAGCAGGTTTTCATCAAAACCAAAGCTAGCGGCCTCCCTCCTCATCTGCCCTATGATTACACTGTTGAGTTTATGGCTTACGCTATTTCTCCTTGCAAGCATATCAACCCCCTCTCAGCCAAAGAAACTCAGGTCATGGAAGAGTACATCACGGAAACCCTGAAACAAGGATACATTTGTTCCTCCACCTTTTCTCTGTGGAAAAGAAAGGAGGGGGTCTCAGACCATTTATTGATAATCGCGGATTGAACCGAGTAATGGTCAAGTACCGGTATCCCCTGGCCTTGTTCCCCGCGGCTCTGGAACAATTCAATGAGGCAAAAATCTTTACCAAGCTTGATCTGTGCAGTGCCTGCCTGTAACCTTGTGTACATCCGTGAGGGCAACGACCCCTCCCTTTAGCACCACATCTGGCCACTTTGAGTTCTGCATCATGCCATATGGGCTATCTTGCTCTTGGGCAGTGTTCCAGTGCCTCATCAAGGATGTTCTCTGAGACATGCTTGGCAAATTTGTCATCACATATATTGACAATATTCTCACTTACTTCCCATCCAGAGAAGTTCACAAAAACCATGTTTGAAAGGTTCTTGCTCGACTCCTGGAAAATCGATTCTTTGTCAAAAGGGGAGAAATGTGAGTTTCCTGTGACCATAATCTCATTAGGGTCAGGCTCAGGCTATATCATCAATGAAGGAGTTCTCATGGACCAGGACAAGGTCGCCACTATCACTAACTGGCCAAACCCCACCACAGTTAAGGAGCTACATTGGTTCACCAACATTTATCACAGATTCATTCAAGGATTCAGCTCCATTGTCACGCTCCTCACAGCCCTACATAAGAAAGGGCCCAAAAAACTACAAAGGAACCCATCCACTGATCAAACAGTCAAATGCCTCAAGGAAGCATTCACACCAGCCCCCACCTTGAAGTACCCACATCCATCCAGGCCCTTTGTAGTGGAAGTGAATGCTTCAGAGACCAGCATGGGGGCAGTGTTGTCACAGAGGTTTGGCAAGTAACCTAAGCTTCACCCTGTGGTATTCTTTTTCAAGAAGCTGTCCCCAGCTGAATGATACTACTACATAGGCAACCGAGAACTCCTTGCACTGAAGCTAGCCTTGAAGGTGTGGATTTAGAACCTTGAATACATCAAGACCGCCAAGAGACGCAACTCATGTCAGGCAAGATGGGTTTTATTCTCTTCAAGGTTTGAGTTCACCCTCTCCTACCACCCAGGATCTAAGAACACCAAAGCCAATTCCCTCATTCATGTACCCAGCCCCTCCCAAGAAGGACACCAAAGAGCATATCTTACTCCCAGCCTGTTTTGTGGGAGCATTAACCTGTGAGATAGAACAAGAAATTGAGAATACCCCAGGCCTAAGAACCCCCAGTCAATGTCCAGCAGAAAAAAAGTATGTGCTCCCTCATCTGAGGAGCAAACTCATCACCTGGGCACAAGCCTCACCTACCACCAGACACACAAGCACCCACAAAACACATCAACTCCCCCAAAGAAAATACTCCGAAAGTTCTCCGATATACACTAGTTGATCTCTTCCTGTACTAAGTGTGCTCAATCAAAGATACCTAGTGCCTTGTCTACAGGTAAAATCCTTCCACTGCCCATACTACAATGACCATGGTCTCATCATGCCATAGACTTCATCATAGACCTACCTCAATCCCAAGGTAACATGGTCATTATGTCGGTCATTGACCGGTTCTCTGAGTCCCTCTGCCCGATTCCCCTACCCATTCTCCCCTCGGCCTTTGAAACCCATGTATTCAGACACTATGAAATTCCTGAAGACATAGTAATAATAATAATAATAATAATACATAACACTTGTATAGCGCTTTTCAAGATACTCAGTGACGCTTTACATGAAGAGACAAACGAGGGCAACAAAAGAATTAAGACAATTAATGAAAGGTGGTTTTAAAGAGATGG
>CM074980.1:11851991-11870113 GCA_037576825.1 Pangasius krempfi
GCATTTCACTTGCTGAAGACAAAACTGAAGGGAAAATGCCCCAAGAACAAGCAGGAACTGAAGACAGTTGCAGTAGAAGCCTGGCAGAGCATCACCAGGGATGAAACCCAGCGTCTGGTGATGTCTATGCGTTCCAGACTTTGGGCTGTAATTGACTGCAAAGGATTTGCAACCAAGTATTAAAAAAGTGAAAGTTTGATATATATGTATGTTTACAGTTGTTAACTTTCAGTTGTAATTTTTTTTTTAAGTTTATGAGGTAAACTTATGTTCTGTAAGCTTCTATAAAATTTTATGGTACACTAACAGTGTCCTGAAAACCTTGTCACAAAATAATTCAAGGTACACTTTACTTATTAGACACCTTTAATATATGAACCTTTGGACCTTTGAATAAGCATTCAATTTGAATTTAATTTGAATAAGCAGCCTTGTCAAATAAATGCTAATGGAAAACTCTGGGGAGATGGTGTTTTCTCTCAGTTAATGTCTAACTTGTGTTAGAGTCCCTTGTGGTTTTTCGATCATCTTCATCAAGAATTTCTTATTCTGTTTAGAGTGTGTGATTGTTGTTGACCAGAAAGCAGCTTTCCAATTTAGCTCAACATTTGCTCCCACAAATATAGATAAGCTAAAAATGGCATTGTCTGTATTTCTTTAGGTGTTGAATACATAAACCTCACTCACTCTGCCTCCTTTTCCCTGCTTAACAGCCCTTAAATAATGACAGGAATAAATACATATATCCCCCCAATCTGCTTAATATTAAATATAGCATTTCTACTACTCCTCCATCATGGTTTAAAGAAGAAAATCTCCCACATACACACACACCAATCCGTTATGCTACTAATGCTACCAATAGCATTTAGGCTGTGTATTTGTGATTAGAATAAAGCTGTTGGTGGCATGTTGTACAGCATGACATCTGTATGTTATTTGAAAAATTATATATACTATATATAAAATATCATGTTAGTGTATGTCTTTGAAAAAAAAAAAAAGTAATCGTAATATACAGATATACCTAGTGGTTATTGGAATATGTGTGTGACAAAAATCAAATATCCTAGCAATTAAAAAAGGAGAATAAATGTATTAAGAAAGAACTATTTGCAGTAAATTAATTTTGCCATGACTTCTGCAGTGTTGGATGCTAAAATTAAGCTAATTGGTTCTGCCTTCAACCAAGTGCATCAAGCTCATAAAGACTTTATAGTGCTTCCTGGCAAGTTAACTCATTCTTTTATCCTAGAAAATTTGGCTTTGGTGAGATTATGTCTATTTCCATACAGTGTTCTTTTTGCATTGACTCAGTTTGCCAGGCCCTTTGCCTCAGTAGCTTAGACTTAATCTGTAAGCCCAGAAAAGCCAGGCTGAAATCACCATTTTTAGATACTTTATTTATTTAAGAGTTTTTATTTAGTAATTTGCTTTAACGTGGTTCTGCTTATATGTAGGCCTGTGAGTGGATGAGTAATCTCAAAGTTCCATATGGCCTCATGTCCTACTGCATTGGATCATGGCAGGGATGAAGGAGCACCAGACATCAGTTATACTTTAGCACTTATTAAGGTGTGGTTAGTGTGATGTCATACCATTACTTTGTTACCTGGATATCTCCTAATTTCAGCAGACATAATGGTGTGGTTATACCCCCAAAATAATGTATAACTGATTAAGCGCAATTCACTCAGCAGGTAGATCGCCCTGTACAGAATTAACTGTAAAGCTACAGCATAGTGGCTCTATAAAGCATACATACTCACCAAACACTTTATTAGGAACACCTGCACACGTACACATTCATGCAATTATCTAATCAGTCAATCATGTGGTAGCAGTGCAATGCATAAAATCAATCAGATACGGTCCACCAGCTTTGGGTAATATTCACATAAACTATCAGAAAAGAAAAAAATATGATTTCAGTGATTTTGATGAGTGCTTATTTAAGTTACTATAGACTTCCTTTCAGCTCAGACCATTCTGGTCATTATTGTTTGTTTTTCACACCATGCTGTGTAAACTCTAGAGACTGTTGTGTGTAAAAGTCCCCAGAGATAAGTTTCTGAAATACTTAAACCAGCCTATCTGGCACCAACAACCATGCCATGGTTAAAGTCACAGAGATCAAAATTTCTTCCCCATTCTGTTTGATGTGAACATTAACTGAAGCTCTTGACCTGTAACTGCATGATTTTATGTGTTGTGCTGCTGCCATGCGATTGGCTGATTGGATAACTGCATAAATAAACAGGTGTGCAAGTGCTCCTCTTAAAGTGGATGGTGAGTATAGATACAGTCAGGTTCATGAGTATTTGGACAGTGACACAACTTTCTCTGTACACCAGCATAATGGATTTGAAATGAAGCAATCAAGATGTGATTGAAATGTAGCCTTTCAGCTTTAATTCAAGGGGTTTAACTGTTTAGGAATTATAGCCATTTTTTTTGCAAGGTCACTTCATTTTCACAGGCTCAAAAGTAATTGGACAATCTAACAATCATAAATATTAGAATTATTTTTAATATTTGGATGCACATCCTTTGCAGTCAGTGACTGCCTGAAATCTGGAACCCATGGGCATCACCAAATTCTGAAATGCAAACCAAAATGGTTCCTCCCCTGAGATGCTTTGCCAGGTCTTTACTGCAGCTGCCTTCAGTTGCTGCTTGTTTGTGAGTCTTTCTGCCTTCAGTTTTGTCTTCAGTAACTGAAAAGCATGCTCAACTGGTTTGCTCAACTGAGGTCATCAGACATTTAAGAACATTTAATTTCTTAACCTTTGCTCTTGGGTTGCTTTCGTGGTATGTTTTGGATCATTGTCCAAGCGCCATCCTATCAGTTTTGCAGCATTGACTGAATCTGAGCAGAAAGAATAGCTCTATATGCTTCAGAATTCATCCTGTTTCTTCTATCAGCAGTCACATCATCAATACACACCAGTGACTCAGTTCCATTGGCAGCCATACATGCCCATGCCATAACAATGCTCCACCATGTTTGACAGATGATGTGGTATGCTTTGGAACATGAGCCCTGCCTTTCCTTCTTCATACTCTTCTCTTCCCATTATTCTGGTACAAATGAATCTTGTTCCAGACCTGGGCAGGTTTTTCTAGTGTTTTTTAGCACCAAGATACTTCCTCATAGCTTGATGAAGCTCCTTCAAGGAGCTTCATCAAGGTAGGCGGCCTTGTTGTTATTGGAGTTGAGGCCCATAAACCCTGTGTCGTCAGCAAACTTGATTATATAAGTGGAGCTGTGGGAGGGTACACAGTCATGTGTGTAGAGAGAGTAAAGCAGGGGGATCAGGACACAAACTTGTGGGGCTCCAGTGCTCAGGGTGATAGTGTTGGAGGCAAACTTGCCCACTCTCACTACCTAGGGTCACATAGGGGGGCTTTAATCCCAGGTCCCTGAGCTTGGAGGCTAACCTGTAGCTATAGTCTATAAACAGTGGCCACACATAGTTCCCTTTGTTGCTGTTGGTGTGGATGAGGGTGTATAGAAAGTATTCAGCTTATCGGCCAGAGAAGAGTCAGCTCTCACCGTTGTAGTGGATTTGCCTTTAAATCATGACATGAGTGCTGTGTTGCCCATACAAGCATTCACCACAGCTCAGATTGTTTTATCCACCAATGGTTTCTGGGTGTTCCATCTCTCATACTTTATCACATGTAATTACCATAAAAATTGTGAAGGCACAACCACAGCTTGATGCTAAATTACACTCATGTTAGCAGGAAGTTCACTTTTTCACTTTAAAAAAAGTGAAATCAGCTTTAAATCAGCTCCTCTCTATTTCACTCTCTCTTCCTGGTGCAGATGACAGGGAGAATATGGGAATTAGCCAGCATAAATCCAATAGAGGCTGGAGGAGTCTGAGGAGACGAGCTCTCTGGCAACACAAACATTTCCCTCTTTAATGATGAACATTGTAATCTGTGTTTAAAATATCTGTTCATGCTTGGACACTGTTAAAGCTTAATAGGCTCATAAACCAAAAATATACTGCAACAATTATTAACTGTGGTTCATAGTGTGTGTTTGTGTGTGCGTGTGATTTCAAAACTCTTGGGGTAACATGTTAACCAGAGGAGCAGCTGGTCTGCCAGATGTTCCTCCCCAAGCACGGTTGTCACAGGACCTTTAATCTCATTCCTACTCTCCTCTCCAGACTGGCAGTGTCATCCTTAAAATCCTTATATCCCTCCAGTTCTTTCACCCTCCAGTTCATATGCTGGGACTATACATTGCTGTTTCATATTGCAGTAAAAGAAATATTATTTACTTAGAAATTTACATAGTACCTAGACAAAATAATGAAATGTTTCTACTTTTTTTTCCAGAAAGCATTCAAAGAAACATGAAAGAAAACAAAATAAGTCACAAAATTGCCAGCAAATTAGATAATTGTGTACTTTATATTACCTTTGATTTTCTCTTTTTTCTGGCCTCTTACCCCCTTTGTTTATCTAGCTGTCTGGCAATGGCTCTGCTGGAATACTGATAGCTGTCAGGTGGTGTTGCTGGGCAGCAGGCAAAGTGGGAGGGAAGGGGAGGAGGCTGTTACACATATGTCAAATCTCATGGCTACAGCCACACTGTGATGTGAAGGGTGCCATCAGTAGATGGCAAGCACTTGAACAGGTATTTTGAACTGGGATCCCTGGAAAGACACAGCAGAAAGGAAGGGGAAGTGGCCAGTGAATGAAAGTCTCACATGATGTTAGTTAAGTTGTTGAGACATTTGTCCCACAATGGTACATATATACATTGGATATAAAATGTCTACACATCACTGTTAAATTTCAGGTTTTTGTGATGTAAAAAATGAAAGCAAGATAAATCATGCCAGATATATTCCTCCTTTAATGTAATATAGCAACCAACAAAATTCAAGTGAAAAACAAACAAAAATATTTTAGAGACCAAAAACTACAATAATCTGGTTGCACAAGTGGGCACATCTATTAACAAATACATTGTAAAAAGTGTCTACCAACTTAGCCACATAGATTTAACCATTTTATTCCACTATTCCTTGCAAAAATGCTCCAGATCTATAATCTGCTGTCCCTCTTCCAGTTATTCCCTTGGTTTTGGATAGGATTTAGATCTGGGCTCTGACTGGACCATTCAAAAACCCTGATCTTCTTTTTATGAAGCCATTCCTTTGACTTGGATTTGTGCTTTGGGTCTTTATATGCTGGAAGGTGACATTTTTTCTTCATCTTCAGCTGTCTATCAGAGGTCTGCAGGTTTTGTCCAAATTGATTGGTATTTGGAATTGTAGCTATCCCTCTATCCTGATGCTGTCACCACCATGCATCACTGTGGGTATGGTGTTCTTTGGGTCATAAGCTGTCTTGTTTTTGTGCGAAACATATGTTTTAGAATTGTGGCCAAAAAATTCTACCCTGGTCTCATCAAACCATAACACATTTTGCCTCATGGTATGGGGTGATTTAGGTGATTCTGGATGTTTTTTTTTTTTTGAGAGAAAGGGTTTCTGACTAGCCATCCTACCTCAGATTTACGAAGAATACAAAATTGTTGACACATGCAGAGAGTGACCAGTTCTTGGTAGATGTTCCTGCAGCTCCCTTAATTGTTGTAGGTCTGTTGGCAGCCTTGTTGATAAATTTTCTTCTTGTCCTTTTGTCAGTTTTGGAGGGACGTTCTGTTCTTGGCAAATGTCACTTTGATGCCCCATTTCTCCACTTGTTGATCATGTCCAAAACATTGAATTTTTGTACCTTTTGACAGTGAGATCCTGCATGATTTATATTGATTTCATTTTTGTACATCGCAAAGACCTGTCTGTAGGGTCATATTTCTGTTTCATGCCACTAGATTGGAAGTGAAGTTTTTGGTTTTACTGTCACTTTAATACACTGTATACTGAGTTTAAGGGGAAGAAGAAGAAAGCATGAAAAGTTCCAGCTCGATGAAAAGGGGTTATGCATCCTGAAGCCTGACAGAGCAGAAGAGGCCGAACAGGGGAGAGTGATATTGAGCAGTAAGAAGTGAGTGAGGGAGAGAGATAGCGAGAGAGACCTAGAATGTGGGGTCTGGAAAGGTAGAGGTTGATGCAGGTGAACAAAGTGGTAGAGCTGGAAAAAGAAAGAGATAGAGAGTAAGAAATACATATAAGTAACTTATTGAAGGATATTTAAAAATGTGATTTTAGGATAGGTTTGATAGTGTTGAGAGGTGATGTAAGGAAAGCTTTGAGTTATATGGCCCATCAGTGGATGTTGTACATTAGGGGTTTCATTGAGATGAATGATTCAGTAACTGAACTTCTCAGTAAAACTTTCTCTCTAAATTCAGCAAATGGCTTTGGGTTTTTGGATAGCAGTTGTTCTGGTTAACAGTTCATTTTTAAAACATCAAAAGACAGATATATAAATAAATAAAAACCATGCATTATTGATTTATCTGTATGTCCATAAAGCATCAGAGTGAGGGGGAGGTCGTAGATGCTTTTTTCATTTTGTTCCTGAAGAACGGTCTTGTCTCAAGGGAAACGTGCATAGTTTTTGACTTTTCATTGGAGAGACTGAGCACTTTTGCAATTTGGAGTTTCAAGAGGTTGTAAAAAGTGTGAAGTGCTTTTAGATTCCTGCTCAATACTGCTGGCTCAGGGCAGTATAGAGGAAGGCTAGTAAATGGACAAAAATTTGACTAGGGCAAGGTATTAATGAATAGTTTCCATTCTCTCATTTTTATTTTTGTTTCTGCTCCACCAGTCAGAGACCACAAGTGAAAATGCTTCTGTTTGGCATTGTTTTTCAATTTAACACTAAGGTTTTCATTACAAATCAGCAGTAAATTGAGTGAAAAGTAGAATCTTAGAAATATTTATATGAATTTCATCATTTTTAGTATTTCGTATGTCCCCTTTTTAATGATTGTGTGCATGCGAGCTGACACAGACTCCACCAGTTTGTGTAAAACCCGATGATCCATGTTAAAAACACGGAAAATCTGGCCTTTTGTAGAAAGGAGTTAACATGATCAATATCACAAATTTGCTTAAATTTAAATAGCGACCTAGAAATTGTGCAAGTCGAATAGTCAAGATGTTGCACATTTATCGAATAGTCAAGATGTTGCACATTTATCGAATAGTCAAGATGTTGCACATTTAATTTTTTTTTTCATTTTAGAATTTTTAAAATTCTAACACTTTCTGGGTTTTTTTCTCTAGTTTTAAATAAAACAAAGTTGGGAGATGGGAGTGAGAGGGGCAGAGCAGTAGTAGTGTTATGAGAGAAGAGAACCTGACAGACCATATAATTCTCCTTTCACATTAATTACAACATTAATTGTTTCAAGTTAATTACTCATGTGCTGAACTCTCCATCATTGAACAGTTGATAACTTCAACAGAGTAGACTTTAAGTTAAAAAAATAATGAATTCAGAAATAACTTATTCATATTCATAAATTGCTCATAAGCTCATAAGTTCCTGGCTACACAATTGCACTTTCTGACCATAGAGTATACAGTTATAAGAGAGAATGTATTTATAATCGCACTATCCAGTATCACTCAGATGAAGATGAGTTCCCTTTTGAGTTCCTCTCAAAGTTTCTTCTTCATATTGTCTCAGAGAGTTTTTCCTTGCCACCGTTGGGTGTAATGCATTACCAAGTAACATGTTACTGTAATTAAATTACTTTTCCGATGAAAAAAAGTAAAGTACAGGATTACTCTTCATTTGAAGTAATTTAATTATGGTTACTTATGATGTACTTGTTTACATACTGTGTAGACTTTCAAGAATTCTGTATAAAACAATATAGAATTTAAAATCTAAATTTATCACCTAAAGATAAAATTTATTTTCTAATTTAATCGGCCCCTTTAAATTTGTTAGCTGTAGACTAGCACGCATACACGCGAGTTTGCACCAGATGGCTGTGAAAAACATCATGGTAAAATGTAAGTTACTATCTGCCTCTTTTATCCGAAGCACAAGTAACCTACTGAAACACCTGACACAGCAACATAGACAAACACTTTTGATTGATCTTCGTCTACCAACAGATGAATCTGCGGCAAGCCCTGTTAAGCAGGCAAAACTTGATGTTACATTGGCAGTACAGAAGGTATCTGAAGGTGAGCTTAAAATACTGATTGCAGGGTACATTAATGGAAGAGATGTGGAGTATTTTCTTTGTTAACTAAAGAGGTTTACTTTTGGTGAATAACCACCATCTGACACCAGATAGAGATAGAACAGTGTCAAAGAAAACATTTATAAAAGAGCTTCTCAAATGGTACAGGGTCCCAGAGACTAGGGTAAAATTCGGTGGGAGACAGAAAGACAGCTCACATGACTTTTGAAAGGATGTTTTGAGCATGCTTGTACAAATCTTGGTTCAAACTGGTTTTCTCCTGGTCTGCTTTTATAATGTGCTTTGATCACTGTCTTTCTTCACTGTCAATTGCCACCACTAATTAATAATCAGTAATAAATTGACAAGCTTTTCCAAAAGTAGTGATTATGATTACTCAAACAATGGTACTTTAACAAAACAAATCGAAAAATTATGAACATCTTACATGGTATCCCACACTCAGTGTCCTAATCTTATGTAACCTTGTCTGGCAAATTAACTTGAGTTTAATCCTGCTAACAAAATAAAAGTAAGTGAAATTGTGTGTGGGCGGAGGGGATTGGGATAATAGAGTTGGGTACAGGGGAGACAATGGATAAGCCTTAAAGTCCTAATTGGAACTACATCTGCTTTTACATTTTTTTAAATGCCTCCTTTTAGTTTCAAATTGGTGATCAGCACTGAGGATTTGCCTAAGGCTATGCTTGATTTACTATGCTCCTTTAATTTGGAGTGTTTTGGTCAAGTATGTCAGGAATCATCCACAATACAGCCATTTATCCAAGTCTATCCAGTTTCCATCCAGGAAACTGGATGGAAAGTCTATCCATCCAGTTTCTATATGGAAGCTCAGTGTGAAATCACATCTGCATGTCTGTATGTCTGTCAAGCTTTTCATTTCTAATCACACAGGGCTGTATTAAGAGTTGTGTTTTGCATGTATAGTGAGGAGTTAATATCAAACTAGGTGTTCAGACCTCAGACATAACTACAGACTTGTGTACTATTTAGACGGTTGCATGAGAGTGCAAGGTCAAGTTTGATTAAAACAGAACCATGTCTCAGTTCTATAGTTTTACAACAGAACACCTTGGTAAAGTGTTGGCTATTATACTCTGTATACACTTTAAAGACCAAGCTATCAAGACAATTTAAGGCAAAATAACAAATTTTACCAAGCTAGCTAGCTAATTAATTAACATTATGTGCTCCAAACTGAGCACCAACTTCTAGTTAGCTGGTTGCTTGCCAAAATTATATTGGGCTAGCACATCATCAGTTGTCATCCTTAAGTATTTCATTATTAGATTATCTCCACCACTCACCACATTAATGCTTCCTATTTTCCTCTTCATCTTGTTTTTTAGGTTGTTTAGGTTGACAGGGGGTGGGGGTTGGGGGAGAGGGGTTCGGAGGTTTAGGGGGGTAGTTCAGCGGTTTAGGGGGGAGTTCACTATGTACTTGTATATGGCTGAAATGACAATAAACTCGAATTGACTTGACTTGAGTCCTTCACTTTGAAATTTGACATATTCATGTGCTTAGTGTTGGCCTTCAGGAGGCCCTCTCCAAACTCAGGACCCCACCCAATTGCCTACCTTCCCTGTCCTGTAACTACACCTCAGTTCACTACATTGGCAAATAAAAGAAAATTGTTTACATGATGACTTATGTTACTTCTGCATTTTACTTCCTGTCTAAACTTAACACTTTCTGTTGCTGGTGCTACAAATATTAAGTGACTTCTAGTAAAAAAAAATAGGATTAAGTGCTATTTTATAGGCTGGAATCCAATAAATGTGGATTTATTACATTGTGAAATTTGCAGACAAATTCATCGAGACAACCTTCCTTCTGTGAACAATGCCCATGGTTACGCCCAGTTTGGACCATTCGGGTCCTTCCGGCGGGGGGACAGAGCCGCTATGCAGGCCTGGGTCACCCTGATACGAAGGCAACAGTGACGTCACGCACTGGGAGGCACTTGTGGTTTCAGCCAGGACTGGAGGGGTCTCGTACGAAGCAGGCCCAACCATAGTACTGGTGATGCAGAGGCCATGAGGCCTAGCATCCTTTGAAATGTTTTGAGAGGGTGAAGGGCTCCAATTTTGAAGGAGGCCGCGAGCTGCTGTATAGCTAGCGCACGTTCTGGCGCGACTGCTGCCCTCATGCAGGCTGAGTCGAAAACTGCCCCCAGGAATGAAGTTCATTGGCTGGGGCACAGTGAGCTCTTGGCGAAATTGACCCTGAGTCCTAGGCACTCCAAGTGGCTGAGGAGGAGGGATCTGTGGGACGCTACCTCGGCCTCTGACTGAGCTAAGATGAGCCAGTCGTCGAGGTAATTCAGAATGCGGATTCCTTTCTGTCTCAGAGGGGAAAGAGTCGCATCTATGCACTTCGTAAAAGTGCGATTGTGTATTGGTAAGCCACTCTCTCAAAGGCGAAGCTCAAGAATCATCTGTGCTGGGGGGCTACCTGGATGTGAAAGTATTTATGTATTTCTGAAATCTTTCAATCTGGTTTTAAGTCCGCTCACAGTACTGAATCTGCCCTCTTGAGAGTGTTAAATGACATTTTTTCTATCTACGGACTCTGGCGACTCTGTAGTCCTTGTGCTCTTAGATCTATCAGCAGCATTCGATACTATTGACCACTCTATTCACTATACTGCGGTAGTTCAAAGTCTCAAATTGCTCGCCTTCAACTAGTGCAAAATGCTGCTGCCAGATTCCTTTATAATTGCCGTAAAATCGCTCACATTACTCCAATTCTGAGGACCCTACATTGTCTGCCTATCAAATTCAGAATCGATTTTAAAATTATTTTATTTGTATATAATTCATTACATGATCAAGCCCCCAATTACTTATCTGAATTGTTGCACCCATATACTCCTTTCAGAAGTTTAAGATCTAGCGTTCAGAATCTTCTTTTAATCCCACATTCCAGACTCAAATGCAGAGGGGATCAAGCTTTTTCAGTGCTTGGGCCACGGTTGTGGAATAACCTGCCTTTAGAGATTAGATTAGCCCCTTCGTTGACCACTTTTAAGTCTCTCCTAAAAACGTATCTGCTTTCCTTGGCTTATAAATGATCTTTTATTATGGTATTTTCCTATTATCTTGTCTTCAAAATGTATATACTTTGCTCCCCTTGTCTTACTAATATATTTTCTTAGTCATTGTATTTTTGGGGCTAGACCCTGTCTTAATTGTGTCTAGTGGTGCTGATTTCTTCATTTTATTTTATTCTTCTTCTGAACCTCTGTACAGCACTTTGGTCAGTCGTGTGGCTGTTTTATATGTGCTATATAAATAAACTGAACTTATGTGTCCTTCAGATCCAGAGAAAAGAACCAGTCCCCTGGGCATATTTGCGAGAGGATCTGTTTTAAAGTAGTCATTTAAAACCACTTCATGAGCGCGCGGTTCAGGTGTCTGAGATCGAGGATGGGCCAAAGGCCGACACCTTTTTTGGGGACTGCCAGGCCTCTGCCCGTGTGGCGAGGGGTTGGATTGGTTCGTAATGTAAGCTCATCCAGCAAGGGCAGACATTGTTCTGCACGGTTTCGAGGGGTGCGCGATCTTCGCTCTCCATCCGATGGCAGTGGGCGGGCAGAGATTCGAGGCCACTGACTCATCCAGCGGAGGTAGCAGCTCATGGCCCTTTTCGTCCGCACCATCGACCATGGAAAACACGAATGAAACGGACATGCGAAGGCGAGCTGAGTAGGGAGCGCTCCACGACTTTGTGAGCTCGTCATGGACCTCTGGGAAAAAAAGGCACGGCTCACTGACGGCGCCCTGGCAGGAACCATTCGTCCAGACGGTTCAGAATCATGCTGTCATCTAGTGGTTCATACTTGAATGTGCCAAACGAAACCATGTCACTCGCATCAGCCAAGGGCTGCTGGGGGCAGTCGTGGCCTAATGGTTAGAGAGTCAGACTTGTAGCCCGAAGGTGAACCTGAAGGTGGTGGGTTCGAGTCTCAGGTGTGTTGTAGATTGTTGAGTGAATGACCAGCGCTCTCTTCCACCCTCAATACCACGACTGAGGTGAGACCCTTGAGCAAGGCACCAAACCCCCAACTGCTCCCCGGGCGCCGCAGCAAAAAAAAAAGGCTGCACACTGCTCCGGGTGTGTGTTCACGGTGTGTGTGTGTTCACTACTGTGTGTGTGCACTTGGATGGGCTAAATGCAGAGCACAAATTCCAAGTATGGGTCACCATAATTGGCCACAAGTCACTTCACTCACTCACTCAGACGGGAGAATCCTCTCTGCACGGCGAGAGCGAGGCACGCGGGGTCTGAGCCGGGGTCTGAGCCGGCGTGAGCCCGCTCGCAACTGGGCGCTGAGCTTCTCTGCAGGTCCCTGGATTGTAGAGGCTTCAGTCATCTGAGAAAAAGGAGTTTTCCCCCCACGGTTCGAGTGTAGTATCGGAAGGGAACCCATTTTTGTCCAGGTAGCCAAAAAAAAACAACATATATTTTGCTAACTATCATTTTATGTTCAAAAACTGAACATGTGCATACTGTGCAGTTGTATACACTTAACTCTGCTCTAATTGTTGGCATAATTTTCAGAGTTCATGCCTGCTCCCACTGCAACATAAATCTTGAGTGAATCAAGAAATCATGAGTGTGACCTGTAGTGCAATTGTAACACCTGATATAATTGTATAGCATCTTGCTTCAGGGGTGTCTCAGTAGCGAATGGTGGTAGCACTGAGACAAAAAACACACCCAATAATTTCTGTCCCTGTAGAATGAATGAATTGCAAATGATGCAGAGCTAAATATCCTTTTTTGTTTTAATCATAGAATTATGGTTAAACCATAGTAACCATATACCATTCCATAGTATGGTTTTTATGAAAACTACAGAATAAAAATGGATGAAGCGGAAAGGTCCAAAGGACAAAGTTTTATGGTTTCAGCAAAAGAATCAAGAGAAAATGAGATTTCACCGTGCACCTAATTTACCCCTAGATATGCCTATTTTATGTGTGCAAACACAAGTAGTATTTACAAATGTCTAGATAATTATTAATTATTGAGGGTAACGCTTTGCTGAGTACTGTGACACCAAATTTATGAATGTAGGACCAAAATCATAGGACTAGTTCTAGAAAAGTTCATGTTTTGCATGTTATGGAATTTATCATAAATTTGAATAGCTATAGCTAAATGATCCCCAAGAGGTATTTTAAATTGTTTCATGGACAGAATCAGGTTGGTATATAAATTTCTTTCTATACATTATATGCTTTTTCTGATATATATGCTTTTTCTGTCTGCACAAATATGCATTGCTCCCCATCCACTCCACCACACACACACACACACACACACACACAAACAACCTTTCCACATTATGGACAAACTGTCCTGCATATAAAAAATATGGGATAAAAGTTATGTTCAGGTTGATCTCACAATCTAGTGATCCATATTTTGATATTATTGGACAAGATTTGTAGAAGAAGCAAAAAAAAAAAAAACATTTGAAAAAAACTTCAAATGTCAGAAAATACAGTATGGCAGATGTTAATATAATGGTACACATGGTACTTGGCCTGGCCTTAACATATAATACGGTGGTACAAGTGAAGCGATTGTCCATAAGTGTCTGTGAGCTGCCAGTGAGATGACCAGTGTGTGGGATTAAGGATGTTGTTGGAAGTGGAGGCATGAGTGAAAAAGTGGTAGAAGGAGAAATGACTGGATTACAGTTTATTCAGGATCCTGGTGGCCTGCAAGTTGAAACTGCTTTTCAAACAGCACATCAAACTATTGTAAAACTACATGATTTTATATGACATCAAAAGAAGAATGAACTGATTTAGAGTTAGCAGAATATGCTAACTCTAAATCCGATTTATCCACTTCCACTGACAGTGCATGCCAGCTCCCTTAAACTATCATTCTTATCAAATGCACCAAATCTTCTGACTTTTCATCCAGAGCTTTCATCCAAACTCTTGTTCTTGCTGGCAGAAATGACCCTGCACTTAGAAGCAAAAGACAGTATCCTCCAAGCAATCTTTGAATGTTGAATGTTGACTCTGAGGGTAAGAGGAAGAGACTGAGAGTGAAATGAGGGCAAGGTCTTAGCAATTGTAAATTAGAATTACAAAACCTGACAAAGGTATTTCTATGTTGGTTTTGGATATTTGTTTTCTGCACTGCTTTTGATATGTAATTGAAGTGAAGTGAAGTGATGTGTAGTATGGTGACCCATACTCGGATTTTGTGCTCTACATTTAACCCATCCAAGTGCACACACACAGCAATGAACACACACACATATACCGTGAAAACACACCCGGAGCAGCGGGCAGCCTTTTTTTTTTTTTTTTTTTTTTTGCTGCATTGCCTTGCTCAAGGGTCTCACCTCACCTCAGTCATGGTATTGAGGGTGGAAGAGAGCACTGATCATTCACTCCCCCCACCTACAATCCCTGCCGGACCTGAGACTCAAACCCACGACCTTCAGGTTCACCTTCGGGTTACAAGTCCGACTCTCCATTCAAAATTGAAATCAGATTTTTGTGCAAATTAAACACAGAGTTCAAGGTTCAACATCTTGAGCTTTTACTGATGTAATAGGAAACTGCAAAGTACTCTGGGCTGCTTCTTTTCATTTTCATCTCCCTGCTTTTATTTTTCCCCTCTCATCTCTTTATCTCACCCCTGCATCAAATCGTGTGCCAAGTAAAAGCTGAATTACTAAGTAAAAGCTGAATTATTATTACTGGCCTGCACCTCTGGTGATACTCCTGGCATGGCCATTCATCCCCTTCCAGCTTTAACTGATATGATGGATGGAGCCACCCTTTTCATCTCACTGTGACTTGGTGGCATGGTGGTCCAGTACTCAGTAATGGTCACTGCATGGGCAAGTGTGTCAGTGTTTTAGTCTGTGTTTGGGGACAATATTGGCTCTTATATCCACTGTGATATGTGGCACTGAACCTGCCAATTGGGACTGTTGGGGCCAAGTTTCTGTGGTGTTCCATGTTTGGGCTTGTGTGGCATGATGTTAAAATGTAATTCACAATGATATATAACATTCAGGAGATTAATTAATATGAGGGTTTAGAAAACACATTGGAGCTCTTTAAATCTATCCCAATCCCAGTTTGGTCTGTTCTCTTCACAACATAAGTCTCCTGTGAGTGTTTTGTGTGGAGCTGCTTTAAGTGCGTTATTGCCATGTGCTTTGCTGGTCAATGCTGTGTGTTTGCATTAAATTCATGCCCTCTTGTCTGTGTTGAGATAAGTGGAAGAGCTTTGTGTGTGGTGTAGGAGCATATCAGTGATGTTACTATAACATTAGACAGGCAGACCCAATCCATATCCTCTCTTTCTTTCTGGTCTCTTTCTCTCTGATCTTTCTATCCATCTTTAGCATTTTTTTTGTCTATGTTACTTTTGTTCCCCTTAATCTAAAAGATAAGTTAATATTGTGTAAATATATATAGTTGGGTCCAGAACTATTTGGACTGTGACACAATTTTCATAAGTTTGCCTCTGTACACCACCACAATGAACTTGAAATGAAGCAAACAACATGTGTTTGAAGTGTAAACTTTCAGCTTCAAGGGGTTTAACAAAAATATTGTTAATTGCTCAATTATAGCTGTTTTTACATAGTCCCTCCATTTCCATAGGCTCAAAAGTAATTGGACAAACTAACACTTATAAATGTAAAGATTATTTTTAATACTTGGATGCAAATCCTTTTCAGTCAATAACTGCTTGAAGTCTGGAACCCTTGGACATCACCAAATGCTGAGTTTCCTGCTTGTTTGTGGGTCTTTTTGCCCTCGGTTTTGTCTTCAGTAAGTGAAAAACATGCTCAGTTGGGTTGAGGTCAAGTGACTGACCTGGTCATTTAAGAACAATACATTTATTTGCCTTGAGAAGCTCTTAGGTAGCTTTCACACTATGTTTTGGGTCATTATCCATCTGTACTGTTCATGCTGATACTTCTATCAGCAGTCACATCATCAATAAACATGAAGTACCCAGTTCCACTGGCAGCCATCCATGCCCATACTATAACACTGCCTCCAACATGTTTGACAGATGCTTTGGATCATGAGCCCTCCCTTTCCTTCTCCATACTCTTCAATTCAATTTTATTTGTATAACGTTTTTAACAAAGCAGCTTTACAGAAATAAATACATTCAGGATATAAATTGTAAATGTATGAATTTATCCCTAATGAGCAAGCCAGAGGCTATGTTGGCAAGGAAAAAAAAAAAAATTCCCGGAGATGATATGAGGAAGAAACCTTGAGACTGAAAAGGGAACCAGACTTAAAAGGGAACTCTAGGTGACAATGGGTAGTGCAATTCTAAATAAATCCCTTCTATAACTGTGTACTACATGGACAAATATTGCAACTGTGTAACCAGGAAATTGATTACAGTTTTCATATGAAGTCTGTTTTGTTGACCCTATCCGCTGTCAGCTGATGGAAACATGAGTGCAGAACTGCTCGCAGCAACCGCAGCCCCAAAGCCACCACAGCAATCATAGTCCCGAGCCATCACGGTACAACTGCTCATATGAACCACAGTCCAAAGCCATCTCCTTGGTCCCAAAACTGCACCATCCCCAGCAATGCCAATGATCTTCAGGCCGTCCATGTGGGGCCATCCCATGACATCATCCAAACATCCCAGTTCACCACAACGCTCTATGCTCGTGAACACTCCAGATCTGCTCCTTTACCTAAGAAAAAACTATTAACAAAAGGCTTGGCTAAACAAATATATTTGTTTAGCCTAAACTTAAACACTGAGACTGTATCTCAGTCCTGAACACTAATTGGAAGGGCTGTTACTTAACTGTGGGGCTTTGTAGGAGAAAGCTCTACCCCCTTCTGAAGACTTCATTGTTTGAGGTACCAACAAATAGCCTCCAACAAAGGCTCTCACTGCTGCATTCTGGACTAGCAATATTTCTGAGATGAAAGAAGGCTACCCTAGTAATATTATCTACATGAGCTTCAAATGAAAGACTGGAGTCGATAATCACACCACGGTCCTTTACTGCTGAACAGGATGAATCCTAGTACAAGCATTTCTTTCTTGTCAGAATTAAGTATAAAGAAGTTAATAAGCATCCAGTGTCTATTGTCCTAGAATAGTTCATCATCCAAATAATATCTGGTCATTGATGGACAGTTGACAAATTGTGCATAGCAACAGATGGCTGCTATGAGTGATCTACTGTATATGGTAGGTGTAACTGTGAAAAGGGCAAATCAGTATTGTTTCAACTTAGGTGTATCTGTGTGTGTGTGTGTGTGGGTGGATGGGGGTGTGTGGGTGTGTGGGGTGTATGTCACATGTTCCAGTATGTTTGGTCACTTGAAAAATGGGTGGGTTCAAACAAAACGTGCGATGATATGAGTTGTTTAACACCTCTAGATGTAAATATCAGGAAACGAAAGCTGAAATTCTGATCTATCATCTCATATTCATCTTTTGATCTCAAACCCAAATGTTTTCAGTGTATAGAAAAAAAAGATTTGGCATTCCAATAGTTTATGGAGGGGACTATGTGTATATGCACACACACACACACACATACACACACACACACACAATATGATGATCCCATTCACATGAACTGTCTCTATTGATATCTATAGATATCTACTGATATCTATTTTTCTCTCTTCCCATTCCATTCCTAAAACCATCTACCAGGAGATGCTACACTACAGCAATACCATGTTTAATCATAAACTTTTCACATATGAGCATATAGCCCCATGTTTGTGAATGGAAGTGCAGCAACATAGCACTGATTGTGGTGTTGGAGTGCGTGGTTTTGGCAAGACAATCAGTGTTCAGATTATTTATTTATCATATCATATTTATCATACCATATCAGGTAACATGGAGGGGATCCACATCTGCTCCCCGCAGACTCTCCACTGGTGTTCCACAAGGCTCAGTACTT
>CM074980.1:11889549-11901511 GCA_037576825.1 Pangasius krempfi
AGCAGAAAACTTACACGAGTGATGCGGTGAATAAACCCACGAGTGATCTGAGCGAAATGAGTACCAGAAGTGAAGTGAGGAGAAACATGGAAGTAAGTGCTTTTACGTAAGCGCAACATTCTAGTTTTAAGTGCAACATTTTAGTTTTAAACATAATTAGGCCAAAGATAAAGGTAATAAAGATAAATGGGGAATAATAATAAGGTGGGAAGAGGTGAAGAGAAAGAGGGGTCAACAACGGAGTCTCAGGGAGTAGCTGGGCAGTTGGAAAATAAGGGGTATTCGAAGACACAGTTGAGAGATAAGGGGAATTCGAAGATGAGAAGTAAGGGGGCGTCTAATTTTAGGAGGAATTTAGAAGGTAGTGGGAAAGTTAGAAGATTAGTAGACCTGTTTCTCTAAGGGCTTAGACTAAAAATAATGGAAAATTGCTGACATAGGCAAACTAGAGGAGGAGGCGCTGGCAGGCGCGTGGGTATATATAGAGGGGATTTTTGGGGAGCTCGGGGCACTCACTCCTGCGTGAGATTGCTGTGTCACCATCATCTTCCTTGGGCTCATTGGAACTGATGTGTTGTTCCTGCAATAAAGAAATTTGCTTCTTCTCATCCATCGTCTAAAGATTCTTCATTAGTTTTATTTGATTGAGTTAAACAAAGTAGAAATATAGGTGATTAGAGAACACGTTGATCCACCCGTGACTGTGTCCACTCAGACGGGATTTCTGAGTTACGACATATTTTGGCGCCCAAAGTGGGGCTCGACAGACCAGCGGACAATTGAAACCTGAACTGGGACTGCATAACCAGAGGCTACAGATGCCGGCAACCAAATTTAATAAAGATAAACAGACGCCTGTTATACTCAAAAGTCTGTATTAAAATTTTATCTGTGACCTATGGCAAACAGTCCCACAAGGGTATAAATTGCTGGTCTCGAGTCAAGAACCAGTGGGTGGAAAACGGACAGTGGATGGGAATAAGCAAATAATTTTATTATTATTATTACTAGTTATTCTTAGTTATGTAGTCTATATTTATACATACTCGGATGGTCACTGTACATAGGTTAGGTACAGGGTCGGACCTGAGTATTTAGGTATATATATATATATAACTCGGATGGTCACTGTACATAGGGTAGGTACAGGGTCGGACCTGAGTATTTAGGTATATATATATATATAACTCGGATGGTCACTGTACATAGGGTAGGTACAGGGTTGGACCTGAGTTTGTGAAGAAGTATGAATTGGAGCGTCACTGCGTATATATAAGAGGCAGGGTGGGACGCCATAGTATTGTATTGTGTACTGGTTTGTTATTGCAAAGAGTCCAGGGTGACATTTAATTGTGTTGTATTGTGTTGTATTGGATCATTATAGAAATTATAGTGGATATTGTTCATGTGTGTATGTTAAGATGTAGTAAATATATGTCGCAGAGAGACTAGTTGTGTTATTAGTGATTGCTGGAGGAATTGTGGTGGAAGAATTTGGAATAGAAGTCGATATTGGACCATGGATAATGCATATGATGTGTGTATTGGGTGATGGATTAATTGTTGCAATGTGTTCTTGAAGAGCCGTGTATTTGAATGTGTATTTGAAGGAAAACAAAAGAGGTAAGTATCACATTTTCACATATACATATTATTATTATTATTATTATGGTGAAGAGGCAGTAGATGGTTTTACAGAGTGCATAGTAAGGAAAAGTGTAAGTGCAGAATTTAAACAAACATGCATGGTTGTATTTACAGGACCTACATATAGAATAAATAGGTATAAGAATTTATTAAATAATTAATCAATAATAAATAGACATAAATACGGGGACGGGATACATTAGAACAAGATTGTTGTTTTAAGTTGTGGGTGATTATCTAATTTTATGGTTTAGATATAGTTAGACACATTGCACTGTGCGTCTTCTGAAGAAAAATAATGTGAGAGAATTGAATAATTTGGGGACTATTGAATTTTGAGCCCAGCATTGTGTCCTAGTAGAAAACAATTTTATTTTATTTGGCTGATTTTAAAACAGTATTTTTCTCTCTTTTTTGTTTTGTCTGATTTTAAATAATGTGAATATGATGAGAATGATGAACCTATAATTGAGTTGTTTGCAGAGCGTTTAAACAGGCTGATTATTGTTCCGGATAGTGACAGTAGTTAAACCAAGAGTGGTGTAGTGGGAACGTGGTACAGTGATTTTTAGTTATTTTCAGTTATCTTAGTGGATAAAACTGACCCATTAGGGCAGTGAATTGGGGAAGAAAAAGAAAAAAAATTGTTTAACAAGATTAAACATTATTACAGATAATAATAATAAATATAAACAATATACGTATATATATATATAAACAGAATAAAAGTGGAAACTGGAATCTAAAATACTATAATTATAATTAATAATTATTATAATTTAATTACCATAGTGAGGCAAAAAAGGCTAAACAGAGTTACGCCATGAGCATGGATAAAGCCACAATTACACCCATGGGAGTAATAATTCTAAAACATAAGGAAGCAGAGAAAGATATAAAAAAGTATATGAAAAAATGTATCGGACAAAAAAAAGATCGGACAAAGGGAGAATTGCAATGGCCAGAAGAAGGGACATTTAATGAGGAGAAATGCAACAAAATGAAGGACAGACTGGAGTGTTGGGGGGAAATAAAAAAGGAAGGTGTGTAAAAGTTGAAAAGAAAGATAGAAATAGTGGAATGGTTTAGACAGGAAGGAAAGGTGCAGAGAGAGCACAGGGAGAAAGAGAAGGCAAGGAGAGAGAGGGAGAAAGAGAAAGGCAGTGAAGGGAACAGCCTCACCATTCGAAGAACATGGGGAGCAGACCAGACCACCGCCCCTACAGTGGACCGCACCCCTCCCCCAAGGTGGCAGGAATATATCCACAACTCACGGAAGTAAGGGAGTTTCAGGATGTGCAGTTGGAAATAATGGGCGGATGATTTGAAGGAAGAGTGAGACCTGTGTCATCAGAGGAAGATGAAAGGGAGAGTTGGTCAGCTGAACGAGCCAATAGGGACAGTATGTCTAAAAGTGAGAAGGGAGGCCGGAGATTAAAGGCTAAACACGGAACTGGCCTGGGGAGTATGAGATGGATATTAACCCAGCGGAGTGGGAAAGGGAGCGTGGAGGACTAGAGCCAAAAGAATACATAGGACGGAGATGCGCGCCAGATGAATACGCCCCATGGGCGCAGAATGGGGTGGCAAGGAAAAAGGCTACATCATGTCCTGAAGTTGGAGGTGTGATCCACCAGTCAAAGAAAGAAGAGGAAACATCCTCAACCTCCTCTGCAGAATCTGGAAAAAATAAGGAATCCCGTGAGGAACAGGGAGCAGATGAAGAAGTCTATGTCAGCGGCACCCTGAAGATGACCCCTGCTGGTTCCGCGACAGACTGGTCACCTGAAAGAGGAATTACTTCACCTACAGAAAGAGGTGGCGGTCCGCCTGGAAGAACAACAGGAAGAAAAGCAGGAAACAAAAAATGTCCAGAGGAAAGTGAAAGAAATAGAAGAGGAAATAAGTGAAACACAGGGAAGAGTGAAGAAAGTGGAACAGAACGCAGAAGAGATAGCAGGAGCATGTCGCAAGCTGCACGAGGAGGTGAACAGAATGAAGGACGTTCACGAAGAAGCAATGCTGCACAGTCAAAGACAAAGCATGAGGAGCGACGAAAAATTGAAACTATGCCACCAGTTGCTGGAGGAGAGCAGGATGCATCTAGACAGAGCAAACCACTCATTGTTGGCAGCAGAACAACGGGGAGGTAAAGCGTCACGGGGAAAACAACCACTAGCCCAGTCAACACCACAGCCACTGAGGATAACGAGAGCACACGCAAAGCGGAAGGGCCAAAAAGAGGAACGGGAGGAAGCAAATGATGAAGATGAAGACGAAGAGAATACAGAGGATGAGAATGAAGTAGCTTTCCAAGGTCCAGTGGTGGTAAAAGGAAAGAATGCGATATACACCCCTTGGACATTCATGGATCTGAAAGGCCTGATAGACAGGCTGCCCAGCGTATGTGAGGGAGCCCAGAAGTGGATAACAAGGTTCGAAGAACAGACCATGGGCCAGCTATTGGCCATAGGCAATATTAAAGCCATCCTCACACAGTTATTGGGAAAGGCCAAGATGATAGAGATCTTGGATATAGCCCAGATAAGTAACATGGCAACAGAGCAGAGATATGCCTCTTACTCATTTGGGATAAGGAGGAATGCAATCTGGGACTCTCTTAGGAGAACTTATCCAACCCAAGCAGATCCAAGCAAGGTGGAGAAGATAAAGCTGGAAGAGGATGAGGGAGTTTCCCACCTTATCCTCAAGTTGCAAAAAGTGTGGAGAGAAGAAATGGGATCAGCATTGGATGAAGCAGCAACTGAGACTTTGTTCAAAATTATGTTGAAGAAAGCCCTCCCCAGTGAAGTGCAGGATCAACTCGAGACGATAGTGGGGCTAAGCACCATGCCTTGGCCAACCTTTGAAGCCAATGTGATACACTATGTTGAGCTGCATTGGAAGAGAGAAAGGGCAGCCAAGAAAGCCGCAGAAGATTTGTTAACACAGCTTCACAAGGCTCAACTAGGGGAACTGGCACGCAATAAGCAGGAAAATCAAGAGAAAAGAAGGGAAGAAAAAAACACTGCAAAACAGGCGGCAGTAACGGTGGCGCCAACGACGACACAGCCAGCCCCTGCCACCCAGGTGCCCTCACAGATCACACCAATGACACAGACACAGCCAGTAATGATGACACAGCCACAGATGTCTATGCCAATGGCATACCAGATACAAGTTACACAGACTATCCCATGAACCCACAGTACCCACCACAGAATAGAGGGTGGGGACAAGGGAGAGGCCGAGGAAGAGGAGGAATGTTTCAGCAGATGCCACGACAAGGTGCAGCCCCTACACAGAGAAAGGGAAATGGATGCTGGAACTGCCAAGACCCTAATCATTGGATGAGAGAGTGCCCTTATCCACCACAGCACCTACAAAGGAACTCTAACCAAGGTCAAGATTGGCAGAATGCCAGAAACTGGGCGGGACAATGGATGGGACCGAATCAGCAGGCACCCATCCCAATGATCCCTGGAGGAGGTCCAATGGGACCGCCCCAAGGAATATATGTGTGTAAAGTATATGAAGGTGCCCAGAGAAGCCAGAATGGGAGCTGGTACAGTGCCCCACCTCACTGTACCCTGCACAAGAACCAATGATTATGGTGGAGGTAGGAAGTAAGCTCCAGGCACCCTTTTTAGTTGATACTGGTGCCACATTCACAAGTATCGGAAAAGAAGGCTCTAAGCTCCCCCTCTCTCGAAAGACAATAAAGACAGTAGGCTTCTTGGGTAAAACACAGTCTTTAAGATTTACAGAGCCCCAAGAAATAACAGTGGAAGGGATTACCGTCCAAGCTCCACTATTGTTTTCCCCTGACACCCCAGCTAACCTCCTAGGCAGAGATATACTCTGTAAACTAGGGGCCAAGATACATTGTGGACCAACAGGAGTGTGGGTCGAGCTTCCAGAATGTCTAATACAGCAATGTGTCGTGGTAGAGAAGAAAGTGGAGCAACACACTTTAGACAGAGTGTATTGGCTGGAGATTGAGAACACATCAAAGGGTCTGTACAACCTACGTATATGCTCAGTGGAGCCCTTGGCTCACATATATGCGCCCAGATTGCCAGCCTGCCCGAGAATCATGGCACTGCACTATCAAGTATGATGAGGGGGGACATGATGAGGAGTTTGACACACTGTGGGAAGAGCAAGTAGAAGGAACTCAACACAGCATTAAGACAGTGAATGTGGTTGTAGGACCCCAAGGAGTGGCTGCAACAGTACAGCTGCCCTGTCAAATTGCGCAGTGGCATCAGGTTGAAGCTGCAGCTCCACATATTTCTTTGATGGTCGGGCAAGGTTTTGAATCAAAGGATTTAGGACCAATGGTCAGGGAGGCAGGTCAGATAGCTAGCTGGACAGCTATAGGTGAAAGTCTGAGTGTGTCAGATGACAGAAAATATCTTAAAATAGGGCGGTCAACCACAGACATTACAGAAGCTAGAACTCTGTTAATTAGCCGTCAGACAAGTGGTAGGGTTCAAGTAGAAATGACAGGACAGTGGTCTCAGCAAACAGAAGGAGAAGAGCTCACTGAGCAGGAGGTAGAGCAAAAATTGAAGCAGGTTCCAGACCAGTTATGGACAAAACACCCCACAGATGTAGGTTTAGTGAAGTCATCAGGACTGGTAAAAGTTCAGCTTAAACCTAACATCCAGTTGCCCTATCAAAGACAATATCCATTGTCAAAGCAGGCAGTTGAGGGAATAAAGCCAACCATTGAAGGGTTAGTTGAGGCAAAAGTCTTAATCCCAACTAGAAGCCCTTGCAATACCCCCATTTTTCCGGTCAGGAAACCAAATTCGGATAAATGGAGACTGGTCCACGATTTAAGACCAGTAAATTGTGTGGTGGTGGCAGAGAGTCCTGTAGTGCCAGACCCACACACATTGCTATCAAACATACCTGAGGGAACTAAGTGGTATACAGTAATTGATTTATGTTCAGCATATTTCAGCGTACCCTTACACCCAGACTCTCAGTTTTTGTTTGCCTTCACATTCTGATCAGATGAGAGAACAGTGTGTGGAGAGAACAGTCAGACGAGAGAACAGTGTGTGGAAGATTCGTTAAAGGTACTCAAAACATTGGCCCAAAATGGGCACAAAGTAAGTAAGGACAAACTGCAATTCTGCCAATCAAAGGTGGAATTTTTGGGTAGAGTGCTCGAAGGCACTACACGAAAAAACTCGCCAACACACGTTGAGGCAATCCGGAAGGCGCCACGCCCTCAAACTGTGCAACAAATGCTGTCCTTTCTGGGCTTGGCAGGGTTTAGCAGACCCTGGATCTGTGACTTTGCACTAAAAACACAGCCTCTTAGAGACATGCTGAAAATGGCTGATCAAACAAAGTCCAGCAATCCATTAGTGTGGACAGAAGAGGGAAAAGCAGCATTTGATGCACTAAAAGGGGCCCTGAACTCAGCCCCAGCATTAGCATGTCCAGATTATGGAAAACCATTCCACGTTTATGTATCAGAGAGGCGTGGGTTTGCATCAGCGGTATTGGCACAGCCACAACAGGGGATGGGAAAAAAGCCGATTGCATATTTTAGCACAACACTTGACAGCGTGGAGAAGGGTATGCCGCCATGCTACAGGGGCTTAGCAGCGGCAGCATTTGCCTATCAGAAGGCATCCACAATCACAATGGGACACCCAGTCACTCTGTACACTTCCCATGCACTACACGCGTTGTTAACAAGCCAAAAATTTGTAATTACCAACGCCCTCCGAACTGGGTATGACTTAATTTTGTCAGCACCTGAATTGACAATTGAGAGGTGCACCACAATAAATCCCGCTGACAGAATAGTTTTACCTGATGAAGGAACTCCACATGAGTGCAAGGAAGAAGCTGAAAAATTTTTGAAAGCTAGGCCAGACCTAGAAGCTCAGCCACTGACAGAAGCCAAGCACATATTTTTTGTAGACGGCTCGTGTTACCGCACCAATGATGGTAACAAGGCAGGCTATGCAGTGATTCAATACAACAAAGACACAGAATTGTTTGAAGTGACTCGAGCCAAGGTCAGAACTTCTCAAGCTGAGCCTGGCGTAGAACTCTCAAACATAGTGAGCCCCGGGTCAGACGGAACCATATGCGTGACCCCAGAGGAGCCGAACTTTATAAATCTCAGAGACATTGATGAGAAAGTCGTAAGGTTGGTCAGAGACGCTAATGATCCAGAGCCCCCGCACGTTCCATTTGATACAATTAATCTAGAGAATCTGGCGGAGCAAAATGAACTTAATGAGGCGTCGTAGAGGGCTGAAAGCCCCTCTGGCCGGCAAATTTCGCCCAACATACTTGGAATGGGCCCTGGTGGTGTTTTTGGGACTGATGTGGTTAGTTTTCATCAGACTGTTAATTCAAAGCAGTAACATGTTGTCAATGAATAGTAGTACTTCCCCTAACAATAGCAATAGTGCACCTAGCAATAGGATACACCTGAATAGCTCACCAGAAGCACATGCACCAACACCTACTGCACCTGTACATATTAAGACTTCCTCACATAAGCGCCCACGGCGCCAGGTAGGCCAGGGAAGTGCTTACATAGACGGGAAGTAAATTTATGGTAAACCATATGTGGGCAATGCGCAGGGTATTACTGAAAAAGACTCCAGAACTATCCTTACTGACCAAACCCAGTGTGCTATGGGAATGGTGGCTTCTGGCATTGACAGAGGACAAGTGCCCCCAAAGCGTACCCTGTTTGTTATGTACTCCTATTCATATGCTGTCCCCCCATGGCCACAAGACTCCAGCCAAGGGCTGTAGAGAACTTT
The DNA here is from genome assembly GCA_037576825.1 of Pangasius krempfi. Lineage (NCBI taxonomy): Eukaryota > Metazoa > Chordata > Actinopteri > Siluriformes > Pangasiidae > Pangasius > Pangasius krempfi. Next base: position 11,898,006 of record CM074980.1, read on the forward strand.
ACGCTAACAGTTGAAATACGACTCAAACGGGCCGGCAGTCTTGACCTGTCTCACGCGCCCAGTAGTGTAATAATCTCAGGCCAGCCCACGTGCCTCTGCCCATGCACCAATGTCACTTCCTTATGGTACTATAGTATATATAACAATTATACCTTGCCCGGTAACTTACAAAAACAAAGGGTCATAGAAACAGGCACAGGCGTACCAGTCCAGGTGTATGTTCCTGTCTGGCAACCAGGTTTAGAGCTTCGCCAGGTGGGTATTGACTTCTGGTGGGAATCCAAATTCATTAATGAGACGATCACTAGTAAAACTTTCATCAAAATTAAGACTCTCACAGTCCATAATATGACACATCATGACCAGCATAAGCACAATTTGTATCGCCAGTGGCTTTATGATTCAGCACATGCTGCAGTACCAAACAGCACTTGTATTGTCTGTGATAGACGATCTACCCGTCCACCCCTAGTAATGCCCACAGCAGGACTCTGTGACTGCACCCCCCATACAACTCAACGTATTTATGTCCAGCCGTGTGTTTACTTGGGTCTGAAGCTATAACCCACGGTGCAGACTGGATGCGGAAGTTGAGCACAGCATGCACATATCAGCCAATTTCCATACAAGACTCTGATGATCTACGTGCCCACACATACCCAGGACAGACCTTTCCCCTATGTATACGTGCACGGGGATCTGAATATGTGGGGATGATACGTAAACGTGCATGTTTAGAGACTACAGAGGCGGCCCATCCCATAGTTAATATAAGGCCAACATGCAATGCCTTGGAGTATGGATGTGAGCCAGATTCAATGGTACGCCTTGACATACCTAGTTTAAGACTAGGAACCCATCCTCTCGCAGACATTTTCTGGTATTGTGGGGAACCAGAGGTCCTCCAAGTTCTCCCTCGCCTCTGGCATGGCTTATGCGCCCCTGTGCTCCTAGAAGAACCCAGATGAACCCAGCTTGAATGAACATCATTATGCACCACATGGCACTAAGGCCCGTAAAGCTTGGATACAGGCGAGCGGCTGTTGTCAAGATTATGGGGACATTACGAGAAGAAATATCTATCAGTTTCCAATGACTCTGTACTGCCTGACTGGGCCCAGACCCAGAGATCTATATTAAATGGGCTGGAGAGCCAGTGGGCGTTCCAGAGGAACATTACGCCCAAAAGCTTAAGTCATCTTCAGCCTGGGCCGTCCTGGTCCCCGCCATTCAGGCCCACCGTAATCTGGTATGGATTAAGTACATCTGGTACAACCAGCAGCGTTTTATTAATCATACTATCACTGCCTTGTCACTCCTCCAGGATCAGTTGCATGCCACATCACTGATGGCAGTTCAGAACAGTTTCATTATTGATATGATGCGAGGGCCAGACCAGGGAGTGTGTGATATTATTGGCACAGACTGTTGCACTGTGGTCCCCTTACACACAGGCCCAGCGGGTCCCCTTAGTTCACTTCTGAATCGCATGAGTAAGGCACGAGATGAAATGGTCTTCAATAATGCTTCCCCGAGCCCAACTGGCTCAACTGGCTCTTTTCATCAAACTGGATGGCAGGTTTAATGCGTTTAGGCTCCATACTGCTGGTCATTCTTATGATCATGGGCCTTTGTGTCTGCTGCGGTATCCCATGCCTGCGTGCTCTCATAGACAAAATTGTTCAGTCCGTTTTCGGCCAATATGTGATGATCCCTTTGGAGGACATAACGGACGCACACTCAACTGAGAACACACCAGCAGAGACATTGCTTGTCGAGGAAACAGAGACTGACAGTTACTGCAGTTACTCCTATTGGGTTGAATAACATTCTGTTTCTCGTATGAAACTTATTTTATGAAACTTTGCATAAATGTACATTCAAGTATGTTTAAGTGTATAAATATATATCGTCTGCTTCCATGGGGGCCATTACTAGACCTGGTCCAGTATAACTTTGTGTGGGCGTAATATGTTCCAGTTGTCTGGCACATTCGCTGTTTGTCTGGCTTGCTCCTGTCTGTGCATCCTATGTCTGTTCTGCTTGGTGGGCTTGGTTGAGGTTTTATATGTTCTGTGCAGGTCCAATGGCACGACACAGGAGAGCGAGGTCTATGGACCTGGGCAATGATACAGCTTCCAATCAACCATCCGTGCATGCCTAGCCTGCCATGAGTTTTGGCTCTCCGACTATGATCATTGCCTGTGGTGTATGCGCACATATGAGGACAGGTGCCCCTTAGGGAGTCGCTGCTTCAAGGGCACCCGTGTCTGGCTCTCTTTTCTCCTTATTTTCAATAAGGATCCTGATCCTTATTGGCCCGCCCCAGATCTCTTCCGTCATGCTGATTTGTACTCTCCGGAGGGAATGTGGCTCCACTCAGTGGAGAATACTGTCTATGAACTGAGCCAAGGCCTTCAGATTGCAGTTCAGACTTTCCGCCTGAACCGCGCTGTTACTGTTGCTCAGGTATATGGATCGGCAGAGAAACATGCTTTCCTCCTCACTAAATATGTCAGACTACACACTCTCTTGCATCAATATACTATTTTGTTCTGTGGGTATGTCCTCTGGTCCTCTGCTTCCCCCTTCCCATATGGGGGAGCTGGCAAACATGGACAGACCACCACGATCACTCCACCCACCAGTTGGCGCGGATTCCCATGTAATCGCTGTCCTGCGCCATCCCTCTTGAACACTGGCTGAGGTTATAGCTTATGAGGACGTTTGGCTGTCAGTGGGTCCCCGACAGTCTCTCTCAGCTCCACTGCCGCTGTGGGTGCGCAATCACCACCCACACCACCATTGATGGTGGGATTATTAGCATATATAACCTCCATTTGCGTAACTTACTGACTTGATATGGACTTACTATGTTTATTGTATTTGTATATGCATATTTATCCATCTCTTTTCCTCCTTGTTTTTTCTGTGACAGCACAGGGCAACCTGGTGGTGAAGCCACTGTCGCACTACTAGCGGGCAGAGTGGGAATTTTCCCTGCACTGATTGGCCATATGCAGGGTTTTTTGCTCACTCCTTGTTTGTCGTGTTGTCCACATGATAGTACATACTGATGCGTTCAAAGTCTATGTTACTGTGTGAGAGAGGAGGGGAGAGATGTCGATGTGTGCAGCAAGGGGAGACACTGAGAATATGTGACTGGGTGAACTGTGTGTATGAGCCGCTAAAAAGAGAAAAAAATAAAAAGTCAAGACAACAGGAGAGTGCCTGGTGATGTGCTAGTAACCTCTCCCAGGGCTCCAACAGACCCTCTATGATGTGTAAAGCATCTGGGTCAGAAGACAAACGGTGTGGGAAGGAAGAAAGGGAAAAAAAATTTTTTTTTGAATTATATTATATTGTTATGTTATAATAGTATATTATTATGTAATAGACCCGTATAATCTGTATAGTCTGTGATGATAACTCTATAAGTTATTGAGAACTAGTAATCTGGCTCAGGGTAAGGTGACTTAAGCAACCACACCTCCACCCTGATATCT
>CM074980.1:11901611-11913437 GCA_037576825.1 Pangasius krempfi
GATCAGACTCATTACAGCACAGCCCGAGCTAACCTGAAGAGAGGCATCAGGAAGGCCAAGCTGGACTACAGGAGGAGCATCGAGGACCACCTGGACAGCAACAACAGCAGGCAGGTGTGGCAGGGCGTCCAGGATCTTCTTTGCTCACTTTGAGGTGGAGCCACCAGAGACAGCCACACCACACCTCATGACCCACAGTAGTACAGCCCTCACAATCGAGGAGAGTGAGGTCAGGCGCACTCTGAGGTCCATCAACCCGAGGAAGGCTGCCGGACCAGACGGCGTTCCTGGCCGGGTTCTGAAAGTCTGTGCCGATCAGCTGGCTGGAATCTTTACCAAGATCTTCAACCAGTCCCTGGCTCTGTCCACTGTTCCACAGTGTCTGGAATCCTCCACCATAGTCCCCCTGCCAAAGAAATCCCACATCTCCAGCCTCACACCAGTAGTGATGGAGTTCTTTGAAAAACTGGTCCGGAGCCATATCACATCACATCCCCCAAGTTTTGATTCTCACCAGTTTGTCTACAGGGGAAACAGATCCACAGAGGACACTGTGGCCACAGCCCTCCATGCTGCGTTGTCCCACCTGGAGGAGCAGGGGAGCTACGTCCAGATGCTCTTTGTGGATTACAGCTCGGCTTTCAATACCATCCTTCCTTACAAACTGGTGGAGAAACTCGAGAACTTGGGGTTTCCACACTCCATCTGCATGTGGATTAACAGCTTTCTTTCGGATCGCAGCCAGAAGGTCGGAATGGGCCAACATACATCCACAGCCCTCAGCCTCAGCACCGGCTCCCCACAGGGCTGTGTGATGAGCCCCCTGCTCTACACTCTCCATACTCACGACTGCACCCCCGCCCACCACAGCAACACCATTGTGAAGTACGCGGACGACACCACAGTGGTGGGACTCATCACTGGGGAGGATGAGTCGGCCTATAGAGAGGAGGTGGAGCGGCTGTCGGGGTGGTGTAAGGAGAATAACCTGCTCCTCAACACCGCAAAGACAAAGGAGCTGATCATAGACTACAGGAGGAAGAAAATGGACATATCTCCACTTTCCATCAGTGGGGACTGTGTAGAGAGGGTAGCTGACTTCAGGTTCCTGGGAGTTCAGTTAGAGGAAGGCCTAACCTGGAACACAAATACCTCTGAACTGCTGAAAAAGGCCCAGCAAAGACTCTACTTTCTCAGGGTGCTGAGGAAGAATAACATCACTCAGAGACTCCTGCTGTCCTTCTACCGGTGCTGCATGACCTACTGCACTGGCGTATGGTTCACCAGCTGCACAGCAGCTCAGAAAAAAGTGCTCCAGAGGGTCATAAACTCTGCCCAGAAGATCGTCGGCTGCCCTCTCTCAACACTGGAAGAACTACATAGTTCCCACTGTCTCAAGAAGGGCCAATACATCCTCAAGGACACATCACACCCTCTGTTTGAACTGTTACCTTCAGGACGGCGATACAGAACAATCAGAGCAAGGACAAACAGACTGAAAAATAGTTTTTACTATACTGGCATATTACAATGACAATAAAAGCCTATTTATCTATCTATATACAACATGCTGAACAATCTGTACAGCTAATCTCTGCCATGTTGCAGTCAAAGCATTTAGCAATCATTAAATGCCAGGCACACAAAAAAGGGTATCAACTTTGTCATTAAGACTAATAATGCTGCAGACCTGGAAGCCAAAAGGGCCTCAGGTTGCCAGGTAGCAGTGTTAGCACCAATGGTTAGTATAGAACCACAGCCTCAACTGGATGACATTGTTCGAATTCAACACCAGACAACCCCTTGTGAACATTCAGTGTGGCAACAAAGGGGTGCCATTAGAGATGCAAATGGCTTATATGGTGTAGGGCTCATTATCACACCTACTACACTTCTCAATATTCTTATTTTGGATGTGCATGGTTTTGACCATTGCGCTAGGGAAGTAATGAGAAAAATAAAACAACAGGGATACTGGTCTCCATATTTACAGTGGTAATGGTAGATGAATTTTTATCCAAATGCGAAGTTTGTGCCCAAAACAACAAGGAATAATAAACAATAAGGCAAGGAACATCAGCACCAATAGGTCACATACCAGTACCGGAAGAACCATTCGATTACCATCCTGGTAATAGACTATGTGGACATGATAAAGCGAATACAAGGCAAAAGGTACATGTTGGTGATAACAGACAGATTCAGCAGATGGGTAGAAGCAATACCGTTGGCAGACGAGGCTGCAGGAACAGTAATTAAGTTTTTGCCTAGAGACGTGATCCCTAAGTTCGGCATACCAACAGAAATCAGTTCTGATAGTGGTTCAGCATTTGTTCAGAAAACAGTTAAAAAGGGGACTGCAATAACTAAGAATAAAACAGAGACTAGGATGTATTTATCACCCTCAATCACAGGGAATGGTGGAAAGAGTGAATGGTACCCTCAAAGCTAAACTTAACAAGATATGTGCTAGTAGTAAACCGAACTGGGTCGATGCTTTACCTCTGGCACTATTGAGCTATCGCATGCAGACTAACAGATATATGCATCTAACACTGCATGAAATGCTTACGGGTATACTCATGCCTGTGAAATATTGGAGAGGTCCCTACAAGGGACCCTCTCTAGAACAATTGCAGATGAAGCTCTAGGCTTATATGCAACAACTAACTGCTATACATAAAGCTATGTATTTACAGGAAAATAGAAAGGAGAAGAACCAGAAGCACCCTACCCAGTTGTTCCCAGAGATCAGGTATATCTGAAGGTTTTCAGGAGGAAGTGGAATGAGCCTAGAAGAGAAGGCCCATATACAGTGGTAAGAGCTACTCTAACAGTAGTACAAGTGGAAAGGTAGTACCACATGGTATCATTTGAACCATTGTAATAGGGTCCCTAGTCTAAGAACCAGGGAACAGGGAGAGGAAGAACAGGCAGCTGACACCTCTGAAGAAAGTCAGGAAGAGGTAGAAACGGGCCTAATTGAAGGTGAGAGAGAAACAGAAACAGGCCCAACAGAGGGTGATTAATCAGTGTCAGCCCCTGTGGAAAGTGTTGGGAGTGAAAGGGGTGAGTCTGGTACTATGCCTGACTCTTACTGCGACATACCTATTGCAGCTGATCCTGCAGACTTCCCCACAATTGACTTCTTATTGAACTCACCCCGGGGAGGACGTAGGCTGCTGGCCTCGAGCCAAGGACCAGTGGGTGGAAAGCAGGATTGGATGGGAACAAGCAAAGATTAAGTCTCGTTTGTGTAACTTTGTATGTTGTCTTGGAGCGTCACTACACACAGGTGCAGAGTGGGACCCAAGTTTAAAAGAATATAAGATCGGAGCGTCACTGCATATTAAGGCAGGGTGGGACCCGATAGAGTTGAATTGTGTATTATGTATTGGTGCATCACTGCAAAGACTGCAGGGTGGAACCCAATAGTGTTGCATTGTGAATTGTGTATTGTATCAGAGAGTCACTGTAGAAGCTACAGGGTGGGACCCGATAACATTGTGTTGTGTTGATACGAGTATTGTGAATATAGCAAATGTTTGTTGTGGTAAGAACAATTATATCGGCGGTTATAATCATTGGAATATTGCTGGAAGACTTTGGAGTAGAAATAGTTTTTATTGTACGGGTGTGCACATGGCGTGCACACTGGGTTATGCTTTAGTGGTTGCAATGTGCACAGGAGGTTGAAAAGGAGGAAGTGGGTAAGTAGGGTAAGTACACATGTACACAGACACAAACACAGACATATTTTGATACGAGCCACATCACGGAACATACACACCTACATACATACACAGGATACAAAAGGTGGTAATCGTGGTGGACACATAGAGTGGTGGAGGAGTAAAATAAGAGTACAGGCATGCAGGCAGGCAGTGTATGGCTTTGTTGGATTTAGATGTAGAAACAAGAGGTATAAGAACTCATTTCTGGGACGAGCGAACATATAAAGATAGAAACAGAGTTGAGAGGGGGCAATCAGAACAGCAGATAAGGGATAAATTGTGGGCAATCACACGATTCCACGGGTTTGATATATTGCAAATTTTGTTCTCTGAAGAAGATTGGCATGAGAGTATTAGAGCAATTTGGAAGCCTCGGCTGCTAAGCCCAATATTACGTGCCCTTGTGGAAACCCCAAGACCCAGACAAGCTGTAATTTATTTGCTTGATTTTATAAAAGATCCGTATGATGAAGATGATGAACCAATAGTTGAATTGTTCACACAACGACCCAAACAGGCTAATTACTGCTCAGGTCTGGCAGCAACTATCACAGTAGAGCAGAGGGAGGTGCAGTGGGAACACGGTACAGCCACATCAATCTTAGTGGGTAAAATTAATTCACTGGGGGAGCATGCCCAAAAGAATCTGGTAAAATAAAACCAAGTATTACTGTGAGAATAATAAATGCACATTTAAAGTGGTCAGAACGGAAATCCAGGACACTGAAGGGAGGCAAGCAGGGAGAGACAAGGGTGCGTCATGAGTACAGAAAAGGCCCCACCATTAGAGGAGCATGGGGATCAGAGTCGACAACCGTCCTACAGTGAACCACTGAGACCCAGAATGACGGGAATATACCCGGTACTGGAAAAAAATGAATGCCAGGATGTGCAGTTGGAAATAATGGGTGGACAGTTCAAGGGAAGAGTGAGATCTATGTCACCTGAGTATGCTGGAGAGGATGAATGACAAGTTGGACAGACCAACAGAAATCTGTTTAGGTCAAAGGGAGGAAAAGAAGGAGGCCTATTCCTGAAAGCCAACCATGGAGATTGGCTGGAGTGGGATTATGACCTGAGCCCAAACCCAACGAGTGGGAGAGGGAGCATCAGGAACTAGAGCCAGATGAGTACCGGGGAGAAAGGCACCCGTCAGGCCAGCTAAAGTATGAGAGCACCCCTCGGGGATGGCAGAATACACTGGAGAGGGGAAGAGCTGCATCAGTCCCAGACTTCACAAATGTGAACTACCAACCAAGAAGGAGGGTGAAGGTACTTCCGACCTCCTCCTCAGGGCCTGGAGAGGACAGAGAGTCCCTTGTGAGTGATGGAGAACCAAAGAAAGAACGTGACGCTCAAGGAAGGTGTCTGGGTACAGAAGTAGGTGAAGAAGTTGGCGTAAGCGGAGTTTTGAGAATGACCCCATTGAGTCCATGACAGTGCGACCGCTTGAAGGAAGAGCTGTACCACCTGTGGGAAGAAATGGCAGCCCACTTGCAAGAACGTATGGAGGATAAGCAAGAGGTGGAAAGCACGCAGGAAAGAATAAAAAGGATGGAAGACAAAATAGACTACACACAAAACAAGGTGGGAAAAGTAGAGCAAGATGTGGAGGAAATAACGGAAGAATGCACCAAACTACGCCAACAGCTACACCAGTTAAGAGAAGCCCATGGCAATGGTACTTAACCGGAGGGAGAGCCAGGAAAGTAAGCAAGAGGTGGAGCTGTGACATCGGCAACTGAGGGAGCTCAGTGAACATCTAGAAAATGCGACTTGAACTCTGGAAGCCGTGGAGCAGGGGTGTGGCAATATACTCAGGAGAAAGGCACTGATGATTCAGTCAACACCAATGTTGACCAGAACACGATCAAAAATGATAAACCTAGATGTAGACACAGAGGAAGAAGAGACAGCGACTGATGTGGGCGCTATGGCTTCCCAATTGCCAGTGCTGCTGAAAGGAAAGGATGTGATATACGCTCCTTGGACATTCATGGACCTAAAAGGACTGATAGATCAGCTGCCTAGTTTGTGTGAAGGGGCTCAAAAGTGGATAACAAGGTTTGAAGAACAGACCATGGGTCAGCTGCTGTCCACAGGCAACGTAAAGGCCATTCTCTCACAATGACGGAAGACCAAAAGTATGATTCTTACTCATTTGGACTGAGGAGAAATGCCACCTGGGACACCCTCCAAATGACCTACCTGACCCAGGCCAATCCGGGCAAGGTGGAGAAGCTTAAGCTTGAGTTTCCCATTTTATTCTCAAGCTGCAGAAGGCATGGGGAGAGGGAATGGGAGCGTCATGGGATGAAACATCGTTGAGCGAGATTCTGTTTAAAATTATGCTGAAAAAGGCCCTCCCAAGCAAAGTTCAAGACCAGCTCGAAACAGTGGTAGGACTGAACACATTGCCCTGGCCAACCTTCATTACGTTGAACTGCACCGAAAAAGGGAGAAAGCGGCCAAGAAGGCCGCAGAGGATCTGCTGACGCAACTTCATAAGGATCAATTAGGGGAGCTGGCATGAAACAAGCAAGAAAACCAAGAGAAGAGAAAGGAGGAAAAGAATGCTGCAAGACAAGCAGCTGTGATGGTAGCTCCGGCGACTCTACAACCGACCCCTGGCGCTCAAGTGGATCCACAAGTCATACCAGTAACACAACCAGTAATGGTGTCTCAGCCACAGATGCCCGCGATGTATCAGATGCCAACGCCACAAATAGCCTACCCTATGGGCCAAAAATACCCACCACAGAATAGAGGGTGGGGTCAAGGAAGAGGTCGTGGCAGAGGAGGAATTCTTCAGCAGATGCCAAGACAAGGAATGGCTCCAGCACAGGGAAGAGAGAATGGATGCTGGAGCCATTCCTTGGATCCCAATCACCTGATGCGGAACTGTTCATGCCCACCAAAACCACAGAGGAATGCCAATCAGAATCAGGCCTGGCAAAACACAAGAAGCTGGACAGGACAATGGATGGGGCCGGCCCAACCAGGTCAAGCCCCAATGAATCCGGGAGGAGGCCCAATGGGGCCACCTCAGGGTGACATGTGAAGGGGCCCAGAGAAGCCAGAGGGGCAGCTGGTAGAGTGCCCCACCTCACTGTACCCAGGACAAGAACCAACGATTATGGTGGATGTAGGAAATAAACTCCACGCGCCTTTTCTAGTTGACACTGGAGTGATGTTCACAAGCATCAGAAAAGAAGGCTCTAAGCTCCCCCTCTCTCAGAAAAGAATAAAGACAGTAGGCTTCTTGGGTAAAATGCAGATGCCCCTGATACCCCAGCTAACCTCCTGGGAAGAGATGTGCTCTGCAAGTTATGAGCAAAGATATACTGTGGACCAACAGGAGTGTGGATAGAACTTCCAGAGTGTCTGATCCAGCAATGCGTTGTGGTAGAAAGAAAGGCAGAACAGTGTACATTGGATAAAGTATATTGGCTGGAGATAAAGCATACTTCAAAGGGCCTGCGCAGCCTATTCACTCAATGGAAACCATGGCTCACACATATGCGACCTGACTGTCAACCCGCCAGAGAACCGTGGCATTGTACAATCAAGTATGATGAGGGGGGACGAGATGAAGAGTATGAAGCCCTGTGGGACGAACAAGTAGAAGGAAACCAGTACAGCGTCAAGATAACAAACATAATCATATGCACAACCAAATTGCCCAATGGTATCAAGTCAAGGGTGCTGCTCCACACGTTTCCTTGATGGCCGTGCAAGGTTTTGAATCAAAAGACTTAGGCCCCATGGTTAGGGAAACAGGTCAGGTGCCTAGCTGGACACCTGTATGTAAGGGAATGAGTGTGTTAGCTGATAGAAAATACCTGAAGGTAGAACAGGCAACGGTAGACGTCATGGAAGCCAAAACGATATTGATCAGCAAAAAACTAGCAGTACTATTCGAATAGAAAGAATAGGGCAATTGTCCCAATGGACTGAAGGCCAAGAACTCACTGAACAGAAAGTAGAACAAGCACTGAAACAGGTCCTGGATCAACTATGGACCAAACACCCTACGGATGTAGGATTGGTAAAATCATCAGGGTTAGTGAAAATACAGCAGTAGAGGGAATAAGGCCAATGATTGATGGGCTAGTTGAAGCAGGAGTGTTAATCCCAACTAAAAATCCTTGCAACACCCCCATTTTTCTGGTCAGAAAGCCAAATTCAGACAAATGGAGACTGGTCCATGATCTACGACCAGTAAATTGCATAGTGATAGCGGAAAATCTTGTAGTACCAGACCCATACACGTTGTTGTCAAATATACTCGAAGGAACAAAGTGGTACATGGTGATTGATCTGCGCTCAGCATTTTTTAGTGTACTGTTGCACCCGGAATCTCAGTTCTTGTTTGCATACACTTATGGAGGACAACAGTATACTTACACCAGGCTAACACAAGGGTACTGCGAAAGCCCCTCAGTTTTTAACCGAGTGTTGGCCCGTGACTTGGCAGGCCTGGATGTTCCTAGTATGACACTGCAATAAAAAATGCGTAGACGATCTACTGATTTGCAGCCAAACGAAGGAACAATGTTTGCACAATTCGCTAAAAGTGTTGAAAATGCTGGCTCAAAATGGGCACAAGGTAAGCAGAGACAAGTTACAGTTCTGCTGACAAAAGGTGGAATATCTAGGTAGAGTGCTCGAAGGCACTACACGAAAAATCTCACCAGCACAAGTAGAAGCAATTCATAAGGCACCGTGGCCTCAAACTGTGCAGCAGATGCTGTCATTCCTGGGCCTAGTAGGGTTCAATAGACCCTGGATTTGTGATTTTGCACTAAAAACAAAGTCTCTTAGAGATATGATGAAGGCGGCCGACCAAACGAAATCAAGCGCCCCATTAGTCTGGACAGAAGAGGGCAGGGTAGTGTTTGATGCAATTAAAATCGCCCTGGTTTCGGCCCCAGCACTAGCCTGCCTGGATTATGGCAAACCGTTCTATCTCTATGTATCAGAAAGACACGGGTTTGCATCAGCCATACTAGCACAACAGCCACAAGGCATGGGAAGGAAACCAATTGCATATTTTAGCACAGCGCTCAATAACGTGGAGAAGGGCATGCCACCATGTTATTGGGGATTGGCAGCAGCAGCATTTGCCTATCAAAAGGCATTCACAATCACAATGGGGCACCCGGAAACTCTTTACACTTCCCACGCCTTGCATGCGTTATTGACAAGTTATTAGGTTTGTGATAACCAATGCACACCAAGCAGGTTACGATGTAATCTTGTCGGCACCAGAGCTGATGATTGAACGGTGTCCCACAATAAATCTGGCTGACAGAATAGTGTTACCTGATGAGGGAACCCCACGAGTGCACTAAAGAAGCTGAAACATTTCTGAAAGCCAGACCTGATCTAGAGGCCCAACAATTAGTAAACGCCCAACACGTTTTCTTTGTGGATGGTTCATGCAACCGTGGTAACAATAGCAATAAAGCAGGGTACACTGTGATCCAATATAATAAAGATGTGGTTAAGGAGGGAGGCAAGTTTGAAGTGATATCGAGCACCAGTGTGTCACAGCCATGCTCTGCCCAGTTAGCGGAGATTAAGGCACTGACAGCAGCGTGTAAACTAGGAGCGGGAAAATCTTGTACGATTTATACTGATTCGGCACAAAGGGGCTTCCAGATATCGGCACAAAGGGGCTTCCAGAGAGCTGATGGATCTTCCATCACACATTGACCTGCAATATCAGAATTGCTGGGAGAAATGATGCTATCGAAGGCTCTGGCCATAGTAAAATGTAAAGCCCATAAGACAGATGGTGAGCTGGTGAGTAGAGGTAATGGGGTTGCAGATGAGGCAGCTAGAAAAGCAGCAATAGGGGAAAGCTGTGCAAAGGTAATGATGCAGGCTGGAGAACCCGAGGAAGGGGGACACAGGTGTCAGAAGAAGCAGCAGCAAGTGGAGAGGAGAAAGAGATGTGGAAGAAGCAGGGTGCAGTACAGGACCCCAGTACGGGAGTATGGAGGAGTATGGATGGGATGTGGGTAGCGCCGCTAGGATTGCTACCAATGCTCATAAAAGAGGCACATGGGGTGCATCATTGCAATCGTCATGAGACCATAGGCACGGTAAGGCGAGACTGGTGGTCGCTGTACCTGGCCAGTACGGTGGACAACTTTCTACGATCCTGCGAGTTGTGTGCAGTGTGAAATGTGAGAAAACACTTCGCAGTGCCCATTAGTCACATACTTGAATGAAGAGGGCTGTTTAGGCACCTGATGATGGATTTTGTGGACATGTTGGACAGGAAGAGATACATATTGGTAGTGATAGATTGTTTTAGTAAATGGGTAGAGGCAGTAGCAACAGCTAAATGTGATGCCAAAATAGTAGCTAAGTTCCTGTGCAGAGAAGTAATCCTGCACTTTGGTATTCCTGACCAATTGAGCTTAGACAATGGATTGCATTTTGTAAATGAAGTGATCAAGTGAGGAACTTTGTATTAAACAGTGGATGGGGTGTGTGTACCACCCACAGTCACAGGGGATGGTAGAAAGGGCAAATGGTTTACTGAAGGAAAAGATAGCTAAAATTTGTGTGAGCACCAAGTTGAATTAGGTTCAGGCGCTGCCATTGGCATTGATGAAAATGCGGTCACAGACCAATCGTAGCACACATTTGACACCACATGAAATGTTAACAGGTCGACCAATGCCAGTTGCCTTCTCTCAAGGGCCATACAAAGGCCCCTTGTTGGAACAACTTGAGAGTGCAATGTCTAGTTATGTCAAACAATTATCGCAAATACACAGAACATTGTATTTGCAGGTTTGTGAAGCTACACACGGCATGCGTGTACATCAAGGTGTTCAAGAAGAAACGCTGGAAGCAGCCACGGAGAGAGGGGCCCTTTAAGGTGGTACTAGCAACTCCTACCGCAGTCAAGGTTGAAGGTAAGGCGCACTGGTATCATCTAAATCATCGTTGTAGGGCAGCAGTCAAGGGACCGGGCTGGAAAAAGTCCAGCTTTGGACTGGATGCTCACACCGTGCTGCTTGGCCACGTAATGTGTGCACTGGGCCTTGTGGTGACTGCATTTGAGAAAAACGTGGTGTCCTGCAACCGGCACAAACTGTTCATTATGTATTCCTTTTCTTATACTGGCCGCCCATGCCAAGAAACCAGCAGTCATATCACTGGGCTGTCTCCCAGCGACCGGTCAACTACACATTGACAGTGGAAATCAGAATCAAACACCCTGGAAGCACTGATTCCAGTGAGGAAGGAAGCAGTGTGGTCGTTGCGGGCAAACCAGCATCATATGGCTTTAAGGAGACATTTCCTTTGTGGTACTATAGCCTACACTCTAATTCCTCTGAACGTGGCAGTTTACAGAGAATGGCGGCTGTGGCAGATGTCATGGGCTATAGGGTCCAGGTTTATATCCCGGCTTGGCAGCCAGGCTTGGCGCTTCGGCAGGTGGACATTGACTTTTGGTAGCAGAACCTCACGAGCACCAACATGGCACCGGTTAAATCCGGTGTAACATCTGGAACCATTACTCGGTACAATGTAATGCATCACGATATCCCCCTGCACAATCTGTACCGCCAATGGCTTTATGACTCAGCGCGAGTGTCAGTCCCAAACAGCACCTGTATTATATGCAATAGATGAACCAACCGTCCACCTTAGTTATGCCAACAGCAGGATTTAGTGAGTGTGCCGACCCCCCCGTAGCCGGGCTAGCCTCATTTCGTGCCGACAGAAACACAGCTCTGTGCGGTAAGGTTTGCGGCGGCGGCTTGTGTGTTTACATCAACATAGAATGGTGCAAGAACTCTGTGGTAGTCTCTAGTTACTGCTCATGACTGGTGGAGTTTGTGACTGTTAGATGTAGACCTTTTTATTTACCATGGGAATTCACTACTGTTCTCTTAATCGGTGTATACATTCTCTCCAGCACTAATGTTAAGGATACGCTCTGTGTGCTGTATGGGGCTATTAGCGAGCTGCAGAATTCAAACCCTGAAGGACTGTTTATTGTTGCCAGAGATTTCAACCATGCAAATCTCAAGTCAGTGCTCCCTAAATTCCATCAGCATGTGGA
>CM074980.1:11913537-11928137 GCA_037576825.1 Pangasius krempfi
AAAATGCATTTTAAGCATAAAATAGCCGCAGCCATAAAACAACAAAATGAGAATAAAGCAAAACTTTCATGTGGCAGTTTCAGTATAAAAAGAGTGAGTACAAAATAAAGCAATAACGTGAATAGAGGATGTGAGGGCTTCTATATAGCAGTTTACTAACTAGGCCAGGGGTCAGGAGACAAAGATCTCAAAACAAGATGAGGAGTCTAAATGTGGTTTAGAACCCCATTTTTCAGACAAGAAAAACAGGATGTGGAGTCTCAGAAAACAGAAGTGTCTGGGTAACAATCAACAAGTCTGGGTAACTGGAAATTAAGGGGAAATTCTACAGATGACGACAAAAGTCCAGTAGGAGGAGATTCCGGGAAAAGTCCGAAGATAACAGGAAATGGTGGAGTGTATGTAAATTAGGATAGGAGGAGTCAAAACTGAAAACTTAAACTGAAGATAATGGGAAATTACTGACATAGGCGGACCAAAAAGGGGTGGCGCCAGCAGGCGTCTGGGTATGTATGCAAGGGAATTTGGAGGACTCGGGGCACACAACTCTCATGCTTGAGATTGCTGTGTCACCGTTGAGGGAAAGAAGTTATTAAAGAAGTTTGCTTCTTCTCATCCAAAGACTGGAGACTTTTCTTTTTGAAATTGTTTTTGAGTGACTACAGTGACTAAGGTAAGAGTAATTGGCTGAAACTATGAACCACCCATAAATGTGTCCGCTCGGAGAGGGACTCTGAGTTCCGACATATCTTATTGGCGCCCAACGTGGGGCTCGATAGGCCAGTGTAAGGTCGAAACCTGAGCTGGGACCGCGCAACCACCAGGCTACAGACGGCGGCACCAAAAATTAAAAGGTAAGCATATGCCTGTTATACTCAAAAATCTGTATTAAAATAGTATCTGTGGCCTGAGGGGGGGAGGTCACTGCATATTAAGGCAGGGTGGGACCCGAGAGAGTTGAATTGTGAATTGTGTATTGTATCGGAAAGTCACTGTAGAAGCTACAGGGTGGGACCCGATTGTGTTGTGTTGATATGAGTATTGTGAATATAGCAAATGTTTGTTGTGTTATATTATGTTATGTTAATTATGTCAGCAGTTATAATTAATCATTTATAATTATATTTTATATATTATTATAATTATATTTTATAATCATTGGAATATTGCTGAAAGAGTTTCCAAAGAGTTTTGGAAGAAAAATAGTTTTAAGTACACGGGTGGTGCGCATGGCGTGCATACTGGGTTATGCTTTAGTGGATTTTGCAATGTGCGTAAGAGGTTGAAAAGGAGGAAGTGGGTAAGTTGGGTAAGCACACACATGTACACAGACACACACACGCACACAGACCTATTTTTAGACGAGCGACGTCACGGAAAATACACACCGGCATACCTACTCAGAATACACGAGGTGGTAATCATGACAGAGTGGTGGAGGAATAAAATAAAATATGAGTATAGGCATGCAGGCAGGCAGCGTATGGCGTTGTTGGAACTAGATGTAGAAACAAGAGGTATAAGAACTCATAAGAACTAGTTTCTGGGACGGGCAAACATATGAAGATAGAAACGGAGTTGAGAGGGGGCAATCAGAACAGCAGATAGGGGATAAATTGTGGGTGATCACACGATTCCACCGATTCCACGGGTTTGATATATTGCAAATTTTGTTCCCTGAAGAAGATTTTGGTATGAGAGAATTGGAGCAATCTGGAAGCCTCGGCTGCTAAGCCCAATATTACTTGCCCTGATGAAAACCCCAAGGCCCAGACAAGCTGTAGTTTATTTGATTTTATAAAAGATTTGTATGATGAAGATGGTGAACTAATAGTTGAATTGTTCGCAGAACGACCCGAACAGGCTAATTACTGCTCAGGTCTGGCAGCAACTGTCACAGTAGAGCTGAGGGAGGTGCAGTGGGAACACGGTACAGCCACATCACTCTTAGTGGATAAAATTAATTCACTGGGGGAGCACGCCCGAAAGAATCCGGTAAAACCAAGTATTACGGTGAGAAGAATAAACACACACTTAAAGTGGTCAGACGCAAACAGAAATCCAGTGAGGTAAGAAAAGTACTGAGTACAGAAAAGGCCACACCCACCCCAGTGGGAGTGGTGATTTTAAAGCACAAGGAAGCAGAGAAAGAGATTAAGAAATATATGAAGAAGTGGAAGGACCAGACAAAAGGAGAATTGCAATGGCTGGAGGAAGGGACGTTTCATGAGGGTAAATGTGAAAAGATGAAGGCCAGGCTAGAATGCTGGGGGGAGATAAAAAAGGAAAGTGAGTATAAGTTAAAGAGAAGGATGGAGATAGTGGAATGGTTTAAGCAGGAAGGAAAGCTTCGGAGAGAATGCAGGGAAAAAGAGAAAGAAAAGAAAGAGATAGAGGGAAAGGACAGAGTCGGCCACCAACCCAAAAGTGAACCTAAAAACAGACCATGGGTCAGCTGCTGGCCATAGGTGACATAAAGGCCATTCTCTCACAATCACTGGGAAAAGCCAAGATGATAGAGATATTTGATGCAGCTCAAATAAGAAACATGGCAGTAGATCAAAAGTATGATTCTTACTCATTTGGACTGAGGAGAAATACCATCTGGGACGCCCTTCAAATGACCTATCCAAACCAGGCCCATCCGCGAAAAGTGGAGAAGCTTAAGCTTGAAGAGGACGAGGGAGTTGCCCATTTTATTCTCAAGTTGCAGAGGGTGTGGAGAGAGGATATGGGAGCATCATGGGATGAAACATCAGCGAGCGAGACTCTGTTTAAAATGATGCTGAAAAAGGCCCTCCCAAGCGAAGCTCGAGACGGTTGTAGGGCTGAACACAATGCCCAGGACAACCTTTGAAGCCAACATGATACATTACGTCAAACTGCAGCGAAAAAGGGAGAAAGCAGCCAAGAAGGCTGCGGAGGATCTGCTGACACAACTTCATAAGGCTCAATTAGGGGAGCTGGTGCGAAACAAGCAAGAAAACCAAGAGAAGAGAAAGGAGAAAAAGAATGCTGCAAGACAAGCAGCTGTGATGGTACCTTCGGCGACTGTGCAACCAACTCCTGGTGTTCAAGTGGCTCTGCAAGCTCTGCAAGCTATGACACAACCAGTAATGGTGTCTCAGCCACAGATGCCCATGATGTATCAGGCACCAGCGCCACAAATAGCCTACCCTATGGGCCAACAATACCCACTGCAGAATAGAGGATGCGGTCAAGGAAGAGGTCGTGGCAGAGGAGGAATGTTTCAGCAGATGCCAAGACAAGGAATGGCTTGTGCACAGAGAAGAGGGAATGGATGCTGGAACTGCCAGGATCCCAATCACGTGATGCGGAACTGTCCATACCCACCACAACAACCACAGAGGAATGCCAATCAGAATCAGGGCTGGAAAAACACAAGAAGCTGGATAGGACAATGGATGGGGCCACCTCAGGGTGACATGTGAAGGGGCCCAGCGAAGCCAGAGGGGGAGCTGGTACAGTGCCCCACCTCACTGTACCCTGCACAAGAACCAATGATTATGGTGGATGTAGGAAATAAGCTCCAAGCGCCTTTTCTTGTTGACACTGGAGCAACATTCACAAGCATCCAAAAAGAAGGCTCTAAGCTCTCCCTCTCTACGAAAACAATAAAGACAGTAGTCTTTACTGTTTAGAGAGCTGCAAGAAATAACAGTGGAAGGAATCACCATCCAGGCGCCATTATTATTCTCCCCTGATACCACAGCTAACCTCCTGGGAAGAGATGTGCTCTGCAAGTTAGGAGCAAAGATATACTGTGGACCAACAGGAGTGTGGATAGAACTTCCAGAGTGTCTGATCCAGCAATGCGTTGTGGTAGAAAGAAAGGTAGAACAGTGTACACTGGATAAAGTATATTGGCTGGAGATAAAGAATACCTCAAAGGGCCTACACAGCCTATTCACTCAATAGAGCCCATGGCTCACATACATGCGGCAACAGCACAACTGCCCAACCAAATTGCCCAATGGTATCAAGTTGAGGGTGCTGCTCCACACATTTCCTTGATGGTCGGACACGGTTTTGAATCAAAAGACTTAGGCCCCATGGTTAGGGAAGCAGGTCAGGTGCCTAGCTGGACACCTGTAGGTAAGGGAATGAGTGTGTCAGCTGATAGGAAATACCTGAAGGTAGAACAGGCAACGGTAGATTGTAGCCAAAATGATATTGATCAGCAAACAAACTAGCAGTAGAACTCAAATAGAAAGAATAGGGCAGTTGTCCCAATGGACTGAAGGCCAAGAACTCACTGAACAGGAAGTAGAACAGGCACTGAAACAGGTCCCAGATCAACTGTGATCGGGTGTAGGATTGATAAAATCATTAGGGTTGGTGAAAATACAGCTTAAACCCAACACGAGGTTGCCCTATCAGAGGCAGTACCCATTGACAAAACAGGCAGTAGAGGGAATAACGCCAACGATTGATGGGCTAGTTGAAGCAAGGGTGTTAATCCCGACTAAAAGTCCTTGCAACACCCCCATTTTTCCGGTCAGAAAGCCAAATTCAGACAAATGGAGACTGGTCCATGATCTACGACCAGTAAATTGCATAGTGGTAGCGGAAACTCCTGTAGTACCAGACCCACACACGTTGTTGTCAAATATACCCGAAGGAACAAAGTGGTATACGGTGATTGATCTGTGCTCAGCAATTTTTAGTGTACCGGTGCACCTGGAATCTCAGTTCTTATTTGCCTTCACGTACGGCGGACAACAGTATACTTACACCAGGCTACCACAAGGGTACTGTGAAAGCCCCTCAGTTTTTAAGTGAGTGTTGGCCAGTGACTTGGCACGCCTGGATGTTCCTAGTATAGTGCTGGAGTACATAGATGATCTACTGATTTGCAGCCAAACGAAGAAACAATGTTTGCAGGATTCGCTAAAAGTGCTGAAAATGCTCAAAATGGGCACAAGGTAAACAGACATGTTACAGTTCCGCTGACAAAGGTGGAATATCTAGGTAGAGTGCTCAAAGGCACTACACTAAAAATCTCACCAGTGCACATGGAAGCAATTCAGAAGGCACAGCGGCCTCAAACTGTGCAGCAGATGCTGTCATTCCTGGGCCTAGCAGGGTTCAGTAGACCCTGGATTTGTGATTTTGCACTGAAAACACAGCCTCATAGAGATGATGAAGGCAGCCGACCAAACAAAATCAAGTGCCCCATTAGTCTGGACAGAAGAGGGCAGGGTAGCGTTTGAGGCAATTAAAAGCGCCCTGGTTTCGGCCCCAGTGCTAGCCTGCCCGGATTATGGCAAACCGTTCTATCGCTATGTATCAGAAAGATGCGGGTGTGCGTCAGCCATACTAGCACAACAGCAACAAGGCATGGGAAGGAAACCAATTGCGTATATTAGCACGGCGCACGATAACGTGGAGAAGGGCATGCCATCATGTTATCGGGGATTGGTGGCAGCAGCATTTTCCTATCAAAAGGCGTCCACAATCGCAATGGGGTACCTGGTAACTCTTTACACTTCCCATGCCTTGCATGCATTATTGACAAGTCAAAAGTTATGATAACCAATGTGTGTCGAACCGGTTACGATGTAATCTTGTCGGTACCAGAGTTGACGATTGAACGGCATCCCACAATAAATCCGGCTGACAGAATAGTATTACCCGATGAGGTAACCCCACATGAATGTAATAAAGAAGCTGAAAAATTCCTGAAAGCTAGACCAGATCTAGAGGCCCAGCCTCTAGTAGACGCCCAACACGTGTTCTTCGTTGAAGGATCGTGCTAGCGCACTAATGATGACAATAAAGCAGGTTATGCAGTGATTCAATACAACAAAGATGCGGAAATGTTCGAGGTAGCACCAAACACTAGTGTACCACAACCATGCTGTGCCCAATTGGCAGAGATCAAGGCGCTAACTGCAGCATGCAAATTAGAGGCAGGAAAATCCTGCACAATTTATACAGACTCAGCGTATGCGTATGGGGTTTGCCATGTGTTTGGACCAATTTGGGCTCAGAGAGGTTTCCAGAGGGCTGATGGTTCTTCCATTACACACGGGCCAGCAATTTCAGATTTGTTCGGTGCAATGATGCTGCCAAAAGCGCTAGCCATAGTAAAATGTAAAGCACATAAGACAGATGGCGATTGGGTTAGCAGGGGCAATGGGGTGGCAGATGAGGCAGCCAAGAAAGCAGTCATAGGAGAAGGGTGTGTAAAAATGATAATGCAGGCAGGAGAATTAGAGGAGGCAGGAACACAGGTGTCAGAGAATGACATTAGAGAGTACCAAGTGGTAGCAAGCGGAAAAGAGAGAGATATGTGGAAGAAACAAGATGCAGTACAGGACCCCAACACAGGGATATGGAGAAGTATGGATGGTATGTGGGTAGCACCACTAGGGTTATTACCTCAAGGAGGCACATGGTGTTGATCATTGTAATTGTCGTGAGACGATAAGCACAGTGAGACAGGATTGGTGGTCACCGTACCTGGCCTGTATGGTGGACAACTTCCTAAGGTCTTGCGAACTGTGCGCGCAACGGAATGGGAGGAAACATTTTACAGCACCCATTAGCCACATACCGGTACCGAGAGGACCATTTAGGCACCTGATGATGGACTTTGTGGACATGTTGGACAAGAAGGAGGGAAAGAGGTACATTCTAGTAGTGATAGACCGTTTCAGCAGATGGGTAGAGGCAATAGCAACAGCCAAGTGTGACACTAAGATGGTAGCTAAGTTTCTGTGCAGAGAGGTAATCCCATGATTTGGCATCCCCAACCAGCTGAGCTCAGATAACACAATTTGTAAATGAAGTGATCAAAGCAATTTCAGAGGCACTTTGCATTAAACAGCGGATGGGGTGTGTGTACCACCCACAGTCACAGGGAATAGTCGAAAGGGCAAATAGTGTACTGATGGAAAAGATATCAAAAATTTGTGTGAACACCAAGCTGAATTGGGTTCAGGTGCTGCCATTGGCATTGATGAAAATGCGGTCACAGACCAATCATAGCACACATTTGACACCACATGAAATGTTAACAGGTCGTCCAATGCTAGTTGCCTTCTCTCGAGTGCCATACAAAGGCCCCTCGTTGGAACAACTGGAGAGTTAGATGTCTAGTTATGTCAAACATTTAACGCAAATACACAGAACATTGTATTCGCAGGTTGGTGAAGCCACACACGTGAAGCCACACAGCGTGTTGAACAACCCCTTCGACAGGTCGAGCTTGGTGACTACATGTACACCAAGGTGTTCAAGAAGAAACACTGGAAGAAGCCATGGAGAGAAGGGCCCTTTAAGGTGGTACTAGCTACTTCTACCACAGTCAAGGTTGAAGGTAAGGAGCACTGGTATCATCTAAATCATTGTTGCAGGGCAGCAGTCAAGGAACAGGGCTGGAAAAGTCCAGAACACGTCAAATACAACATGCAGAAGCAGATGATTCGGACGGGGAAGGGGACGACACCTACGGAGCAGGGCGGTCACAGGAACCTGGCCCAGCGCATGAACCAGAGCCCCCCCGTGTTGAGCCAGATGTAGAACCCACAGACATAATGAAACCCGAGCCAGGTGTGTCCCCGGGAACGTCGGACGTGACACATAGCAGTGACACTGATGTGAGAATTCTACAATTGCTCAGAGATTCTGACGACCCATCACCCCCGCACGTTCCGTTTGACACAGTTAATTTAGATAACTGCTCAATGTTGGCACGTAGGGGGCAGAAGGTCCTACACTCCAGGCCATTTCGCCCAACATGCCTGGAATGGGTAATGGTGGTCCTTCTAGGGCTAATGTGGCTAGCTTTCATTCGAATGCTAAATAAAGGGAGTACTGTGGCCCCGGTGGGTTCTAATTTCACCTCCCCCACCAGTGTAAAAAGATTGAGTAATAAGAGTTTTCCTACTGTTTCAAATATCAGTGCCTCCTCTCATGGATGACAGAGACGTCAGGTAGGCCAGGGAAGTACCTACATCTTCATCTTGCAAGGAAACTGGAGATCTCTTGGATGGACGCGCACACCGTGCTGCTTGGTCACGTAACGTGTGCACTGGGTCTGGTGGAAACTGCAGTTGAGGAAAACATGGTGCCCCGCAACCGGCACAAACTGTTCGTTATGTATTCCTTTTCTTATACTGGTCCCCCTATGCCAAGAAACCAACAGTCATATCACCGGGCTGTCTCCCAGCGGCCCGACAACTACACTTTGACGGTGGAAACCAGAATCAAACGCCCCAGGAGCACTGATTCCAGTGAGGAAGGAAGCAGTGTGGTCGTTGCGAGCAAACCAGCATTGTATGGGTGTAAGGAGACATTCCCTTTGTGGTACTATAGCCTACACTCTAATTCCTCTGAATGTGGCAGCTTGCAGAGAATGGCAACTGTGGCAATAGGGCTATAGGGTCCAGGTTTATATCCTGACTTGGCAGCTGGGCTTGGAGCTTCGGCAGGTGGGCATTGACTTTTGGTGGCAGAACCTTACAAGCACCAACATGACCCTGGTTAAATCCAGTGTCACACCTGGCACCATTCCTCAATACAATGGAACGCATCACGATATCCCCCTGCACAATCTGTACCGCCAATGGCTTTATGACTCAGCGCAAGCGTCAGTCCCAAGCAGAACAGCATCGGTATTATATGCGATAGACGAACCAATCGTCCACCCTTGGTTATGCTCAACTTGGTGAGTGTGCCAATCCCCCGTACAACTCAACACTCTTATGACCGGCAGTTTGCTTGCTTGGCTCTGCAGCCATAACCCATGGCACAGACTGGATGCGAAAACTGAGCTCAGCATATACTTATCGGCCAATCTCCACACAGAGCTCTGATGACTTGCGTGCTCACACATACCCCAGACAGACCTTCCCACTATGCATACATGTGCGGGGTTCAGAGTATGTGGGAATGATGCGCAAACTCTCATGCCTGGAAACTATAGAGGCGGCTCACCCTATTGTTAACATGAGACCCTCTTGCAATGCCTCAGAATATGGGTGCGAGCCAGATTCTGTAGTACGACTCGACATACCTAGCCTAAGGTTGGGAACTCTGCCCCTTGCGGACATCTTCTGGTACTGCGGGAGACACGAGTTTCTACAGGTTCTCACATGCTTATGGCATGGTCTATGTGCCCCAGTCCTTCTTGAGGGGCACCTTTCAGTGC
Organism: Pangasius krempfi; assembly: GCA_037576825.1. Classification (NCBI taxonomy): domain Eukaryota; kingdom Metazoa; phylum Chordata; class Actinopteri; order Siluriformes; family Pangasiidae; genus Pangasius; species Pangasius krempfi. The sequence continues at coordinate 11,922,716 of CM074980.1, forward strand.
TGGCCATAGAGGAAACCAACCTGAATAAGTACCCCCGTCCAGTGCATAACAGTAGGACCCGTAAATTACGTAGCATACTGGACATCGGTGAGCGGCTCCTGATGAGGCACTGGGGACAGTATGAGAACAAACATCTGACCATCTCCAATAACTCAGTAGACTTCCAGACTGGGGTTCTGACCCAGAAGTTTATATTAACTGGGCTGGGGAACCCGTGGGAGTCCCAGAGGAACATTATGCTCAGCGTATCGGCTTGTCTTCAGCTTGGGCTGTCTTAGTCCCTGCTGTTCAGATCCACCGCAATCTGGCCTGGATTAAGTATATTTGGTATAATCAACAGCGTTTTACTAATCACACCATTACGGCACTGTCATTGATCCAACAGCAGTTACATGCCACAACACTCATGACAGTTCAAAACCGCTTCATTATTGACATGATGAGTGGACCAGATCAGGGGGTATGTGACATAATTGGCGCGGACTGCTGCACGGTGGTCCCACTTCATACTGGCCCCCAGGGCCCCCTTAACATCTTGTTGAAGCGCATGACTAAAGCCAGGGATGAAATGGTTTCAAACAACGCCTTGCCTGAGCCAGGCTGGCTTAGCTGGTTGTTCTCCACGGATTGGGTGGCAGGGTTAATGCGCCTTGGGACCATACTCCTGATAGTTCTCCTTGTTATTGGAGTCATCGTTTGTTGCGGAATCCCATGCTTGGATGCTCTCATAGATAAGACCGTACACACGCTGTTTGGACAATATATGCTACTAGAGGAAATGCACCTGTAGATGGCAGTTTCTTTGCTGTATATATATATTTGCTATGCTCTAGTGTTCTCTGTCTCTGCTGTCTGTCTCGTTTATCTTCGTCCTTGGTGTTTTGTGCAGGCCCAGATGGCGGCGGTGAGACGCTCATGGTCACAGCGCCGTAAGACTCCAAGGTTAAGCGGGCAAGGTCTGCAGTATAACTTCCTGGCTCTGTTTTTTTTTGCATGTTCAAGATGGCGGCGCGCATAGACACAGTGGTTTTTGGCTCTCTGATACGGTGTTGTTTGATTGTGTGTGAAGACGTGTTCTCAAGCAAGACACGTATATAGTCACTCTACCTTGCTTAATATCGGCCTGCGGTGTCACATCTCGCAGGACATAGCGAGGCCACTGGGATCTGCTTGGACTGTTTTCGGGCCAGGGAGGCGATGCAGGCGGCGTCAAGAGAGATGGCAGAAGCGGGGCTGCTGCGGTGGCCTACTAGCCTGACTGAAGAAACAACCGCATAAGCCATCGGTACCAAGCATCTTTCTCACCAACGCTAGATCCGTCAGGCACAAAATGGACAAACTGGATCAACTTATCGCTGGGAATTCCACCATCCGCGACTGTTGTGTGATGATGATAACTGAGACTTGGCTACACCCACTGATCCCGGACACAGCAGTACAGCTAGCAGAGCGCTCCATGCATCGATTCGACAGGAACAGACCTTTTGGTAAGGAGGAGGGGGTCTATGCATGTATGTCAACAATGGCTGGTGTAATAACTGTAAGACCATATACACTCACTGCTATCTGAACCTGGAAGGCACTGACTGTAGTATGTAGACCTTATCTGCTGCAAGAGTTCTCGGTAGTGCTCATTACGGTAGTGCTCCCTAAATTTGTAAAGTATGTACAGTGTGCCACCAGGGAAAAGAACACACTGGACCGTGTTTACTCCAACTTAAAACACGCATATAAAGCAGTGCCCCTGCCACAGCTGGGCCTGTCTGACCATCTCTCACTGCTCTTACTCCCAGCATATACTCCGCTGATAAGACAAACTAAGCCAGAAAAGAGGACAATAAGAACCTGGCCAGTGGAGGAATATACAGAGACTGTGCTGTGTTACATTAAGACCTGCACAGAAAATGTGACTTGAAAAACACATCTGGGTCTACCCCAACAACAAACTCTGGATGAACAGAAAAGTACAGTCTCTACTTAAAGCTCGTAATTTTGCTTTCAGGTCCGGAGACAAGGCCCAGTACAGTACAGTACAGTGAGGGCTGACCTGAGGAGAGGCATTAAGGCAGCTAAAGAGGACTACAGGAGGAAAATAGAGGACCATCTGCAACAGAACAACCCATGGCAGGTGTGGCAGGGACTACAACATCTCACCAGCTACAAGAGCAGACAACCTGTGGCTGTCAGAGGTGACACTGAGCTGGCAGAGGAGTTGAAACGTTTCTTTGCCCGGTTTGAGACAACAATACCACAGCCAGTCACACTGCCTCCACCCTCCACCACGGTGCACACTCACACACTACAAGAACACTAAGTGAGACGGGCAGTGAACCTGAACAAGGCCGCTGGACCAGACAGAGTACTCGGCAAAGTACTGAAGGCTTGTGCAGACCAACTCTCAGGGGTCTTCACAAAGATTTTTAACACCTCCCTAACACAAGCCTCCATCCCCACCTGCTTAAAGTCGGCCACAATAGTCCCTGTCCCTAAATAACCTGCAGTCAGCAGTCTTAACGACTACAGGCCTGTAGGCCTCACTTCAGTGGTCATGAAATGCTTTGAAAAACTGATTGCTCAGAACATCAAGGCCAGCCTCCCTCACAGCTTTGACCCCCATTAGTTTGCGTACAGAGCAAACAGGTCGACAGCAGATGCCATCAACACAGCCCTTTACACTGCACTGAGCCAACTGGAGCAGCCAGGAACGTATGTAAGGAGGAGGAGATGAGTCAGAGTACAGGGAGGAGGTCCAGGCACTGTCCAAGTGGTGTAACAACAACAACCTGGAGTTGAACACCAAGAAAACCAAGAAAATGGCAATTGATTTTAGAAGGAAAAGGAATGATCCAGTCCCACTGTTTATCAACGGCGATGAGGTGGAGTGGGTCTCCACCTTCAAGTTTTTGGGAACAACCATCTCCGAGGACCTCTCCTGGACTGAAAATACAACGGCCATTGTAAAGAAGTCCCAGCAGAGGCTGCACTTTTTGAGACTGCTCCGCAAAAACAATCTGCGGGAAAATCTGCTGGAGACTTTTTACCGCTCCACCATTGAGAGTGTCCTTACATACTGCCTCACAGTGTGGTATCCTGGCTATTCAGCTGCAAATAGGAAGGTTCTGCAAAGAGTTATAAAAATTGCTGAAAGAATTATCGGCTGTTCCTTGCCCATTCTCAAAGATATTGCAAACACCAGGTGTCTCAACAGGGCCTGGAATATAATAAAAGACAACACCCACCCTGGTCATGAACTGTTCAGCCTCCTGTCCTCTGGGAGGCGCTACAGGAGTTTTAAAAGCAAGACAAATAGACTAAAAAACAACTTTTATCCATGGGCTGTAAGGACTCTGAATGGGGATAAGACAAAACAGCTCCCATCTTGCTTTTAACGTGAAATAACATTTTAATGTGCAATACAATGTGACTATTTTTTAATTATTATTATTCTTTATTGTTTTTATTGTTTTTATTGTTTTATTGGTGTGCTTGGTTTAGTCTCTCTGCACTGATCAGATGTGGCGTTTCAATTTCATTGTACTGCTGTTCAATGACAATAAAGCTTCTAATCTAATCTAATCTTCACTTCCACTGTCTGGCATGTGAGGAGCTGCAGTTCAACCACCACAACCACGGTGCCTGTCCTCACCCATCGGCGAATGCCCGCTGGGAGATCGTTGCACAGCGGGACCTCGGATCTGGTAGTCATATCTTCTCTCCTGGGAGCGATATGAGTGGACATTGGATCCTGATCCAAATGGATGGTCCTGTTCGTCGTCTTCTCCTTCATGCCAACATTCTCTCTAGATGGGACATGGCTTCAGTCTGTTCAGAACTCTGTCTACGACTTGGGTAAAGGCTTGCAAATGACAGTACAGGTTTTTCGCCTCTGCAGAGCAATAACAGTTGTTAGACAAGCCACCTCCTTGTCGCACTATGGTGACAGAGACTCGGCCGTATTTGCGGTCCAATGACACCCTGTGCGGCATGTTTCTCAAGTGATTATTCAGTGGAACATTTGGGCGACCTTACGCTGCAGTCAGAGTGTTTTGGTGCCCCTACTCCGCTGGATACAAGACCATTACAAGTGACACCACCAGCAGTGTCCAGGTGTCAGTGTGCCTAAGGACTGGACTCAATAAGTTGAGAGAGTGGACACATGCTTGCTTTATTACTCAGTGTTTTTGTATGTTTCCATATTTTCCTTACGAATCCTTTGTAAAAATCCCGACACAGGGTGACCCTGGTGGTGAATCCACTGGTGGTGCTGCCACTATGTACGGACAGAGTGGGAATTTTCCCTGGAAATTGGGCTGACTCAGGGTTTTTCGCCCACTCCTGGTTCACTGTGTCGTGATTAGATATTTGGGCTGAAGAGGGAGTGATGTCGACATAAATGTTTGGTGTCGACTGTCTTTTTGGCAAATGTTGTAAAGGGTGCCTGGTGATGTGCTAGTAACCTCTTCCAGGGCCCCAACAGACCCTCTACGATACGCAAAGTATCTGGGTCAGAAGATAGGAAGATAGATATAGGGAAGATATGGGGATGCCAACTAATAAGTATATTACCTGACCTATGCGCGAGAATGACAGTAGTACTGAGGGTTAAAAAGGGTAGAGAGTGGACACCAAGATAGGTAGGTGAAGATTAGAGGAAGCAATGAGGAAAAGATGGTCTGACTAACTGACGGGACTGACAAGCGAAACAGTAGAAGACTGGGAGAAAGGTTTGTTATAGTGTGAGACTTAAAAAGTCTCGGAGGGGGGAGTGATGTCAAGAAAAATATAGAAATATCGCTTAATCAGCTTATGGGCAGCTTAGTAGCCAGCTTTGTGCACAACACGCGATGTCAGGAAGCGGACGAGCTCAGTGGCAAGAGCAGACAGTTGGTGTGACAGAAGGCACACTGAAGGTTACATCCAGTTTGTCTGTGAAACTGAGCTTAAAGTAGAGTAGAGAATAAGATTAATCATAAGGCTAGCTTTAGGGTGAGATATGGTAGAAACATTATCTCTTGGTACAAGTTAATCAAGCATAAATAGTAATAATGACTACACATAATCTATAAAATATAAATAGGAAGATGTAAACAAGCAGAATAAGCAAGAGCAACTATAGTCGAGAAAAATGCATTTTAAGCATAAAATAGCTGCAGCCATAAAACAACAAAATGAGAATAAAGCAAAATTTTCATGTGGCAGAAGGCACATCTGCATGTTGTCGATTCAGTATAAAAAGAATGAGTACAAAATAAAGCGAATAAAGGAAGCGAGGGCTTCTATATAGCAGTTTACTAACTAGGCCAGGGGTCAAGAGACATCTCAAAACAAGATGAGGAGTCTAAATGTGGTTTAGAACCCCATTTTTCAGACAAGAAAAACAGGATGTGGAGTCTCAGAAAACAGAAGTGTCTGGGTAACAAGT
>CM074980.1:11938917-11952401 GCA_037576825.1 Pangasius krempfi
AAATAAAGCTATTACTAACGATGGAGGAAGAGTGACTAAACATCCTGCACTCAACACACTGAACAAGCTGAATGTTATACATGTTGTTTAATGCACCTTAGTCGAAGGTTTGTTGATATTATAGATGGCGTGGATCCGATGTGGATGGCCTCCGCTCACTGTCTTGACAAAATCCAAAAGCACACTTTGAGAGAAAAAAAAATGAAAATATGGTAGAAGAGAAAGTGAAATACAACAGATGAAAACAATAGCACAAAATTATTGATTTAAAAAAGAGAGAAAGGGTATAGTTAAGACGTGGATGCAGGCAAGAAACTCCTGGCAAAACAGTTCGAAAACAGGAGGTCATTCACTCCTCCACCTGGTCCAACCACCTACAATATCTCAGGGAGGTCCTGGGGAAGCTTCGGAAGTCAGGGCTAACCGCCAACCCCCGAAAGTGTCACCTGTCACGGAGGCACAGTGGAAAGGGAAGAACTGGCCATAAAGTGGATGGTGGAAGAACTCAATTATTATCTGTGGGGCCGGCCCTTCATCCTGGTTATGGACCATGCCCCCTCCAGTGGATAGCCAGTAAGAAGGACATGAATGCAAGGGTAACATGCTGGTTCTTGTCTTTACAGGACTTTAACTCCCAGGTGCAGCACTGGAAGGGGTTCCAGCACGGAAATGCCAATGGCCTGTCTTGCTGGTATACACTGTGCAGTCGACTCACACTGGCAGCAGGCTCGTAGCTGAGGGGGGATCCTGTGATGGTGGCACAGAAACCAGAAAGCGCTCCTCACTCTGCTGCTGCTATGGTGCTGAATGGACAGTGCTGCTTCAGCACCACGCATGTTTTGTAAAGCATAGGAGCACATGGCTACCGAGGACAGAATAATGAGATGTGGCTGGCAGCCAATGAAGATGGTGGCAACTCTCTACCGTCTTGGAGATGACGTGGGAGTATTAAAAGGGGCCACGGCCAGCCCCAGGACAACAATCTCAGGCCTAGGCCCAACACTAACCTCTGTCTCTTTTGTTCTTATAGACGACAAAGAAGATGACTCCCTCAGTGGCCGCCAGTGACTCAGCCCTTCTGCTTGCTGACCGCAGAGCCCCTTGGGTCCCGCATGAGTAGCTGAAAAGCCAGGGCTTTTAAATGCTGCTGATTGGGTGAGTATATGAGGACCAGGTGTTATCAGATTGAGATTGAGACACACACACACAAACATAATCAGAGGGCTGTCATGAGCTGGTTTAAGTTGGGACACCTGGAAGGATGGGTGGATGCGGCAGGATCTGTGGAGCTTGAACCTGACCACGGGGGGATTAATGGTGCTCTCAATTGTAAATGGGCCTAGATAAAGAAGGGTGAGTTTCTTGGGACTGTCCTTGAGGAGAATGTCTTTGGACGACAGCCTTACCTTTTGGCCTGGCTGGTAGTTCAGTGCAGGAGTCTGATGATGATCAGCTAGGCACTGGTTGCTATCAGAGGAGTGGAGCATGGCAGAACGGGCTTCCTTCCATATCTTGTGGCAGCTCCGGATGTGGACCTGCTCAGACGGGACAGCAATATCACCCTCCTGGATAGGGAACAGAGGAGGCTCAGGGGGTGTTGAACACTGTTTTCCACTTATCCCCTGCTCTGATCTTGACCAGGTGGTATGGGTTCCACAGGTCCAACTTCGTGGCCCCATGCAGCAGTTTGAAGGCAGAATTGAGGAGTGGCAGAGGGTAGTTGTTTTTCACAGTGATATTGTTGAGACCCTGATAATCAATGAAAGGTGGAGGGTTTTCTCTTTCTTGGCCACAAAATGAAGCCAGTCCCCAGGGTGGAGGAGGAAGGTCAGATAATGCTGGTGGCTAGGGACTCGGTTATATATTTCTCCATGGCCTTTCTCTCAAGACGGGACAGGTTATACAAACAACAGAGGTGGCCCCAGGGAGCAGATCGATAGCACAATCATACAGGTGGTGAGGTGGTAGCGAAAGGGTAAGAAAAACCTCACCTAGGTCCTGGTACTCAGTGGGCACTGTGGGAAAGCCCACTGCCTTAATGGTAATGGAGGGTCTAGGGACTCAATGGGCAGGCCAGGTTGTTTTGTCAGAGACACCAGAATGAGAGAACCCAGAAGCAGAACACAGACAGGGAGGAGGGGGCTGGAAATAAGTGTCAGTCAAGGTCAGAGTTCAAACCCCAGTCAGCAGAGTGAGAGACAATTCTTCATGCAGTGCACCACAGGGGAAGGTGAGCAATGCTGAGCATGAGCAAGCTTGAGTGTTGGTGGTGTGGGACCCGAGTGTAGCGCCGATGAACCATGTGCTCTACACACACATGTAAACAGAGGGAGAGAAAACACTGGAAACACAAGGAAGGGGAAATGCAGGGAGATGCACTGGATCAAACAAAATGGTAATATTGACCGTGTTAACTGCCTTGTACAAAAGGTCTGATTTTCCACATACCTCATCTCTTCTATTGAATCACTATTCTATTGAAGTTCAGATGACACTCTGGTGGATTTGATCTAAAATGGATCATAAGGCTGAGAGGGGTCTCTGTTGACACTATTAGCTTATCTGCAGATGCTCCTGTTGTAGGTGTCCTGCATGAGGGAAAACCTGTTCCTATGATTTTGTGGGCTGTCCTGATCACTTGCTCTAATGATTTTCTGTCTTATGCACTATAGTTACCAAACCACACATTAATGCAGCAGGTAAGGATGCTCTCTACTGTACACTTATAAAAGCTTTTGAGGATCCCCAGTGACATGCTGAAATTCCTCAGGAAGTACACCCTCTGCCGTGCTTTCTTAGCCAGCTGTGCCATGTTCACCTCAGACCCTCTGATCAGCAGGGGTGTGTGGTGTCTCTTCACTCTCCTCAGGTCTACAACCATCTCTTAGGTCTTGCTGATGTTAAGGGTAAGATTGTTGCTCTCACACCATGGTCTGCCACCTCCCTTCTGTAGGCTGTTTTATTTTATAACAGCGATCAGGCCATTGACTGTTGTATTGTCTGCAAATTAATGATGGTGTTACCTGCATGGGTACTGACACAATAATGTGTGAAGTGTGTGAAGAGCTTAGGACAACCTTGAGGGTCCCTGTTTTCACGATGAGAGTGTCAGAGATGTACTTGCCAAGGTGGATTTGGTTCCTTACAGTGTAGTTGCACATGTAGTAGATTTATAAACTGTGGTAATTTGTGTAAGGTTAAAGTGAATGTGAGTCAGAGAAACCATGTGAACTATACCTGGTTATATAAACTATGCTTAACTAAAATATTCTCCAGGGCATTGTTAGTACCAATCTAAACCATATTTCATGGTGAACAATGTGGTGACATTATAACTATCATATAAGTTTAAGAAATAACATTTACAGTATACAGTTTAAAATTTTGCAATTTGTGATTGCTCTTTTCACATACACACCTACACTTACTTACAATTACTTTGTAATTTCTACAATAATTACTACAATAATTACTACAATTACTTTGTAATTTCTCTTAATTTCTTTTTTCTGTATATCGTGCACTCGTGTTTTGTACAATAACCTATTTATCTCCAAATAATCAGCAGTTGGTGCATTAAAAGTGCATGACTTGTATGATTTATATGGTTATTATAAATAGGTTCCTAGCTAAAGTTTTAGCATGTTAGACACATTTGAAAACGAACAAGCTAAGATAAGAGGCTAACACTTGCAAGGTTAAAAAAACCTCACAAGTAAACAGGAAAGGCCTAGACTTACATGTCAGTAGAAACCTCTGAGCTAACAGAATAATTGTTTAATAAAGAGACTATATAATAGTCTTAGACATTTTATAATAAAAGCTTAGCATGAAGCTGTTTTAGATTAAATGCAATTGGAACACTGATATATTAAACTTCTAGCAATAACTAGAAGATTATTCTTTGGAGTCAGATCTTTAATTAAATGCATCGGCGTCAGATATTTAAATCATAAAGGCAAAACCCATTTCCATCCTTGGTCATATAAGAGCAGTCAGCTAAGATAATAGCACTTTATATTTTAGTCCTACAAACATGATGGGGAATAAGGCAAGGCTATGTACCTTGGTTGAAATTTTGGAAGGGATAATTGTATTAGTAGCCGAGGTGTAATCAGTGAATAATATCAATGCATTCTGACATAGCTGTCCTTTTTTCCAGGTGGGACAGGGCCATGGGTGGATGCTCTATGGATCTGTTTGGGCTATATTCACATTGTGAGTTGCAAGTATATGCAAGTTCAGAGTTGCTGGTATGCTGTTCAGTATGTATGTTTTGACCAGACTCTCAAACTGCTTCATGAGTGGCGTGAGAACCACTGGTCTGTAGTCATTTAGGCAGGTGACCAGAGTTTTCTTCAGGACAGAAATAATTGTGGTGGTTTTGAAACATGATTGGGCAGCAGCCACAATGAGGGATATGTTGAAGATCTGTGTTGTTATGCTAGTCAGTTCTGAAGTGCACACCTTTAGTGCTTGCCCAATGATGTTATCTGGGCCCACTGCCTTGCCTGTGTTTATCTTGGACATTGTCTTGTAAACTTATGTTGGAGACAGCCTGATTGCATGATTTTCTGTGGTGCAATACTTCTCCATTCTTTGGCCGTACAGCTTTTGGGGATCTTTCATGCATCTTGTGAATGAATACAACAGCTCAAAGTTGTATTATGTGAATATGAATCACCTATATGGATATGAGTTTAAACAATAAAGTTAAACTCATTATTAATGACTGAAGTGTTGTTCTTCAGTAGTTAATTATCTTAAACAGTATTACACATGGTAATTCATGACTAATTCTTGAGGTGTTATTTGCAACACTTCTGAAAGTATGTTAATAGAGAATATTGCTCAATGCTATGTTATAGCTTTTTATTGTACGTTATTGTTGTCCATTTCTTTCTTTATGCCTTGACTGCCTAAAAATCACACAATGACCTTCTGCTCCTCTGAGACCTACAGGATGTCAGAAAAGTCAGGAATCAATGGGAATATGCTGAGCAAATATTTCTGTCCAAAAATGTTGAGCAAAGTCTGCATGAACAAAACATGATACAGAGGCTGAGAAAATGCGTAAAGCATAACAGTGAATATGTACAGTATATATTGTAAATAATAAATACAAAATTAAGTAAGTGTAGTTTTACTGTCATTTGCTCTTGACTTTTTGGACATTCTATATAATAACTCATATATGTATATATTTATATTTTAGACAATGAGGTATTGGAATACATACAGTATATTCCAAGGTATATTAGATAGTATATCTCCAGAAGGAAATTGAAGCTCTAAAAGAGCCATAGTTAACTAGTAGTTCTGCAGGAGAAATGGAAGACTAACTAATTACTGCCTGGTTAATAGTGAACTCCTCCTAACATTCTTACTGAATATTAACTGATAGTTAATAGGAATAATAAGTGTTAATGAAGAACTACTCATTTATTCCTGCTTAGTTTCTGCAAAGTTACCTATGAGCTGTTGACCAGTATTGTAATGTGTGTGTGTGTGTGTTTGTGTGTAGCTGGAAAGGAACTCAAGCTAGGGCCCTTTGCCACATGCTTGCTCTGTGATTATGCTTGTGTTTGTGTATATATCTCTTTATGAATAATCATGGCTGTTTCTCCTCTCTGGCTTCTGCCAGATGACGCACACAGTTGGGGCCTTTTTAAAAAAAAAAAAAAAAAAAAAAAAGAGCAGAGAATTCGCCTGGCTAAAATGCATTGTAGGTCAGCATGTGCAGTAAAATGGCCTAAAGCACAAACATTACATAAACATTATTATTATTATTATTATTATTATTATTATTATTATTATGCATTTTTCTATTTTAGCTTTAAATAGCTTTTTGAATTTGTTTGTGCTTTAGGCCATGTTGACCTCTATCCCACAATGCATTTCAGCCAGACAAATGCTCTTAGCCCATGTTGCCAAAGCTGATTGCCCCCCTGATATGGGTATTAAAAAGGGGAAGAAGGAGGAAAGAGTCATAATTGTGGAAGTACTCCTCTGGAAGTAAATTCCAGGATAAAAAGGCTTTCTATAAAAGGCTTTCTTTTTGTTTCACTCAGAAGTGCATAAAAGCAAACTCTTTTCAGCCCTCAGCTCTACTCTTTATAGAATGTGAATGCCCTCACAAAAACACAACAGTAACACACCAGGATACAAGCATTGACAAGCGGAGCAAGGAAACGCAGTCACTCTGCAAGCTTTCATGCGCATACACACAAAAAAAGCTCCACTTTGGGCTGCATGCTATCACTCTTGAACCTTTCACCTTAAATCCTCCTCATTAATAATGCTTCGGCTGAAGGGAACGGAGGGTTGGGTTGTACTTACAGAAGTAGAATTTTCACAGATGTAAACATTACCTGCAAAAACACTTTGTCTCCTTCAGAAAGAAGGAGAAAGATGCAATGAGTAAATACATGGCAGAGTGTGAAGAGGGGCCAAAGGGGTTATGGCTACTAAATGTGAACCAGACGGCTGATGCAATATACAGTCTGATGGCATATACACAGAACATAAAAGAATGTCTAACTAAACTAAATTACTATTCAAATTTATTCCCAGTGTACAGGAGAGGCATTAATATGATTAATATAATATATTAATGATTAATAGTCATGTCTTATAGTGCTCAGACATAAATGAAAACACACAAAAGCACACAAGTAGACAGAGAATATATTTTGTTGGAAGTTATTGTACAATATTGACATAAAATCTTTAAATGAAACAATATAACAATCCAAAACTTAAGGCAAAAATCAACATACAATTTTTGAAAAGAAAATAAATAAATATGTTTTGCTATGATCTCAGTCGCTGGGTCTGAATGAAGCTGAAAGTAAATGGTAGAGATTTATAACAGATATATTAGGAAGAGTAGGGGGCAAAATTTACAGCTGAGGGGATCTGAAAGCTGCTCAGAAAATATGGAAATTGGCTGTAGGGAGTTGTAAAGCAAAGGCTGGGCATATAATCTTTAGAGAATATGTGTCACATTCAGAAAGAAAGGTTCAACATTAAAATTTTGGTGATATCCCTTCTTCTGGATCCACCACGACACTTTTTCTGCATTTGCATTCACAAAAATGGGGCTGTAAGCTCATCTGTGAAAGATTTATCATTAAGAAAGGTATTTCTGTATTGTAGAGTCTCTTGGTAGATGGTTTTAGGAATGGAAGGGCAGGTGGAAAGAGAGAAGGATAGACACATTTCATGTGAATAGAATCATCATTTTGTGTGTGTGTCTGACTCAGCCATTGGGGCACAGTGACTAACAGACTCCCTTATTGAGTTACCATTATACTGGACTCAGCATGTCAACATTACTGGTGAAAGTGCCAAGTGTGATCTAACTGCATAGACTCAATGTAACATGGCTCTGCCCTGCTCCTTGCATTGGTATAAAAAGTCAATAAGGACAGTTTAACATCATTCATTAGTAAAGACACTGTGGTTATTCGGACATCTGTGTGTTGATGGCAAATGCACAGAGTAAGCCTTGACTAATCAAATCTGAACTACAAAGACTAGATTCTTCCATAAATACAAATTGCTTATTAGTTTTGGGCTTTTTGTCTGTTAAATGCAAAGATGAAATATCCATTTAAACACTCCTTAGACAGAGTTACTCCTGAAAAACACATGACACATTGTGGAACACTGCAGATTATGAATCTCACACTCATTTAGAAATGCTTATAAGCAAGACATCTTGGTAAATGGAAATCACCTTAGTTACTCATTTCTCATATTATTCTGCAGACAGACAATAATGCAGTAGTTCAATTTCATCAGTGGAAAAAGTGGAAGTTTTAGACTGGCCATGTCAATCACCAGATGTTCATGTAATTGAGCATGCATTTCACCTCCTGAAGAGAAGACTGAAGGAAGAAACCCTCAAAACTAACAACATCTGAAAGAAGCTGTGGTACAAGCCTGTAAAAGCATCACAGAAGAAGAATACAACAATTTGGTGTCAGTGGGTTGTTGGCTTGATGCAGTCACTGCAAGTAAAGAATATGCAACCAAATATTAAGTGTTATTTACTTTAAGACTATCTGTTCCAATAATTTTTCACATCTAAAATTTGGAAATGAAAGCTGAAGCTGTCTTCAGTGTATAGCAAAAACAAAAGAATTGGCCTTGCCATTCCATACTTCCAGAGGGGACTGTATTTCTTCATTTAATTTTAGGATATTGTTATATAAATGAATTGTAAATTAATTCAGGTAATTTAGGCTTGATAAAAATGTTTTTGTGTGTTTGAGCAGGGGGTGTCCTGCTCGGGCAAACAGAGATATCATGAGATGACACTTGCCTATTATTGGGGAAAGTGAGCCAGGATGGCACAAGGAAAACCAACAGTAGCTGGCCATATGAACCAAATAGCCTCACTCCCTGGTGTTTTACTAACACAAAAATTTAATGAATGAATGGCTCATCCAAGAATGTGTACTGGATTATATATGTGGCTGTGTGTATTCGGTGCTGCTGCCTTTGTATAGCACAGGAGTTATTGGCCTTCATAGCGAAACATTTTTAAGGAATGGCTGAGAAATGTCTTACCAGCTCCCAGCTTCTGTGATGTACTAAAGCACAATCATGTCAGGAGTTCTGAACCATCCTTGTGTGACATGCAAGAATTAGGACAATGGCTGCTGGCTCAGTGATGCACTGGGCAAAATAAAGGCTGAATGGCCAAAGCTTGCAGATTCCATAATTACTTACCCATGGTTGCTTTTACTTACATAGACAGTTTGGTTTGATAAGAGCAAACATTTAGCTGTATCCATTTCTTCCCTTAACTAAAATCCTCCCCATGGTTTGCACTGTATGTGTTGGCAAGCTTATACAGAGCTTCCGCAAGAGCAGTAAACATGCCGTGAACCAGAGTAGTTTGTTAATGGGCAGTGTTGTGAAAGACTAGCACAGCAGGATGAAGTCACCTTCTCTGTAAATTCCATCCTGGCTTTCTCCTCTGTTCTGAGCCAGCAGCTCAGAGGAACCATTAATGGAATGTCAAGTCAAGTAAGAGCAGAATAGGTGACACAGCAGTCAATTAGACAGGGGAGGTTCCATGTGATTAAGGTCACTTCCAACATGTATGTGTCCTTGTTGCATGTATACTCCAATTTTTTTCCCCATTCTTTTTTCTTTTTTCCCTGAATTGATAAAGGAGACACATGAGCAGTGACATTTAGGGGATCCTGTCTTGCTCACATTGAATGCAAACTAAAGGCAATATATTGCCCAATGCCATCTGTTTTAGAGCCGAACAATTTTGTTGAAGTATGGCTTTCATCAAAATAATGAAGTCAAGCACACTATTAAAGGGTATGATTTAAATTAACTGATTTACTCCTCTACCCCAGAGCTCTTATAGCACATTAAGTGCTCAACTATGGTTTTAAACTCTCTGAAAATGTATAATAATTTTTATTATTAAGAAAATGTTTTATTATTATTATTATTATTATTATTATTATTATTGTTAATAATTTATATTAGTATATTCGTTTTATTCATTCATTCATTCATTCATTGCCCTTGTTATTATGTTCCACAGTCCTAGACAATCAGCAAAGGCTGTCCACAGTCAGCAAAGGCAGAATGTATTTTCCAAATGTGCACATAACCATCACTCTAAGTCAACTGCTTTCATTTTTATTTCTGGCAGAGTCATAGGTCATTGTAGCAGATGGTATATTTTAGATGTGCATTAATGTTAACAAAACACTCCATGGAATATGTTTAAATAATGCATTGGGGGTGGGGGGTCAGAGGTTTGCATGTGTTATCAGTACATGGACAGGATCTATGCTTTCAAGAATCTTCATGTAGATGCCATTAGATAAGTGATTAAAAACATAAATGGTTAAAAAAAAACAGTTATAGCTCAATGTGGAGAAATGAAGTAATGCCATTGTTCATTCTTCTCCCACTGTGCTGTCTGTCACTCACTGCTGTCTTTGTCTCAAATCATTTCCATTAAGACAAAGCTGATGCCAGTGTTTGATGGTTTCTGTTGGCTCTTCATTTGTGATTTCACAGAGCCCCCAGGGCCTCAGCGTGCACTCGTTATTCCTGAGTTTACTCCAGGGAACTGCCACGCATTTGGGGCACTTCTGTGCAATGCCAGTAGTACAGTTGATGTGTTCTCCCTCTCCCTCTTCTCCCTCTCTGCTCAATTATAGGTGCGCTGATGAGCTGGATGTTGATTGGATTGGTACAGATCACGAAAGGGATAAAAGGGGAAATGCTGACGTGCTTTGGGGCTTCTCTTCCATGCCGCGTCGCGACTGACCACGTGAAACACCAGTGCTTGTGGCTGTGTGTGTGTGTGTGTGTGTGTGTGTGTGTGTTAGTTTTATCTCGCGTGTGAGATTAGAGTGTTTACCTATTCTTAAACCAGAAACTATTTTTGTATTATATATTTGTCTACACTATTTTAAACTAACTTTAGTCGGGAAGCTGTAGGGGGCAGGAGTCTGTTTACTTTCTCTTTTCTGAGGGTTTATTAGGTGTTTATGTTAGGAGTTAGACAATACAATACAATGCAATTGTATTGTATTTTTCTTTTTTTGTTTTTAACAGGTAAATTAGGTTTTCTCTTTTGTAAATAGATGTTTTGAGTGGCTGTGATTGCCCCTGAAAAAAATTGCTTTAGTAAAAGAATAAACTACTAGCTAATATTTAGGCTTGAGTCTCTTGTTTTGGGTCTGGCGGCTGGTTATCCAGGATGTGGGGGGAGAGCGCCTTGTTTACATTTACATTTACATTTATGGCATTTGGCAGACACCCTTATCCAGAGCGACTTCCAAAAGTGCTTTGAAGTTTATCAAAAATACATTCTGATACTGGCTCACTAGGTCACAAACTTGGAATACTATCATTCCAAAACTCCATTGGGGTGGTAATAGACAAGTGCTCAGACAATACTTTTTTTTTCTTTCTTTTTTTTTTCAAGTGCTAACTTGAATACTTTAAAAATAGGTAAGTCTTTAGATGTCATTTGAAGACTGCCAGTGACTCAGCTGTTTGAACATCTTGCTTTGAGATAATGGGTGCTGGTCCGTTTTTGGCTTTGTAGGCAAGCATCAGTGTTTTAAATCTGATGCAGGCAGCTACGGGAAGCCAGTGCAGAGAGCGTAGCAATGGGGTGGTGTGGGAAAATTTAGAAATGCAGCTGCATTTTAGATCAGTTGCAGAGGACCAATGGTGCTCAGAGGCAGACCTGCCAGGAGTTGCAGTAGTCCAGTCTTGAAATGACAAGAGACTGAACAAGCACCTGTGTGGCCTGTGTGGAAAAAAATGGACGAATTCTTCTGATGTTTTAAAGGAGAAATTGACAGTCGATTGACAGTCGATTGTCCATGTTTACCCCAGGGTTGCCTGCAGTAGCCGAAGGTGAGATCAAAGAATTCTCTAGGGAGATTGCAAGATCCTGAGATGGGCATGAATCACCTGGGATGAACAGCAGTTCAATTTTGCTGGGATTAAGTTTCAGCTGATGAGCTGTCATCCATGATGAGATGTCTGCCAGACATGCTGATATCTGAGCAGAAACATGAGTGTCTGAGGGAGGGAAGGAGAAGATGAGTTGAGTGTCCCCTGCCTAGCAGTGGTATGAAAACCCATGTGAGGATATGACCGCACCAAGAGATCGAGTATAGCGGGAGAACAGGAATGGACCAAGTACTGAGCCTTGTGGGACACTGGTGATGAATTTGTGGGGAGCAGATGTGGATCCCCACCATGTCACCTGATATCTGACCTTCCAGGTAGGAAGCAAACCATTGCCATGCTGCACCACAAAGGGTGGACAACAGAGCCTTGAGGTTCACTGTGTCAAATGCTGCTGAAAGGTCAAGGAGGATGAGGACTGAAGACAGTTTGGATGATCTAGCAGCATGTAGCTTCTCAGTGATGGCCAAAAGGGCAGTCTCTGTGGAGTGTACCGGTTTGAAGCCAAACTGATTGGGATCTTGTAGGTTGTTCGGTGAGAGATAGCAAGACAGTTGATGGTTCGTTCAAGGGTTTTAGAAAGAAAAGAGAGAAGTGATACCGGTCGGTAGTTGCTGGGATCCAGAGTGGGTTTCTTCAGGATGGGAATAACCCTTGCTCTCTTGAATGAGCTTGGTACATGACCAGATATTATGGTGCCATTTATGATAGTGGTGATGAAGGAGAGGAGGTCTTGAGAGATGGTCTGGAGCATTGTGGAAGGGATTGGATCCAATGGGCAGGTGGTAGGATTGAAGGATAAAATGATTTGCAGGATCTCTTCTGTTGCTAGTTTAGAAAACTGTGCCAGGGAATGAGAAGGAGAATCCTCAGTGTGTAGTGGATGGAGCAGGAGGAGCCGGTGGGTTGAGCAGTGAAGAAAATATGTTGTGGAGCTTGCAAGGATCTTGTGCAGAGATATGACCAGCTTTTCCTTGTAGAAGACAGTCTTAGCAGAAGTCACTTCAGATGAAAATTTGGACAGAAGAGCATGGTAAGAGGCAAGATCTGTGTCGAGTTGCAATTTATTTTAGTTTCTCTCTACTGTTCTTAATTCTCTCTGATTACTGCGTAACACATCTGATAGCCAAGGAGCAAGGCAGGAAATCTTCCTGGGTTTCGAAGATAGAGGGCAGAGGAGGTCCATGGATGAGGAAAGTGAGGAGAGGAAAGTGGCAGTGGATAGCTCCAGTGGTAGGGAGGAAATGGAGTCTGGGACAGGAAGGGATGATAGGGTACAGGAAGCTAAGGAGGAAGGGGAGATGTTTATGTTGCTGCTTACCTAGACAGGTCATAAAATAAAGTGAGGGCTCATCCAGGATCCATTTTATCACATGGCTGCACTGTTGTGATACAACTAAATTATTTCTGTTTGGGTTGTTTATACTTTTGAGTGGATGGGTAAGTGGGTAAAGCGTCATGAGTATGGAACTCGGTTGCTTAAGGTGAAAGCCTTCCTGTAAATTCTCCTCCCATGTCTGTTTCAATTTCTGCTGCTCCTCCTAGCTCTCTGGTGCAGAATCCCACACCTTAAGTTTGTGCCCTACAGTTAAACCCTGAATTTGATGTAAACCGTAACATATGTTTAGTGCCACAGTTTAGGGAAGCAAGCAGAAGTTGATTCCTATTTTACAGCATTTTAATTAAATTGAATTCAATTTTATTTGTATAGCGCTTTTAACAACGGACATTGTCACAAAGCAGCTTTACAGAAATAAATAAATTCAAATTAAATTAGATCAAAATAAATTGTACATATGTGAATTTATTCCTAATGCGCAAGCCAGAGGCGATGGTGGCAAGGAAAAACTCCTTGAGAAAATATGAGAAAGAAACCTTGAGATGAACTAGACTCAAAAGGGAACCCATCCTTATCTAGGGGATAATGGGTAGTGCTTCTTCTTCTTCTTTCGGCTTTTCCCTTCAGGGGTCGCCACAGCGAATCATCACTCTCCACCTATCCCTATCTT
>CM074980.1:11969226-11980909 GCA_037576825.1 Pangasius krempfi
AGCTGACAGTCTGCAGTTAAAGCACATCTTGTTCGTTTCATTTGAAATCCATTGTGGTGGTATATAGAGCCAAAAATTTTAGAATTGTGTCGATGTCCCAATATTTATGGACCTGACTGTACATCATCCAACAGGGTGTACACATTCCTTTATTTGTTTGGAGAGAAACTACTTTTGTGCTGTCCCAAAGATGATGCACAAAACTTTTTTGCAATGAAAATCTCCTT
Source organism: Pangasius krempfi (assembly GCA_037576825.1). Classification (NCBI taxonomy): domain Eukaryota; kingdom Metazoa; phylum Chordata; class Actinopteri; order Siluriformes; family Pangasiidae; genus Pangasius; species Pangasius krempfi. The sequence continues at coordinate 11,969,454 of CM074980.1, forward strand.
TATTGCAGTCTCATTCTGTTTGGGCTTGCTGAGGATTGCTGTTATTCATTTCAAGTCTTTTTTACCCCCTTGCCCTGGAGTTCATTTGCAAAAGGCTGTCTCAAAAGTGCTTAAGTGAACCAGTTAGGATAAGTTTTTTTAATGGAAAAACTCAACTGACATTGTACATTGCACATCTTGTATGTAGCACTATTTGTACTGCTCTCAATAAGAGATCCCTCAGATTTAATAAATTGGAACCAAATGCCCTCCATCATCAGCTATAGTACTGTTGTCAGTCATCTCTCTGCATAATATTAAAGGCAACTGCAACAATAATTGCTCTGATGGCCAGTCTGAACACATCACTTCTGGGCATTGAAAAAGCCTCAGAGATGGCAGGCTGAGAGAAAAGGTGGGGATGAATTAAGTACTTTGTGTTTCTCGGGGGCATGTGTCCTACATTTTTTATATATAGAAAAGAGCAATATACAGCCAATGTCCATCACACTGAAATGGGTTATTCAGAAGTAGACAATAGGGGCCGCATTTGCAGCTAGCAGATGGAAAAAAAGGTGATTTCAGTGGAAATAATCTGATTTTGAATAAGGTGCACTTTATAAGAGTACCTGCTGTTGGCCCTTTGTGAGCCATCAAAAGGTTACACGACTAAAAGGCTTTGAATGTTTTAAGCAGAAGGAAAGGGCCTTATTAGTTGCCCCAGGGCCAATTCTACAAGGGGCCACACTGGGCAGGCCTTGGTTTGGTTTTGATCTCAAAATGACCATGATTTTCACATATCAAGTACATATACTCAGATATGGCAAGGAAACATTTCCATATTCTGAGAACAATGCTAAGTCATATATAGAGCTCTGGCTGGCAATTGCAGGTGCAGACCTGTGAATGTTTAAGAAAAAAGTGGGACTAATATGCATTCTGTTTTCAAGTTCTTTTTTTCCCTATTCCAGTTCAGTTTTCACACTTTTAACTCTAAAACACACTACACATTAGTCAACAGACATTTGAGTGCTCTGTTTTGCAGTAGTGATAGTTTGGAGGTGAATAGAGTGAGTGGGATGTTGTTTGAGATGGGCGGTGGTGTGCTGTCACTGCAAAGAGGTGCTGCTTTGTGGGGCTGACTCTGTAAAAGTCTCACACATGACCTCTTAATTACAGCTGCTGGCTCTGCTAGTCACACTGTCATCAATCCATGACAACTTACAAAGCATTCTTTGCAAGACCCCAGGGCCTAAATCTTGAATGTCATGTAGAATTACTTGCTTTCCCAGATGCAGGATTGTTTTACTGAGTTTAGGACCCATGCTTCTACTACTCCAATACCATATCTGTGATTTTTAAATCTGAGAGCTAGTCATTTTTGGGGTACCTGCCCCACGTTTAGAACTTTTAGTTCTAAATAATGTTTCTTGTTTTTACTTCTTAATTTGAATTTGGCAGTACATTACATTTCTTTGGAAGAGCAAGTGCTGACTAATGTTTCTCACAGAACACAGCAACATATTGAAATAAAATGGTTGATCTCGTAGTGTCTGACAGAAAACTACAGCTAGGTTTGCTCTCTTTGCCATCACTTAGCTTACACAGAATGTTGGCCAGAAGGTTGAACAGTGTTAATGTATTGTAATTTCCTCCTTGATACCTGACAAGATTGGCTACATCACATTTTTTACAATGTTTGCAGTATGAGTCTGTTTTCTTCTTGAAAGGCTAAATCTGCTGCAGAAGTATTGTTTCTATAGTCAGCAAAGTGTCTCGGGTAGCTCAGTCTTTTTTTAAATTAGCCCTTTTCTTACTAGTCAGTGTTAAATGACTACATCTTGCTTTTTCGTTTGAAATATGTATGTTATTTGATGGTACAAGTCTGTGTATCTCGCTGTTTAAACATTTGAAATGGCAGTGGTGTGGGAAAGGGTAATGGGGTTGGAGGAAACACACTTTTGACATTGTGTGTTATAAACTTGGGCTGTCAGTAGATGTCTACAGTGTGGACCAATCACGTACAATAACAATTGGGAGCAGAGTGAGATAATATTCCCAAAAGGAAGCAGTCAGTTGACACTCAATAACACAGCCGCACTGAAGGAGGCCACATACTGTACTTGTTCAGTCTAGGAGTGGATGCATTAATCAATTTACATGTGCCCAGAAGCAAATTGATTATCCTGTAATTAGAGCAAGGCTGGGGAAATTGGAGTTTTGAGCTCATATATCATTGTCATAACACCTTCCCTCTTCACTGCCAGCTTATTTACTGGCCAGACTCTGAAAGCATGAAACAGAGCCTCACCTCCTTCCTTTTCCTCCCTCCCATCTGTACTACAGTTTTCAGGGTTTGTGCTGCATGTCCTTTAAGCAGTCAGATTCTTATTCAGCTCTGGGTAGTACACATGCTTTCTGCATTACGAGATCTTACTGCTATATATGAGGTCATTCAGACTTCTAGAACTTACTGTCTGATGCAGTAGTATGCTCTGGCCCCATCCCAAATGTGGCATGGCGATGTAACTTACAGCAGGTTATGGTCGCTGAACTGCTGGGTGTCCAGGTGGTGCTCTGAAAACAATGTGGGCTTTATAGATAATTGGACTATACAGGGCAAGGCTGGCCTTTTAGGGCGGAACGGTGTCCATCCCACTTGGGAAGGTGCTGCTCTCATTTCTTGCAGCATAGCACATAGTCTCAGAACAGGCGTAGTTAATTGATTCATAATATAATATAGTATATAATATATAACTAACTATCCAGAGCCAAGGCCAGGGAGCAGACAAGCAGGGAGCAGACAAGCAGGCTAAAGCGACCATCTGCTGGCTGCAGTGAGTCGTCACTTAGGTTCCACCGTATTGAGACTGTGTCTGTTCCCCGAGCTAAACAAATTTATAGACATACTCATACAATTTGTATTAGTAACCTAATTAACATAAAATTAAATCAAACCGAATGCGTAGCCAGCACCGTTGATCTGAAGCTAGGACTGTTGAATATTAGATCTCTTATGTCTAAAGTGCTTATTGTCAATGAAAACATTACTGATCAGGAGTTTGACGTACTGTGTTTAAGAGAAATGTGGATTAAACCAAACGAGTTTGTAGCATTAAATGAAGCTATTCCTCCAGGGTACAGTTACATACATCAGCCCCGTCTAACTGGCAAAGGAGGAGGCGTCGCAGTCATCTATAATGATATATAGTTCTTTTGAAGCTCATGTAGATAATATAACTAGGATTGCTTTCTTTCATCTCAGAAATATTGCTAAAATAAGAAATATATTGTCACTACATGATGCAGAAAAATTAGTTCATGCTTTTTTATGTCTAGGTTGGATTATTGTGATGCCTTAGTGTCTGGATGCTCCAGTAGATGCATACACAAGCTCCAGTTAGTCCAAAATGCAGCAGCAAGAATCCTTACTAGATATGACCGCATCACCCCTATCTTGTCCACACTGCATTGGCTCCCAATCAAATTTTGTATTGATTATAAACTACTACTATTGACCTATAAAGCACTAAATAATCTCACGCCACAGTACCTAAGCATACTTTTGGTATTTTATGATCCGCCAGACCTACTCAGATCAAAAGGTGCAGGCTATTTGTTGGTACCTTGAATAGTGCGGGCTACAGCTGGGGGTAGAGCTTTCTCTTACAAAGCCCCACAGTTATGGAACAGCCTTCCACTTAGTGTTCAGTCTCAGTGTTTAAGTCTAGACTGAAAACATATTTGTTTAGTCAAGCCTTTTGTGAATAGTTTTTTCTTAGGTACAGGGACAGGTCTGGAGGGTTCACAGGCATAGAGTGTTGTGGTGAACTTGGATGTTTGGATGCTGTGATCCTGATGCCCCTTCTGCTCCTCCGTGCTGCCTGACCCATCCTGATGCCTTACTTCTGGTTGGAGTTCTCACCGGTTGAGTTCGCTTGCTGCTGCTGGAAGTGGCCACATATGGGGAGTTGTACTGTAATGGCTTTGGACTGCGATTGCTGTAGTGGCTTTGGGGCTGCGGTTGCCACGAGCACCTTCGTACTTAGGTCTCCATCAGTGGACAGTGGATAGATTTTAACCAACCGGACTTCTTCCAAAAACTGTGATGAATTTACTGGTTGCACATTTGCACTATTTGTCCATATAGTACACAATAATAGAAGGAGGTTATTTATAATTGCACTATCCGTTGCACCCAGATGAGGATGGGTTCCATTTTGAGCCTGGTTCCTCTCAAGGTTTCTTCCTCATATCATCTCAGGGAGTTTTTCCTTGCCACCATTGCCACTGGCTTGCTCATTAGGGATACATTTATACATATATATATATAAATAAATATATTTTTTGTGAATCCATTTATTTCTGTTAAGCTGCTTTGTGACAATGTCCATTGTTAAAAGCGCTATACAAATAAAATTGAATCGAATTTAATTACTAGCCAGGTGTTTACTTAAGTCAGCATCTTCAGTCTCTTCCTATGTTTTTTTTTTAATTCAATTCAATTCAGTTGTATTTGTGTAGTGTTTTTAACAAAGAACCTTGTCACAAAGCAGCTTTACAGAAATATATATATTGTTCATAGAAGTTTTAAATTTAGAAATTTATCCCTAATGAACAAGCCGGAGGCGACGGTGGCACGGAAAAACTCCTTGAGGCAACAAGAGGAAAAAACCTTGAGAAGAACCAAAAGGGACTCAAAAGGGAACCCATCTGGGTGTCAATGGATAGTATGGTTATAAATGATTTCTCTTTTAAATGTATACTATATAGACATAAAGTGCAATTCTGTTAACAGGAACTTATGATTTTACAAGCAAATTATGCGTATGAGCATCAGAGTCATTTTTGAATTCATTATCGTTTTAACTTAGTCTATTGTACCAAACTGAAGTTATTAACTTTTCAGTGATCGAGACTTGAGTGCAAACTGTTCTTACCAATTGCATTCCTAAGTCTTTTTCAAGGAAGAACATCCACAGCCATCTTTATGGTTTCTATGTGGTACCATCCACAGTAATCTCATGGTGATCTTTAGGCTGTGCATGTCGGGCCATCCTTAGCAGAAGGAGTCAGAGGAGAAGGAGGAGTAGCATGTGTGGCTCAAGAGAGGGAGAGAGGGGGGAGAAAGAGGGAGGGTTGAAAAGAGAGAGAGAGAGAGAGAGAGAGCCCAGATTATTAGGTGTGCTGTTGTCCTGTATTGGTTTAAGAAAATGTATATTGTGTGCAGAGTGCAAGCAGGAACTCCAGCAAGGCTAGCTATGACAGTCCCAAACACTAATTGGAAGGCTGTTCCATAACTGTGGAGCTATGTAAGAGAAATCTCTGCCCTAGCTCTGTAGTTTCTCTGTAGCCTTCATTATTTGAGGTATCAACAAAGAGCCTGTACCTTTTGATCGAAGTAGGTGACTAGAAGTTCGCTCAGATTCAAAGTATACCACATCATGTGTCAAACATGGTGGAGGGAGTGTTATGACAAGGGCATGTATGGCTGCCAATTAAATGGGCTCACTGGTGTTTATTGATGATGTGACTGCTGACAGAAGTAGCTTCAGGCAGTTATTGACTGCAAAGGATTTTCATCCAAGTATTAAAATTCTGATTATATTTACAATGGTCACTTTGTCCAAATACCTTTGAGCCACTGAAAAAAAGTTTTCAGTATAGAACAGCACTGAAGGTGGTACCTGGAGGTACTTTGCTGAAAATGGCTGTAATTCCTAAATGGTAAATGCCATATTTTTGTGGAACCTCTTAAAATAAAGCCGAAAGTCTACACTTCGATCACATCTTGATTTTTCTTATTTCAAATCCATTGTGGTGGTGTATAAAGGCAAAATCACAAAAACTCATTGTCATTGTCCAAATACTTCCAGACCTAACTGTGTGAGCTCTTAAATATTTGATTGCAGCATTATCTGACTGATACCTCTGCCTCTGCTAGTCAAATATGACATATAGACAGAACTATTCTTACACATGACAGAGTCAAACAATATGCAGAATCTTCTGAACTGCACATTCTGCATGATAGCATGCTTACATACAAACAACAGTATTCATGGACATCACATGCAGTAATCAATGCAGACCTAAAAGTCAATAGGACACTTTGCACTTGTGCAGGATGATTTGTCTTTTTCTGAGAATCTGGGCAGAGAATAAGGTTTTTTTTGTGTGAAATCTTTTTACTGTCCATTTTCTAATGACATTATTCTTTGATTTGGCTATAAATCAGTCAACTTACTGTTGTATTGACTGAGATGTTTCAGACAGTGCTGCTTAAAATTGCATCAACCATACACACGCCGCTAAATAAAGACATTTTTTTGTTTCTGCATGTCTGTCGGTTAAGGCCTATATTGAGAGTTAAACAATTTAAATTCAAAAGACATGCCAATTCCTACATAAGGAACTCTCATGATCAGAGTTATAATACAGATAACCTGCATACAGTTCAAAACTCCAAGGTTGCCAGATTTTTCTGGAGTAGAGGTGTCTTTAATGGAGTAGGCACATTATCATCTAAACCACTACTTGCCTTGCCACAAAAAAAAAAAAAAAAAACCAGGGGATGGAAAAATGCAGACTGAAAGATGGTGGCAAGAATTCAAATAATGAGTCTAGAATATTGCCAATATATTTCTGAAAATAGGACAACAGTCCCAGTTGTAATTATTACATCGCTTACTGCAAATCACCCTATTAACCACCTACATTATTCAGCAGCTTATAAAATAGCACTTGATCCAGTGCATCCTATTTTTTTGTACAGTGAACTAGAAGAACATCGGCAGAGCATGTGGCTGAAAAACTGTATCTGCTTTTAAGAAATTGCAAGTATCTGGACAGGCCATGAATAATATTTATTTATAATATTGCTCACAAGATACTGAATCGAGGTCAAGAAGACATGACCTATGCAGGGGACTGCTTAACTGATCAATTTAAGTTAATGATCAATCATGCATAAGTGAGACATGCTTCTGTTTTTGGCAAACTCTGTCCCATGCAAACTGTCTCTCAACTGTCTGAGTAGTGCTTAAGTCCTTAGTTATATGTGAAGCCTGAATACCAATTTGTGCAATTTCGGTCATCACTATGTATGCATTACATTTTATTTAGCACAAATGATCATTTTTCAACCACAAGTGAGATTAATGTATGTGTAGTGCTAAAAGTTAGCATGTATAGTTTCTACAGTATTTTGTGGGGGACTCTTGTTCCTTTCACTTGATAGAACCTTACTGTTTCTTTGTGACAGTGTGTTGTTATTAGCATTGTTTATATAATGGATAGGAAAACTGCCACAAAGCAATCAACCCTTACTTTTTACCATCCTATGCCTTGGTACAGTTTCCTCACTGGTATTTGCAAAACATTGTGCTCACAGGAAGACACCAGCTCTTTTCTGGGTCAAGCCGTTTGCATAGGTGCTGTATGAAGCATTCATGATTCAGATGCAAATTCAGTGGTTATCAGCTGTAGAAGCTGATGAACAATGAGATGTGCAAAACAGACAGCCTACAAGAGGAAATGAAAGAGTGCCTCTTTTTCTGCTCTGCTGATTTCATATTAGATGCTATTATTTGCTTAGAATGGCAACATATTTTATCTGTAGCCTGAAATATAACCATTTTATTGGACAGGGATAGACCTTTATTAATGCAAATGCCCATCAAAAAAGCACGACTGGCCTAGTTGGTAGGCTCTGCCACAATGCCTGTTCTCTCTCACTTGTTCCAAACAGACAGCTTGACAGCATAGGGTTTCTCCTTCCTGTCATGTTATTTGTCCTTACGTGTCACATCCTCTAACCTCAACCCAGAGCCACAAAATAATGATGGGTCTCGGAAGTAAACAGAAAGTGATCTTTCAATGGGGGAGAGCCTTTGACTACTAGTTAATAACTAGTAACTAGTTAGCTTTACTGGCATCGAATATTAGTCAAAGGCATTTTAGTTGATGAGAAAATGCAAAAATTAAACCAAATATTCACACATTTTATATATTAACATGTATCAACAAAAACATGTGAAAACTGCCATTGTTTTGAAAACCTGATCTCCTGAAATAATAACATTATACTAGGTTACAATGAGTACACTGAAATACAGTATTATTATAATATATAATTATTACAATATCATGCCTTAGTTATTCATTGTGTGTGTTTTAGTGCGCTGTTACAGAAAGAGTATATTCACAATGTGACTTACCATTCTACCTAGCGCGTTACTTGAGTTCAAGTTCACTTGTACATTTGCATCATTTTGTGCACAAGAAAGTTGTAATATTACCTTTATGTTGTGTATATGTCTGTTAACTCCATATGTGTATAGGATGCGTTTGGGGGAGTTAAAAGCACTTCAGTTTACCAGTGTACATTCAGCTCACGCAGCTTAAGTGGATCAATCCCCGACATTATTGACTGTGACTGGATATTTGAAACACCAACTATTCTTTCTAGATTTTTCTTCTTCAAAAAACATCGTTAGTGCATTGTTAATATCTTGCAAGTCATTTTTTCACTATGTTTGATTTAAAATCGGTGCTAGTGCTTGCTACTCATCTTAAATTCGAAAACACATAGGTTTTGCATTCGATGTGCATTTTTATCTTAAATTCAACAAATATTTGAGGTTTGAATGTTAATTAGACAGCCCTAGAGAAGGCAAGAGGACAGAAGCGGCACGAATGGCTAAAATGTTGGTGACATTCTTTCTTATTTAAAGAAACATGCATGTAAACGCAATGGGCAATATCGAGGTCAGCAGAAATGGTTGTGTCCATATATCATACAATAAGTCAATAACGTAATTATTGTGACAGAACTACCTGCGTACATCTCCAAGAATGCCCAGCCAATAAAAAATGGGCCATTAGACCATTAGGTTCAGTGTTTTATCCTGTCCTAGATACCCCACCATAGAATTATGAACCATGAACCATGTCCCTGCGGCTTTTCGGCACCAACAATGGTTTCTTCTTTGTGTAAATGTCCTGCATCAATCTGTACAATTTATCCTTAATTATTAAAAAGTAAGGGTAGGTGAGTGTGGCTTCTGGATGGATTTTTTGACCATCAGTGACTTTCACTTGGTCAAAGTCATATCTATGGGACATGTCATGCTTCTGCTCCAAAGGGAGGACCCCAAGGGGAATCCCCATGGAAGCCGTAGGGGGTGGCACCCTCCCCCTCCTCTGACTCACCATGACATGGAACTGACATTGATGTCCCTGGCACCGTCTCCCCAGCTAGAGCGGCACACACCTGCAGCAGGACCTCTGCAAGTCTCAAGGACCAGAGGCTTCATCAATGTTCCTCTGGGCCTTGTTCATGCTCTAGGACTCCAGCTGTATACGTGCTTGTGACAGCAAGGGGTGGAGGTGTATTACCTGTGCTTGAAGAGCTCCAAAAATGCCTCTGCATCGTCCATGGGGAACAGTTGCATGAACTTCATGGTCGGATTGGCTGAAGCAGCCTCAGGAGGAGGAGCTGCATCTGGAGGAGCAGTTGGTTGCAGCAGCAGTTTGTGATTTTGCCTTAATATACCACCACAATGGATTTGAAATAAAACAATGAAGATGTGATCGAAGTGTAGACTTTCAACTTTATTTTAAGAGGTTCCACAAAAATATGGCATTTACCATTTAGGAATTATAGCCATTTTCAGCAAAGTGCCTCCATTTTCAGGGGCTCAAAGGTATTTTGACAAAGTGACATAGTTGTAAATATAACCATAATTTTAATACTTGGAGGAAAATCCTTTGCAGTCAGTGACTGCCTGAAGTCGGGAGCCCATGTTCTCAAAACTCAAATTCTGAGTTTCCTCCCTGGAGGTGCTTTGCCAGGCCACCTTCAGTTGCTGCTTGTTTGTGGGATTTTCTGCCTTCAGTCTTGTCTTCAGCAAGTGAAAAGCATGCTCTATTGGGTTGAGATCAGGTGACTGACTTGGCCATTGAAGAATATTCCATTTCTTTGCCTTCAAGTTACAAGTTTCAAGTGGAGTTTATTGTCATTTCAGCCATATACAAGTACATAGTGAAATGAAACAACGTTTCTCCAGGACCCAGGTGCTACATAAAACGACACAGAGCAACACAGAACTACAGGGACTACATAATTTATTATTAAAGTGCTCAAGTGCAAACATATGCAGACAGCACAAGACAGTACAAGACAGTGCAATGACTACAGTGCCGAACAGTACACAGTTCTGTCTAAAAGTGAACCTAGTGACAATAGTGCAATAAAAGTGTACAATAAAAGTAGCTGAAATAGTGTAAACATAAGTGTAAACATAAGAGTAGCAGCCTATGTACAGTATAATATAATGATTATTGTAGCAGCATAAACGTGCAAAAAAATTTGCAAAAAAAAAAATTGCAGAGAGGATGTGTGAACAGCAGTGGACTGAGCACACAGCCCTGTGGGGCCCTAGTGCTCAGTGTGGTGATGTTGGAGATGATGTTCCTGATCCGGACTGACTGAGGTCTCCCAGTAAGGAAGTCCGATCCAGTTGCAGAGGGAGGTGTTCAGGCCCAGCAGGTTCAGCTTTCCAATCAGGTGCTGAGGAATGATTGTGTTGAATGCTGAACTGAAGTCTATGAACTGCGTTCGAACATATGTGTCTTTATTGTCCAGGTGGGTGAGGGCCAGATGGAGGGTGGTGGAGATGGCGTCATTTGTTGAGCAGTTGGGGCGGTAAGCGAATTGTAGGGGGTCCAGTGAGGGGGCAGCATGGTTTTGATGTGCCTCATGACGAGCCTCTCGAAGTACTTCATGATGATGGGTGAAAGTGCAACAGGACGGTAGTCATTGAGGCAGGACACTGAAGACTTCTTTGGCATGGGGACGATGGTGGTGGCCTTAAAGTACGTCGGAACAACAGTGCTGCTCAGGGAGGTGTTGAAGATGTCCATGAAAACATCTGCCAGCTGGTCTGCACATCCTCTGAGCACCCTGCCAGGAATGTTGTCTAGTCCAGCAGCCTTCCGCGGGTTGACTCTGTGTAGAGTCTTCCTCACATCGGACGTGGTTAGACACCTCAGCACCTGGTCATTGAGAGAAGGGGTAGTCTTCCTCGCCATCACACCATTCTGTGCCTCAAACCGAGCGTAGAATTCGTTTAGCGCACTTGGAAGGGAGGCATCACTGTCACAGGCAGGTGATGTTGTCCTGTAGTTAGTGATGGCCTGGATGCCCTGCCATATGCGCAGCGTGTTTCTACTGGCCTTGAAGTGGCTGTTTCTCTGATTCTCTGAGCATGTGTGCGTTTTGCCTCTCTGATGGCCCGGGACAGTTTGGCCCTTGCTGTTCTTAGGGCCAACTTGTCGCCTGCTCTGAAGGCAGAGTCTCGAGTCCTCAGTAGTGCACGCACCTCTGCAGTAATCCATGGCTTCTGGTTGGAGCGTGTGGTGATGGTCTTGGAGACGGTGACGTCATCAATGCACTTGCTGATATAGCTGGTCAC
>CM074980.1:12003801-12017971 GCA_037576825.1 Pangasius krempfi
TATATATATATATATATATATATATATATAATTATATGTAGAAGCACAGGTATTCACTAGATGCAGGACATTATTGCCTGTCGCAGCTCGTACGGTGCTCTATTAATGCCAGAACATCTCGGGGAAGGAGGTAATAGTGATATCCTTTGGGAACTTCAGCTGTTGGATCAAGATCAGCTCTCAGGGTCCACTCGCATCCATGTGCCATTTTTCGCATCCCGGAGCACTTTCTTGCTCAACAAAATGGATCAGCCATTGGAATATTAAAGGTCTGGCCCTGTTTGCTTCCAGTCTGCATGCTTCCAAGACCTCAACTAGCTTCCGCAGGACCCAGTTGTGATGCCATCTGTACCAGCCCTGGGTCATTGCTGCCTTTCAGCCAGAGAGAATGTGCTGCAAGCTTGAGTTCCAGGCATCACATAGTTCAAACCAGGAGGCTGAGTCAGAGGAGCGAGGCACGTGCCCTGTTCAGCCAAGGGTGATGTTCTTCCTGCTGTTGTTTTCTTCAACTCATGCTTAGTTTCCCATCTTCTTCTCCTCCCGGGTGTACATGAAGGTGTCTCAGAGGATATATTTGTGTTTGTGCTGTTTTAGATTCTAATTAATACCGATTCTGTGACATGCATTCATCATAATTGATTGCAACAACAGCTGCCTATCTGCCACACTTAATTAAATGACAAACATGAACTGGCTGTCCCTGAAATGCTTCTCTCCATAGCATTCAGATTTTGAGCAAACTCTCCTCGACCATTTTACTTCAGCAATGTTTGACTCCTTCAGGAGAGCAAATAATTACTATGTGGTACAGCCAAGCACATAAATTATATTAGGTAACCAATTAAGCAACTAACAAACTAATTACCCCTCAGGGGGTTCAACCAATTCATTCAACGAAATTAGAAAGATGTCAATTTCACATTTCACAGAAAAAAAATTTCAAGTGCACAACATATTTCTGTGTGCTTTGTTTCGGTAACCACCCCCCTACTCCACCCCCCAAAACTGTGTTTAAGACATTCTGTAACCTTCCCACTTGGATTCTTATCCTTTCCTTTCGGTTATACTGAAATACAGGTTCCCCTGTGCTTCAGTAAAGTTCTCTTATTGAACCAAAATGTATGTAATACAATTCTTACAGAAACGATATATGCACTATCCAACATTGGAGCACTTCATGCATAACGTAAGATCAAAAGTGCCATTTAACTATTAAGAAGTTATTTATTTAAATGTTCTAATTACATTTGTTATGCATCACTGGATCTAATCTCTAGGGTTATACTGTAAAACAACTTCATCAAAATAAATGGCTAAAAGGGCCCCTTATCTACTGACAAATGATTTCCTACAAGTCTTGCAAAAAATTTGTCGTATAATATATGAAATATAGGCAAAAACATCAAAAGATAACACATTCAACTACACCACATTCCTACAACACTGGATTTTTGCAACACAAAGAAAACACAAATCTAACTGCCAAGCTTAATTAGACAATCATTTAGCATTCTAATACTAATATTAATAGCAATATTAATCAGATACCAATACATATAAAATAAAAGAACTACATTAAAATGATGCACTGAGACCACCAGTTGAAAGCACAGCTACAATGTAATACTGTGAGTATTCATGTTGAAAATATATGGTGAATTAAGTAATTTCCAAAGCACAAATAAGATTCTTGACAAAGTGATACAATACAATGCTATTATGTGAGTATGAGATGATGTTTTTTTTTGTTTTTTTACCTTTGCTGGCGTTCTCCACATGCTCCAGCTCATCAGGGAACTTCAGGATCTCTGGATACATCTCCTCACACTTGTCAGCCAAGAAATGCATAAGTGTTGTATTCTGGTCTGTTGACTTTGTGTCCCGTAGCTATGAAAAAGTCAGATGGAGATGAAAACTTTAGTTATTCATATTAATTCTACAAGTTATACATAATCCAAACTTAATTTTACAGATTTAGCCTTCAGTAAAGGAAAAATAAAGGAAAGCTAAGCAACCTCTACATCTATGACTAGAAGGCTTGTGCTTTTCTTTACCTGGTGATCTAAAATAAATGAACATATAGGCCCTGTGGCATGTTGTGGTGATTTACAATGAATAACTGGATGAGTTACATTACAGGGAAAGCAGGAGTTAGACACAATATATAAATTAGGTTTTTGTGTGTGCTATTTGAACAAAGTAAATCACAGATGAATCAAAATGAAACCCACCACACAGACATAACTGCATGAAAACTGATCAAAACACACTATGAACACTGCTAACAAGGTACAGTACTGTGCAAAAGTATTAGGCACATGCAAAGAAATGCTGTAGAGCAAAGATGCTTTCAAAAATAATTAAACAAAATGTTTTTACATTAAAAAAATACTATAAAGAGCAGTAAACAGTAATAAATGAAACAAAGTGAATATGTGGTGTCATGATCATTGGCTTAAAAAAAATTATGTGGTTTTATAAGGAAATTAGCTGGTAAGTTTTACTTAAAAGTTTAAACTTTTAAGTTTTAGCATTTTGCAGAACCAGCCAGTTCTTCTGGAGACTTAGACTGTCACACTTGCTTCTTATTTTTGCAACAAAACCCAGCAGCCTTCATCATGATTTTTGTCTGAAAAGTGGTTTCTTATGTAATATGCTGCTTTCTTTACTCACATACAAACATTTTTCTGTAACATTTAATTTTGTGCTGGAAAACTAATGTTTGGAATTCTAAAATGTTTTGTACTGAATCAATAATGTAGAAGTCATAAAATAAATATCTATAACAAAGATTGTACTAAAAAAAAGGGTGCCTAAGACTTTTGCACAGTACTGTATGTTTGAAAATGTTTTAACAAGCTCTATTTAAAATGCTTTTGGCATTTATTAGAAGTACAAACATTCTGTAAATGTCTAATCTGAAATTACAATATACTATTATACTATACTGTTCAGTCGTCATTTTAAGAAACCTTTTAATTTTGAGATACTATGGCATAATCTTGATAAACCTTCTCATTAGAAAAAAAAACCAGTAAATGGTATAATTTGGTCTTCAACTGGTGGAAATGGACTCCTGCAAATGTCATTTATGGTCTTAAGTGGTGCTAACCTGTGCATGCAATCACCATCCCCAGTGAAATTACATTTCATATTGCAGGTGCTAAATTAACATAACAATGGCACAGTGGGTAGAATTCAATCCTGAGCTTGGTTGACTGTGTGGAGTTTAGACGGATAGAAGATTGGATAGATGGATGGATGGTTGGATGAATGGATGTACTTTGATCTCCAAGGGAAAATTTGGGAATTGGAAGGGAAGTTTCTCTCTCTGTGCTGTGTGGGTGTCCTCCGGGTTCTCTGGTTTCCTCTCACCTTGATAAACATGCAAGTAGGTGGATTGGCTAAGATAAATTGCCCCTTGGTGTGACTGAGTGTATGAAAGTGTGTGTGCATAGTGCCCTGTGATAAGACATGCATGGTGTTTTTCTGCTTCACACCCAGTGTTCCTGGGATTGGCTCTAACCTTAATCAGGATAAAGTGGTTAGACTGACTTATTGAATTAGATATTCCTAATCTATTATCTATTTATTGCAACTGTTCATGATATACTTTTGTGTAGGGCAAGTGCAAGCAAGAGCAAAACAAGCTTAAAAACACCAGCAAAGAAGCAAAACAAATCTTTCATTTTCCTTTTTTTAAGTAATGGGATAACTTTCAGTTAGTATCATTTCAAAGTAGTAAAGCCCATGCATTGAACATTTTCAGTGTCTAAAAGTGTTTTAAATAAATAAATTTAAACAAAGATTCAGCATGTCACCTAATACTCAGGTCTTGAAGCAGCATGATTCACCACTCCTTTCCCCAGTATAATTAAGCAACCAAATCTGGAATATGACATGTTTCCAGTTACCTGACAAATTTGAGATCCATTGGTATGCATTTAAAAGCAGTGGAGCATCTCTCATATTGTACATTTGAACAATGAGAGATGACCCAGACTAGACCTACCTTACTGAGCTCCAAAAATAATCATATTTCTATCATATTTCTGAAAAAAAACAAATGACATATATTTTCATTGTTCCATATTGCTGATGAAGACCATGCTCTGTGCAGTGAGTTACACAGATCTGCTGGGCTCTTCACAAAATATTTTTTTTAAGTAATTTTAAAAATACTGTAAAAATTGTATGTTCATTTGTGTATGTTTTTGTCATTCTTAAATGATCATTCTCTAATGTCATTAGCAGGAAATCGTCTCGGAAAATCATATAGCCATTAGAATGAAATGCTGCCTAAGGGATCTCATTTTACATTGCAGATTTATAGTAGATTCGACCAGTGAACGTTTCTGATCTTTCTGGAATTTATCACTGAAAAATGGAATGAATGGAATGAAACCAAAAAACTGAAGTAAATCTGTTAAAATATTATTAGATAGCTATTGCTGTCAACTGTACTCTAAATAACAGTTTCTTGATTTGGGAAAGACATAGTCGTTTTAAAACATAGTTTGTTTACTCGGTCACATTACATAGAAGATAAGTTTCATAGGGCTTCTGGTTCAGGAGTTGAATAAAGTTATGTTTTCCAGTGGTTTCCAGTGTTTTCAGGGCATAGTGGTTAACAACAAACAAACAACAAAAAAAAAGACCATGACCCTTTCCATTTAAATCAGAGTATGAAAACAGATATGAATATTTTGAGTGCTGAATAAATACATATAAATACAAATATTGGCATTGGGTTACACCCCTAATATGTAGAGGTGAATGGGCTACAACAGCAGAAGGAGACATTGGGTTATACTACTGTCAGGCAAAAGAAGAAAGCTTCTAGACTCATCAAAACTGCACAGTTGAGGATTGAAAAAAGATCAGGTAATGTTTTCCCAATACTTAAAGGCCCAGTTTATGTACTGCAAGGTGTCTGTGAAGTGTAGTAACCCAACACAGTTAAACTTAATCACGCTCCCACTAATTCCTCTTCCTGAAAAAGTAGATCAGATCAGAAGAGGGGCTATAAAAAACATGCTTCTGCCAAGCATGGTGTTTTTCATGAGCCATACTAGCTGGCACTAAAAACACACACACACAAATTTCTCAGCAAATAAAGTACATATATATTTTCTAAATTTCTCCACCTCCTTTTATTTAATAATACATGTCTCTTTCAATGAATATAGATATGCTGAAGAAAAAAATCTCGTTTAAATGTAGCTGTTTATGCACAATGCCACAAGTAGCTGCCACTGGGGGTTGTGTCATTACCTGCTGCTAGCTTCTAATCCATAAAGCTATGGAATCACTTATATCTAGCAAGGCATAGCTATAGTAGTCATGCTCAAAAACTGAGACAGGAATTAAAATGCAATTCATGTAGTTTGTTGAATGGCTCCCACTTTTCTTAAATATTTTTATCTGAGAAAAGTAGACAGCTAGCAAAGTGCACATCTTAGCTACATAATGCTAATGCTGCTGGTCACAGGGATTTGTCTGAGGGACACACTCTCTGGTTGGTCCTATAGGGGTAATTTTCTGCTGACATGCACAGAAAATCCAGATACATTATTCAATTACAGAATTAAAAATTCTTGTCACCCAGTTATATATAGAATATTTCCTGTGATATAGTTCCTGTTTTCTAATCATTTGCTGGGAATTTCTTACCTGTGAGGGTGGTTAAATTATACCTTTTTTTCTTTTTCATCAATTTTGTGCTATCATTTTCATTTGTTGTATATTCACTTTTCGTTTCTGCTGCATTTTCATTGTCTGAAAGAACGCTTTTGTTTTCTTATCTAAAGACAGCGGAGGCCATCCATGCTGGATCCATCTAAAATAATATCAATAAATCTTCAACTAAGGTACGTTAAACATTCAACATAGCAAACATTCAGCTTGTTCAGTGTGTGAAGTGCAGGGGGAAAAAAAACAGTAATCTCTCAGAGTTACCAACCATGATTGGATCACCGTCTGATCCTGAAGAACTTGACCAGGCAAATGAATGCTTAGAATCAACATTCCGCTATTCGCTAGATAAGGTAGCTCCAGTTAAAAGAATATACTAGATCCTTTACCTACATGTTTCTTCAAACAGATCATTCCAGAAACAATCAAACCTCCTCTAAAGATAATCATTTCTTCCCTTAGCACTGGCTATGTACCTAAATCTTTTATATTATCAGTTACTAAACCCCTGATTAAAAAAACTTGACCTCAGCCCCTGTCAGCTATCCAACTACAGGCCTATATCAAACCTCTCCTTTATCTCCAAGATCCTAGAAAAGGTTGTAGCACAGCACTTATGCTCATACGTACATAGGAATAACATTCATGAAATGTATCAGTCAGGATTTAGACCTTATCATAGCGCAGAGACAGCACTGGTTAAAGTGGTAAATGACCTACTACTGGCCTCTTGATCAGGGTTGTGTCTCCTTGCTTGCGTTGCTTGACCTGAGTGTAGCGTTTGTTACCATTTATCATACTATTCTCCTTGATAGACTGGAAAATATTGCTGGCATTAAGGGAATGGCCTTCTCCTGGCTCAGGTCTTATTGACTGATCGTTATCAGTTTGTAGATGTAAATGGTGACCTCTCTACGCATACGTAAAGTTTGTTGTGAAAGGTGTTCCACAAGGTTCTCTATTGTTTTCTTTATAAGCTGCCTCTGGGTAAAATTATTCGTAAACATGGTATTAGCTTCCACTGTTATGCTGATGACACACAGTTATATGTTTAAGCAAAGCCATATTAGGGACACCAGCTTAATAGAAATTTGATGAATGTGTAAAGGACATTAAGCACTGGATGCATTTTAACTATCTTCTACTTAATTCTGACAAGACAGAAGTACTAGGACCACAAAACATAGAATTGAAGGAGGGTGTACTTTCTTTTTCCAATAACTGTGCACTCTATTCAAGTTCGGCATTAAAATTTAATCTTAACCAGTCAGATACTGCTTTAGTCAATTCCAAAGTTTAAATTTCCTCCTTCCTGAAAAAAGTTACTGTACAATCACAAGGTTGAACAAACAATGGCAAAATAGTCAAGCTTTAAAAGTTTCTTGGTAAAAGTAGGCAATTCTGATCAGCCTAATCGATACACACTGGAACATGTTGAGGTCATGGAGACATATAATCCTGGTCCAGCTGCATAATAGCAGAAAAGTCATACAAATAAAAATACAAATTTAAAAATATATGTTGCAAGGTCAGGTTTTGGTGGATTTCAATACATTTCAATCTATTTAAAACAAGTTTAAATAAAATATTATTAGCAGCCATGTCATAAAGTGATATTTTTCGTTAGTGGAAAGTTTTCTTGCTCTCGGTGGTATGCTGCGTTCAAAGTCCTGTTGACTATTTCATTTATTTTAATTTAAAAGTTGACTGTATTCAAAAATGTTAATTTTACATTAATCTTACTTGATGGTATCATTCTTTATACCCAAAATACTTTTCACTTTAATGCTATTCTTTAATATTTGGGGGAAGAAATAATTTATTACCTATTAGCCATATTTTTCTGCCCAGCTGTATATGAATTGCAAGAATCAATATGGGAAAGAATTTCAGCTCAGCACTTCGGCAAATTATCTACATAATATATCTATAATAGTGATCAAATTATCACTATTGCTGCTGCATTTATCTGAAGTGAAAACGTGCAACAGGTAATACAGTAGTAATCACGAATGCTCCTGTGCTAACATCAAACAAGGCTGATCATTCTCAAAGCAATGCTGCAGCATGTGAAACCCAATGCTGTCTCCTTTATTTGAACAAAATGAAGCTCTGCAGCTGCTGGGTGCCTGAAGGACTAGTGGTTAAGCCACAACACACTCACCGCCACTGGATTTGGATAAAATTGGGGAGGGTTGCGTCAAGAAGGGCATCCGGCATTAAAAACTGTACCAAATAAAATATACAGACCAATGATCTGCTAACAGAGGCAAAGACACATGGATGGCTTCAGGAATAATGAAAATATATTTCCTTTTTCAGAATCAAGTCATTAAAATGCAAAAACATCCACTGAATGGATAGAACTCTGAATCAGAGGGGGAAAAGTTTTGCACCTAGAAACCATATGGAAGCTGACAGTACACCAGTGTTGCTGAAATATTTCAGTGTCCATTATTATTGCCAGTTATCCACAGATAATCACTTTGGTCTAATAGCCTTTGAAGTGAATTAGAGCCCAATAGAGTGCCACAGGTATGACGTATTTTTGAGGGCCAACCCGGAAGTTAGCATCACCCTGGTTCCCTCGACAAAAAGCCAACAGGATTATCCATTTTGCCATTTGGACCAACAAAAGATTATGAGTCTTACATGTTTTATTCATCAAGATAATCTTCAAGAATGAACACAACTTTTATGAATTTTGAAGCCTAAATACAATCACCAGAAGTAAAAAGCTCAATATAGGCTATAAACGAACTACACCACGTTCGCATGACTTCACCATCACCACCACTAAGCTTCCAACAACTCTTTCAATCTTTATTTTAAAAACATGTTCCCTAATAAGGATCTACTGTGCTCTTTTTGTGGATGAATTTGCCCTCCACCTTTTTTGTGAATGTGTCCATGCTGCATTATTTTGAAGAAAATTCCACTTGTTTATACGGGTAGTAGATGAGTTTTCTTGTTCGGCGTGATGACGTTTAATGTCCCTGACAACCTCAGTAGTCCCATTTAGCCACTTCTTAGCAACGCATTTTTCAAGACATGTAAAAGCTTAAAAAAATCACGATTTGGATATTACTGATGTATTTTATGTTGTAGAATAAAATGTGAAAATATCTTGAGCTTGTGTTAACCAAAGACCTCATTTCAGGCATTTAACCAAAAAAAAAAAAAAAAAAAAAAAAAACATTCAAAAAACCCACTGATTTCGGGACGATGGAACTGGAAGTGCAAAAATGCTAATTCATTTCTGGGGGTATACTGCTACACAGTATTGTCTATACCAGATGTCTTTTCCCCCCACAAGAATTTGTGCTCAACAGTTTGAATACCTCTGGTCTATGTCACAGTAAGAGTTAGAAAAGGATTTATAGTGGCATTCAGACCCACTATATGAAAGCTGGATTAAACAGATATGTGCCTGGATGTGATTTATTTTTTATCATGTCCATTAATGTTAGACCATACCCAGAGGGAAAATACAAAGAGATAAAAATGAAATATAGTGTTACTGGAAAGCGTTGTGGGTGGATGAATGGAACCCTGCCAATGAGGCAAAACTCCTCCTACTAACCCACTTTCATTCTGCTTCCAGCCTACTTAGAATAATGGGTAAAAAAAAAAAAGTCTCATAAAGATATGGGGGAAGAGAGAGATGGGAAGGAAGAATAAAGGAAAGAAGGAGGAAGAGAGAGTGTGTGTGTGTGTGTGTCAGGCAGCAGAGTTGGAGGCAGCTACAGGTTAGAAAGCTTTATTTAAAAACTGGCAAACAAATCTTAAATGTTAAGCACAATTTTGGTCAAAAACAAGCAAGGGTTAGGAAATGTACAAACATTGATGCGCAGCACATGCTAAGAAGGGGACAGAGTGCCAGACAGGGGTCCATGAATATGTCTGCCAGCAACTTCACTCCAGTACACTTCACTCCAGTAAGTCGTTCCATATTCATTTTCTTTGCGATTGCACTACAGCTCGAGCAGCATGCTGAGAGAGCTAATTAGCACAGGCCACCTCAGTGTGCCCAACCCAACAATACTCCTGTAATAAAACCCTGCAACCAAGCTCCTCTTCCCTCCACACACAAACGCACAGCTCAT
This sequence comes from Pangasius krempfi, assembly GCA_037576825.1. NCBI lineage: Eukaryota > Metazoa > Chordata > Actinopteri > Siluriformes > Pangasiidae > Pangasius > Pangasius krempfi. The sequence goes on from CM074980.1 coordinate 12,013,602, forward strand.
AAATACTGCTCCCTCAGACATATGTGCCACACTTGCATATATGGTCTCCTCTCACTCACACTTTCATTAGATCAATCTGCTCACTCTGAGTAATCACAATTTAATTTCATGCGTTTCACATTTTAATTTGTTTATTGTTATATCCCAAACTGTCATTATTGCATCCAAAGGCTCTGCTGTGTAGTTTTCATCTTTTACACAAGGAACAAAAAAATGCTGTATCTATGCAATTGAGACTCCTTGTTTTCATGACATGGCTGTGCCTAAACACCATATAATTAGGAATCCAGACAGAAGATTTTTTACTCCTTCCTCTCTCATTCAGACTGGCAAGCTTAGCATCATGACTGATGCTACATACAGCAGTAATTTGCATACTGCATACATATGGCAGTAATTTGCTTGTATTATAAGACTTTATTTACAATAATGTTTTCCTAAAATAGTGTCATTTAAAAATAGTTGTCCTTTATATTCTGTATTTTTTCTGAGCTAGCTAACATAACCTAAAGACATTTAAACTCATATGCATTTCATGTTACCATACATTTCCTGTGTTACGTCAATTTGTGTATCTACTTTTTCAATAATATTTCATTTCAAAATAATAGCAAGAGAATGATTTATTTCAGCTTTTATTTTCTGTCAGATTTTCTGTGGGTCAAAAGTTTACATACCCTTTGTTAGTATTTGGTTGCATTACATTTCAAATGCTTGAACTTGAATCAAATGCTTGGGGTAGTCGTCTCACAATACTTTGCCAGAATTTTTGCTCATTCCTCCTGACAGAACCAGTGTAACCCAGTCAGGCCTGTGGGCCACCTAGCTCGGAAATGCTTTTTCAGTTCAGTCCACAAATTTTCTATGGGATTCACGTCAGGGTTTGTGATGGCCACTCCAATACTTTCACTTTGTTGTCTTTAAGCCATTTTGTTATAACTTTGGAGGTATGTTTAAGATATCTCCAACCCTATCCCTAACCCTATGTATGCTTAAGACCCATTTGTGACAAAGTTTTAACTTACTGGCTAATGGCTTGAGGTGTTGCTTCAGTATTTCTAGATAATCCTTCTTCCTCATGATGCCATCTATTTTTTGAAGTGCACCAGTCCTTTTACCACAACTGCCATGATGCTGCCACCCTAATACTTCACAGTTGGGATGGTGTTCGTCACATTAAAAGTGTCAGTGCTTTTCCTCCATACATATAGCTGATCATTAGGCCCAAAGAGTTAATCTTTTATTTCATCTGACCACAGAACAGACTGTTTTCCTCCAAAAGCCTGGTGATCACCTGCAAAGTCCAATCTGGCTTTTTTATGGCTGTCTTGGAATAGGGGCTTCTTCTTTGCTAATGCTAATGACACACGCCTTCATCAGTCAGAGGTTAATAAGAGTAACATTGTAGAGGTGTGTAAATTAGCGAAGGCGATGTCCGATGCTGTAGAATGCTCTGCCCCCATCCCAATACAGCATGGCGATGTAGCTTACAGCAGGTTATGGTCGCTGAACTGCTGGATGTCCAGGTGGTGCTCCAAAAACAATGTGGGCCTTATAGATATTTGGACTAGTTTTGAGGGCATGGCTGGCCTTTTAGGGCGGGATGGTGTCCATCCCACTCAGGAAGGTGCTGCTCTCATTTCTTGCAGCATAGCATATAGTCTCAGAACAGGCCTAGTTAATCAGTCCCAATACAGAGCCAAGACCATCAAGCACACAAGCAGGCTAAACTGACCATCTGCTGAGTCGTCAATTAGGTTCCACCATACTGAGATTGTGTCTGTTTCCCAAGCTAAACAAAAATGTAGAAATTCTCAGACAGTTTGTTTTAGTAACCTAATTAACATAAAATTAAATCAAACCAAATGCATAGCCAGCACTGTTGATCTGAAGCTAGGACTGTTGAATATTAGATCTCTTACGTCCAAAGCGATTATTGTTAATGAAACCATTACTGATCAGGAGTTTGGTGTACTGTGTTTAACAGAAATGTGGATTAAACCAAACAAGTATGTAGCATTAAATAAGGTAGTCCTCCCGGGTACAGTTACATACATCAGCCCCGTCTAACTGGCACAGGAGCAGATGTCGCAGTCATTTATAATGATAAACTAGGCATCACACAAAAACCTAGTCATAAATTCAATGCATCTGAAGTTCTTTATACTAACATAACATACGTAGCCAATAAAAATAAGTCTACCAATGTGATTCCACTAATTATTATTTACAGACCCCCAGGGCCATATTCGGAATTCCTAGGTGAATTTGCAGATTTCATCTAACATCTGGTTGTTTCCTTAGACAAAGCATTAATTGTTGGAGACTTTAATATTCATTTTGATAATCCAGATGACCCTCTAAGAACAGTGGTCGTGTCCATTCTTGATTCAGTAGGGGTCAATCAGAATGTAATAGGACCCACTCATAGTGGTGGTCACACACTTGACTTAATAATACCATTCGGATTAAATATAGAAAATATAGTCACATTTCTTCAGTCTGAATCACTACCGCATCTCATTTAAAAGCTGTCTTAATCATAATATATGCACCTTGCCACGTCACCGTGTCAAACATACTTTCATGCCAGCAACTGCACAGAGTTTTATCAGTAATCTCTCAGATTTATCAACCATGATAGGATCACCATCTGATCCCAGAGAACTTGACCAGGCAACTGAATGCTTAGAATCAACATTCTGCTACTCACTAGATAAGGTAGCTCCACTTAAAAATAATTAGAGAGAAAAAGCTAGTACCCTGGTATAGCGATCACACATGAACTTTAAAACAGACCACTCGAAAACGATAACATAAATGGTGTCAAACTAAATCAGTAGTATTTCAAATAGCATGGAAGGAGAGCCTGTTAAGCAATAGAAAAGCTCTTAGAGCTGCTAGATCAATGTATCTCTCCACCCTAATTGAAGATAACAAAAATAATCCTAGATTCTTAATTAATACTGCAGCAAAATTAACTAGGAATAAGACCACAATAGAAACACACACACATACAATCATTATATAGCAGTGATGACTTCATGAATTTTTTCAATGGTAAAATTGTAAATATCAGGCAAAAAATTCAGACTGTTAATTTAAAACCAGACAGTTTTAAAACTATCCCTGTAGATAATAATATAATAATATCAGATCAACAATTACAATGTTTTACTCCCCTTTGAGAGACCGAACTAATTTCACTAATTTCATCATCAAAATCATCAACCATTATACTAGATCCTTTACCTACATGTTTCTTCAAAACGATAATTCCTGAAACAATCAAAGCTCTTCTAAAGGTAATCAGTTCTTCCCTTAGCACTGGCTATGTACCTAAATCTTTTAAATTAGCAGTTATCAAGCCCTTGATTAAAAAACCTGACCTTGAACCCTGTCAGCTGTCTAACTATAGGCCATATCAAATCTCCCCTTTATTTCTAAGATCCTAGAAAAGATTGTAGCACAGCAGCTCTGCTCATACATACATAGGAATAACATTCATCAAATGTATCAGTCAGGATTTAGGCCTCATCATAGCACAGAGACAGCACTGGTTAAAGTGGTAAATGACTTACTACTGGCCTCTGATCAGAGTTGTGTCTCCTTGTTGTGCTGCTTGACCTTAGTGCAGCTTTTGATACCATTGATCACGCTATTCTCCTCGATAGACTAGAAAATGTAGTGGGCATTAAGGGAATGGCCCTTTCCTGGCTCAGGTCTTGTTTGTAAACGTAAATGGTGACTTCTCTATGCATACTAAGGTAAAATTTGGTGTCCTGCAAGGCTCTGTTTTAGACCCACTGCTCTTTTCTTTATATATTGCTACCTCTGGGCAAAATTATTCATAACCATGGTATTAGCTTCCACTATTACGCTGATGACACACAGTTGTAGGTTTTAGCAAAGGCAGATGACACACCAGCTTAATAAAATTGAGGAATGTGTAAAAGACATTAGAAACTGGATGCTTATTAACTTTCTCTTACTGAAGACAGAAGTACTCGTAATAGGACCACATGCAGCTAGAAGTAAGCTTTCTGATTACATAATAACTCTGGATGGCCTTTCTGTTTCATCATGTGTGGCAGTAAAAGACCTTGGTGTGATTATAGTACTCGACTCTAGTCTTTCATTTGAAGCTTATGTAGATAATATTACTAGGATCGCTTTCTTTCATCTCAGAAATATGCTAAAATAAGAAATATATTGTCACTACATGATGCAGAAAAATGAGATCATGCTTTTGTTACCTTTAGGTTGGATTATTGTAATGCCTTGCTGTCTGGATGCATAAACAAGCTCCAGTTAGTCCAGAATGCAGCAGTGAGAGTCCTTACTAGAACCAGAAGATATGACCACATCAC
>CM074980.1:12062156-12074193 GCA_037576825.1 Pangasius krempfi
GAGGATATGAAGCTAGTGGGTGCAAGTGTTGAGGATGCAGAAGATAGGGATATGTGGAGAGTGATGATTCGCTGTGGTGACCCCTGAAGGGAAAAGCTGAAAGAAGAAGAAGAAGAATCACTGTGCTATATAAATACCTGTAAAAAGTTGATCTTCGTATTATAGTGAAAGATGGCCATCTATGTTTCATGATTATGCATTTAATACAGAAAACATCAAGAACATGTACATGTAAAAGAATTCTTTCCTTTTTTCAGGTTTGCAGTAATTTCAGTTTCCCCGTAGATATCAGCTCAGCAATATGCCCTCTTGTTTTTCTCTGAGACAGAGAAGAAAAAACAGATGGACACACATTGGGAGGTGTAGCCTCTGATGTAGCCCTGTACTTCTCAGTCATGCAGGAAAATGCACACAGTCTAAAAAGGAAACCGTATCTTTGTGCAGAGAAAAGAAGGGGATACTGTGTATAGTTTATTACTGTTTCCTTAACTGTATGATACTGTGGGGTCTTAGGCATAGAAGGAATGTCTAATTAACATATTAAGCATGCACAGGAAACCCTCTGAGCTGTCTCTGTGTACATGGTGCATTGAGATGAATAGCTTTAATATCCTGCATTATGATGTCATGGTATCAGTTGTCTTTCTTCATTAGACAAGGTTGTGTTTGTGAGAGAAACCAGCTTTTGGAAAGATGTCTGACCTTTCTGTTGGTCCAATGCTCCCAGTTTACTATAGATGTGACCCCCAGCCAGTTTAGGAACAATGAGAATGGAGCCTCAAAGAGAGAGGCCACATGGAAAACTGGGAAAACTGATCTTTTGCCCTCTCTTTACAACAACAAAAACTCACCAGCAACTTGTCTGCTGACCCCAGTTTTCACCCTACCCAGGTTGAGGAAATTCTCCCCCAACCCCCCACATGCTCGACAACATTTTCTCTCTGTTATTGTGAAGTTAAAATGTGATTAAAATTTAGAATTTACTATGATGGATTTGAGCACAAAATAGATGCACAAAGTATCCTTTAATTTACAGAGTATTGATATTTATAGAAAATACTATATGCCTCACACTCAGAATTATAGTTGCGGTATATAGTATTTTTTTTAAATGTCTTTTTACAGGAATTATATTTCTCACTTTACTCAGAATACTTGTGGTCTAATATACTAGTGTAAAGAGATGTTTTCCTTTTCAACTCCCCACATAAAAAGATGTCCAAGACTCTTGTTCTGTCCATAAGGATTTTACTTGCTGACCTTAACTTTAGTTCCATTGACTTTAATAACACTAATTTGCCTGAGCAAGTAAAAATTAAACACAGTATTTCCATCCCAGCTAGGTATCGACCCGAAATGAAGGTTACATGGATGGGTCTCATCAATTAAAAGTAAATATTATAGTAGTGACTGGGACATTGAATGCATGAATTATATATGAGACCCATGAGACTGCTATGTTAATAGTGAACTACTATACTTACTGAGAGATTAACAACTAAGAGCTACTAATTAATCACTCAGTAAGTATAGTAGTTCACTATTAACAAAGCACTAATTACTTAGTCTTACAATTGTCCTGCAGAACTACGAGCTAACTATAGCTTTTTTAACATTAACATTATTTCCAAATAACTAAGCCTTATTTTTCTTCTGGAGATCTACTCCCTAATACCCCTCAACCTTTTCCAATATGTCAGTGCCAAAAAGGTACATGTCTATATAAATTATTATTGTTCTAACAAACAGGCTTCCTCAGAGGAGCACAGGGTCAGGGTGGTTTTATTTAACAATCAAGGTCTAAAGAAAGAAATTAATAACCTACAAAAGTATATGACTGTAATGTACAGCCGAGGCCAAAATTTTGCATACACTTAGGCTATAGATATTCTGCATCTGCAGGTCTGGGGAAATCAAATTATTTCAGCCAAAAAATTAGAGGCATCAGGTAGCCGAATATGTACATCCACCATTAAGCGAGTCCTACATACAGTAGCTATGGCCTGAAAGGCTGTTGTGCAAGGGAGGTGCCCCTATTCAAAGACCATCTTAGAAAAGCCAGATTGAATTTTGCTGGTCATCACCAGATTGGGGGAGTGTTCTCTGGTCAGATGAGAAAAAAAAATACAGTTTGACCATAATGGTTAGTGCTATATATGGAGGAAAAAGTGTGAGATTTTAAATGTGAAGAACACCATCCCAACTGTGAAGTATGGGGGTGGCAAAATCATGTTGTTGAGTGTTTTGCTGAAAAAGGGACTGGTGCACTTCAGAAAATTGATGGCATCATGAGGAAGGAGGATCATCTAGGAATATTGAAGCAACACCACAAGATATCAGCCAGAAAATTAAAACTTGGTCACAACTGGGTTTTCCAGCAAAACAATGATTCTATGCCTACCTACAAAGTTGTGACAAAATGGCTTAAAGACAACAAAGTGAAAGAATTGAAATAAAGAGTGGCCACCACAAAGCCTTGACCTGAATTCTACTGAATATTTGTGGAATGAATTGAAAAAGGAGGACCACAAACCTGACTGAATTATACCAATTTTGTCAGGAAGAATGAGTGAAAAATTGTGAGAAGCATGTGTAACTCTACCCCAAGTGTTTGATTCACTTTTCAAGCAAATAAAAAGCGATGCTACCAAATACTAACAAAGTGTATGCACACCAGTGTTACTTAACACTAATGTGTGGTAACATGAAATGTGTGGATTTGTAAAAAAATTAATTTGATAGTCTTTAGCCTAGGTGTATGTTTGTAGATGTTTGGCCTCAACTGTAACAATGAGTAACAAATATTCTCCATTACTATAGAAGTGTTGTAAATGATTTACTTTTAAATAACAAAACACCAATACATAACTAATTAGTAATAAAATACTATGTGCAGTTCTGTTCCATGTCATCATAAATACAGAACACAGTATCACTTCAGTCATTAGTAATGTGTTTCACTTTGTTGTTTAAACTCACACTGTAAAACCTTTTGCTGTAAAATAAAAAACTATGCATGGCTGGCGTCCAATGAGTGCAGCAGCAGCTCCTCAGCCTCCCGGAGAAAGCAGGAGAGTATAAAAGGGCGTGACAGGAGCAGTATGCTCTGTGAGTTTGGTCTGGGTGGAAATGCTGATCCCTTTCTTTCCCTCTCCCATAGAGACTGCAGACAGCAATGAGGACCACGGTCCCAACCAACACTGAGCTGAGCACCTTCACCTCCATGGCTGAAGCCTTTGCTCAACGCTGCTCACCCCTGCTTGCCACGCCATTCAATTTTACCACCACCTTACCAAGAACTTAAATAAAAGAGGACTTGTTTTTCCACAGTGAGGTCCATGAGTATTTGGACAGTGACACAATTTTCATAATTTTGCCTTTGTACAGCACCAGAATGGATTTGAAATGAAGCAATCAAAAATGTGTGTAAATTGTAGATTTTTAGATCTTTAGCTAAGAGGTTTAACAAAAATATTGCATTAACCGTTTAGGAATTACAGCCATTTAAGAACATTTAATTTTTTTTTGCCCTAAGAAGCTCTTGGGCTGCTTTCACGGTATGATTTGGGTCATTATCCATCTGTACTGTGAAGTGCCGTCCTATCGTTTTTGCAGAATTTGACTGAATCTGAGCAAAAAGTATAGCTCTATATGCTTCAGAATTCATCCTGCTACTTCTGTCAGCAGTCACATCATCAATAAACATCAGTGACCCAGTTCCAATGGCAGCCATACATGGCCATGCCAAAACATGCCTCCACATGTTTGACAGATGATGTGGTATGCTTTGTAACATGAGCCCTTCCTTTCCTTCTCCATACTCTTCTCTTCTGATCATACTGGTACAAGTTAACCTTGCATCAGAACCGCTCAAGCTTTTTTTTTTAGATTTTTCTTAGTAAAGTCTAAAGGCCTTTCTGTGCTTGAGTGTTACCAATGGTTTTCATCTTGAGGTAAACCATCTGTATTTATATTCATGAAGGCGTCTCTTGATTGCAGACCCCGAGAGTGTTCTTGATTTGGCAAGATGTTGTGAAGGGGTTTTTCTTCAACAGGAAAAGAATACAGAATTCATCCACTTTACCTGCGTTCCATGGCCTTCCAGGCCTTTTGGTGTTGCTGAGCTCGGCAGTGCATTCCTTCTTTTTAAGAATGTACCAAATTGTTGATTTGGCCACTCCTAAAGTTTCTGTTATCTCTCTGACAGGTCTGCTTTGTTTTTTGTAGCCTACTGATGGCCTCCTTCACTTGCATTGACACCTCTTTGGACTGAATATTGAGAATTCCATGAACTAAGCTACCAAATTCAACACTTGGCATAAACTCCAGACCGTTATCTCCTTATTATTTCATAAAATAATGAGGAAATAGGCCACACCTGGCCATAAAATTGCTTATCAGTCAATTGTCCAATTACTTTTGAGCCTGTGAAAATGGCTGTAATTCCTAAATGGTCAATGCAATATTTTTGTTAAACCCCTTGAATTAATGCTGAAAGTCTACACTTCAGTTCAAATCGATTTTGGAGGCAAAATTATGAAAATTGTATCACTGTCCAAATACTTATTGACCTGACTGTATGCATTTAATTCCACCATCATTTCCTAGGATCACAGTTATCAGTATTAGACAATAGAGAAAATTCTAGATCAATAGTACAAAACAATTAAGATTCCAAGTAATGACATTCTCATACTGGTGGGCCCTTGTTTGCTGTTTCTCTGTATTCAAATGGACTGTGCACTGAATCAAAAATAATCGGAGGTAAAAGGAAGCTGCTTACTGAGGGATTCACGGGTGGCAATACTTAATATGTAATTATAAAGTTCTGCATATAGCTCTGATTTTGGAAAGTGCGCTGTTTTAATTTCAGTGTAACCTCTGCTGATGGGAGAGGCTCTGTGTATAGTGCCACCATCAGTTAAAAATGCTTTGCTTTTCTGATTTTCATATTTTCTGTGGGTTTTTACCATTTGATTGTATTGTTTAGGTTTTCCTCTTAGTAAATGCAAGATTACCCTTTACTAAGAAGTGGTAGCTGGCTGTGGTGTGTTTGACTCAATACTGTCATATTCATTTATACCATTCATACTCAATTTTTCAAAGCCAAACAGAACATATATTCATGATTGTCTTATTGGTCTGTATTCTGCAAGTGATATTACTGAAATTCCCTGTCTTTGGATGGCCAGAAAAATACATTTGAAGAGTCTTAAAACATGCTAATGATAGTCTCAGTCTCATTGTTTTAAAGAGTATTAAGAGTCTTTCATAACTCCACATATTTCAGGTTATCATACATTTCTTTTTTTTGGCATGTCAATTAGGGTATCCACTTTGTTCACCTCAGATGAACAGATTGATTAGATACATATTTATTTCAGCTTTAATTCACTATATCAGAATTCTAGTGGGTCAAAGGTTTACAGACACCAAGTTGATTGTCTCTTTAAACAGTCTGGAATATCCCTATCTTTAGAGACACTACCATTTTGCCCTTGATACCATGGGAAAATCAAAGCAACTCAGTCAAGGAGCATCTGTACAAACAATTGTATGCAAATATAAAAATCTTGGGACCACACAGACACTGCAACATTTAGTAAAGAGGGACAGATTAACTCCCAGGGATGAGTAAACTTTGGTCCAAAAGATTCAACTGAACCCCAAGACAACAACAAAGGAACTGGTGGAGGACTTGAAGGCATCAGGCACCAAAGTATGTACATCCATCTTTAAAAACTTTGTACATCACTATGGACTTAAAGGCTGTTGTTCAATGCAACACACCAAATTTGGTTGACCTTTGGTTCCTGAGAAACAACTATTTGGACTTAACCCTGCTGTTACTTATAACCATGCACCAAACATTGCAGATGTCCTTAGAACCTTATACTCAACATGTCTTTAAAGTTTTGTTCAAATCCATATGACCAGTCATGAATTACAGTTATTTGAGTAAACCTCCTTGGCCTCCTTAGAATTGATTCTAAGCCTAATTGATTCTGACCTGTGGTGGCCATATTGTTTAAAAATCTCAACATGTTCTTGAAAATTATTATGTTTCACACTCTCCTGAGTAGTTTGATTGGCCCAAAAAGGTATGTCCTAGGTATATTTTGCAAAAATAGGTTTTACATATTAGTAAAATTTCCATCATGGCGATTTTCATGAAGCCAAGGAAAAGGAAATACAAATGAATTTTGAGAGTAGAGCATACAATTCTCAAGATATGAACCAAAATGTAAATGCTTGTGCCATTGCACCACCGTTAGGCCAGGGGTGCCCATCTCACCGGCACAGGGTAGGGACACAGGCTAGGGACACAGGCTACTACCTGTCAACCAAATTTCATGTATGTACGACAGTATGATCTTACAGAAGAAGAATTATAAACAAAAACTGTATTGTCACAGCACTACATGCTTGGACTCCTAATCAGATTTTCTGTGGGTTACAATGATAATTCAATATAAATCCTATAAATGTTCAACCACTCCTTCTTGAGATATCACACTAAAGATAATCTCGGATGGATGCAGAGATGGATGCACAGGACATATGGGCAATCCAAAAACATAGTAACTCTACAACCTAGTGACAGAGACATAAAAATAATTCATCTAATTTCTGTGTCTGAAATAATAATTACTGACACAGTATGCTCAAATATGTATTAGTCTACTGCTCAAATATGTATCAGATGCATTTATTTTTATCAGTTTTATGGGTTTGAAAGTAAAAACATGTAAAGTGTAGACAGGCAATGCAGTTATAGGGCATAAATATAAGTTTGTGACTTACAGAAATTCAACAAGCAATGCATGCATATTTTTTCTACAGAATATACAGTACTTGTAATACAAAATTTTAAGCAAATTAAGGAAGTATTATTTTGAAGGTTACATATCAGTCAGACATCATTTTAAGGCCATGGCCAATTAATATTGATGAAAAAGTGCTAAATTCACGGAGGTCACATGACTCGTTAATGCCGGTGCAGCTTTGAAAAGATGCTCTCCACACCACTCACATATTTCCAGGTCTTTGAAGGATAAGTAAATGCTAAATTACGTTAAATAATGAAAATGTAGACCCAGACCACACTTGTTCATACTCGGGAACACAACCTCTCCTATTAAAAAGAAATTCAGGGAGTCCTCCACCGCTATCTCCCGAGCTGAGCTGGATGGCGCCATTTTGGCCAGATTGAAACAAGCCTTGAGCAAGCAACCGACTGATTTAGACAGAATTGTTTCTGCCGCTGTCAAATCTGCCATAGATGATGTGCTGATGCCTCAGATCTTAGATGCCGTTCGTAAAGATAGGGATCAGATCAGCGATCTGAAATCTAAATTTGACGACATCACATTAAAGATTGCTGACATGGAAGACCGCAGCAGAAGATCCAATGTGCGGCCTCAGAGAAGGTGTTGAGGGAGATGACTATATCGCCTTTTTAAAGGCGAACCTGCCCAAATGGATAACTTCCATCGCGAACAGAGAAATCAAAATCGAACGCGCACATCGCATCTATTCAGACAAGCTGTCAAACCACCCCTGCAGGGTCATATTCAAACTGTTGGACTACACCGATAGACAGGCCATCCTCAAAGGGGTGAGGGCCATATACCCGGTCAAGTTCGGCAGCGAAACTCTTCATTTCTTCCCGGATTACAGCGCAGACACTGCTAAGAAAAGGAAGGCTTTCACTGAGGTGCGGAAGAAGATGGATACACTCGGAATTCAATCGTTTCTCCTCTTCTCCCGCCACACTCAAGGTCATCCATGCAGGGACTGTGGGACTGCCTCTTCAATTGGACCTCTGTGTTGATATGGATTATGGAGCAATCCGTTACTGAGCAGAGATAACTACACAGCGAGCATACTGTATATGCTGCTACAAAGCATTTATTTTATTTTTCTTATTTACTATCTTATATTAATATTTTCTTTGGCCACAAAATTGGTTATGGACATTCTTGGTTACTGAGGTTGGTCCCCCTTTATTTTCTTTTTCTTTAGGCTACTAAATCTCTGAGCATATTGAGGTTTTATATAGAAATTTATTATGTGATTTATTTTTTGAATAATTTTTATTACAATCATAAATCCTTCCCTACTCTAGTTATAGCCTAATAATCTCTACTCAGTAGTGGTTGGGATCACACCACGATTGAGCAGTCATGGCTATTGTAAAAAAAAAAATTTTTTAATTACCTCTCCAACAGAGTTTTGGACTGATGGTATTCCTAGTTTGTGACCTAGTGAGCTAATATCAGAATGTATTTTTGATAGACTTTAAAGCACTATTGTAAGTCGCTCTGGATAACGGCGTCTGCCAAATGCCATAAATGTAAATGTAAATGTTGTAAACTGCAGTCTTACGCTTGCCAGAGGATTCGTAGTATCCTCGCGGCTTGCAAAGTGCATATACATAGTTTGGTTTATGTTCATCTATGTTCTGTTCGTGGCAGCAACTGACTTAAATGTACAATTTTCTTCAAATGGTTTTCGAGGTCTTGGCTTTTCTATACTCCCTTTGTCTTTCTACCTGTACGTGATATGTCTACTTTTAACATTCTAAGTAGGAATGTGCGGGGGTTAAACTTACAGGTAAAGCACACTCACTGTTTGGATTGGAAAGATGTATCCATTGCGCTACTCCAAGAAACCCACTTAAAAGATGGAGATGTTCATCGCTTTCAAAATAAACATTATAAGATTTTGGCATGCTAATAAATCTAAAGGTGTTATAATTCTACATAAGAGATCATTAATTTCTCTCTGGATACAATGGGAAAAGATGATTGTGGCCGGTTTGTATATGCAGCCATTAGAATTAATCATACGAAAGTCCTCTTAACATCTTAACATAACACCAATTTATGGACAATATTTCTGGAACCTTGATTAATTTCAATGACTATTACATTATTCTAGGTGCAGATTTCAATGCTTGTGTCCACCCTGAGTTAGACCGCTCTTCCACTGACCCCACGGTGGCAACGCCATCTTCAGTAGCTCTTAATAGCTTAATTGCAGAGCTTAATCTTGCAGACCCATTAAAAATGGTAATGCTAAAGCATATACATTTTATTCCACCTGTCACAAGTCATTTTCTAGGATTGATTATATTTTGTTTGATCCCTCTTTGGTCCAACACATCAGTACTATTGATATTTTGCCTATTTTGATATTGGATCATTCACCGGTAACTTGTAATATCACTATAGGTGTCAAATTCTCTAAAGTCAATAGATGGTGCTTTAATAATACACTATTATACAACACCTCCTTCTTAGATCAACTTGGACAAGAACTAATTATTTTTCTGGAAATTAATTCCCACTGCCATAATCCACAGATGTTGTGAGAAGTTACAAAATGTTTTTAAGGGGTAACTGCATTTCATATTCTTCCAGAGTTAAGGCCTCTAGGAATAAACGGTTCAAGGAGCTAGAAAAAAAGATTCATGATCTAGAACGCCAACTGGCCCGGGCTTTTTCTGACAAGTTTTATCAGGAACTCTCATTATTGAAAGCAGAATATACTTCTCTATCTATATCTTAAGCTGAGTTTATTATTCACAGAACAGAGCAAAAATATTATTTTAATGCAGATAGGTCTAGTAGATTGCTTGCATTGAAACTCAAAGAGTGTGAATCCAAAGCCAGCATTGATGTAATTAAAATTAGCTTTGGTGAAATTACTACGGACCCAAAGGTTGTTAATGATGAGTTTAAATTATTTTACTCTATGTTGTATTCGCCTGAGGTTTCCTGTGACAGAGGAAAATGCAGTGATTTTCTCAGTGATCTGGATCTCCCCATTTTACCAATATCTGCTCAAGAATCACTAGATGCACCTTTAACACTGGAGGAACTCCACAATGCAGCTAAACTGTTGCAGAAAGGTAAATCACCTGGCCCTGATGGAATTCCTCCAGAGTGCTATCTAGCTATCTGGGACATTGTGGGTCCCCGAATTCTGAAGTCCATGAATTATGCCATTGATCACAGTACACTTCATAGAGATCAAAATGTAGCCCTCATTACCCTGTTGCTTAAAAAGGATAAAGATCCATTAAGTTGCTCTAGTTATCATCCAATATTTTTGATATCAGCCAATGTCAAGATCCTAGCCAAAGCACTGGTTTTACGATTGGAACCATATACTGACAATTTGATCCATTATGAGTAGACTGGCTTTCTCAAGGGCCGTCTAGCATCGGATAATATGTGTCGATTGTCACACATTATTGATCATGCGTGCACCAGTAATGTTACCTCTGCCATTTTTTTCTTTGGACGCTCTCAAAGCATTTGAGACTTGAATGGGACTATCTATGGGCTGTTCTGGAGCGATTTGGATTTGGCTCTAAGTCCTTAAATATTATACAACTGTTATATAAAGGTCCTTCTGCCTCCATAATGACAGGTTCATGTCAATCTCAACCTTTTTTACTTCAAAGGGGTTGCCGGCAAGGTTGTCCCTTATCACCACTTTTATTTGCACTTTCACTAGAGCCTCTTGCACAAGCTCTTAGACAAAGCCAAACAATAACACCTATAACTATCACTAACTCCCATCATCACATCTCATTGTATGCTGATGATATTATGCTTTATCTTTTAGATTTAAATACCGCTCTACCAGAGATTTTGCGATTGTTCAATTTCTTTAGCACTATGTCTGGATACAAAATGAATTGGGATAAGTCATCCTTAATGGCACATATCATTAAAGCAACCTCTCGACCTAGTGGCTTTGTCTTTACTAATTCATGTACTTATTTTGGTATTAAAATTGTTGATTCTCTGTCTGACAATTTTTTTTTAAATCAGTCAGAAAATTAAGCGGGATATACAGAGGTGGAACAACTTAAAAATGTCAATGCAAGCTAGAATCAATACAGTTAAAATGAACATTTTAGCTAGAGTTAACTTTTTAGTTTTCACGCGCCCTTGTTTTCCTACCCCTAAATTTTTCAAAGAAATTAATTAATTTCTAAATTGGTTAAATCTCTGCCTTACCTCCAAAAACCCCTCGCACATTCTTATTAATTTCAAAACTGTACACAAAATGTAAGCAATACTTGATGAAACTCTCATCAAATCCTAACTGCAGTCTGTGTAATAATAATTCTGAAGGTACTTTTTTGCATATGTTTTAGGATTGTTTAGTCATATCCAATTTCTGAAAACAGGTAGTTCAAGTGCTAAAACAAATATATCACAAAGTTACAGTTTGATCTTGATCCTTGTCTTATGTTGTTAAATGATGATTCTTCTTATAAGTTTATATTAGTTCAGAGAAGATTGTTAATGTCTGGCTTCACTGCTGCTAAAAAAACAAATATACAGCAATGGTTTACACCTGACATGGATCTTAGAAGATTCTGGCTGCTTTCTTTTAATAATATTCTTTGTTTAGAACACAGCACTGCAAGGATTAATGGGGCTAGAATACAAATTATTACCTATTGGAGTAAAACAGCCCAAGCTTTAAAAGAATTGTTTGAAATTGAAGATGCATTATTCTGTGTGGTAATTTGCTGCCGTGGTTTATTTGTATGTTCCTTTTATATTACCCTGAAGTATTATTCACTTTTTTATTTTTTATCTATTTATTTATTTTTCTTTTCTTAGTATTTTCACTGTCATTCAAGCTCTGTAATGTTATTTCAAATAAAAAATAAATAAATAAATAAATAAATAAAAGTGCTAAATTCACATAAACGCATCTTTTTATTTAAATCTGTGTGAACACTACACATTTCAACAATTGTCAAATACAATATATTTTAAAAATTGCCCTTTCAAAATCCTTAAATGTCAGTGACCTACAGTCAGGTCCATAAATATTGGGACTTTGACACAATTCTAACATTTTTGGCTCTATACACCACCACAATGGATTTCAAAGACTGTCAGCTTTAATTTGAGGGTATTTACATGCAAATCAGGTGAACGGTGTAGGAATTACAACAGTTTGCATATGTGCCTCCCACTTGTTAAGGGACCAAAAGTAATGG
>CM074980.1:12120795-12160425 GCA_037576825.1 Pangasius krempfi
AATCCATTGTGGTGGTGTATAGAGCCAAAAATTTTAGAATTGTGTCGATGTCCCAATATTTATGGACCTGACTGTATTTGTAATTTTTATATATATTTGTAATCCTTGTTAGCTTGATATGGTTAGAGATGACCTATTTCACATTAACATATGGTTGTACCATCCAAAATGTGAACTTCCACAAATATTGTGTATACTGTTAGACAACATAGGGTAATCCTGTCCTTGATGAATATCTTATTCAATTAATGAATATCAAGCAATACACCTAAGTTGGAATGAATCAAAATTTATGTAAAGTTCCATGCACTTATATACATAATATATAAATTCACTGATAGTTCTTATTCTAATCGCAGAGACATGCTCATCAAGGTAAGGTGATGACTGTCAGAGGGAAAAGTAGGTAAAAAACATACTACAGGTTGTTCCTCAGAGGATGAATGTGAAGAAGTCACTTTTAAGAAAACAAAAGATGTGAATGTTTTCTAGGCGTTTATTGTAATATAGTTCATATTATTTGTCCCCCTTTTTTAAAAATCCTGATCAGTCCACAGATTGAATGAGACTGCTTTTATCATATCAGCCATCTTCATCTCTCATCTGGTGCTCCTTGGAGTAAGTTACCCACACTGTAAAAAAAAAAAAATCTTAATTTTACGGAAAAATAAGGAGTTTTTTTTTTTTTATTGTATACAAAACTCTGTGTGGAGCTGTTGAGTGATATTTTGCATGCCCATGTCTCTGTCAGTAAGCCAATAGTTAATATTGTTTGTTTTTTTGTGTGTGTTCGTGTGTTTTCCCCTCATGATCCAGATGTTTTGGGAATAGTCTCCTGCCACAAGATATTCAGGGGTAGTGAGTATTCATGTCATCCTGACATAAAGACAGTGAGTGGATACCATGCACACTAGTGGCCATATTCTTGCCAGTTTGTTGGCACATGTTAATTTTATCTGTTTTCCTAAGAATTGACATTTACCTTTTGTGTGAGGTTCACACATGTGAACACAAAGGCAGAACATGCAAACTCCACACAGAGGCACCAGTCTGGCTCAAACCCTTCAGACAATATTTTACTCATCTATGCTGTTCTTGAGTTTAAAGACATAGCCAATATTATATAGACAAGTCATCAATGCTCATCAATACAAATAAGAACCAGGTTATAAAAAAATGAATGTTTTACAAATTTTTCCTTTAACTATATAGAAATAAATGATATAACTTGTGCTTGTTTTGGAAAGATGTTAGAGAGATGCTATATTTGGCCCAAACCTGTTATGTATGTGTAACTGTCTGTTTCTTTCTGAATAATTTTTACATTCCCTTTTCCAACACTGATAACTGCTAATGATAAGAAACTTTTTTTTTTCTCAGCTGGCACACTGAAAGGGGAAGAGACCCTTTTCAAAGACATGTCGTCATCATCATCATCAATTATCATCAATCATCAGTTTACCTTGCTATGATACATCTGTGAAAAGTGTCCATTGATGTGAATCTGTGTCTTCCTTCTTTTGATGATTCACATTTTTCTGACGGGAGTGCTAAGACATGGATTAGGTGCATTAGGTGTTTAAATTGGTAAACCTTTAATAACTAGCGCTCTCAATGCTGACAGTACTATGTGTTCACATTGCCAGAATGTTTCATAATTGCAAATGTTTGTACAATTTAAATAAAGTTTGTTTTAGCTTGTTTAAAAAAATATGCTTTGGTTAAAAAAAAAAGAAATTCTACTTTTTAAGTCCTTTTCTGTGAAGTATGTCCTTTTTTTTTTTTCCCTCCCAGATGTCCCAAGGATCCAGCTGATTACTGGCAATTTGGAGGTGGACTGTTCTCTATCTGCTATGTTACACTGTCATTTCTGGTACATATTCAAATTTACGTCTGAATACATTAAATAAAAGTGTTTTAGAATCAATAGTGATGTGTACTTTATTTGTGATTAAGTTTCCAACCCCACTTTAATTGAAACAGTGAAAATCTTTTAGATGTATCAATTTAGTTTGTATTTCTTCAGTATGTTTTCAGTTGAGGATATATCACAGGAATCTTAAAGCTTATACTTTATGAGAATTTGAAAAAAACGTTTCTACTGTTAATCAGTACAGTAGTTTAAATATCAAATGTATTTCATTTAAGGTTTGTAATTGTAATTCTACCAAAACGGAATAAGTAAATGTTGTATTTAGATTGTACTTCTACAGGTTTTTAACATTACATATTTAAACATTTGCTCTAAACACAAACACTGCCAGTTAAAGTTTGAGACGATTTTAATCTGTTCTATAGAGTATTTTTAGAGGCTTCCAGTTTGTCTTCCAAAATAAAACTGTTATTTTATAGTCTTGAGAATGTTAACACTTTATTGAAGGTGTTTGTTTTGTTTTGAACTGGGATATAAATTTGAGTTGCCATTGTTATCTTGTTATATTCTGGCATCCAATGTAATATTTGCTTGAAAATTTATAAAGAAAACAGATATGTTCTTAAGCCTGAGTGTGTGAACTTTTATATGTGTAGTCCACTGGTAGTGTACAAAGAAGTTAACTTCAAGTCTACATAAAGTACAGTTAAATGTATATTTCAAGTATAAAAAATGAATACCTAAATAGGAACCTAGTAGTATACTAGGTAGACAACAGATCATGAGAATACTGTAGTCTATGCCATACTGTGGCAATAAAATTCATATGCTGCATACACACTGTTATACTCATTTAAGCATACTAAATTAGATACTAGGGGAAAAAATTTTAATTTGTCACTTTAACTGATCACAAAACATGACGTGGAGGCATAAAACGTGCCAAAAACATTTAAGCATATTAAGCAATAAATGGTTTGTTATCTCTGATTTCTTCCAGGTGCCATTACTTGACCTTGTATTTCTCAGTCCTGAGTTGAGTACAAATCTAGCCATCCTCATTGTGAGTGAAAGTGCAAACATCAGTCTGTTTTGCTTCATTTTCTCTAAACTTCATAACCACTGCCAAAGAGAACATTATAAGTATGAAATGTGCCACATTAATCCTCTTTAAGGATGGCTGGGTACATGCCACCCTGCAAATATGAGAATTTTTAACTGCTGCCCTGTCTTTGGATCAGCCTACTAAACATGCTGCCTTGAAGGACTTTTAGGTTAGTGACACTATTGTTCTTTAATTGCTTTTCATATTCATTTGCCTGCAAAAGCAATGCATTCTGAATGCATGTTTTCTGTGATAGAAGGTAAGCAGCTGACTTATTCAGACCCTGTGTCCATTCCAACCCTGCAAATTAGAGATGGGCCAGAAAGGAAATGATAATCCTAGTGGTGCTGTTGACCTAGGCAGGAGATTCAGTCTGTGCGACATAAATCAGCCCTGAGGGACTACAAGATGGAGTGTGATGGTCTTGGTTTTACAAATAGAGGGGGGAAGGGAGCATCACCAAGCAACAGATGGACAACTTGGAGCATGGGCCTATCCATCTACTGCAGCTCCCATTCCCCTCCTCCACCTTGCTTCTTTCATACTTCCATTCCTCAATGCTCAACTGCACTCTTTCTGTCCCCATACATCTGCTGTGCTCTCTCTTTCCTCTTTTGTCCAGCCCCTTCATCCAAATGACCATTTATTTTATTCTCCAGTCCAATATTAATTATTGAGGATATTATAATCCGGCCATAAACCTGTTAATACTGCTGCATGGATGGCACATCAACATTCATATCATTAGTACCAGTCAATTTAGTGTGAAGTAAATCAGTGAAAAAGCCCAACCAGCACCAGTAACTGTGCCTTACACACAGTCTCACCCATGAAGCCACAGTGCAGCTCCTCAGAGATTAATGTACACTGACAGTTTAATTTATAACAGTGCTGTAGGCTTGTGTGATATAGATTTTTCCCTGTTCACAATATTCCATTAAAAATTGTGATAAACAATTGAATCCTCCAGAACTGATAGCCTAAAAATACAAGAAAACAAGCATTTCCACAATTTCAAGTTTAAGGAGAAGGGAGGGGTCATAATCATATTATCAGCTGTGCAACTGGAACTGTCAACTGACAACTACAATCATGAAAACTCAGCTGGATGGTGGATTAAGTGATTCTGCAGTAATGCACATTAAACAATAAAAAAGTATATATTTTTATATAATCCTTTTACAAATCATATTGTCTAATGTCCACATGGTTGAGATTTTCACTGTTCTGCAGGTGTTCATAACGAACATCAGGCTTAATGTGAAAATGTGATAAGCACACTTAAGATGTATGTAGGGACATAGTGAGACCTCAGTTCTAGATTTTAGAAGAAGGCTGAGGATTTCCATGCCTCTCAATGCAACTATAATCACTGAGGCCCTGAGCTGAGGGGATTTCCCTGGGGAATGCTATGTTTGGATGTCACTGCATTCCTACTGTGGAGCAAATCCTGTATGTGTCTGGCAAAGAGACAGTGAACAAATTTGCGCAGGGTCATGCCAACTTTGTGGAAGGCACTGACACAGACCTGAATTTATGTCACGGTTTCCTCCATGACGCTAAGAAATTGCTGACTCCCCCATAAGAGAAAGACAAGCACAAAAGACGCCCCTGTAACAGTACTCAAGCACCAAGTCCTTTTTCTGATGGTTGCAGCTAACAGCCTCTATATCAGGAATGATGATGAATGCCAGGCAGTACGTTCAGATGTAATCACATGAACAGATCTCCCCCTCTCCTTCCTTTTTTGGTCTGAGGAATTAGTTGTGAAGGACCTCTTTAAATACACTGTAACAAATGATGCATTCTGTGTTTAAGCCTGACCGAGCTATCTAGCTAATTTACTCAGAAACCCCTGAGTCTATGAAGAACAAAGGGACAAAAGCAGTCAGAAAATTACATCTGTGAGGGAATGAGCTGGGCTTTGGGGGTTGAGGAGGATGGGGGAGGGAAGCTGTGGAGGACCAGAGGATGCAAACTCATTGGCTGATTGGACACAAAGAATGAAATGATCTGTGAAATGTGCATTGCTAAAGAGCCTTTGTGAAATGTCTAGGGGACAGGGCAACTTTACTTACAACACACCTATGAGCCTTTTCTCTGTTATGGATTTTAATTGCTATTTAAGCTGAGACAATGTGACTATTTTCAGGGTAGAATTGCCATATATATAGGTAGAAGCTTTAAGGATTTATTTCTTTTATATTTAATATACTTCATGTCTCCATGTTGTTAGAATTTTTTACATTCACTTTCCATGAAGTGGGCTTACAATTTAAGGTGAAAAACGTAATGATGAAAAACTGAAAACTCCGTGATTAGGACAACCAATATAAATCATCTAATTTAAACTCTATTAATAAGTATCTTCAATTGATTGATCTTCACAGTTCTGATCTCAGTCTTCTCATTATTCAGATCTTCATCATTTAAGATGTACTCTATATCAATCATGATGATGTTTTCACATTTTTTTCCTTCTGAGGAAAATAGCCTTGACCACCTCTACATGCTTTCTTGAATGGTTTTTTTTTCTTTTTAATTTTGTTTCCTTGTTAAATATGATGGGAATAAAGACAATACGGAAATACCAGTCTAGCTAAGACTAATGTAATCCTACCTGGACATCCTTCAATCACAGGGGCTGTGCCCTATCCTCACTAGGGCCTCATAAGCTTTAGTGGTAGACTAACATCCCCAGTGCACTGTTCCTACTGAGGCTCCTGCAAGAAGTCCTGCCTTTGTAGACTGTGGTACATAATTAATGCAATATACCATCTCATTTAGGTTGTATAGTGTGTGCCATGCTCAGATACATCTTTTTTTTATTTTATCTTGTTTCTCACACGAACATACTCTCCTCCTCTCTCTCTCTCTCTCTCTCACACACACACACACACACACACACACACACACACACACACACACACACACTTACTTCCTCAACTCAGCAATGCAGGGAAATGGGACAATGCCTATTGTACTTATTTTTCCACCTTTGCTGGTTTAGCAGTTCATGCAAAAACAGGTCAAGGCTGACTTTCCTAAGATACAAATGCTGAGAGATGTGAGTCAGTGCTCCAGTATCAGACATCACACCTTAAACTTAAAATGCTGAGTCTTTCAGCTGCATCCAGAGGCTAGTTTCAGAGCAAAGGCGTATTTATACTTGCCGTTAACTATGCGTATGTGTACACAAGATGGCCGCCACGTGTATCCTGTGGTCATTTGACACTTCCCTTGTGCATGTTCTCAGAAATTAATGCAATGATTCCCCATGGTACAATATCAGTGTGGAGGCAGTGTAGCACCATGTGATACTGCATCCACAACTGCCTAAACAAACTAACATTGTGTCTCAAATTGCATACTTGTATATTGAACACTAACGGTTTTTCTAATCTTTAACACTAATGGTTTTTAAAAACCTCTTAAACCTACTGAAAGGTCTGTTTTCGTACCCCTCTTCTGGACTTTATAGATTTGTTTTTAAATGTAACCTCAGGGTTTTTTCAATTTAAGATGCAGCCCAATGACAATAATCATGCCCACTGCAGAAAGTTTTAAAGAGAAACAGACTTTCTCAGTGAGTTTAATGTTGCTGTGCATGCAATCACTAAACGTTACACACTAAATGTTATGCTAAATGTAACGTTTCGACTTGGAAACTAGATGGGCAAAAATGCTTTGGCTCTGACGTGCCATCTAATGGACACTGCATTTAATCCTCTAGATGTACGCAAGCGAGTAAGTGAACAATGCAGCTCACATAGCTGCTGCGTGCACGTATGTATGCATGGTGAAAGTGAAGCAAATTTGCACCTGAGCCTATTTAACCATAAATATGTGTTGGACACGCAGTCAAAAAATTCACTTTCTAAACGAAATGTCAAATCTTCGTTGACCAACATTAAAATGCAGTGCTCCCAAGATGGCAAAATATCTGCCCCTTTCTGTTTCTCTATGCTGCCAGCTCAGCTGAGAAAAAAAAATCTGTAGGAGAAGAGCTGTGACTGGTATAACTTGCTCCAAACATGAGTTGAGACTAACGAAGTTAGTGGGTGGACCAGAATACTCATTTATTTTAAGGTGAGGAACGTGGAGTCTGGTAGTACTTACACTGTATGTGAGCAGGGCAGCAGCAGTTCGGAGTAATTGGATTTCCCTGATGCCTAAGCCCACTCCTAGTCTCATGCTGGGCTGTGACATTAAATGCCCTTATCAGTGGCAGATGAGTAGGAAAGAGCATAGAGAAAAGTCACCAGTTGTTTGGAATCATCCAGCACTCTGTCGTCACCATTTTGGCCTAACTGTAGAAATTTAATTAAGCCTGATGGATGTGATTATTCAACCTGACATACCTCTCTTCCAGTAAGGAAATGTGGGTTTGAATGGAGAGAGGGGGTGAAGTGTAGGCAAGCTTGTGTGGAGTAAAAAAATATCCAAAAACCATAAGAAGACTTAGACATCATTATGGACTCTCAGGTTGCATGTACTAATAACCTTACACAGCAGGAAATTAAATGAGGTGTCCATTGTCAATGTTAAATGCCAATATCCGCTGAGATAGAGATTTTAAAGTTTGTTAAGGTTCCTACCTGAGATCTTTTCTGATGTTAATGTGAGCTGAATAATGACAGGATATGAACTTCCTTATTGTGATGCATATTCCTGAATGGTGAAAATGGTGCTATTTTTGTTTCTTATCCTGACTTTCTTTTAAATTTTTTACGGCACGTGGGCAACCAGTGTTTGTGTCTACCACAGCAGATACTGCTAAAATATAGAAATCAACCTGCACAATGATCTTCTGGAGAAGCTGGGCAGGGGACGTCGTAAGCGGTGTGCGAGGAAGCGTGGCAAGAGGGAGGGGGTCCGTGCTAGGCTGAAAACAAACCCTAGACAGCCAGCTCTCCCACCCATCCTGCTCTCCAATGTCTGCTCCTTGGACAATAAATTGGACTACATCTGACTCCAGCAGAGTAGGCGGAGTGAGTTTAGACTACTATGTCTTAGTTTTCACGAAGATGTGGCTCAGCGACAGAGTTCCAGACACTGCCATTTAGCTAGACGGGCTTGCCTCGTTTTATGCGAACAGAAATGCAGCTCTGTGCGGTCAGGCTCGCGGTGGTGGCTTGTGTGTTTACATCAACATGGAATGGTGCAAGAACTTGGTGCAAGTTTCTAGTTACTGCGCATTGCTGGTCGAGCTTGTGACTGTTAGATGCAGACCATTTTATTTACCATGGGAATTCACCATGGTCCTTATAGTTAGAGTGTACATTCCCTCCAGTGCTAATGGTATGGAGGCACTCTGCTAAATGTGTGGGGCTATTAGTGTACTGCAGAACCCACATCCCATCAGACTGTTTATTGACACTGGAGATTTCAACCATGCGAATCAATGCTCCCTAAGTCAGTGCTCCCTAAATTCCATCATCATGTGGACTTTGCAATGAGAGGGGCAAACGCGTCCGATCTTGTCCTTCCAACGACCAGGAGCTGTGTCTCACCACAGGTGATGAGAGGAATACTCTACGCAGAGTCGACCCACAGAAGGTTGCTGGACCAGACAACATTTCTGGCAGCGTGCTCAGAGGATGTGCAGACCAGCCGGTGGATGTTCTCACTGACATCTTCAATATCTCCCTGAGCAGCGCCATTGCTGTTACATGCTTCAAGGCCTCCACCATCGTCCCCGTGCCGAAGAAGTCTTCAGTGTCCTGCCTCAATGACTACCGTCCCGTTGCACTTACACCCATCGTCATGAAGTGCTTCGAGAGGCCCGTCATCAGGCACATCAAGACCCTGCTACCCCCTCACTGGACCCCCCCCTGCAATTCACATATCATCCCAAGTGCTCAACAGATGATGCTATCACCACCACCCTCCATCTGGCCCTCACCCACCTGGAAAAAAAAAAGAAGCTTACGTTCAAATGCAGTTCATAGACTTCAGTTCAGCATTCAACACAATCATTCCTCAGCATCTAACTGGAAAGCTAAGCCTGCTGGGACTGATCACCTCCCTATGCAACTGAATCCTAGACTTCCTGAGTAGGAGAACTCAGTCAGTCCGGATTGGGAGCAGCATCTCCAACACCACCACACTCAGCACAACCCCAGGGCTGTGGATGACAAGAATGACAAGAATGACAAGTCAGCATACAGAGAGGATGTGCACCGGCTATGGAACCTGTCCCTGAACGTGGACAAAACAAAAGAGGTAGTTGTTGACTTCATGAGCGCATAGAGTGGCCACTGTCCACTGAACATCGACGGCTCCTCTGTGGAGCACATAAAGAGCACCAAATTCCTTGGTGCTCACCTGGTGGAGAACCTCACCTGATCCCTCAACTCCACAGCCAAGAAAGTCCAAGATCATCTCTGCTTTCTGCGAAGGCTGAGAAAAGCCCATCTCCCACCCCAAATCCTCAGCACATTATACATAGGGACTATCAAGGGCATCCTGAGCAGCTGCATCACTGTCTGGTTTAGAAATTGCACTGTTTTGGATCAGAAAACACTGTAGAGGATAGTGAAGACAGCTGTGAAGATCATCAGGGTCTATCTTCTCTCCATCACAGTCATTTACACCACAAGTTGCATCGGCAAAGCTGCCAGCATTGTGGATGACCCCACACACCCCTCACAAAAACTCTTCACCCTGCTGTCATCTGCCAAAAGCATTCGGGCCCTCATGGCCAGACTGTGTAACAGTTTCTTCCATCAGACTCCTCAACACCCAGGGACTGGACTGACACCAACCCACACACACACACACACACACACACACACACACACACACACACACACACACACACACACAATCATACTTAACTGAACACCATTCCACTACCTTTGCAATTTTTGCACATTTCTTTCTTAAATTGCTGCTAAAACACTGTAAACAAAATATTGTACTTACTACCTGCATTTTTTATGCTAATTAGTATGTGATGTTTACATTTACAATATTTATTATTATATTGTAATATCTCTTTGCACTTTATTCTACACAAGAACTGTACTGGTTGGCACTGCACCGTCCTTTACTGTGCCTATTGTCCTGTTTAGTAATTGTTGTACAGTCTCGCACTGTTGCACACGTTTGCACACATGCACTTTATGTAGTCCTGTGTATGTCTTTGTAGTCTTATTTAGTTCTGTGTAGTCTCATGTAGCTCTGTGTTGTTTATGTTGCCCCATGGTCCTGGTTGTTTGGTTTCACCGTGTACTGTACCAGCTGTATATGGTTGAAATGACAATAAAGCCTCTTGAGCTTGAACTTGTTTATCGTATAAATGAGTGTTGCTCCTGATGTTGTAGTCCACTGCAGTATCTTCTTTAATAGATAGAGCATTAGTGCATGAAAGCAGCGTGTATCACAAGGCTCTCTCCCATTAACTTGAGCAGTCAATCAACCCTATTACCTTTTCTTTTTATCCTCCTTTTAGAAGCTTGAAGGTAATGGCCAAAAGGCAGAAAGGTTAAATAGCTACCCAGATGAATGACTGATTTCAGTCTTTTATTGTGGAAGGCTTGAAAACAGAAAATGAAAGAAGAACTACAGAGGGGAAAAATATCCATTCCAGTGGCTACCTCAGGTGGTCTGCCTCTTTCCTTTCATAGGGTTAAGGTTGCATAAAATCAGCAGAGAGAACACTGCTGAGGAGATCATTTGCACATGAAGGTTTAAAGGTTGAGATGGGGTTTAACTCATAAACAGGCTGGATTTATCATCTCCAGTCACAGAGGCCCCTGGGCAAAGGGAAGGGAGGCTCATGATGTATACATCAATAAGAGATAATCTGTTCTTACTAAGTTTGGTGGAAAATGACATTCTAACATGCTGCACTCATCCAGGACATTGTGATGATGAGGAAACAGACATGCAGATCATTGCATGAGACCATTTAGTGTGGCATGTCTGTGCATGGTTCTGTCACAACCCATCTGTGAAGATTTGGTTCACAGGGTTCCACATTGCCTCTTAGATCTTGCATCTTTCTAGCTTGTACACCATTTATCTTATGATAGATTTATGTTGCAATGATATTAAGGTGACTTAACAGTTTAAATCACACGGAATATGTATGAGTCCACTAGGTTGTGAAACGAGGTGCTGCGGGCCCCAAACATTAATTTACTGTTGCAATTATCTTATATGAGGAACCACAGATTCACAGATTCAGAGGAGTTTAAAGCGAAGATAAGGGACACATGGGGTGTCAACTTCAGAACTGAGGTCATCATGCAGAACAGAAATTGCAAATGTACTAAATTGCATGCAATAAAAATAACAACAGATGGGGCTGATGAAAATACATTTTTTTTCTGTCCAGAAAGCTTCTATGTAATAGCAACACACTTTATTTATATACAGAAGGGGTTAAAAGAATATCACACATATGTTGCCACAGTGATAGTATGGTCCTCTGGCTCCCCCTTTTTCACTTTTTTTCTTCCCAGCTGCAGTGATACATGTCTTTGCATTCCAAATAGAAAACTGTGTGCTTTTCCTTTAATCAGTGCAGGATAAGTATAAAATCATTTGTCTTGAAAAAGAAAGACTGAAAAGTGAAGGGGAGAAATACAATGTGGTAAACAGTCATCTAATGCCAAAGTACGTAATGAGCACATCTTAGTGCATTGTGTTGGTAGAACTGACTCCTTATGCATGGCCTGCTTTTTTGATGTGCGTACTCTTTTTTAGCTGTGTGTCACTTTTTTTGTGATGATGAGTTTTAGCAAACTCAGCTGACCAGCTCTCATGGGAGTTAATGGACTCGAGCGAGATTTGGGTGGGTGCTGTGGGCCATCTGCCAGCAGGGATCTCCTCCCACTACTTATTATACTTGCCCACTGATAGAGCCTCTGTCCCATCCAGTCACTGTTAAAATGAGGCCAAGGGTCCATTGTGGGCTAGGGTTAGGTTTAGCACTAGTTAGCTGCATTAATAATAATGTCAGTGGAAGGCCTAGATTTCCTGCCTTCTTACACTATTCCTTGTCCTTAGTCTTTTTCTCCCCACTGAATTACTCTCTATCCATCCATACATCCATCTCTTACATGTCATGTTCCTTCTTCGGAGTTAGCAGTAAACATAAATTTCAAACTGAGGAGGAGCCATACATACTCTTGGGTAATACTGACTAGAACAATATTATCTCACTCTAATCTCTGTCCAGGCACAAATAATGAGCTTGAGCATCAATCCATGTGGAATTGCATTGTATGATTTCTGCAGAGATTTTTAACCATCCATATGCCAGCATCATGAATAAGCAATAAGAACTAGATCTGTCTTATACCTCTTGTCTCTTTATATTTCTCACCCCCTCTTCCTCTCCTTCTCGCTCCATGTGGCAGTACTCTATGATTTTCTGGGAAATGAGCTGTCAACTGAGGGTTTGCAATGAGATACACCGGCTTCACTGGTGACTATAATACTACAATAATAACCTATTTTTAATTTCAGTAAATTATTATGTTGTTTATATTCTTATAATGAACCTACTATTTTTCTTTTCATCTTCAATTAACTGTCCATAACAAGCACAGGAAAAAGCAATATAATCTAGAGCTGATTAGAGCTGTTCTCTTTAGATGGGGGAAGGAGATTAAAGCAAAAGGTCACTGCAAACATTTCTATCATGATGAGAGTGGTCTCTTTCACCCATCCATAGTGCGCAAGGGCTCAGTGAATGGTTTAATGAGTATGAAATCGACGTATATATCTCTCTTTCTTGATCTCTCTCCTTGACTTGATTCTTCATCCATTGTTCATACACAGACACCCAGATTGTCAGCACATTCCTCTCTGCAGTCGCTGTCTGGATTTTGACACCTGCCAGTATTTTCATTACGTGATCAGACGGCTGAAAATTAGAAATCTTCACTGAGACTGAATTTAGGGCAAGGCAGCAAAAGTATAATGTGAAAGACAGAGACACAGACTATTAAAATCAATTAGGAGCTGTAGTTGCCTCTGGGGTGTTGAGTAATGGGAGGGTGGTGTGAAGTGGTCCTAGGGCAGAGGAGGAGATACATACCAATAAGGACAGAGAGACTAATGAATAAAAGACTCCCAAGGCAAGATGTGCCCTGAGTGGAGCAGGACAGAACCTGGCAGCCGGACACTAGCAAACCTCTCCAGGATCCTTAGAGAGAGGTAAAGAGAAAAACTATGATGACTATTTGGTAACTGCTGGCTTTCAACCAACCTCCATCACTTCAGTACCCAGGTTATGTATAAAATTCAGGTATTGTCTTCAAATTTGCAGGAAGAGTCTTTGATCAGAAGTGGTCCTCAAGGAAGTCTCTCATAGCTGCCACTGTGCATAATTCACTAGAGCCAGACTTTAAAACACAGAGCAAGATATGACTGAACACTCTCCCTTATCTGGACTGTCACCCGTTCATCTCATTTTATTTATGCTGTTAGATACTCATTTCTGAATCACCTATACATCCTTAGTGCAGACACAACCTAGCATTTACACAACGTCTGACAGGGACGAACAGTGGTGTCTCCGCAAGGATGAATATTCACAGTGATATTGTGAAGTGTTTATAAACTGTAGAGTTTAGAGATATGGTCAAAGGTTTGTAGACACCTGACCATGACACCCATATGTGGGCCTTCCCCAAACTGTTGCCACAAAGCTGGAAGAACACAATTGTCTATAATGTCTTTGTATGCTGTAGCATTACAATTTGCCAGTTGACAATGTCAATATGCACAATGTGAGGTCCATGTAGAGATGGCATGCCAAGATTGGAGTGGAAGATCTCGAGTGGCCTGCACAGAGCTATGACCTCAACCCCACTGAACACTTTTTGATTCACTGGAATGCCAGACTCCTTGCCCAACATCAGTACCTGACCTCACTAATGCTCTTGTGGCTGAATGGGCAAATCCCCACAGCCACACTCCAAAATCTAGTGGAAAGCCTTCCTGTTAGAATGGAGATTATTTTAATAGCAGAGGGTGGACTAAATCTGGAATGGGACATTCAAAATCACATATGAGTGTTATAGTCGGGGGAAGCACCTCAGAGTGTCCATAAAATCAAAATTGTTGTTTCAGACCTTTGTGACATGGACAACTACATGATTAGAAAAATTTTAAAAATGCTTGTTTTGGGGCATATTCAAGTTATAATTATCACATTAATCTCTGCAAATTTGAACTATTTTAACTGGCTTCCATCCTCATTATCTGGAGGTTTATTAAATAGCACTTGAACCAGCACATTCTGTTTTCTTGCACAGTGAATGATGAATTGTGCACATGCAATACAATACAAAATCTAACGTGGCCACAAGATAGTAAATCAAAGTTATGAAATCATAGTGTGTTTGGGAAGTAGGCTATTTTATCATGCTTTTAATTTCTTATTTTAAATTGCTGAATTAATAAAATAATGCCAATATTTTTTTTGTTAATTCAATCTGCTCTCCTATAAAGAAAAGAGTTTAAAGAATAATCTGACCAAGCACTGATCTGCTCAGATTACATCTCACTTTTTGTAGTTTATAATTTTATCCATATAACATTCAGTCCCCAACATAAGCAATGTCTCCAATTAAGATGCTGCCTCCTCCATTGTCCTCCATGTGAAAAAACACAGGGATTTACAGGGACAATATAATACTTATTTAATGGTATAAGATGTATACATTTAATATTGTTCTCAAATGGCCATTTTTGAGTGTACAACACATCGATTTCAGCATGACATACATATGACATGTATTGTAGCTTCAATATCAAACAGTAGCACTGGTCTTAATACTACTCCACACTCAAGCCAATATTGTGTAAGAAAAAAAAAAGTCCAAGGTCTTCTGTTTTCTGCAAACTATAACCTGAGTACACAACTCTTGTACAGCTGTCCAAATAGTGCTGTGGTTAAGCCTGTAGTCTAAGATGACTACAGATGAAATTTCAGATTTAATTCCTCACTACAACCATATAAATGAATTCTAAATATGCCCTTTGCAGACACTATCAATTTAATCTTACACTTTTGTTATTTCCTGGAAGACCACATAAACATGAATTGTGCTAGTTAGGGGTTCAACCCTAATGTAATTGTTGTAATAGGATTTTTGACCTATCTTCACAAAATTGGTGTCAAACTACTCAGCAGAATGAATCTCAATAACGATCAAAATGTTGACGTTTGTATACAATATGGCTGCCACTTGTCAATTAACATTAACGAGGCAGAGCCTTATTTACTCATACAGTTGTAACTCAAGAGTGCTTGCATGGATTCACACGAAACTTGAAAGGCATATACAGGGGGAGATTCTGAGGTTTCAAAGTTCAAAGTTTGGGACGTAGCCACACATAGGGGTCGAGCTAAGGTCAGATAACTGTTTCTAAGTCCGACTGAAATTTATTATGCTGCATCTATGTGCTAATCTGTAAGTAGATTTTTAATGATGACCTAATTACTTAAAAAACATGGCTGTCATTGGCCAATCAGCTTCCGGCAGGCATTTGACAGGGTTAATATTGAGCTATTGTCATAAACCTTAAATAGTAGGTTCAGGTGACCTACTACTAACTGATGCAATCTCACTCTGTTTGGCAACTACAGGTACTATTCATATTTTTTAACATAAAACAAGCATATCTCTTGGAAAATAAGATGTAGAATGAAATTTCGTTTTTAACTTGATTCTATTGCTGAATCTATAGAAAACTGCCTTTTGGACCATTTAGCTACACCCACTCAAATGTATGATAATTTGCATACTTCGAAAAACCTACTTCGAACTAGTCCTAGGATTTTTGGCCTGTCTTCACAAATTTGGTGTCATACTACTCAGCAGAGTGTGAACCTCAATAATTATTAAAAACATGTTGACACCTATAAACAATATGGCCACCATTTGTCAATCAAGTCAAAAGAGGTGGAGCTGGTTTACTCATATAGCTGTAATTCATTATTGGCTATATGGATTTGAATCAAACTGGAAATACATGTTCAGTACAAGGTTCTGAGGAGGTCTGCAAAAGGTTGGGGCATACATAGGGGGTGGAGTTTAAGTCCAAATCACTGTTTCTCAAGAACCATAAGGCCATTCAAACTGGATTTTGGTAGGGTGCATTTATGTGCTATCTGTAAGTGGATTTTTCATGCCCCCCACCCCAGGGGCTCCTGTTCAGGGTCACCACAGCGGATCACCTATATATTTTGATTTTGGCACAAGTTTTTCGGTGGATGCCCTTCCTGACACACCCTTTCCCATTTTCGAGGCTTTCTCATTTTCTAAGCCTTTCCCATTTTCTAGGTGCACTGGCTCATGCAACCTTCCATTTGCTGGGGTTGATTCCCTGACTAGGAATCGAACCCTGGCCCCATTAGTGAGAGCAGCACATGCTAGCTAGTAGTTCACCATGGAACCTATTTTTCATGATCCCTAATTACTAAAAGAAAGAAAAAAAAACAAAAAACAAAAAAATAAAAACATAGTCACCACTGGCAAATTGGGTTTTAGCAGGCATTTGACGTGGCTGCCATTAAGCTATTGTCATAAAACTTGAGTGGTAGTTTCAGGGAAGGACCTACTAGTGGCTAATGTGGTCTCACTCAAATTGGCCACTGGATTCATATAGGTTGAAGTTCAAACAGCTGTTTCTCAGAAAGTCATCACTGGATTTCATCAAAAACATGGCCATGTTTAAGAGGTATTTTGCACAAAACTTGATAAGTATTTTCATGTATGATTTCTTTATGGTTCTATGTATCTTGGCAAGCACTGGCCACTGGGGGCACTATTTGCGAGGAGTGCTTGGACCCTGCTGACTGCCACTTGAGGATATATTTATGAATTAAATTAGGTGAGAATAATATACACTGCATGACAGAAGGAGGGGGTGTGGGGGTGTACAACTCTGTCTTTCCTACCTCTGTTTCAGTAAAGAGTGGTAAAACGACATAAGCACAATAGCAAAAAATAAAATAAAATAAAATAAAATAAAGCAGAGACTTGTACCCACAGTCCCTTTGGGTCCTTCAGTGGCTTCAATGTATTAGATGATGTGAACTGTAGATCAGAGCTAGGCCCACCAAAGTGGCTAAATGGAAGAAAGGGGCATATTTGTAATCCCAGTTCTGCCCTGACTGGAAATACTGTCCTGTATTTATTTTCTAAATGTATTAATTGTCTAAATGTATTCTTATAGTGTCTAACATTCACAAATGCTGATTTTACACACTTTATTTAAAACAGACAAGTGGTAAATAATTATGGGAGTAATAGTGCTGTTAATCTAATTGTTCTTATACAGCAACCATGAGATTTCATTGTTCTTGGTACCAGTGTATGACCAACCTTTTCACACACTTTAGCAATGTAATAAGAGGCCTGAAATTGTAATGGAATGATAATTCCATTTCCAATGCCATTATTTTACTGCACTTGTAAGGACCTTTTGGCCTATTCATTAAAAATTATCACCCAGCCTTGTTACTATTCTATCTGTGCACCACCAGAGAGAGACACTAAACTCAATGCAAGTATTGGCAGGAAGTATAGGCATTTTCTTGATATTAATTAGTAAAAAAGCATGTTCACACCCACTATTGTAACTGGACAAAAGTATGAGGCTGTTGTGCCTTTCCCACCACTACAGTTGCTCTA
The DNA here is from genome assembly GCA_037576825.1 of Pangasius krempfi. Lineage (NCBI taxonomy): Eukaryota > Metazoa > Chordata > Actinopteri > Siluriformes > Pangasiidae > Pangasius > Pangasius krempfi. The sequence continues at coordinate 12,138,437 of CM074980.1, forward strand.
TTAACACTATCACTTTAATTTACACTCAATGAGCACTTTATTAGGAGCACCTGCACACATACTCACTCATGCAATTATCTAACCAGCCAATTGTGTGGCAGCAGTACAATGTATAATACAATGTATAAACGGGGAAGCAGCTTCAGGTAATGTTCTATTCAGGTAAGCAACCATCAGAATGGGAAAAAAGGTAATCTCAGTGATTTTGATCATGGCATGATTGTTGGTGCCAGATGGGCTGGTTTAAGTATTTCTATAACTGCTGATCTCCTGGGATTTTAACGCACAACAGTCTTTAGAGTTTACTCAGAATGTTGCAATAAAGAAAAAACAGTGGAAGTTCTACGGACAGAAATGCCTTGTTGATGAGACAGGTCAACGAAGAATAGCCGGACTGGTTTGAGCTGACAGAATGTCTAAAGTAACTCCGATAACCACTTCTGTGGAGAGCAGAAAAGCATCTCAGAATGCACATCAAACCTTGAGGCAGATGAGCTACAATAGCACAAGCCCAAGTTCCACTTCTGTCATCCAAGAACAGAAAGCTAAGGCTGCAGTGGGCACAGGCTCACCAAAACTGAACATCTGAAGACTGGAAAAATGTGGCCTGGTCGGACGAATACCGATTTCTACTGTGGCACACAGATGGTAGAGTCAGAAGTTGGTGCGAACAGCATGAATCCATGGACCCAATCTGCCTTGTGTCAAGAGTCCAGGCTGGTGGAGATGGTGTAATGGTGTGGGAATGTTTTCTTGGCACACTTTGGGCCAATCAACCATTGCTTGAATGCCACAGCCTATTTGAGTATTGTTGCTGACCATGTGCATCCCTTCATGTCCAAATTTTACCCATCTTCTTATGGCTAATTGCAGCATGATAATGCACCATGTCACAAAACAAAAGTCATCTCAATCTGGTTTCATGACCATGACAATGAGTTCCATGTTCTTCAGTGGCCTTCCCAGTCAATATGAGTCCAATAGAACACCTTTGGGATGTGGTAGAATTGCAGCAGGAAAGTGCACCTGAAAAATCTTCAGGAATTGTGTGATGCAATTATGTCAACATGGAACAGAATCAAACAGGAATGTTTCCAACATCCTGTGGAATCCATGCCATGGAGAATTGAGCTTTTGAGAGCAAAGGGAGGCCCTACCCATGATTATTATATTGTTCTTAATAAAGTGCTCAGTGAGCGTACACTTTCTGCACATTTGCCTTTTAATTCAAGATATTTTTGATTCAAGATAATCTGATCGAAAAAGTAGCTGTCCTAGAAAAACATCATCCACTCAGTAGAATCTCCTCTGATGGATTACCTCTTACAGTGAACACTTAATGTAATTAAGTGCTATTAGATTTATTTCAATTAACAAAAGTGAATGTGAATTTGAATGTGCATGAGTTGTATTCGTGAATGTTATTTTTTTATAATTTGTGCAGTGAAAAAAACGGGAGCCCAGGAGCCACACTAACAAAACAACAGTCGCTTAGGTGTGCCTGAGTAATAATTAAAACAAGTAACCAGTAGTCAGTGAGCCCTATAATTATAGATTAATATTGAATGAGGAGGATTATTCATGAGATACCTTCCACCATGGCAACCCAGAGCCTGAAAATTCCTTTCAGTCTCCATAGATTTTGCAGAAAACGAGTCACACTGTAACACTAGCCACCACAGCAAGACAAAAATCATTCAAATAAATCTGCTGATCCATCCACCACATTTACATACAGCCTGGTTGCCCAGCAGCCGCCCCATCCTGTGACACTGTGAAGACTGGTTAATTAACTATCTAGAATATGACATATGGCATGTTATCCAGCACAAACAACAATCTCATTGGTCCTCCTGCCAGTTCTACATGAACCCAGGACCTGACTGGCTGAAAAAAAAAAATACAGTTTGTAAATAATTCTATGGGTGATTTGTTTTGGAGCACTGTCCTCTCTTTTTCCATCTTTTTTCCATCTTCTTTTTCCTCTCTCATCAGCCAAGTATTCCCCAGGCAAGTCAGTATGATAGCACCAAGTACAGAAGGAAGTTACAGGGAGTGCAGAGCCAGACTTATATTTTTGTCTGAGTACCTTCTTTACAAACATTTTTAATTCCACCCTCATTTTCCTAACCAAATGTAAAGTAATGTCTATCATTCATGGAACAGCTTAAGCTTGTTGGCTTATGAAAGCAGATATCCTGATGATTCTAGTCACAGAAATCAAAGACATGTTTAGCATGACAACACAAACGAGTCAAGTAATTACACAGCTGAGAGCCCTGCCTTTGGTATTAAACCCCACTCTTATTCACTGCGGTGCCACTCCTTACCACTCTAACCTGGGATAAGTGAGTGGCAGCAGCGGAGAGCAAACATGACCCCCTACCAACTCCTGCCAGCCAAGCAGATGTCTTAGTAAATGGGAGTCAAAGAGACATATCAACATTAATTCCCTGCAAAATGAGCCATCAAAATAACGCATGAGGGTACGTGAGAAATGTAGATCTCCAATCTTCAGCCTTTGCCAGCCTAATTACTGTCATTCAGGCCAGTCTAGAGCTAGTTTCTACCATCAATAATGCTACTCCTCATGTATCAAAAGCTGGATTGGGTTCAGAGCAAGCTCCTGCTATGTGAACGAAGCGACTTTAAAGAGCAAGCCAGGGTATGATTCAATCTTCACGTCTGAGGCCCTGATCTAGCATCAGTGTGAGAGAAGTGTAAAAAGGTGTACTCATACTGAACAGCCTCTTTATTACCCCCCGCTCCTCCCTAGTTATCTTTTTTTTTTTTTCCTTGCTTGTACTCTATCTCATACACTCATACCTGGATCTGATAGCTGGCAGCTGTTGGGAGGCACAGTCATATTGAGTACATCGTTCACAGCTGTGTCAGCATAGTGGCCCCTCTGTACATCATGCTCACTGTCCGTCTGGTCACTTTCTTCATGACCACTGTCCTTTAGGCTGTTACCCTCCATGTCCTTAAATGTTGATGTACTAAAAGAAAGGAGGTGAGAGACAAAGTTTTCAATTTGCTGTTACATTGTGTTCAATCTGACTCCTCTGTTTTCACTCTACAATATTTACAGTATTTAAAATAACCGTGATAAGCGTGATAACTGTGATTGCTTTGTGTCAAAGGAATTGATAATCATAAAAAATTGCTTTATATCAGAGTAACTGAGTAGCTATTTAAGAAAGGGTGAAAAAAGATGGCAGTTGACAGCTGCAGTGAACAAGCTTGATTTCCTCTAATTTGATAGCCATCTCCCATCTCACTATGCACACACACACACACACACACACGCCCTGGGTCCTGCTCCAAGGAAGGGGAGGGAGACAAAAGGAGGGAGGCAGCCTGTGCATTTCTGAGGATGGCCATGAAACCACTGCAGTGGCATTACTGCAGACTCTGATTTTGTCAGTCTAATTGGACCTGTGCCCCACACCCTACACCCACACCCCAGGGGATTAGTGCACTGTAGGGACAGTGCTTTAATATTTTTTATTTATGAAAACACTTGGTTCTTTTTTGGCAGGAGACAAATTTTTCAAAATGGGCTTTACATAAGTGCCACTGCCTTGATTCAGGCTGAGCTTGAAAGCTAGATTGTAACGAAGATCCTAGTGCAAATTTAGTAGTCAGTAAACCCTTGGGTAGTGAAGCTGCTTTCATTAAGAATGTCCATGTGCCCAGCCTCTCTATCAGTCACTAGTCGGCCAGGTGGACCCAGGAATGCCAGCCAAGTCTTTACAGGATAGCAGGCCCATTGTTCCTTGTTGTCTCTTTCCACAAAAGGAAATGACCTTTGTTCTTACTTCAGTGGCCTTACAATGCCCCTTCTCTCTGTGTGCACTGATTCTGCACCCACTGACCTTCTAGCCACATGTGAGGTTCATTTAGAGTACTATGATGATATAAACTGTAGATTAATTTTAATCTACAAATATACTGTATACATGCTGCTGATAACTGCTCATAGAATACAATATTACTGAGTCAAAATAAAAATGTTTAAATCTGGATCTTTTATAATCTTACATGTTTTTAATCAGTCAGCTATTACTATGTGACATCACCTGCAAAAATCAACAGATTATCAAATGGAAGTGAAATATATATATAAAAAAATCAGATCATACCTTTTGATGAGGTGTGCTCTGCTGTTTACATAGCTGGAATCAATGGAATAATTCTCTGTCTGGAGAGAGAAAAGGGGTGCATTTAATTATACAGCAACTAAAATAAAATTATTGCTAACTGCCTTTCAATAGAAATGCTATTTACGCAGATACTTGTGAACCGCCTTAGCTTTCAAAGGCAAGTTCTTATTCTCTTTCCGATCATACGTAGACTGCTTTGCTGCAGTGAGCCCACTCCCCCCATCCTCCTCTCCTTTTTTCCACACTCTTCTCTTTGTCTCCCCTCACTTGTCCATATTCAGTTTGACCACAATTTTCAAAAACAGAGGACAGCGTGGCTTGAAGAGAATAGAGTGAGTAAAGATAAGAAGAGAACAATGAAGGATAATTTTTGTGTTTTTAAACAATATGTCAATGATAAAACACTTAATTTCTTCTTATATTTCAGAGCAGATATTATATAGTAATATCACATAATTGTCTTACTTAAATTTTAAATGTTTTCTTGTGCACTGGAACAATGGTTGTCCCCTTGAAGTGTAAGACAGTAGCATCTCAAACTCAGAACAAGTGATTCTCAGCCTGAGACATATGAAATTGCAAAGGTCGTATTCATCTATCTTTAACGGAACCTATACATATTGACCTTCATCATCTTGTTATTATGTTGCATAGCAAAAAATCTTCAATCACCAGTAAATATGTAGCAAAAAGTCAAAAAGGTATATGTACCTTACCAAACTTTGCTCTAATTGCTTTCATGAACTGTAATCATGGTGAATGGTGAGCCCGGTATTAATACAGCCTCTGCCGGGAAACAAAAATTCCTATGTAGCTGTCAATGCAATCACGCCATTCCACATGAGGCATATAATATGCCAAAATTACTCTTAGATTATAGGCTGCTTCATATGCCAAAATGTATTTGTTGCCTCCACCATCAACCACCATCAATTCACTTACTACAGTCTCTTGAGTTTAATGCACCACAGACTCAGGAGACTAAAATAATACTAAAATAATAAATCTAACCCTTAAAGCTGTCATGGTGATAGACGGAAGTTGAGACATAGAGAAGGGGTACGAATGAGGTCAAAATGGACATGCTCTTTAAATCTCACCCTCTCTCTCATTCTCTCTCTCCTTCACCCTCACTCTCTCTCTGCTTCTCCTCCAACCTCTCTTGACCACATCTAGCAGAGAGGAAAAGCAATTCTCTCACTTACTTGTCATTGTGAGATTTGATTTGCCAGCATGACAACTGGTTCCATAGTCCAGATGTGAGTGTTTTCCTGGTGTGAGGGCACAGGGACTACAAGAGCAGACTGTGTACCATGAGTTCCTTGGTTGGCAAACGCAAGGAAAAAATAAACAAACTTGTCACACTACATGCACATATTAACTGTCATCTCTTCTGAGACTGATGCATGATATGGTATGAATTCACTTTCAGTTACACAGAGAAGGATCGATACAAAATGAAGAACCAATACAAGCAGCTTCAGGTTGTTCTCAGTGCATAGATAAAATAGCTATTATATCATTTATTATTATATATCATTTATATATATTAATATTATTATTATATTATCATTTAAATCACATTTATTTCAGGAAACAAAATCTTGAATTTCAAATACTTTCTTAGAAGTTTTAATAGTGGGAATATTAGGTGGCAAATAAAAATGTGAGCTGAACAATAAACTGGCTCCGTCTATTTTTTCTCTCTTCTTCTTAATCTCTGATTCTGTGTTTTAAAATACTAACTTGAACTGAACAGTTTGATGAGGATGAAAATAATGTTAATCATATGCTATGACTTTCACACTGACCATATCTCAAGCCCACTGAAAACCTATGGAACTTCTTGGAGTGAAGTGTTAGAGAGTGCTCTCCACAACCATCATCAAAACACAAATATTATACATATCTTTTGGAAGAATGGTTTTCATCCCTCAAGTACAGTTGTAGCCACTTGTAGTATCTGTGCCAAGGTGAAGAAAGGAACTGTTCTGGCAGCTTGTGGTGGCCCAATATGTTGTTTATTCCTTTAATTTGTCTCTCATGTGTATACAGTATTTGTTGTTTGTGAATGGAGCTAAGGAGCCTGTGGCAGCAGGGGCAAGTGTCAGCCGCGGATGGAGATGAGGCGGGTTCAATCAGTAGGTAATGCATGATGATTTTCACCTGTGTGTGATCATGGCATTATTACGTATGTGTGCTTTGCTTATCCTCTCAGAAACAAAGAGAATGCTGTGATCCAGGGAGATAGGGGAACAGAGCTGACAGAGGTTGCACATAACACACATGCACACTGCTAGAACAAGAGCTTGGAAAGTGTTGATGAACCTGAGTGAGGCGAAAGCCCCAAAATATTGGGACAGTGTTTTATTTTGGTTTTTATGTTGAGTGTTGAAAGTGCACTGAAAAGTGCTAGTTGGAAAAATAAAGTGAGCCCAAAGCTCTGTCAAAGACTGCATGTCTCCTGAGTCCTCCTTCCCACCTACCTTCACACACACATACACACACACACACACACACACACACACACACACACAGGTTCTACAGAGTCTCACATTCTTCATACCTCATTCGTTGTTACACCCTGTCAGAATGTAAAATTCTCTTTCACTCTCACCTTTTCTCTCCCCCTTTCCCCCAATTTCACACCTACATCTGACATTTTGTTACTGCCACTTCTTCAGGTTTGGCTCTGCTCTAGAGACTGCTCTCCAGAATTTTAAATGCTAATTTAGATACCAGAGCAAAAAACATTTTCATGTCCATCATACAAATGTGGATATGCCCTGGAGGTCAGGGACAGGTTTTGGTGAACAGAAATCCCCACCCATTTTATTTTAAGTCTGCAGCGCACTAGTATATGCCAAATGATCAGAACAGTGAGGGAGGGAGAAGAAAAAAAACTCGACAAAACTTTGTACTAGAATCTCATGTATTCTTCTCTCATTCTCCATCTCTGTCTTTCTTCCACTCTATCTAATCAACATACTCACTCTTTCACTTTCTAATTGGCACAGCAGTGCCAGGGAAAGGAGATGAGGGATGTGAACACCTTTACATCAGTGTAATATCCCAGCACTTGGGATCTGGCAGCAAGCTGGAGGGCATCCATTTTGGATGCTACTTTAGTTACGAGTGTAAATCAAATCCTTGCCTGAGACTTTGACCCAAAGTAATGATACAACACCTCAGGTCTGCCCCCTCCAAATATCTTTCAGCAGAGCTGATGTCTATATATACCATCTTTCTACTCCACTTAAACCACTCCAGTGTTTGAAATTCACTATGGCACATCTTTATTTAGGCTGGATAGAGGTTTTCAGAGGCTCATTACAGACTCTGAAGCATTTCTCGTCTGTTTTCTGCTGTTCTGTCTCTACCACTGTTTCTCTATGTCCCAGACACGCGCTCTCTCTTTCTTACTCTCTCCGCAAGATGAATGGACTCTGCCCTATTACCAATATCCCCTTAATCTGATGCTCAGTAGCAGATGACTCAGAGCTCATCCTGCCACTCTAGAATCTCTACACCAGAGCCACTCCAGAATCAGTGCTAAGAAATACTGGTGCAGCTTCCTCATTGCTCATTAATCACTTCACCCCGGCCTGTTTTACACAAACAACTGATGATTATCACTCACTCACTCAGCTTTTGGCTATGAATTTTTTCAGTCATGGGAGATAATACCATGCACCATATTATTGGGGTCATTTTGTGAGTATTACCTCTGCATGGTAGCTTTGCTGACCAGGTTGGGTCTAGCTGTGTCCATGGTTTCATAATTGCAAAATTTAAATGATTTCACATTACCAACTCTGTATGTGTTTTTGAAGCCATTTATCATAAACTTTTTAGAATCCCCATGACTTGTGCATGAGACTGGGCTGGTGTTTATACAGAAGATATATCAGCTGCCAACATATGTGGCTAGATTTTATTGAAGGGGGTGCTGTGTAGAGGCCAGAGTCTAATAAACAATTTGGGGCTAAAAAGCTCACATGAATCACAACCAGGCTAACCTAATCAGCCCAACTCATGATCTAGTAATTGAAGGCTAGTTAGCACTATGATTTTTCCATACTAGATTCATCTGACATCTACAACAGACTTTTTAGGCTGATGTCAGCAGCGGGGTTGATAGGAGTGCATTACCTCTCGGCACATCACTGGCACATCTGTAGACTGAAAAGCAGATTGCAATCAATGAACCAACAGGCCACTAAGAGCATTGCAACATTTATGTCCTTTCATGCTATTATGGTAGGTGCTGCACAGCACAGAGGAATAAAGCTACCTTTATTACTTGCTATTTTCAGCATGTGTCACACATGCTCCACTACTTCCAGAGTAAAACCAGATCTGAATGCCATTTACTTGCGAGGCTTTTCTTATTTGCTCACCACAGTCTGCAAAACAGATACTTCTAGGCCATTAACAAATACATGTTCATAATGTATTGTCAATACACATGCATTCATTAAGCATTATGAAATTCTCACACTTTTTCAGAAACTGCTGACCTCAACAGCCTTTAGAGTTTACATAGGAATATGGGGCTACAGTGGGCACAGGATCATTAAAAGTACACAGCTGAAGATTGGAAAAATTGTCACCTGTTTTTTGTGAACTTCCCAATGCCCAGTTCTGGTGAATCTGTGCCCATTGTAGCCTCTGATTCCTGTGTAATCTCTAGAGACTATTGTGTGTGAAAATCCCAGGAGATCAGCAGTTTCTGAAATACTTGAACCATGCCACAGTCAAAGTCACTGAGACTGCATTTCTTCTCCACTGTGTTAGCTTGAACCACTCTGGCCATTCTCCTCTGACCTCTCTCATCAACAAGGCATTTCTGCCTGCAGAAAACAGATGACCTGTGGAACTTTCTGGCAAACTTTATATCTAATGTGACTAAGTAAATTAGCAAACTAACTTAACTAACTAAAATAAAACAGTGTTTTTCCCCAAATCACTGAACTGTTGTTTATAGTTGAGAGCAATCACCACCTAATAATATTTTATTAGATTTACACCAGGTTTGCATGTGTTTATTCCAAAAATACCTAAAAAGTTCACAGGACACTATCAGAATCTACAAAGCTGAGTTGCAGTGCTCTTGCTAGTCAAACTCGGGGCCTTTATGCAGCATTTCATCATAATACCCATATGACTTTTCCCGGAAGATTTTCTTTTAATAATGACGGAGATCATTCACTTAAGAATAAAGAAAAAAAATGCACAATGATTGTCAAATATCTTTAAAATTAATTAAATAATTATTCTTTGGAGACCCCAGCAGAGATATGCCTCTGTGTTCACAGTGTGTGGTCTGCAGGAATTATATGCTGTGGCAGCTCTATACTGTAAATGAAAACATATTTCTTTTGTGAATTTCAGACCAGTTTGTACAGAAATATGACTTTATTTTGGAGTTTGGTAAAGTAATGTTTAGATCAGGCTACTGGAACAAACCACTGACGACAGACACAAAAGAAAATAGTGCACTTCCTATTCATATCATGTTAATGAATGCGGTCTTTGTCCCATGAGTTTCATACTCACACCTTTCAAGATCATACCTGCACCACATGAAAATAAAAACTTCCCATTTGTGTGACCTTTTTGTTGCATCCTGTGGGATCCCATTCCTGATTGACACCTCTAATCTCAATCAAATGGCTTGTGAATCTTTCTGGTTAGCTTTCAAAATAAATAAATAAATTAATTAAAATAAAATAAAATAAAGGAATAGTGCAACTCCTATTTGTATTTGTATTCACAATATCTGTTCAGTCAATGTATGGTATTCCATTACATCCCTAATATATACACATACAGACTTAAAGATATTATATATCTCATCCAAAGTCCTTACTTTTTTTAATATCCACAACACACAAGCACATGAATGTATGCTCTCCAGTGGGCCAGTCAGTAGCCTAAACCCCTAGACAGATTGGAACAGTTTGCATATTACTCATGGCAATTAGAGGTCAGATGTGGTGGGCTTGACCCCACACTACTATATCATTGAGAACAGCAGCCAAAACACACTGAGATTATCTACATAGCCTTCCTTTACTTTAATTTAGCAAACAGGTTTAAAGGCACATAAAGCTAGTCATATAAAAAAAAAAAAAAAAAACAGAAGATGGCAGAGAGGTTATGGTTACCCCAGTGACAGCAACTTCCACATATCTGCAGAGCCACAGATAAAGACTTTTTTTTTACCGTCTCCAAAGAGTGAATCTAGTTCACTTACAATTAATTAAGTCTGCTCTTTCATTTAAAAGCAATAATACACCTGGTGTACTTATCTCACCTCACTGACTTCTCTTACATTAAGATCTGAAATCATTTTGTACTGCTGCCATCACCCTCTTACCCAAGCCTGGGGGTATATGTGTGTTTTTGTGTCTGTATCTATGTGTGGTTTTCTATGCAGACAATGGTTTATCAGTTGTAAACATAACTTTTGGCAGGTATAGATACAGAACAAGGGGTCTGTTCTCTTTTTTTCTGTATAGGGTAGGCCAATGCCTATTGCAGGATTATTACAGACTCATATTCTTTTCAGTTTCTCCAGTTCCTTCTAAGGTCTCCAACTGTGGCATTCACAGACCATCTTGGAGATGTTCAAACAAAGCCTCCAAAAAATGGAGCAGTGTGCCAACAACTTCTCCCTCCTCCTGCGGTGTAATTTGCTGTGTCTCTCAAAGGAAATATGGTATATGAGTAGCCAACAGCTCCAAGAGCATCCTCTGCATTTTGTTCAGCTGACAGGTGGGGGAGCTAAAACTGTTCACTAAGGTATGTAACTGTACTCTTAGAAAGCACAGACAAGACAAGAAAGACATTATGAAAAAAAAGGACATCACATCTATGGCAAATGATATTTACACATGAGGCTGATGAAGAAGGAAAGAGGAAAATGTAATCTTCCCCTCTGTTTCCTGTAATAATTGGACCTCTCTTAAACCAACTACAGGACAATCATGCAAGTTTAGAGAACACTCCAAAATGCCCATTTTCTAATACTTGAGGTCCCAAATACTAGTTCAAGAAGCAATTGAAGGTTTTTAATCATTCATTGTGATGAGGTTGTCATACATCTACAGAAGGAAGTTTGACTTGGGTGATTACAGGCATAAGGAGCATCTGGTTTGATCTGCATTTTCTTTCTCACTCTTATCTGGCTACATACATACTGTAATTTTCCCCATATATAATCATGCATATTGACTACTATATTATAGTAACACTCAATATTTTGTTGATATTTTTGTAGGAATTTTACAATTGTTATTTTCATTAGCAAAATCAGTTGACTAGTGCCCATATTGAATCTGGATTTGACTACACTGACAAAACAGGTGAATGCTTTATTGTTCATGCTTTATAATAAATTATTATAAATGCATTATAATTAATGATTAAAATAGTCTCTAATGGAGATAATTAGAAGGACAGTATCAAAGGTCAACACAATACAACAATACAACAACGATGCTGGCTCTGAGACATGAACAGAAATTATCCTCTCTATTCCATTTGTAGCAGCGTTGAGCAATGATAAATATATGGAAACACAATGGGATATGGTTTGCTTCTTTATGGTATTTATAATTAAGATTACTTACTTGTTTCATAATGTAACAGCCAGAGTATAAAGCGTATCTTGTAATTAACATAAATCAATGATGTAACTAATCTAATCTAGCTGACAGGCTCTTCTATCAGAGTGTAAATTGATAGTGATTCTGTTACCCAGCCAAGATTTTCTTTTTTTTTGCATTTACTTTTTAGCTTTTGCTAATGTAAATTATGTTCATTGCTTTCTCAAATGAGTGGGTAAAAGCTGTCAGAAATTATTTCTCAGGTTAGTGTAGTTTAATGAGAGGAGTTAATAAAAGATCTCACCTTGTAAACAAGTGTTATACGCACCAGGCATACAGACACCACTATTTCTGGCTTGTTCATTATCTCTCTATTTCCCTACCTCTCACTCCCTTCAAATCCCTTCTCACAATCTCTCCCCTCCTTTGGGATATACACTCCACTTTATTAGGAATACTTATACACCTGCAGGTTCATGCATTTATCTAATCAACCAATCATGTCTCAGTAGCACAATGCTTAAAATCATGCAGATACAGGCCAAGAGCTTCAGGTAATATTCACATCAAACATCATAATGGGGGAAAAAGTGTGTTTCTGTGACTTTGATCGTGGCATGGTTGTTGGTGCCAGATTGGCTGGTTTGAGTATTTGAGAAACTGCTGATCTCCTGGCATTTTCACAATCAGCAGTCTCTTGTGATTACACAGAATGGTGCAAAAAAGAAACACAAACACTGAGTGACCAAAAGTTCTGTGGGTGGAAACACCTTGTTGATAACAGGGGTCAGAGAAATGGCCAGATTGGTTTGAGCTGCCAGGAAGGGTATAGTAACTCATATAATCGCTCTTTACAACTGTGGTGAGCTGAAAAACATCTCAACATGGACAAAACATCAAACCTTGAGGTGGATAGGCTACAACAGCAGAAGACCACATTGGGTTCCACTCCTGACAGCCAAGAACATGAGGCTATCATGGGCACAGGCTCACCCAAACTGGATAGGTCAAGATTTTTTTTAAAAATCACCTCGTCTTTTTCCAGTCTTCAACGGTCCAGTTTCAGTGTGTTTGTAGCCTGCGATAGCCTCAGATTCTTGTTCTTGGCCCGACAGGAGCAGAACCTGATGTGGTCTTCTGCTGTTGCAGTGCATCACCTCAAGGTTTTATTTTATGTGCATTCTGAGATGCTCTTCTGCTCACCATGGTTGTAAAGAATGCTTATCTGAGTTACTATAGACTTCCTGTCAGCTCAGTCCAGGCTGGTCATTCTCCTCTGATCTCTCTCATTAACAAAGTGCTTCAGCCTGCAGACCCTCCATTCACAGGAATTTTTTTTTTTTTCGCACCATTCTGTGTAAACTCCCGTGAAAATCCCAGGAGATCAGCAGTTTCTGAAATACTCAAACTAGCTCATCTGGCACCAACAAACATGCCACAGTTAAAGTCACAGAGATCACACTTTTCCCCCATTCTGATGCTTGATGCGAACATTAACTGAAGCTCTTGACCTGTAGCTGCATGATTTTATGCATTGTGCTGCTGCGACACAATTGGCTGATTAGATAACTGCATGAATGTACCTAATAAAGTGGATGATGAGTGTATGACAACCTCTCACTTTTGTGCAATTTCAAACAAATTTGATCAAGTGCTAGATTGGTGTCCATTCACCCATCAGCCTCAAACAAAGAACACAAAAAGCAATTAAAATACCGTATGTCAAACAGGGTTATTGGAGAAAATGTCAATCCCTCCAAAGAAGCCACCTGAATCCCACCATTCACGCAGGCTTATATCACTGTATTTCAAATGCATTGCAATATGAGTAATAATATATAAAGAACTTCAATGATCCCACTGACAACCCACTTAAAAGAAGTTGTGTTTATTTGAAGACAAAAGATATAAGGATATAAAATAAAATTTTATCACATTTCCTTTGATTTGTGAGTAGTTAGATATTCATAAGCATGTTTCACTGTTATGGAAGCAGCATGGCACTAATTTCATTTCCATAGTAGATACATAATTAAACTCTAACAAATGTTTGTATTTAGGTGCATAATGTCAGTGACAGAGACTATTTATCAAGATATTCATCAACATTGACTATAATGACTGCATGACTTTAACCAGACCTCTTCACTATACCTTTTTGAAGTTGCTTAGAAGTGTTGAGGGAAGCTCATATTTAAAGATGACCCCGTTATCCTTCAGACTGAAGCTTCAGCTTTAAGGGACTTAGATGGATTACTGTTCATCCTCCAAATTAAACTAAAAGCAAGCTTTCCGTAGTTCCTCATGGAGCCTGGTGTGGGCCACCACAACACAGTGACTGGATGGTTATAATTAGAATCTCTCCCTCTGTCCTTGTCTCTCTACACAACTCGCGCTTTCTCCTTCCCTCCCTTACACATAGGCTTTCTCCAACCCAATAGAGCCCATTAAATGGGGACTTACACATGCAGGTAGCACTGAGGGACAAAGCCGATTTGCATTTTTCTTTCTCTCCCAGCTGGAATTCTGTAGCCCTTTGCTTGTTCTTTTGTTTTCTACCTACTTGGCACTCTCTGCCATCCAACATCTAAGCCCCAGGCATTCCTCTGTGGCAGGCTTGTTCTTGTTGTTTTAGGCAAAACAAGACATACAGATAGAAAATTTTAAGATAAAGTTACTCCAAACCCCCTCAGTATTGACTGCTTATCAGAGATGAAATATTTCTATCTATATAAAGGTATATAGCGGGATAAAATATTTTTCACTCCTGGACCACAGTCCAACATACTGCACAATACACAGTTCAATGCAATGTATACAGAATGTGCATTCCTGGGCAAAAAAAAAATTGGGCCAAGTTTGGACCAAGCCCAAAATTAATATAAAGCTTTTAATGGTCTTAACAACAAACCACTGATCAGAAAATTAGCAAGTATTAAACAAATGAACTCCTCAGACCTCATGTGCCACCATTTGCTCATTTACTTTTACTGTACTGAACTGTTTGGGGAAAAGCTGGAAACAAAGAAATTCATTTATATAGTCTTCTTGTACACAAAGGTAAAATCATAATAATGATTAAAACGTTTTATGTACAATTCAAACTAACACGTCTGGGTGTACAACATTTTCCAAAAAATATCTTCTGGATGTTTTTTTTTCTTAGAAGATTAGTCATTATTTGGTTATGTCTGTTGTATGATTTGTTGTTAAGACCATTAAAAGCTTAATATTTTGCCATTTTGGGCTTGGTCCATTTATTTATTTTTTTGCCCAGGAGTGTACATGTGCAAATTGTGCAACAAGTGTGAGACCAGATATAATTCCGGTCAATGAGTCCTGCTAACAGAGCAAACACACTATCATATTCAACCTTCACCAGAGCGTGCACTGTTACTCTGGCACTCTGGAGTAGCTAAATCAACAAGCACCACAAAATATTAAAATATCATGAAGGAAAAAAATGTCAGAGAAAACTGGAGGCAGCATCATATACCTTTGCCTGAGAATTTCAGTGTGAAATGTAGCACAATAACAATTAATCTTGCTCATTAGGGAGAACCGAAGGATCCCTGAGAGAAAGCTGTCTCCCTGCATTTGTTATATGACACACCCAAGATATCACAAACAACATATCTCAGGGAATAATCCTCCTCCCTGTGCTCTCTGAGCATTATTTTTTACCCAGTGGCAGTCTTCTGGGTGTGTTTTTGCTAAAACGGCCCCTGGCACATTGCTTTAAGCTAATGAAGTCTCAGAACCATGAGATGTTGAGACCATCGCTCTATAATGACCTGTTCCCATTCCATGGACCCTTAGGACATATTAAAACTCCTGTCGTTAGTGCAGAGGAACAAGCCTCCTCATCCCTATATAGTCTCTCTCTCTCTCTCTCTCTCTCTCTCTCTAACTAACTAAACAAAGTCAATATTTGCCATGACAACCCTTTATTTTTGAGAATACATGAGTACACTCCTGGCAAAAAAAAATTGGGCCAAGCCCAAAATGGCTAATATTAAGCTTTTAATGGTCTTAACAACAAATCACTGATCAGAAAATTAACAAGAATTAAACAAATGCATTTCTGAGACCTCCTGTGCTACCATTCGCTTGTTTACTTTTGCTGCAGTGAACTGTTTGGGGAAAAGCTAGAAACAAGGAAATTCACTTATATAGTCTTCTTGTGCACAAAGGTAAAATCATGATAATGATTAAAATGTTTGATATAAAATTCAAACTAACACATGGGTGTAGAAAATTTTCCAGAAATATCTTCTCGGATGTTTTTTCTTAAAAGATTAGTCATTATTTGGTTATGTGCCATACCTGATGCAGCCCATCAATGGCCACAAGGCTCAAACGTTTAAAGAAAAGTGAAAAGCTATCCAATACTAAGTTCCTTTTTCTACTTTCTACTTTTTCTACTTTAATTAAAAAATTATGCCTAAGACTTTGGCACAGTACTGTATATCATTTCTAATTCATCATTCTGAAAAGCCCTCTTTCTGAAAGTTTTGGAGAAGCACATCAATAAAATAGACCTACTTGAATCACTTTCAGGAGACTGCAGCAATCAAGATACAAAACAGTATCACTGTGGAATAAAATACAGCAAATAGCAAGAGACTATTTAAGCCTCTGAGGTGTGGAGATATGAGAGAAGCAGGACAAGTGGTAATGTTGGAGATATGAGAGAAGCAGAACAAATGATAGTGGCAAAGGCCCTTAGAAGGCCTGGTGCTAGTCATAGTGTATAAAGCCAGACGTGAGTGAGTGCTGCACGTCATTATATGCTCTGCCTTCTGTTCTGTGAATTAATAATGCACACTTAATTCGGTCTACAATTTTCCTAGCCATGGATTTCCAGCACTACACAAAGCCAGCAATCACTCTGTTCATTAAACCTTCTTTCTCCACAACGCTGTCATGATCTGCCTATCCTAAAGGTGAGAAAAAGACACTACTTTTATTGTTAACATAAATGTTCAACCAAGACAATTTAATATTAGAAGAAATGCAGTCTGTTTTTGCTTCTTTTTTTTTTAAGGGTTTTTCATTTTTTTAGATTCACTACTTTTCTATTTCCTATTCATAAAATACATGACGTCTTGACAAATGCACACTGATAATGAAAAAAAATTATTGACAAGTTTATATTGTTGACAAAACACATACCAGAAAAATAGCGAAACACTTTATTGAGCTGTATTCAATACAAAAACTGGGAGCAAAGGTGCTAGCTACAAGACAATGAAACATATTCTGCACAAAATATTTAGCCAGCAATTAGGCTATTGCAAAAATGCGAAATGCCTCTTTTCTCTAGATTATTTCTAGATGCACAGAAATGCTATCTAGTCTGTAGCCCGTCAGTTCAAATATAAATAACTTAATTTAAGTTATTACTATAGTGAAAACTCATCTTCCTGTTTCTTTTTTTGTGTTTGTTCTTATATTTGTATTATTTCTTATTCATTAATCTTACTGAAGCAACAATAAAACTGTCATTTACTGTAGTTTAATCTGATACACAAAAATCATTAATTATAGCCCTAATATATAAATATCAAGGGAGCAGAGTCAGGAATCAAGGCATTAAATCCCTTGGCAGATACAGACAGGTGACAAATTAAAGAGAAAAATGTTACGCCGTGGTTTGGTTCCACTTGTCCCCTTAGAGTGAGAGGTCACTGCAAATCAGTCAGTTATTCTGACTGGTCACCTTTTGCCTACAATGACAAATTTCCATACAGAGGGGATTGGTCACTTCTAGGATGGTAATACCCACATCCACAGGGCATTAACTCACTGAATGGTTTACTAAGAAAGAAAATTGTATAAATCATATGTTATGGCCTTCATAGTCACTATATCTCCCACCATCATCAAAACACCAGCTGAGGGAATATCTCCAGCTCCAGAAAGTTGTAGAATCTATGTCTCTGAGACTTTTTAACACTTCTCAACTTTGAATTGTTTCTCATCACTTTACTAACAACTACCCTATGTTGTTCTTTTTTTCTTTTTTCCCCTTAACATGCGGCCCCTGACAAGTAAAATGCAGTCAAGAGGGAGTCCTGGACAACCAGGCGAAACGTCTATCCATTTCTGGAGGCCCTCAGGTCTAAAAGGTTCACAACATGTGATACCCCTGGTGGAACAGGTAGGAGACGCAATGTCTTCCACACAGCTATGGGGTGGTGTGACATCCAAGGCGGAATGCGAGAGCACAGTGAGAGCCACAATGAAGCCAGTAGGGAAGAGGCAGACAGAGAGGGTGCCTACCGCAAAACAAGAAGATGGAGCAACGTCCTCCGTGGAGCCAAAGTGGGGGGGAGTGATGTCCTCACCAAAGCGAGAGGGAGGTGCAACATACACCGCATAGCTAGGTGATGTCCTCAGTGGAGCAAGGAGGCAGAGCGACGTCAGAAGCGGAGCAGGAAGGCTGAGCAACGTCAGAAGCAGAGCCAGGTGTAGAGGAAGGGATAGAGGGATGTCCTCAGCCAAGGAACAAGGCAGAGTAATGACCTCAGTGGGGCAAGGAGGGTGGGACACTGTCTCAGCCTGGTTGGGACCCCCCTCCTTAAATCTTTTTTCCAGGGGATCACGGCTTCGAGCCATTCTAGTGTGACTTCCATTCTCCCTTACCCTGTTGTTCCCACATTCGGCATTCTTCTCCAAGTGTCCCTATGTGACTATATGACTTATATACTAATGCTAGGTCATGTGACGCGCTGTGGCTGATAGCATAGTTCAGCGCCATTATCGGCGCTACCATGACACTGCACATGCCACCTAAAATCACTAGACTTCGTTCTAGGTCTCACAGATAGAACAAGGCAAGGGTGCCTAAGGGTTTACTCTAAAAAATAGCATTTGTAGTATCAAAGCACTCCTCTCCATGGTGCCTTTCAGGATGGCTGAAAGGAACATAATGTGAGTATCTTTCCATTTGCTTGCCCAAAAGGAGAGATATTCACAGTTGCACTGTTTACAGTTTAACATGCAAAGTTCCTGTTTCTGTCACCCCGGCATATATTACCACCTTCAGTTAACTGAAGCCAATAGGGATTATTCACTCAGCATCATATAGCTTTATTATCTTTCATCTGCCATTTTTAATTAATAAGTGCCTAGTTTACAGAATTTGGTAAATTTATTCACATACAGTATACATTTTAAGTTATTGTGAGTACAAATATGATAAAATAATTTGCTTTTCTCGTAACAACTAGCATGATTTAAAGAAAAGGTTAAAGAATGTAGGCAGACCATTCCTATTCTATTAATTTAATCTCAGGCATGTTCAACGCTGGCAGCTAAATCTGCGTTAATAAGAGACAAGGCTAAGAGAGAGGAAGAAAGAGAGAGAAAATAATTCAATGAAGTTATTTTCTGTCTCTGGCTAACTTTGTTTCCATCAGGAATGCTTTCACGGGTTTTGTCTTCCCACTGAAAATCTCAGCTATATCGCATATTAAGTGCTGCTTGAGAAAGTGCGAAAAATGTTTTGTTGCGTTTAATCTGTTCCAAGGGCATTTTTTTTTTAAAGAAAAGCATTTTAAAACTAGCTGGAAAGTGATCCAAGTAGAACAGCAGGCGGTCTTCAAGATCAAATTACAGTGCTTTTAGCCATAATAGATTAAAAGGATAATAATATGGATTTCTATTTTAAAGACATTTTATAACTGCAAAGGCAGTTTATTTGATTCTATATTATGTTACATTTTCTTTATTTTCAAGTGTTCAAATTACACTCTTTTCAAATGGAACAAAAAACACATTAACACAGAACATTAATTACAGTGGTTCTCACAATACTAAACTAACTAAAGCAAGCAGTGATCATGTATACTTAGCACTAGATTGTGGTGATGGGTTTATGTGTCATTTTGCTGTGCCTTTACCTTGACCAGAGGCTGGTAGCCACAAGGAGTGCTATTGACTGCATTTTGCTATTATGCCATATTTATGTCCTCTCTCATATTAAGGAGTCACTCACTGACGGGGGGACTTGTCTGCAGCCCACCTGCAAAACTACTTATTTAAGTCTTCAATATAGTACAGACTGAAGGCTCATCTTAGAAAATATATTTACTTTAAAACAATGAGTCACAGAGATGATTATGGCGCTTATCATTACAGAGCCCATCCCATGAAGGCATCAACTTTGCAGGCTCTATATATCAGTGCTCATGAGTGAATAAGATGGCTTGACATTATGTCGCTTTAGTAATGGCACAATTGAGCTTTAGTGGATGAGCAAGTAGTAAGCACTCCTGCTATTCTATTCAGTTGCATGTTGTGTATCTGTTAACATTTGAAGGAGGAGTACAATAATCAGTGGTCCACAAATGTAACCTTGTTAGATCATTTCCATCTCCATCTGCCAGAATTCATTCAGCATGCATAACAAAGCACTGGAGATGAGACATGAGACATGGAAATGAGACACTGTCTCTACAGTATGGCATCAGGTGTGTGCTGGAGAGTGGAGCACAGGCGGAAGAGGTGCTGTTAGCAGTGGGAGAGCAGGTCGGGTGTGAAAATATCCTTTCTGCATCCCGAATGATGGTGATGGTGGTGCTCCTGAGATGACAAAGTCTGGTTAAAATGCTGATCCAAACAGAATATGGTCAAAAGGAGCCCTGGTACAGGTTGTGCACCTGCAATGTGAGTTGAGATTTCAAATGTGCTGCCATTCATAAAAGATGATGTGATAATGAAGGAGCTGACATTCGTTTTGGAAAGTTCGTCAGCTCCATGAAAACTGGACTGAAAGTTCACCCGCTTCATGAAGAATTCCACTTGGCAGACAAGCTTATATATTCCTACACAGCCATGAGGAGACCCTGGAAGTGAACTTTAAATGCAAACATGGAGACAGCAACTACATGGCGCTTGCTACAATGGAACACCTGAGATGTTTAAAGTGTGGGGACATCGGACACAAAAGGTTGTCTTCCTGCAGACAGCCAGGAAGCCCAGGGGCTGACACAGCCTGGCCAGAGCAGCAGCAGTATGGGGACAGCCAATGGGAGAATAGCAGGAAGCCAGAATCTGGAGTAAAAAGCTCATAAAACAATGAAATGCCAGAGATGGAAGAAGTCAGTAATGAACACAACAGTCTCGCTAACAGTCTACTACTTGAGCCAACAATTGCACCGACACGGATGCCACGGCAATTAACATCGCAGACACCGGAGCCAGTGCTAGCACTGAACCCGAGTCCACTGTGGTGTTAAGGTCAACAATGACCCCAGCCTCAATGTCCACAGTGAAGTTGTCACCAACACTACAAACCAGCAGATGCAGGAGAAACCATAGAGCTCACACAGGAACACACTGACAGAGAAACACAACTGAGCTTAAAGACAATAAAGCAGAAGACAGGGGGAGAGAAGATGAACATGGTTATAGAATTGTCTAAACAGCCACACCTAAGTGAAGCAGTGAATGCTGTGACACAGGAGACTGAAGGTCCCGAGTGCAATGCAGGAGCTATAGGAGGAGAACAGCTCACAGGCATAGAGGAGGCAGAGATCAACATAAGCGAAAAGAACTTTGACTGCTCAGAACAGCCTGAGGACCTGTACACCACAGCACAGATTAACCATTTCTTAGATCTGACCAAAGGAAAAAGGAACTTATCACTTATAATCAATTGTTAGATTAACACAACATATCACTAAAAACGAAAACCTGAAAGTTTTCTCTCACCGCACAAGTGGTTAAGACCAAGAAAATGTACATAGGCTACAGGAAAGGCTCTACTCTAAACCGGACTGTGGAATCCCATTTGTACTTAAGGATTAAAATTCATGGATTAGTTGTCATTCTCTGTAAGTGACTGTAGGTATATTTTCCTTCCTTTGATTAGCTCCCCTTGCTGTAGAGATGGAAAGTACAAGCTGACTCATCAATGCAGGTAAACTCAAGGTAGCTACTCAGGGAGGTGGTACGCTATGATCTTTACCTTATCTTGTATGGGATTTAGAATGATGTGGTTAAAAAAACATAAAAATAAAAAATAAAACATAATTACACTGATTAACAAGAGTCAAAACATTCATCTATAAAAATAGCAAAACATTATGATGGTTGTGAAAGCAAAAAAGTCTACTGTATTTAGGCCATACAGTCAGGTCCATAAATATTGGGACATCGACACAATTCTAACATTTTTGGCTCTATACACCACCACAATGGA
>CM074980.1:12170576-12193406 GCA_037576825.1 Pangasius krempfi
CCAGTCGAACTGCTGCCAAATGCCAACTCAATACCTGATATCAACTCCAGACCTTTTATCTGCTTCATTTGTCTTGATGTAACGAGGGAATGGACCACAACTGCTCAATTAACTTCTTGTCATTCAATTGTCCAAATTTGTACCTTTGAGCCCCTGAAAATGTAAGTACTTTGCCAAAAATGGCTGTAATTCCTAAATGGTAAATGCCATATTTTTGTGGAACCGCTTAAAGTTGAAAGTCTACACTTCGATCACAGCTTGATTGTTTTATTTCAAATCCATTGTGGTGGTGTATAAAGGCAAAATCACAAACTAAGTATGAAAAATTTTGGAAGACCTTTTGCTAAAAAATTTTAATTTCCTCTATGTATGGAGACTTTTGGGACACCCTGTAGTGTAAGACCTTGTCTAATGGATGCCATCTGAAACCTCTTCTAATACAAAGCAAGCAAAGAGTGGAAGAAATCTTTAGAATATTAATGCTCCATAAAACACAAGAAAGTTTTTTATTTTATTTAATTTTTGCTAAATTACTTGTGTCTAATGGCAAAATCTCATCCGAAAACTGTTAAATATTAGGAATATTGGATTTAATGTTTTCTCGATATCGTAACTGCATTGTCATATTTTTGTAATAAAAAGCAAATGTATTATGTATTTTTCTCTCACTTTAAATGGAGGCAATCTCATCTTGGATGGGCCAGTAAATATGAGTCACATGAAAAACAAATCAAGCACCCCCCCCCCCCCCCCCCAACTTGGGAAATGGATAGATGCAATCAGTTTTATCTGCAGAGCAAAAATAAATGTGAACCACAGCAACGCACATATAGCCAGTTCGAGTCCCTGAAAAAGGCTTGCAAATATAAGCTGAAACCTTGACAAACCTGTCATGCTTGACAATATTCTTTCATTCAAAACACCCCTGTTAATATGGTTGGTAACACATGATAATGCATTCCATGATTGGAATGTCAATAAAAATTATGTTCAGTGTAGAAGTACTGATGAAACAGTATGAAATGGAACTTGAAATTTGCAAATGCAATTTACATGAAAATACTGCATGTTAATGTGGTGATGGGGAATCAACTTACAGAAGATAAACATAATATTTTGGTCTAAACAACACAGTTGTTTATAATGTTATAAATAAATAATATATGAAATATAAATCGCTTTTTTTTCTCAAATAAATAGCTGCAATCACCTTTTAAAATATCTGCTAGATTTACATGCATTTATTAACATATGCTGTATCATGACATCATCTTTATAAAATCTATTGATTTATGTACTCAGTTAATAAATGAATTCTATTTAAATCAATGGATAACCTAATTCTCAACACTCTATTCATTTTCTGGAAATTAGCTTAATTTTTCTGTACATGAAACAAGCATCTTTCTACTTCAGTAGGCATCATTTACAGGTCGGAATAGTATTTGGCACTTGTAATCCCATTTACAAGAGTATTTATGTTTAAAATTTTAAAAGATTTACCTGAGCCTGAGAAATTAAATTAAAACTGAATTATTTTAGTTATATCTATCACTATTAAAATAGAGTAGTTGTACAAAGCTACATATCCCTGTTCTGCATGTTTTATTTGACTTGGACCTTTTGGATGTGCAATACTGCTTGGCCGCATTCCAGCAAGGCCTTGTCATACGCACACAAAACCACAAAAAATTACACAGCCAGTCAAGTTAAACTAAAACACAAACATGCATTAAATTCTACTTGAACATATCTCACATGCACATTTCACCATAAAAATCACTCAGTAACAACAGGCATAATGCTGTAAAGAAAAAGGTGCTGCTTCAAAAATAGCTAAGATACCTGCAGTTGTATGTACGAATTTCCTTGTTATCCCTTTTGCACTTCACGGCT
This sequence comes from Pangasius krempfi, assembly GCA_037576825.1. NCBI lineage: Eukaryota > Metazoa > Chordata > Actinopteri > Siluriformes > Pangasiidae > Pangasius > Pangasius krempfi. The sequence goes on from CM074980.1 coordinate 12,172,473, forward strand.
ACAAAGATCATGGTGACAAACAAAATAGCAGCAATGGAACCCAGAGCGATGATGAAGATGAGGGACAGGTTTACTGGTCCAATCTGTTCCTGTGTATTAAGGTCCGGAGAGAGGTAGACAATGATGTACGCAGAAGCAGATAAAGATGTCTGGCCATGATCATGAGCCACAACAGTGATTTGATAAGAGGGCTTGGCGTTTTCTCCAAACATTTTTGTGGTCCGCACTTCACCGTTAATCTGGTCAATTTCAAAGTATGCCATGTCTCCCTCCGAGATGGAATATGTCAGTCTTCCATTTTCTCCCTCGTCATAGTCATCAGCCTTGATTTGAGTAACCAAATAACCAACTCCAGCATTTTTGGGGATGGAAACCTCTGCAGTGCCATTAACGAGTGGTGGGGTCGTCATCACAGGCGTGTTGTCATTTACATCCAGAACAACAATGCGCACCGTGGCATTACTTGTTAATGAAGGATCTCCTCCATCTTTGGCAGAGACCTTAAATTCAAATGTCCGTGTGTCTTCATGATTAAAAGCCCTGACCCCATAAATTTCGCCATTTGAGTTTACAGTAACATAAGACTCCACTGACATTCCTCGAACTTCTGACTTGATGATTTCATAAGACACTGTGCCATTCATTCCCAGGTCAGGATCTCTAGCAGACACTGCAAGTAGGAACGCACCTGGGACATTGTTTTCCAACACCATTGCTTGGTAATGTGGCTTTGTGAAATAAGGGGGATTGTCATTTTCATCTGTTACTTTAACTGCAAAAGATTTTGAACTTCTCAGTGGGGGATAACCACTATCCTCAGCCAAGATAGTAAGATTGTACATGTCTCTCTGCTCCCTGTCTAGTCGGCCATCAACAAGTAAGGTGGAGAAGCTCTCAAACTCATTGAGTCTGAAAGGCACGTTGCCCTGCAGTCTGCATTGCACTTTCCCGTTTGCACCTGAATCATTGTCTGAAACTCTAACCAGTGCAATGACATATCCAAGAGGTGCATTCTCACTGACCTCTACCATCTCACTGTTTTCAGACAAAAGCTTAATTTCTGGTGCATTGTCGTTGACGTCTATTACATTGACAATCACTTTGCAGTGAGCTGGAATGGAATTTGGACCCAGATCTTTGGCTTGAACATCTATTTCATGCACACGCAGTTCTTCATGGTCTAAAATTCCATTAACACTTATTATACCAGTTTTGGGATCAATTTTGAACATTTGTTTCGTCAGGTTGGACACAAAATTAATAAATGAGTATACAACCTCGCCGTTTGTTCCTTCATCCGGATCAGTGGCATTCAAGTCTATTACTAAAGTATTTATAGGAGAATTCTCCATCACATTAACAGTGTAAACGGGCTCATCAAACACAGGATTATTATCATTGGAGTCGATTACTTTGATGTTAAGTTGTACACTCCCAGTCTTTGGTGGTTCTCCTCCGTCCTCAGCCGTGATTTCAAATGTATAATGAGACTGCGTCTCCCTGTCCAGAGTCTTTTCTACTATGAGCTCGGCTATTTTAGATCCGTCTCCCCTGGTCTTGATCTCCAGGCCGAAAATATCGTTGGGGGTGATCGTGTAAGTCTGAACACCATTGCTTCCCGAGTCCGGATCGCTTGCCCCCTCTAGGGGAAACCGCGTGCCTGGAGCGGCGTTTTCTGATATCTCAATGTCGATATGGCTGGTGGGGAATCGGGGCGCGTTATCGTTCACGTCCAGGATCTCGATTTTAATCACGCATATCTCCATCGAGTTGGACATTACCTCCAGAGAAATGATGCACTTCGGCGTCTGCCGGCAAACAGCGTCGCGATCGATTTTCTGCTTAGTGAGGAGCAGTCCTGCCGGGCTTAGGTTTACCCATCGCGGTTCGGAATTGGAGATTACTCGCAAAAAAGGTTGCCGATTCCCGAGAGCGAATCCAGCCACTTTCGCGTCCGCCGTGACATTGGCGATTTTCGTTCCCGCACGCAATTCTTCTTCCACTGTGTATTTCAGACTGAAAACGGCCCCGGCGCCGCTCCAGCAAGCCAGAAAGCACAGAATCACTTGCACGAAATCCATATCCTTAGAGCGATGAAAACCTGTTGATGTCCTCCTCTTCTCACTTATTAGTCGACTATTCTACAGCCAAGAACCGCATGACGGACATCCCAGCGCGTTTCTGTTTATGTATATGTATATATATATATATATATACATATAGGTCTATGAAATCGATGTCGGATACACGGCCTTAAAAAAGCCTAACTGATTTCATCGGAATGGCTGACACTGGGGAACAACTTCCAGTCACTCCATCGCTCCTTTCTTGCTGGCCATTTTTTTACGTCATCGAAAAATATATATTAGCGCACCACCGCAAGAAATGCGAATATATCGTGAACGAGAACAAGACTGCATAAAACAAACGCCATAAAAATACACTGACCGCATTCGCACACATCAAATTCAGTATTGTATTACAGAACGCGAGCCGACCATTTTGTCACAATGAGGAAAAACAGTCGCCACGGATAGACAGGTCTACAAATTAGGCTATGAGTGACACAGAAATTATTTTAAACGTTCCAGTTCAAACGCATCATCTTGTGTCCTAGAACATACATGTTTTTTTTTTTTTTTTATGAATTGGCTTTCTGACCATCTGTTGTGCCCAGCAAACTTAATATGTTAAAATTAACATGTCTCTCCTCTTTAGTCTGTGATTGGCCTATATGTCGAAACCCAAATCCACTGAACCGGTGAAGAATCCAGATAGTAGCACGGCGAAAAAAAATCGGTCGGACACAGAAACAAGAGCAGCGATGATAATGCTGGTAATGACGATGATCACGATGATGCACGAATCAGTGATAACTGTCCAAGTCAGATTCACGGTACTCCAGTATTCCCAAACGAGCCAGCTCCGGGCGATTCAGCCTTAAGCGACTGCAAGATTTCTCGCAACCAATTTCTTCAAACAAAAATGTGCCATATTAGCAGGTTTTAGTCCAGTCACGGTGGAAATCCGTATTTAACGTACTGATTTAGCAGTAAGTTCAGTGTTGACTTGGCCTATGTGGTAGTCCATGTAGCTGCTTTAAAAAAAAAATCCAGTATGTGGACGAGACTGCTTAATTCCAGACGAGACTGTAGCCGCAGTTCACTCCGCGCACCCTCAGTGTTCACTAGTGAACGCGGAGCGCAGCGCGCGCCGCTCTCAGGACCCGCAAGCCCCTCAGCCAATCAGAGTTTACACTGACGAGTGGGCGTAGCTAAACATTGCACTGAAACCGGGCCAACGAAATCCTGCTCCAGCACGGCGAAGTGTATCTTACCGGAGAGAGAGAGAGCGGAGCGGCTCGTTATCTCTCACGACTACAGGCATCTAACTAATCTAAATGTAATTCATACAACAGTGTTAAACGTTAAAACGTTTCGTTTTCGCATTACTCATCTCATGGGAACCAATGGTCAGTTCCTTGCCTGTTGAAATGGTTTTCTTTTGATTGTTAAATATGACTAGGTTGTAGCCTTTCTGTGTAAAAGCGTGGTTATTGATATTAATATCCGTACATTTTAGGATTCTGAAAACTGTTCGGCTCTAACAAGCAGCGTATACATGCAAGCGCGCTAAGAGAAAATACAGGCAGCAGGTTGGGTCACGTGTTGCTCTGCAGAGCAGACCTTTTTGAAGTAAGAGTATATAATAGGTTATAAATTCCGAAAGCATAAAATATATATACTATAGTAGGTATTTGTGATGTCACAATATGAATGTGGTTGATAAGGTGTGAAAAGAAAATGTGGTTCTCTCCTACAGATGCATTTTTGCCCCAGGGATGATGCGTGGGGCGTTTGTCTGGCTCCTCCGTCTGCGTGTACAAACATGTGACCTCTATACGACTGCTGGGATTGAATCACTCAATCTATCTATCTTGTACTCGGTAATGCTAGTGATTAGACTTTTGGATTTTTTTTTCCTTTATCTAAACGTTTTCTTTGCATTATTTTTGCCTCGTCTGCTGCTATTTTGATGCTGGGTTCGTGTTTGCAGCATTAGATTTACATGCAGTCAGGTGAATAATGAAATGAAGAAATATCTGGTTGCACTGTAACCTATTTCACATATATGTAGATCAGACATTTGTGCTTATATTTGGTAGATCTAATATATTTAAAATCTAAGATTGTTTAAGCGGTTGTTCGTGTCAGATTATTTCGGGTCACTGTCGTCACGGTTTATCCCCGTTTCCCTCATGCACACTGAAGCAGAACGTATAAAATGACGCAGAAAAAGGAGACCATTTGGAAGGTGAAAAGTGCATTTAGAGTCACAAGGGTGACACCTAGCGTCCTTTCACTCTTTCTTTCCCATGAATAACGTAGGCTTAGCAGAGCCATTTTCCACCTGGTTATTAAACAGCGACCAGCTTTGTAAAATATAGACTTCGTTTATATCTTCGTACTACCATTTATAATAAAAGTTGTTTGCATTCCATTTGACAGTTACTTAGTATGCTAGCAGGTAGTACGCTTGGGGGAAGGTGTAGCTCCAATACGTCCTATTAAATCTAGGATAAGATTAAAAGTTTATCCTATTCTGTTCTGCTCTGTTGTTTTTAAATCCTATCTATTCTAAAACCAAGGCTGTACCATTAGTGACTAGAGAACTTGTGTGTGTGATAGTGGAATACCTGAATTCTAAAAATATATTCTAAAAATATCAATGATACTACACTGTGTCCCACAATGTGAGGGAAGGTATTACTCCCAGTAGTAGGAAACATTAAATATTTTATATTTCATATGTCTCACTCTCTTAAAAAAACAAAAAAAAAATGAACAAATTATTCTAACTCTATTGTTTCTTGCACTACTTTTGCCAAAAAAAAAAAGGTTTGTATTCCGGGGTAAAACTCCAAAACTCTTTGTGAATACCAGAATAACTTTGTTCAGGTTGACAGATTGTCAAGGTATTGTTCTTGAGTTTGCTTACCAAGATTCTGTATGAAGTCTTGCACATTATTACACCATAACCAAACACACATTTCACTGGCCTTGAGCATTTCCTTTCTGCTCATGTGTATTGAGCCAAAAGGTTGAAATGCTTTTGAGGTAAGGCTGTCAGACCACCTTGCCTCTGCCTGCGGCTGAAGTCTCCATGGTGTTTAGCATGAGATTTTAGCCTTGTAATGAAAAAGGAGAATGCTGAAGGTGTGCTCCACTGCAGGTTTACATTAATAAATTCTTAATGGTGAGGTGAGATTAAACTGTGGGCGAGACGTTTTCCTCAAGCCTTTTTATAATTCATGTTTAAAATAGAGCATGTGGTACAGCCCATCAATAAACATCTGAAAGGGGGAATTTTATGTGCCCAATAGATTTCTTCTAAACAAGCTTTGCTTGGTATCTCCTTTTCTCTGAATCACTTAAATTGAGCTCACATGCCATCTATTAAATTTCACTCAGTCATTAATTTCCAGCATGATTTCATTTGCAGTTCAGCAGCCTGTCAGTGCCATTCATACTCATTGTACATTATGTTTAAATAATAGCTAAGTGTATGTTATGTGTATTAATATGAATTATTAAATAATCACTTATTAAATTAATCAAGTTCCATACATGTTGAATGAATTAGTCTGGAATATATATTCTGTACAAGATCTTTAATATCAACACAGTAGCTTACTCAGTGACATAGCATTTGTTCTGCTGTGGCATACAGGGTAGGTTTTGATCTTGAAATTTTGAGTGATGCATTTGAGCGGGGGCTTGTAATCTAGTGGGCCTCCATTCATTTTAATGGAAGAGAAATGACCATCAAAGGCAGAGTGAATTCAGCTACGTGTTGAAAGGCATGCTGAAAGGCAAAAGAGTTTGGGGCAAGCCGTTTTAGCTTTTAGCTTTTAATTTCTTGATATCAGAAATTCAATTTCCACATGTGAAAATTTCATTCCCACTAGTAATTAGTAATTCCCAATAGTAACTATTTTTACCAGTAAGAATTCCAATTTCACTAGTGGATATTAATTTAGTAATAGTAAAATTTTATTTTTCACTAGTAAAGATTCAATATTTATTTACTAGTTAAAATGAAATTTGCACATGTGGAAATTCAGTTGTCACTAGTAAATAATAAATCTTTACTAGTGAAAATTGAATTTTTTGATATTGTGATTTAAATCCACATGTACAAATTTCATTTTCACTAGTAAATATTGCATTTTTACTGGTCAAAATTGAATTTTGCTAGTAACAATTCATGAATTTTCCTCATTCATTTTAATTCATTCTTGATATTAGAAATATAATTTTGACTAATAAAAATTGAATTCTTGACAGCACAAGCATAATTTTCTCTGGTAAACATTTTTGATATTAGGAATTCCATTTTCATTAGTGATAATTGTATTCTTTCTAGTGCAAATTAAATTTTAACTAGTAGGAACATGATTTAAACTAGTAAGAACTCAATTATCACTAGTAAAATTGTGTTTTGTACTAGTAAAAATATAATTTGCACATGTGGGATTTAAAGTTCAAGTGGTGCAAAATGCGATTTTTACTAGTAAATATATAAAGTTACCTAAAAAAAATTTATATCATGAATTTTATTTTTGATATCAGGAACAATTTTTTTTTCTAGTGAAACTTTGATATTGATATCAATAATTGTATTTTTGATACCAAAATTTAATATTTACATGTGAAAAATTCATTCTTAATATCAGGAACTTAATTTTTACATGTGAAAATAAATTTTCCACTAGTAAAAATGTGATTTCTTACTAGTTTAAAGTTATATAAATAAATTATTAAAGTGTCTGGGTAAATCTGTCCAATAGTGGCCCATTCTGAATGACTGTGGGAGTGTCTCCTTTCTCATACACATTCACACACCACGGACAATTTGGAAATGCCAATTAGCCTACAACACATGTCTTTGGACTAGGGGAGGAAACCCCCGAAGCACAGGGAGCACATGCACACAGGGCGGAGGCAGGATTCAAACTCCCAACACACTGCGTGTGTGTGTGTGTGTGTTTGTGTGTCTACATGTGAGCACCACTGCATTGATTCAGACTTGAACAAGATGGCAGTGCTTGCTTTGGCTGTGTTTGCAGCAATCTATCACATTATGATTTATATCCTCTTCCTTCTGCCACATGCTGTGTTTGCTTGGAAAAACACATAAAACATCATGGTGAATTATTTAATCCCCAAAATCCTTATATGCATTCCTCCAGGAATTGCTTGTTTAATGTTTATGCAATCAGTCAAGATTATATTTTGTTACAGTTGACCTTCACATTGCTCTACATTAACTTTGATTGCTGTATTAAGCATTATAATGCAGTTTAGACAATCACCCATTCTAGATTTTTATTTCTACAAGGGACTTAAATACCTTACCAGGACTATTGTAAGCTACTGTTAACACTCAACTACAAAGACTAAAATCACTTAAAATAAAAATTAAAGATAACTGAATTACATTCCTTACTGTAATATCTCAGATTCTGTTTCAATAAGAATAACTGTACAGAGGGTTAAATATAAAGAAAATATTAAATTATATATTATGACTTAGGAATAGATCAGGAATAAAAGAACCCTTTCAAAGATTCAGTGTTTAAGAACATGTTGCTCTCTTTGTGTGCATATGTGAACATTTAGATATTAATTAACACAGTGTAGGTTGCGGTATGATTAACATAATATTTGTGAGGGTGATGTACTAATTAATAACTACTCACCCTTTCAATTTTATAGAGATAAAACAGAATATACAGTACAATATAGAATAGAATTGCAGGATGATTTCAGGTAGTAACACATCAGTGGCCTAACGGTATATTATAGACTTCAGCAGGGTAATGATTGTAGGGAAGAAGCTGGCCCTGAGCCTGCTGGTCCTAGTGTGAATGACTGGGATGGGAGGAGCCCCTACTGATGTGGAGTCTCTGTGGTGAAGATGTTCAATAGCTGGAAGTTTGGCACCATTGATGTGTTAGGTGGTTTTCACCACCCTTTGCAGGGCTTTTTTTTTTCAGACACCCTGGAGCTACCATGCCACACTATGATGCAGTTGGTAAGGATGCACTCAGTGGTGCAGATATAGAACTTCTTAAAGTCTGGGGAGACAGATGTACTTTCTTCAGTCCCCTTAGGAAGTAAAGATGCTGTTGTGACTTTCTAACGAGAACTGAAGTATTATGGTGCCAGGACAGATCCTCAGAGATGTGGACACCCAGGAAATTGAAGCTGGAGACACACTCTACTTCAGTCCCAATGATGTAGAGGGGAGAGTGTCTGCTGCGCTTACATGTGATTGATTGGTGATCAGTTGGTGGGGATGGCAGTGTTAAATGCAGAACTAAAGTCAACGAACAGCAAACTTAGGTATTCTGTTGTCCAGGTGGGTAAGGGCCGAATGAAGAGCAGTGGAAATGGCACCCTCTGTTGACCTGTTCAGGCGGTAGGCAAACTGGTGAGAGTCCAGTGTAGGTGGTAGGCCTGCTATGAGGTGACTAAAAACCAGTTTATCAAAGCATTTCATTACAGTGGGGATGCGTGCAACAGGGCGGATGTCATTCAAGCACTCTGCAGCAGAATGCTTAGGCACTGATGGTGGTTGTTGTCTTCAGGCATGTGGGGAGAGTAGCCTGGGCCAGTGACAGGTTGAAGATGTCAGTCAAGACCTGTGCCAGCTGTACAGCACATGCCCTGAGCACACGCCCAGGGTGAGCCATCGGGGCCAGAGGCCTTACATGCGTCCATTCTGCTCAGTGCTGAATGCACGTCTGTCATGGAGAGTGAGAGGGGATGATCAACAGTGGGAAGGTCACCATTTGTAGTGTGGTGCCTGCTGCCTTGGTCAAAGCAAGTGTAGAAATGATTGAGCTCATCAGGGAGGAACGCACTGCTGGTTGGGAGAGTCTGTGGGGTTGGTTTACGGTCAGTGATGGTCTGGATGCCCTGCCACGTGTGTCTGTGGTCAGAGTTGTTGTGGAAGTGCTCCTCAGTGCTACGTTTGTAAGAATGTTTAGCTTTTCTAATACCCCTTTCAGGTTGGCCCTGGCTGTGCTATAGGCGTCTACATCACCAGATCTAAAAGCGGTGTCTCTTGCTTTCAGCAGGAGGCAGACCTCAGAGTTCATCCACAGTTTCTGATTAGGAAAAATTTTCACATTTTTGAGGGTTGTGACATTGTCTATGCAAGTGTTAATATGATCCAGGACAGAAGATGTTTAAGTGTTCAAAGCTGTGTGTGAGCCCATGGTGGCCTGTGAGGAAAACATACTCCAGTCAGTATCTTGAAACTGGTGTTGTAGTGAAAAGAATGCCCGCTTTGGCCATACTTTTGCTATCCTCACTTATGGTTTCCTATGTTTGATGAGTGGCATGTACTTGGGTAGCATAAACAGAGAGGTGATCAGACTGACCCAAATGGGTCTGCATTGCCTGCTAAATTTATTTATTTATTTTATTTTTTATTTTTTTACAAATTTTTAGTTTGACTAACATGTTTGCTCTGTGTGCTCCACTTAGAAGTACTACCTGTTCAATGGTGAGGAAGTTCTCTTTTCTCTGGTTCTTTGAGTTTCTGTTTGGTGTCAATTACGCAGTCTGAGCTGCCTCGTACAGTTTGGTGCCGCTGTGTGCCTGGCTTATTATGATTATGATTTATTTTGTTTTTCTTTAAGATAATAAGCAACATTGCTTGATTTAAAACCCTGGTGCATAGTATTCCATATTTCTTTTTTATTTTTTTTGAAAGAGATTATCAATGACCCAAGTGGGGCTGACCTCCATACCAGTTTTCATCAATAGATTGGTGAATACTGCATGAAACAATGTTTTCTGTCCACCCCCTCCATTCGCCTTTTTTTGTATTATAACAAATCTGTTTAGCTATTATTCTTCACTATGCAAACATAGAATTATCTTCCATTATTTTGCTCCCATAGAAGGGTATATGGCCATGAGATTGCTGTGGTAAAGCTTCAGCCCAGGCTCAGTGCAGAATTTTTCTATGACCAATGGTACAAACAAAAATTGTAAGTTCAGTCCTGTATGTATGTATGTACAGTATGATTTCTAAAAAGATTCCTCCTCTAACATTTTCAATTCCAGACATGTCCCAAAATGTACCTTCTGAGACTGACCTTCTAAGACCTTCAAGGCTGGATTTGAAAGGAAGCAGGTTAAAGAAAGAAATTTGTATGGAAATTGACCTTCCATAATGCCTTGTGTGATTAGAGGTGCTTAAAGGAACAATGAGGAGGTGGCAGGTTCCAGAGGATAATGTTTCTTCTCTGTTTATGAAGAGAGATGGCTTGGGAGACTTATTCTCCTTCTTGCTGTAAGGATTAAGGAAATAGCATATGAGAGGCATTGGATGCTGTTTAGTGAACAACCAATTGAACAACCAATATTGAAACGTCTGTTTTGAGCTGATTACCCTTTGGATGTCCTTCCTTTTCTGTTTCATTTCAAACAACGACTGCTAGTCAGTTCAGTTTGATTGCGCTCTCTCTCCTCTTATCCTCAGATTTTAAAGAGGTAGATGTGTCCTACTGTGATATTTCCTCTGGGCATACTACATACCAAAACAGTGCCTCTCCCAAGTTTATTGTCTTAGATAAGTGCAGTAGCAATTGCTGCTGATTTTATTATCTGCCTTGCAGATATTCTGCAATAGAGTGCATAGGTGGAGTACTGCCTCAGGTTATAGGAATTCATCCTTTGCTGGTGTCAGCTCATGTTTACTGAGCCCTTGGGGGCAGAGGAGCATCACAGAGTCTCACCAGCCTCAGGCCCCAGTGTGGGCAATGCGAAGCATAACAATTCCCTCTGTGTCCACACTGGATTCATTCATAAGTAAATTCCCTAGAGTCTCTCTCTCTCTCTCTCTCTCTCTCTCTCTCTCTCTCTCTCACTCACTCACTCACTCAAACTCACACACACAGACACACACACACACCAGTAATAAGTAGCAGCATCCACATAGTCAGTTTACAATGTAATTATTATTTAATATTCTATGATGTATGAGAGATGCTTTTATTGTAAGATAACAATGTCCAGAAATCGAACTCAACAGCCAAGCATAAAATGCCACTGTAATAATTTCACTAGGACGTGTGTATTTTATTTTTATAACAGCTTTTTAGTATATACTATTAAAAGTGACAGTACAAATATAGCATAAAATAGGTCAAATTATCATGCTTGAAAGCTAGTCAATACAATTTTTTTTCTTAAATTCAAGTTTTTTTGTTTTCTGGAAAGTTTGTTACAGGTATAGACAGCAACACAATCAGTCATAGAAATATATATAACAAGGTGACCCAGTCAACAGTATTGGTTATTATTCAGAACAATCTTTCATTTTAATATGAACCTAGAAATGATCCTACAAGGACAACCCCTCCTCCCTAATATCATTTACTCTGCTGAGCATAAATTCATCTGATGCAATTTCCACCGTTGCACAAAGCCATTCTCTCAGTTCTGGAGCCTTGGCTGTCTTCTAGTGCCTTAAAATAACTCTACTAGCTGTTGTTATGCCCACCTTAATAACAGAGAATTCACCTTTTGATACTTTCAGTATTTGTGAATGGTCCCCTACCAAACATAAATGTGGTGTTACAGGAATTGGAGAACCCAACCAGCTACTCAAAACCTGCACCAAAGTGGATTCATTCTGACCTTTCCAATACAAATTATTTTTCATCAATTTCATATTGTGGAGTCTTGATGGTGTGTGGTAATATCTTTATTACCATTATTTTGTAAAACTGCCCCCTTGCCTCTTTCACATATTTTCTACATCCAGACAAAATCTTAGACCACTTGTCAGGGTCAATTTCCTCACCAAGGTCCATCTGCCATATCAGTCTGATGCTTAAGAAAATAATAATAAGAAAATTAGAAACTCTCTAAAATTGCGAGGATTTTTTTGCTTCATATATTCCACAATAAAGTCTCCAATAAACAGACTTTTTAGTTTCTTCAGTAAGGTTTGCTGGATTGTGCCACAGTGAAGAATATTTCTGTAAATTACGTGAGAGTTTATACGTTTTGTGAATTCTGGTCCAAACCTCTTTAGAATGTAATATAAAACTGGGTTTGTAATATTACCAGCTATCTGAGATAAAACCTCAATGGGAGTAAAAGGTGAACTCGGCCCATATTCAATGTCTATCCAACCTGCTTTACCCTTTGTACTATCCTAGTATCTTCCTATTTTAGCCATTGCAAAATATACAGTAAGTGGTATAATCTGAAATTAGGAAGACCCATCCCTCCTTTCTCGGGGAACATAACTTATTTATTTTAATCTTTGGTCTTTTCCTATCCCACAGAAAGTGTTTTATTATATCATCAATTGAATATTATGGATGGTATTTTAATTAGCAGCATCATGGCAATGTAATTAAACTGCAGATACTATCATCTTTGTAATGTTAATTTTCCCCATAGAGAGGGTTTAATTTTTTCCTACTTCCTCCAGGTTAGTTTTAGTCTTCTGTAGCAATGGATAAAAATTTAATATTGGTATGTCCCCCATATCCTGAGCAAGATATTTCATTGCTGTAGGGACCCACTTAAATTAAAAATTTAAACAAAATTTAGAAAAAGACATGGCTTCAGACTTATTTCAATTTGTAGTATAAACTGACAGTTTCGAAAATGATTGTACAGTGTCCATCAAATGTGGTAATGAGGTCAAGGGATCAGTCACCACCACTAAAATGTCATCTGCATAACTTGTGTTCTTTATCCCTTCCCTCAACCTCTCTAATACTTGAATGTGCTCGACCTATGCTCACCAAAATCTCCAAAAAAATTCACAAATAATAATGGGCTTAAGGAACACCACTGTCATGTCCCCCTAGAATGACCAAAAAGGGTGATACCACTCCATTTCTAATCATATAGCATTTTAACCCATGAAATGAAGTTTGATCCAAAGTCTGATAAGGTGGAGAACAAAAACTGCCACTCCACTTTATCAAACGCCTTCTCCGCATCCAAAGAATTAGCAGATACCAGGGTATTTTGGTATTCACATATCCACATCAGGTGAAACAACAATCTCATATTATCGCATGAGGATCTATTTTTCTTGAATCTCACTTGATTAGGGTGATTAATATTAGTCAAGACCCTTTGCAGACACATTTTTTGTCAAAAAAAATTTGTCAGGATTTTACAGTCAATGTTAAGCAACAAATGGGTTTAAAATTAGAGGGGTCCATTGTATCTCTACCAGAATTTGGAATGACTGTAATTAAAGATTCATTAATGGTTGGGGACTGGGCATCTCCTGATATACTGTGCCAGAATACAGTATGTATAAATTCCTTATAATAATTATAAAAAAAATCCTTATAATATCATAACCAGATGAGTTCCCATTTTTCAGTGAGGAAACTGCTTCTTTTATTTCTATTATGGGTATTTCTATTTCTTCAGCTGCCTCGGACTGCAGCCTGGACACCTCAACACTTGCAAGGAATTGTTCTATATGCTCTTGAGTAATATTATTATGCGTTTCCAATGTATACAACTTTTCATAATATCACTGGAATACTTTATTTATGTCTTTAGCTGAATAAATTTGCCTATTCCCCTTTTTAATAACTGGTATTGTACTGGAAAAGTTTTTCACTTGCAGTTATCTACAGTAGCCAATAATTTCTCTGATTTTCCTCCCCTTCATGAAAATTTGTTTTCAGTCTATACGATGCATATTTTACCTTTCTGTTATATATCTCATGCAACTGAAATTTTAACCCACAGAGCTCCTGATACAGACTCTCAGAAAAATAACTGGATAACATTAGCTCATTCTCTTTAATTTCCTTTCCTAGTTCCTGGATCTGCTTTAAGTTCTCTCTTTTCTTTTTGTAGCCGGTGCTATGAATTTCCCCCGTACACACACTTTCGGGGCTTCCCAAACAGTAGAATATATCCTCAGTATTGCCAATATTAATTTAAAAAAGGGTTTCAAATCTTCCTTCAATGCACCTCTGAAGGGAGTATCCTGCATTGACATTGTATTTAATCTCAACCTGCCTCTTTTCTCTGTATCAGAGCTTGTATTCATAAGTAGTTGTACTGGTGCATAATCTGAAATTTCATTGACATTACAACCCATTACCCTAACTATCAGAGAGGTTGCTATTAGGAAGAAATCATTCCTTTGTTTTATGACAAAGGGAGTAAAAAGTAAAAGTAAAAGAAAAAAGTAATTCTCAATAATTCTCAAAAATCTGCTCTCTGTCCAAAACAATCAAAATCGAAGATCTATGTATTGATATTCTGAGCACTGTTCCAATGATTACATGGGTATGGGTATGTGTGTAAGTGCAATAGATTGAGACAGATAAAGCAACAAGGATCATGTTCACTTAAGCAATTTTGGTCAGATGGCTATTTTTTTACTTCACATAAGGCATTTGGTTAATAGATACTGCAAAATACTATTATTTGTGATAGTTTGGATAGTTAGGGCTATTCTTGAGGAAAACATGATGGTTTTCTAACATAACTATCATTTACACATAATTTAACAGATATTCATATAATTTTTCTACTCAATCTTAAAGAGTCATGTGACTGTAAGAGTAATTGGATACAGTGCAACACAGTGAAGTATGAATCTTGCTGTAAATAAATGGGAAAAAGGGAAAATTCTTTCTATTGTTCATTAAAAAAATAAGTATAAAATAGATTTTCTGTGGCTGTAGGGTGGGTCCATTTGAGAGAACAGCACTATTTTGTTAGTTCAGCTTTTCTTATCAGGCTGAGTAAAAGCCCTAGGCACAGGACCAGAGAGCCATTTTGTGTTGGCATTTAGGCCTAGAGCTATTGTGTTATTTTGCAATACCAAGTATTTTGGAAAAGTTCTTAGTTCAACCTTTTTGTATTTCTCAGTCAGTTGTATGGACTGTGTGCACCAAAGTTGGTTAAGTAGTCACACTGGAGGTTGCCAGTTCAGTCTTTATAAAGATTGACATACGTGCATGGTCCCAATGGAGTTCTAATTTGGGTTTGAGTGGTTTAAGGTGTTACAGGTCATTTAACCATTATAATGATAAACTATTTGCAAAGTCAGATGTATCCAAATGGGAACAGGAAATTACATTTTGATATCATCTACTATATTTACAGTGCTTTCTGACTGAAAGTCAGGGCTTTCTGTTTAGAAAGAGTTAGATACAGTATATGTTATTTAAAGGAGCATAAGTTTTACTTGTTTATTGTGCAATATTTAACCATGTAAATCAAGTAGTTTGTACTTGTTTTTTCTTAGAAATTAGATTAGGTTAATTTGACTTAAAAAGCAAATGCAGATTGTTGCCAACATTTTTATTAAGCATATTTTATTTATTTTCTCCCAATGTGAATGTTTTTTTTTAACATTGTCTTTAACATTTTAAATTATATAATTAATTTGTTAAGACAATTGTATATACTTTTTGTTTATGTATGTTTCAGTATGTAAAAAGTACATTCACTGAAGTGTACTTTGTATGTTGTATTACAGCATCATTTGAAAGGAATTGCTTTAAAATATAGCTTTTAAATAATACATTTAAATCGACATGACAATTATATATACTCTGATTTAAACATTCTTCGTTATGTTAAGAAATACATTTATTCATGTGTACTTCCTTAAAACATACATACAAGTATAATTTAAAAGGTATTACTTTAAAAATACATTTTGAAAAATACAGAAAGGTATATTTCAGGTGTATTTCCAGCCATTCATATACAGATGGGAATGAAATATGAATACAGCTATAATCCCCTCCTAAAGTATTGCAACAGGAAGTCCAATTCTTTTCTTTTTGCTATACTCTGATGACATTTGTGTTTGAGATCAAAAGATGAATATGAGACAGTAGATCAGAATTTCTGCATTTCCTGATATATACATCTATATGTGTTGAACAGCTTAGAACAAGGCACCTTTTGTTTGAACCCACCCATTTTTCAAGTGATCAAAAATATTGGAACATGACTGATGGGTGTTTCCTGTTACAGTTGTGTAAATGATTGTTTAAAAAATTAGTAGCTCTGAATGTCTACTCTTGGTTGGCACTTCCTAGGCACTCCAAGTGGATGAGGAGGAGGGATCTGTGGGACACTAGCTCAGCCTCTGACTGGGCTAAGATGAGCCAATCGTCGAGGTAATTCAGAATGCGGATTTCTTTCTGTTTCAGAGGGGAAAGAGCCACATCTATGCACTTAATAAAAGTGCGAGGAACCAGGTACAGTCCGAAGGGTAGGTAAATATAATCCCCAAAACCCACTCTGGGGATGGCCTGCCAGGCCTCTGCCCATGTGGCGAGGGGTTGGATTGGTTCGAGTGGCAGATCGCTGTGAGAGGACCTGAATCTCATTATAAGTGGAAGAGGAAATTTGCTCTCTGTTTGAAAATGTTTGTGTTTTATTTTTCTCGCTATAACAGTGGCTGCTTGTGTGGGCGCTTTCAGAACAGGCCCGGTGTCCACAACAGCATTTACAAACACACCGCCACCAGCACCCAGAACAGAACAGGGTGCTTGGGGGCATAACAGAGATCGTTTGGGGGGTGGTCCGGCAATGGCGAGACTTTGCCCCCTCCTCTTCCTGTCTAGTAGATCAGGATGACACCAGAGGCACAGGATCCAGCATCAGCTTGGGCCGGGGTCCTTGGCGTCTCAAAAATGAGTGGCATCTGGCCGAGCAGGAGCTTTTGAGTAGGTTGAGCAGGCGCAGGTGCAGGTCTAGCCAGCTGCTGCGTTGGAGCAGGTTTGGGGCGATTGTTGACACTCACAGAGCTTGAGCGCTTCAGCAAGAAGTGTCGCAGTGCCTGGGACGACTTCTGTGCAGCAGTAAAACGCTCAGCAAATTCTTTGACAGCGGGCCCGAACAGCCCCGTGGGAGAAACTGGAGAGTCGAGGAAAGGAACTTTGTCCGCCTCTTTGATCTCCGTCAGGTTCAGCCATAAGTGGCGCTCCAACACCACTAAATTGGCCATTGACCTCCCGATGGCCTGAGCCGTTGCCTTCGTCGCTCGAAGGGCCAGGTCCGTCACACTGCCCAGCTCCTTAAAAGCCGCAGGAACGGGCCCTGACTCGTCCATAACTTGGAGGAGTTTGGCCTGAAAGACCTGGAGCACGGCCATGGAGTGCAGAGCTGAGGCCGCCTGCCCAGCGAAGGAGTAAGCTCGTCCAGCAAGGGCAGACATTGTTCTGCACGGTTTCGAGGGGTGCGTGACTTTCGCTCTCCACTGAATGGCTGTGTTCGGGCAGAGGTGTGCGGCCACTGACTCATCCAGCAGAGGTAGCCTCTCATAGCCTTTTTCGTCCGCGCCGTTGACCATGGAGAATGCGGATGAAATGGACGTGCGAAGGCAAGCCGAATAGGGAGCGCACCACGACTTTGTGAGCCCATCATGGACCTCTGGAAAAAAAAGGCCCGGCTCGCTGATGAGGGGCCTGACAGTGCCCCGGCAGGAATCATTTTCCAAACGGCTCTGAGTGGGCTCCTCCGGTGTGGACCACTCTAATCCCAGCTCTTCCACCGCTTTAGAGAGGACGCGGAAGAGCTCGGCGTCCATCCCTGTCTTGGTGTCCGAAGACGGCAGAGGGGTGGGGTCGAAGGGAGAGCCCAAAATATCCTCCACGTCTGACGTTCAGCCTCGATTGCACCAAATGAAACCATGTCGCTCGTATCAGCCGAGGGACGCTGGTCCGGGCGCTCAAAGAAGACGGGAGAATCCTCTCGGCACGGCGGGAGCAAGGCACATGGGGTCTGAGCTGGCGCGAGCTTGCTCACAGCTGGGCGCTGAGCCTCTCTGCCCCGCTGTTTTTTCCTCACAGGTCCCTGGGAGGAAGAAAACATGGGGGCGCGAGGAGCGGAACTGCTTTCAGAAAAGAAAGCGATCCGAGCGTCCAGAGAGGATAGACTCATGTGCGAGCATTCCATCTCCGTCAGAGCGGCTTCCGAATGGGGTCTGCCCAGACAGGAAACACACTCTGAGTGGCCATCGTCAGTGTGCAGGGCGGAGCGGCAACACCGGCGCGGCATTATATCAACGCCGCTAAAAGAGGGAAAAAAAGCTCTTTTAGAGAACAAAGGCTCTTTTAGCGCTTTTTGCTCTTTTTGCTCTTTTCGCTCTTTTTTAGCTCGCCGGATGGCGGCAGGAGAAGAGCTGGTATCTGCACCGGATGCTGAACGGCGGCTCGAAGCTAGGCGGGAACAGCGGGATGGCCCAGGCGAGTAGCTCTTGTCCGCAGCGAGGCGGCTTCAGTCTCGTAGCTCAGCGGAGAGATGATCTTCGTCACTGAAGGAGAATTGATCTGAGATCCTATGGCGCAATGCCCACTTATATAGCCAGATGGCTCTGCCCATTCTGGCGGGCTTCATTGCCATAGGCGCATGCAGTTCCGCTGCTGAGCCATTGGTTCGCTTTTATTGCACTGCACGAACCAATGCCCGTGCAGTTTCGCTGCGTGAAAGGCTTCAGTCATCTGAGAAAAAGGAGTTTTCCCCATAGCGTCTAGCGACGCAGTACGAGTGTAGTATCGAGCGGGAACACTAGTGTATTAACAGCCAGACATCAAACTGAACAACGTGAACAAGTTGATGACAGAAACACTGTGACAGCATTGAAGAAAAACCAAAACCCTAGCCAGTATCATCACCAACAACCTCCACAGGGCAGGGGTGATGGGTTAACCATTTGAAGAAGACTTTGAGAGCAGAAGTATAGATGCCATACCACAAGATGCAAACCACTCACCAGCAGTAAGAATCAGAAGGCCAGATTGAAGGGAGAAACCCCCCAAAACAAACAACAACTGAATGAAGCTGAGGTACAAGCCTGGAAATGCATCACAAAAGAAGAATGCAACATACTACCACCAAACCAACTTAAACATATGAATACACATGTACCGTATATGAAGCATTACACAACATAGGCTTTACCTCCGTTTTGTTGTTCTGGTTTAGTCAGGTTGAGTTTGTTTAGATTCCATGGGAAATGTAGCATATCTCAAACACTATTGGCCAGACATCTGTCATGCCCTTTAACATTTTCCTTCACATACATCAACATATGGAAGCAAATCATTGTGATGACCTTTTAATGAAAACTTATGAGACCTGTAGTTTAGATCTTAGCATATTGAAGGGTAATGCCTATAAGTAGCTTGCCACTGTTAGCCTTGTTTGCTGTGATATAGAGCTGCATAAAGCACTGAGAACTATAACACTTGAGGCATCCATGAACAGCTAACCCTATCACATTCAACATACACTTGTGTTTTAGCTACCTAGCTAACATTAGCTAATTACTGCACTGTGTCTCTCTGTTTGTGCTTCACCTCAGTGACACCTTATAATTGCTTAGTCTGTGGCTCTAAATTCTCTTTAACTATTTATGTTCAACTTATTTTCAGAAACTTTGCTTTATTAAAAAGAACTCAATTTCTTTGTTTTCAGACAATATAACTGTAAATAAATGTGCACTGCTGATAATTTAATTTGGACTAGCTGCCAGCAAAGCATTGTGATGTAACCTTTTTTTTTTTGACAGAAATGATCATAGAGAGTTTTACTGCTATTGATATATTTTAAATCTTCTACAATACTTAATTATAATAATAGTCTAAAAATAATACAACTGAGACAAGAAAGTACATTGAGATACTGTGGCGGGATCTGTGGTGGGAGCTTAAGTGCAGAATGTCTTAACAAGCAGAATGAGAATGTGTTGCCTCATAAGCGTAACTTGTTTGTAGGCATGAAGTTTGCGAAATATTATTATTCTATATGGGAGCAGGAAGCAGAGATGGTTACATGATGAATGGTCATGGGCTTCAGCAGGACCATATTTGTATTCGAGATGAAAAAGTTCACTGAGTATAATAACCACGACTGCAAAAGATATGCTCAAATATATGTGCAGAGATGCTGCAGTTGTTTGGACTGCATTGGAAGCCCATACATAAAAACAGGGGGCACAGAAGACTATTAAGGCCAAAACTACAAACCCTTGAAAAAAAGGGCATTCATATGGGACAGCTGGTGGAGCCATTTGAGTGGTCAAATGGTGTCAAAACAGCCAAAGTGTAGCAGACACTAATTTAAAAGTGGCAGGTATTAACAAATCAGCAAGGCCAGGGGTGTCCAATCTTATCCACAAAGGGCCAGTGTGGGTGCAGGTTTTCACTCCAATCAAGCAGGAGCCACACCTGATTCCACCTGTTTAATCAGTTGACCTTGGCTTTCAATAGACTCAGGAGTGGCTTTTGCTTGGTTGGAATGAAAACCTTCACCTACACTAGCTCTTTCCGGATTGGACACCCCTGAACTAGGCTCTAGAGTCAAAATGAGAAAAGAATTTCTTTCTTGCAAATCATATGACAATGGTAGAATGAACTTACAGTCAAGGCTTTTACTAGGTTCTGTCTGAGCATAATTCATATTTTAATAATTTCCTTTTCTTGTGCTCCACTTCCATCAAAACTTAAACAAGCAAGAGGAAAATAAAACCAGGTACTCATCAGGTTCTGGATCAAATCTGAAATTCTGCTAAATTGATTTTTCCTTATGTGTCTAAACAAATGTTATAGCTCAAATAAACATCAGTAGTCTGGTGTTAACTATAATGCTATACTTAGTAGTGTAATGAGTGCATTACATCAACAAATAGGACTGTATTCAGAGCAATAAACTCCAATAAACTGCACGTAAAACTTTCTAGTCTCTGCATCTTATCTAAAACAGTCAAGCATTGGCTTTTCCAATGCTTACAATTGGTTTTTGTGATTTTCCCTTTATACACCACCACAATGGATTTGAAATAAAACAATCAAGATGTGATTGAAGTGTAGACTTTCAGCTTTATTTT
>CM074980.1:12206082-12223170 GCA_037576825.1 Pangasius krempfi
ACTGCTCGGATGCCTAGTGTTGTCCCTTATTATCAATGCAAAATGGTCACTAACTAAAGAGGATTTATGCTGATATTTCCCAAAAACCCTATTTTGTTCAGGCGTTTCCAAACTTTTGGAGGGCAGTGTATATCCTCCACACAACTCTGAGCCATCTGGACACCGGGAAGGGGAATTATGTGAAAATGCTCTTTGCTGACTACAGCTCGGCATAACACACTATAATTTCCTCCAAACTCACCACCAAGTTGGAGGAACTGAAACTAAGCCTGTCTCTGTGTCAGTGGATCTCCAACACCCTCACAGACAGACCACAAGCATTGACATGATTGATACAAGCTCTGACATTGTACTGCAGACAGCAGTGGTGTGGGCAGAGGTGCTTAAGGTGAAAATGAACAAAACTGAGGACATCATTTAAATATTAAGTCTTCTAATAAACATAACTGTTCAGGGGAAATGTGTAGCATGCACACATACAAACACACACAAAATACAAAGTGACCAAAAACAATCATTTTATTAAATGTACCAGGATACTTTAAATAGAACAAAAATTACATCCAATCAATACATTGAGTGGCTCTTTAGAAAGTCCAGTGTTATTTCATAACATTTTAATGGTTATTTCAGATACCTACTGAGGTGAGGATTTTTTAACCTAGTAAAGGCTTTGTTGTTACCTTTATGCATGCTTTGTTTTTCAAAGTACAATGCAATAAAAATTTGTATGTGTGATGTTTTTCATGAGTGACCTTGGGTCTCTCTGAGACAACAAGCCTGTGCTCTGCCTTCCAGGATTGTGGCTGCACTGACTTCTGTTGTATGTAAAGACTTAATAGTCTCCTATGTGACATCATTCCAATAATGTTCATAATGAAGACATCTTTCCCTTTCCTTCTTCCCCTCCTCTCTCTAAGACTGTGGGGAGACTTGTTGTCCCAGTGGATACCATTAGAGAATACACAGTGAAAAGGCTCCTTTTGGACAGAGCCACATATGAACCCACAAGCTCGCTGATTGAATTGTGTAGTGCACATGGCTTTGTTCTAAATTGGATATTATTACTAGCAAAGAGATTAAAGGGTGGCACCTGGTGGTTTTTAAAATAGAGTAAACGCAGCTGTTTGACAGCAGACAAGGCTAGAAGTACAAGTGCTTGGCCAGAGCATTACCAGTCAGCCAATCCATCTTACTGTACAAAGAGAGCTGAAAGGCCCTGTTCATGTGCTATGAATTCTAAAATATTGGGTGTTGAATACCAACTAGTAACCATTATGTACTTTCAAAACTTTGTGCCTTGATGCTAGTGGCAGCCAATTACAGCAGCTCCTGTCTCGAGAGACATTATACTATATCTTACCTATGTGAAAAAGGAGGGACTGTATAAAAACAGCTGTAATTCCTAAATGGTTAATGCAATATTTTTGTTAAATCCCTTGAATTAAAGCTCAAAATCTACATTTCAACCAAATCTTGATTGTTTCATTTCAAACCCATTGTAGTGGTGTACAGAGGCAAAATTACAAAAATTGTGTCGCTGTCCAAATACTTAAGGACCTGGCTGTATATTAAGTTTTCTACTCACATATCTGTCACTTGTCATTTCTTCAGCTCTTCTTTTTCTTAGTTTCTGTCTTTTTAGGCACATTGTTTTTTTGTTTTTTTTATGTATTATGCACTCTATGCCCAGAATGGAAAACCATGGGGAGAGAGCAGATCACTTCACTGTACAGACCTGAGCAGCTGCTGGCGCTCCCAAGATCTGTGCCACTCTCTGGAATGCAGTTCAATATTCCCGAAGAACTGCTGAAACCCTACAGAGGATGCAGAGCTGGATCCAAAACAAAGGCAAAGAGAAGATGCTACAAGCCATTCATTCCTTCCATCATCATGGGGAACTTTAGGTCTCTTGGCAATAAGATGGACGACCTCAGTGCACTTATTTGGACCCAGAGGGAGCATTCAGAGTGCAATTGCTTTGTTTCACCAAGACATGGCTGCATGAGGATATTCCAGACTTCAATGCTTCCATCCCCAGTATTCAGACAGTGAGTCACTTGACCGAGTGGTAAGAAGAAAGGTGGAGTGGGCGCACTGTTTGTAAACAACAGATGGTGTAACCCGGGACTTTACTGTGAAGGAATGTCACTGTTGCCTAAACATTGAACTGTTGGCTGTTGGTTTGCAGCCACATTATCTGCAGAGGGAAGCCATTATGGTCATTGTTTACGTCCCCCCGGCATCTGACACAGAAGCAATCATATGATATCGTACATTCGGCTACCTAACAACATAATGGACTGCATCATGGACTACAACAATTTCTGTATGGACACTACAGTTTTAGTCAGGCAGGTGTGTTGTTTTCCTAATAACATACCCTGGATCACCAAGGACCTGAAGGAAATAGTAAGTAAGAAGAAACAGGCTCTCAGGCAGATGAAAAGAGTGCAGAAGGAGTTGAAGGCAAGACCAAGGGAGAACAAAGTAACCTACAGAAAGAGGCTGGAGGGCAGAACAACACAAAAGAGGTGTGGGTTGGCATGAAGCAGATCACCTGCTTCAAAGCAAAATCTCAACCTGTGGGGATACGCTAAAAAGAGCTAATGAGCTGAATTTGTTCATCAGTAGGTTGATTGTCAGATGGTGAAGTCCAGAGCACACGGGCTGACCAGGCTGGCAAGCAGACAGAGCTTCAAGATGAGTGTAAGCTTGCAACCTTGAGACCGGCCGATGAGTGAATGTGAGAGCTGGGTATATATGGGGTGGCTGGTAAGTGACTGCAGGTGTAGGTGATTAGTAATCCGGGGATTGTGAACGTGAGTAGGGAGTGTGATTGGATGGTGACTGAGAGTGAATGTGGGATGTTGAATTGACTGAAGGTTCTGTGACACTGAGAGAATCACTCCCAGAGTACTGAAGCTTTGCACCAACCAGCTGTGTGGGTTCTTCCAGCACCTCTTAAATTGAGCCTTCAATAGGAAAAGGTGCCAGAGCTGTATAGGAAAGGGATGAGCAGACTCTACTGAAGAAGCTCCAGTCCTTTAATGTTTGCAGCAAGATGTCTACCAGTCTGTGGGAGCCAGTGCAGTTTTATTTGTTGCAGTATACTAGGGAGGTGGCATCAGAGCTGAAGATGCAATAAAACATAACAAACTGATCAAGAAGGCTTGGTTTTCCCTCTGGACTGTACAACAATGTACAACAGCTCATCACTGTGCTGGGACACTATTTTGCACCGAGCCAGTCTCAGGATAAGCTCGCTGGACAAGAGTTGAACTTTACCACCATCCACTATTCATATACATCTGCACTGCCACTTTACTTCTATTCATTTCTCCCTTTTCTTTTCTTTTCTCATATTCCCTCTACACAATACTGTATATCCCTGTTCAATTTATGGCTGTTTACAATGCTTACATTGTTGACAATGTTTGCACTGCACTGCCACTTTAATTCCACTCATGTCTGCCCCTTACAGTGTAGGTGCTTTTATAGGTGCTATTATTTCTAATAATTCTAATACTGCTAGAAGTATTATTTCTAATACTTCTACTAGTATTAGAAAGAGTATTTATTTCTAAGTATTAAAAATAATAGCAGTAAAACAAATTATACATTGAATAAAGGAACACTATAGCTTTAATGATATTACATATTACATTTGGATGAAATTAATAAAGTTAGGATGTAAATAAAAAAAAATATTTTTATGCTTTAGTATAGCAAGTCACCCAATAGCAAATTTTATAGCTATTGTCACCTTTTATAGCTAAAGTCACCTTTGCAGCAGGCATTGAAACTCTTTACACAACTTACACCTAACTTGACAGCCATTCTTCACTTTCACATTTGGTAGCATTGCTGCGTCACACCTCCAGAGTTCTCCTTTTGATCCTGATCTTGGACAACTATCTGGCAGTGTGTTGCATGTTCCTTCTGTACCTCTGTGGGTTTCCTCAGGGTTCTCGGGATTCCTTCACCTCCTAAAAATATTCCAGCAAATTGCTACTTTAAATTGCTCGTCCATGATTGTGGGAACTTCATCTTAAGATAGTCCAAAGTTTGCTAAGAGCTAGTATGGCAAAGGTTTTTATGGCATGTGTGCTCTCGTTGGTTTGGAATGAAAATCTTCAGCCACACTAGTTCTTTGTGAATAAGAGTGTATTCCCCTTACCAAACTCATCCACACTGTACTAATGTTAATGTTGAAACCAATCCATCAGACTAGTACACATCTCAAGAAGATCTGTCAAATTATAAACAATAACTAGGACATGGAATATATAAATAGTAGTGTATTGACAAAACAGTAAGAATAAGAATTGTCTGAATATATAGAGTCCAAAAGTATGGGAATAGCAAGGATGAGTCTTTCCTTTTTGCTATATGCTGAAAACATTTTGGTTTGAGATAAAAAAAAAATCAATATAAGATGATAGATCACAATTTCAGCTTTCCTGATATTTACATCTATATTTGTTAAACAACTTAGAACATGGCACTTTTTGTTTGAACCCACCCATTTTTCTAGTCATCAAAAATACTGGACCATGTAACTGACAGGTGTTTCTTGTTGCCTAGATGTTCCCTGTTAGATTGATTGTTTAAATAATTAATAGCTCTGAATGTGTACTTTTGGATTGATCCCTGGGTTTCACCTATGAAGACTGCATTTGTTCTTAAACAAATGGATAAACCAACTTGAAGACCAGAGAGCTGTCTATGGGAGAAAAGCAAGCCATTTTGAAGCTGAGAAAAAAGAGAAAATCGATCAGAGCCATTGCACAATCATTGGGCATAGTCAATACAACAATTTGGAATGTCCTGAAACAAGAAAACATTGGTGTACCAACAACCAGACATGGTACAGGTCGGCCAAGGAATACAACAGCAGTTGATGGCAGAAAGATAGTGAAAGCTGTGAAGAAAAACTCAAAAACAACAGTCTGTGACATTACCAACAACCTCCACAGGACAGGGATAAAGGTATCATAATCCAAATTTTGAAGAAGACATTGTTCGAAGAGCAGGGCTGTATAAGACATGACTTAAATAGTGTTCATTAAACATAAACATGGATCAGGTGGAGACAGTCATAAGTATCGTGCTCAGGTGGCTTATGGGAATCAGATAGAATACCTCACAGTTTCCCCACAGATGATTTGTGCAGGACTATAATAGATATATTCAATGGGAGGTGAAAAACACCATCAAAAGCAATGTTTTGCTGTATTTCAGTTTTGGTGGAATTGTTATTGACTTAGCTAAATAGTAAATTGCATTGAGCAAACTCATTTCTCTCTGGAGTATGAAAGAAAGAGGGGCTGGTGACAAAGGCAGAAAGAAGAGAAGCAACAATAATATAATGAATGTGTATCACTAACATGTCTCCATTGAGTGGCTGCAAGGTGTCAGGAGCGAGATGCCTAATTCCCTAGTTCTAGAGTGACCACACATATGCTTACTATGTGTCCCCTCAGTTTCTTGAGGTTTGTGATTTCACTGCATTAGAAATCAGTTCAATCAAAATATTAAGTAGCTATATCATAAAGCCAAATTCAAGTCATTTCAATAGAACAGAGAACAAATGTACTGTTTGTTCATCTCTCCATTTAATATTGAATTTTACCAAGTGAGTTGCATCTCAATTAACTGACAAATAAGCATTAAATAATGTAAACTTAAATGTTCTTGAACTTGTCATTTATTGCAGAAAGTTTAAAATTTACTTTCTAAACTTTAAAATTTAGTAAAATTTAACTGATTTACTTATTAGCTAAGAAGATGTGAGTAAAGGCAAGCAAAATCAACTAGGCCTACTAATTGATATAAATGCAGTGTTAAATAAGTGATCAAGGTTAATTTATGGGTTGTTATTATGCGTGAGTGATAACATTAGCTTGTTAACCAGCAAACTAAATTAGTATTCCTGCAGGCTAGCTATAGGGCATTTTGCTGCTTAAAACAAGGTCTAAGATGGTATTTCATAACATAATTCTAAAAAATTGACTACCAGTAACCATTTTATGTAAGATTCCAGACATTAAGGCTGAAACAGAAAAGGAATATTTTTAAATAAAAAAAATAATAACTGAAATAACTGAAAACTCATGAAAGTTGTAACTTCAAGTCCTTAAGATTCCTGTAATAGAGAATCATAACTTTACAATTCCTAGGGTCAGTATACATACATTACTAAGCGTAAGGAAAGACCAAAGTCTCCTTGAACCATGCTTACACTGTTTTTGTGAACTA
The DNA here is from genome assembly GCA_037576825.1 of Pangasius krempfi. Classification (NCBI taxonomy): domain Eukaryota; kingdom Metazoa; phylum Chordata; class Actinopteri; order Siluriformes; family Pangasiidae; genus Pangasius; species Pangasius krempfi. Next base: position 12,212,344 of record CM074980.1, read on the forward strand.
TAAAGGTCCCCTTTGGAGATGCTAGGTTTTGATGCAGGACTATGTACATGTGAAGCACACACCCTAACACTGAGCTACATCCCCAGCAGGCTATCTACCAATTTACAATACTGTTGTATTGTACCACAACTCATAGATAACTATGCAGGAACTAAGCAGGAACAAATGAGTAGTTCTCAATTAATGCACATCTATTAATTACTCAGTAAGTATGTTAGTAGGAGTTCACTAGTCTTACATTTCTCCTTCAGAACTATTGTAGTACTAAATATAAAATTATATTATCTGATTCCACTGCTACCTTATAACCATCTTATAGGCGCAGTCTAAGGTTAAATGCGTTCTTTTAACTTTTCTGACTCCAATATTTAATTAAAGATCTGGCTCCAATACTTAATCCACTTTAGTATCTGACTCCAACAATTTCTTAGCTGTTCAATTGCACATTTAATCTAAACAGCTTTGTTGTAAGCTTTCACTAGAAAGTAGGTTTCTATCAACATGCAAGCCTAGGCCTTTCCTATTTACTTTGTCAGAGGTTTTCATTTAAACTTGCCAGTATTAGTCTTTTACACTAGCTTGTCAGAGGTTGCTTTCAAATGTATCTAAAGTACTAAAACTTCTAATAAAAAAAACTATTTCTAGTAATCATACAAATAATGCACTATTCATGCTTTTCTTCAAAAGAAGTACTGAGTATTCAGGGATAAATTAATAACAGTGTTTATTATTAAAAAAAATGCAAATAGGAATATAAGATATGTATACAGACAGAAAAAATAGAGAGAATTTACAGAGTCAATGGACAGAGTTGCCAAGATAGAATATGGATTGTATTGCATCAGAGAGAGAGATCAGATGTGAGATTCTCTCGAGACTAGATGGAACAGCCTCTTCCACAGATCCCTACATATACCCCATGCACCTCTTTGAAGTGTATATTTACATGGACTGATCAGAGTATCAAATGGCAGAGACAATGTATTTTATGGCAGAGTGGACCCCCAGCTGGGTAAACTCACCCCAATGTGTTTTATGGTAATTCGGTTGCTGCGAAACAATGGCAAAAGGGTCCCCATGTAGACTAGGTGGCTCCAATATGTACACTCACTGAACACTTTATTCAGAACACTATACTAATACTGGATAGTATAGGACTACACATCCCTTTGTTCTCAAAACAGCCCCAATTCTTCTTGGCATGCATTCCACAATATGTTGGCAACATTCCTTTGAGATTCTGGTCCATGTTCACATGATTGCCTCACACCTGCAGATTTTTAAGGTGCATTTTCAGGTTGTGAATCTACCGTTCTACCAAATCGTAAAGGTGTTCTATTGGATTCAGATGCAATAACTGGGAAGGCCACTGAAGAACTCATTGTCATGTTCAGGAAACTAGTTTGAAATGACTTTTGCTTTGTGACATGGTGCATTATCATGCTGGAAGTAGCCATTAGAAGATGGGTAAATTGTGGCCATGAAGGGATGCACATGGTCAGCAACAATACTCAAATAGGCCATCTCAGCTGTGCCCCACCATCTCTGTACTCCCAGCAGTCTGTCCCACCCCCACCCCCACCCCTAGCCTCTCCTGGACTTCTAGCTCACAGCCACCTCCCTCAGTCACTTCCACCATAACCCCATCCTCCACACCTTCTGTCACAACTCCACCCCCCCATCCACACCCTCCAGCACACAGTTCCCCTGCTCTAGCATGTCCCTCGCTACAGACCAGGTGAGAGCTGCACTCAGGAAAATAAAGGCAAGGAAGGCTCCTGGTCCTGATGGCATCAGCGCTAGGCTCCTCAATTCCTGTGCAGACCAGCTAAGTGGGACAGTGGAGTTTATCTTCACTGTGAGCCTGAAACTGGGGAGAGTGCCACAGCTGTGGAAAATATCCTGCGTGGTTCTGGTGCCGAAGACGCCACATCCCAAGGACAGCTACAGACCAGTGGCTCTGACATCCCACCTGATGAAGACTCCAGAGAGGCTGGTCCTTGTGTATCTCTGCCATCTGGTGAGCCCATCAATGGACCCACTCCAGTTTGCTCACCAGCCTGGCATTGGATGGACAACGCAGTCATCTTCCTCCTGCACAGGGCCCTCTCTCACCTGGACAAGCCTGGGAGCACGGTGAGATTCATGTTTTTTTTTATTTTTCCAGTGCTTTCAACACTATAAAGCCTGCACTTCTGAGAGACAAGCTGGAACACACAGGAGTGGACCAGCACCTTGCATCCTGGATCCTGGACTACCTTACCAACCATCCACAGTATGTGAGGGCTCACAACTGTGTGTCTGACATGGTTGTCTGCAGTACAGGGGCCCCTCAGGGACTGGTCCTGGCTCCATTCGTCTTCACACTTTATACTGCAGACTTCAGATACAACACAGCGGGCTGTCACCTGCAGAAGTTCTCTGATGACTCTGCAATCAGAGAACTGATCCAGGATTTTGTAGTCTGGTGCCAGCAGAACTGCCTCCAGATCAATGGCAGCAAGACCAAAGAGCTGGTGGTGGAACCCAGTGAACATCCAGGGAATGGACATTGTGATAGTGGACTTATATAAGTACTTGGGTGTTCACCTCAACAATAATATGGACTGGACGGACAACTCCACTGCACTCTACAACAAAGGAGAGAGCAGATTGTACCTGCTGAGGAGACATGTCTTTTGGAGTGCAAGGAGCACTTCTCAAGACTTTTTTTTGACTCTGTGGTGGCATCTGCTATCTTTTTTGGGGTTGCCTGTTGGGGCAGTGGCATCTCTGCTGCAGACAGGGAGAGACTGGATAAAATCATAAGGAGGGCCAGCTCTGTCGTGGGACACACTCTTGCAGGTGGTGGGAGAAAGGAGGATTATGGCCAAGCTATCACGTATGCTGGAGAATGACTCCCACCCCATACATGGAGACTCTGGTGGCACTGGGCAGCTCCTTTAGAGCTGCTGTGAGACTGTAAAACCAGCATTACTCCCAGCAGACCCCATCACTTAACTGGACAATAAATCTCTTGTACTAAATTGGACTAATATCTTTGGTAACCCTCCGTCTCATGGGAACAGTGCAATAATGTAGTTTGCTCACTTTAATACTGTTGTGTGTTTGTGTTTTTGTGTATTCTTGGTGTGTCTCTCTTTTATATTCTTATACTTATTTATTTTTTATATCTTTATATCTGCTGCTGTAACAATGCAAATTTCCCCATTGGGGGGTGAATAAAGGATTATCTTATCTTACACCACCTCCACTGGTCTGGACAATTGGTGCCAAATTCTGACCCTACCATCTGTGTGCCACATCAAAAATCAAGATTCATCAGACCAGGCTGCATTTTTCCAGTCTACAACTGTCCAGTTTTGGTGAGCCTGTGCCCTCTGAAGCCTCAGCATTCTGTTCTTAACTGACAGAATTAAGGCATGATGGAGCTGCTAAGGAAGGCTACCCACTTTAGTGCATGGAACCCACACAAAACATTTAATTACATTACTTCACAGGTATGTGATATGTATGTGACACTAAAGAACCTTGAACCTTGAGAAATGGAACCAGATGGTCTTCTGTTGTAGCCCATCCACCTCTAAGTGTTGTGTTTTCTGAGATGCTTTTCTGCTCACCACAATTGTACAGAGCAGTTGTCTGAGTTACTGTATTCTTTCTGTCAACTCGGAAAAGTCTGGCCACACTGAAAAAAAGTTCATATGCCTTGTTGTTATTCAATAAATTTACTTTTCTCCCTTGTCACTGTTCTAACCTAAATTAGTTTCGTTGACTGGTATTTAAACTAAGCCACGTGACCACTGAAATCATCAAGACTTGGCTCATATATTTTCAGATCGGACACCATCTTGTTTTGCTGCATGAAGACACGCAAATTCATAAAATTGGGAGCAAACATACAAATAAGTTTACTGTTACTACCATACATTTACAGGATATTAAAGTCAAAGTTGATAAAGTCAGTTAATGGGTTTGTAGCGCCACCACCGGCACCTGCCTGCAAGAGGAAGCCCTCGCCTGAGTTTTGATGCCACCCACAAGGAACACTTCCGGGATTTTACGGACATTTAAACAGTGTGTTCACCACACTAGGATGTGAAGTATTGTTTTCAGGACATTACCAAGCCTTTTCCCTCTGCCTTAGTGTTTTTATTGTCTTTTGTGCTTGACCCTGTTCATGTTTACGGTTTTCTGCCGTTGCCTTGTGTTTTTGGATTTGGCTACTTCGCTGCTTGACTTCCTGGTTTATCGGACTTTGCTTTCTGTTTCTCGACTACGTATTCTGCCTGCTGTTTTGGATATTACGCTATTAAACTGCTAATGGATCCTACTCAACCCGCCACCGGCGAATCGTTGCAGAATACTTGGCCTGAATGGATACCATCATTACATCTCTGGCATGCAGAAATCAAATGAATGTACTCTAGGCGGTTTAATCAGAGGACAAAGAGACAGCAAGGTCTCACAGGAAACGACAATGTACCTGCGACACCACTGGATCTAGCTGGCCAGAGATTAGAGTTAGATGAAGATTCACAGAAGTCACAGATGGATGAAGCTGCACCAAAGGACAACACTGAAGAACAGCAGGAATGCAGTTTTTGTAGCTGTAGCCGTGCCAAAATTAACCACTTGTTGGAGGAGAACAGGATACTGAAGGAAGAGCTCTCCCAAAAGAAGATGAATGAGCATTTTTTGAACGATGATGATGTGAAGGTCAAGTACTACACTGGACTTCCGTGTTTTTCTGTAGTGATGGGTGTCACAGCTTCTTCTCTGCCTACCACAGACAGGCTGAAAACATTCGCCTTTTCAGATGCTTCTCTTAACTCTGATGCGCCTGAGGCTCAATCTGCCAATCCTCTTCTGAAAAGATTGAAAGACCGTGTCTACCATGTTCAGAGACACCATAGGTGCAATGTTTACATACCTTAGCCCTTGGGTGCACTAGCCAAAGAGATATTGCTTGCTAGGCAGCATACCACATCAGTTTATGGAGGCTTTTGGCAATCTTGTTGCCATTATTGTAGACTGCTTTAGCTAGAGCATAGACATTTACCCACAACAAACACAAGCACACCCTAAAGTATCTCACTGGCATTACACCACAGGGAGCTACCTCTTTCATTTCCAAAGGGTGGGGAGGTTATGTCAGTGACAAGCATATGACTGAGAACAGTGGCCTTCTTTATAAACTATTGCCTGGAGACTTGGTGTTGGGAGATCATGGATTTGACATCAGGGACAGTGTCAGGCTAATGTGAAAATCCCTGCATTCACAAGAGGACACTGCCAGCTGGATGCAAAAGATGTGGAGGAGACACACCAGATAGGTCACCTCAGGGTCCATGTGGAGAGGGTGATTAGATGTGTACGCACCAAGTACACCATAGTAAGTGAGACTGTACCAATGAGCATGGTACTCCCATGTGAAGGCAAGGACATGATATTCCTTGACAAGATTGTGAATGTGTGCTCTGCCTTGACTAAAATGTGCCCCATTGTTGTTATGAAAGTGTAAACCATGACATAAACAATGTTAACTAAATATGAACTGCATATCCTGCATTAACAGCGTTATTCATATGTTGCATACCACATTACCATAATAAATGATAAAGTATTTCAATTCTGAATCTCTTTGTGTAAAATAGTATGCTGACATAAATGTGTACAGTTCACAGTAACATAAATACAACAGTTAAAAGAGGTAAAATGGCAGTGTAACCTTCAAGTACTAACAACTAAGCTGAAAATGGAAGTGGTAGCTCAGTGATTAAGATGTTGGACTGTTGCTCGGAAGGTTGAGAGTTCAAATCCCAGCACCACCAAACTACCACAACTGGGCCCTTAACTGCTTAGTTGTGTAAATAAGATAATTGTAAGTCATTCTGGATAAGAGTGGCTGCCAAATGCTGTAAATATAATCAAGTTAATAAAAAAGGTAAAATGAAAACCTATTGCATTGAAACAACATGTAAATTTAAATAAAAAACAGCAAAACTATTGAACAAAAAAGTGCAATCAAAAAGGAATATATAAATACAAAAACACACTTGCGCTCCACTGTTTTAGTCTATCTGTGTGCATGTGGCACAGAGCCATGGCTCACTTGCTGAATGTGCTACTGAATCCCACACAGCTGAGGTGGAAGGCCATGTCATCCTAGTCTTCAGGCCCTCTGCAAAGGCACCACAGATTGTTTATGTTTTCTAGTGCCTGTTTTCTTGGCCTTCTTGTGTGAGATGGCTGTAACACAAGCCATCAGTTAAAGCATGTGGCATTGTGGAAGCTGCTTGGGTGTAGTAACAAGCCACAAGCATGGGTAGTGAAACTTTGTGGAAGAACTCCTGTATGTCCGTCAGAAGTGTTGTCCAGAAGTCCACATCCGGTAAGATCCGAACCACAGCACAGTCATTCTGCATCCACACTACAAAGTCACAAAACTCTGACCCAGTCACAAAGATCTCCATTTGTGCTTGGCTGTAGTACTGGTGTGTCCGCTTCAAGTTTAACTTCCCATCAGTTAGCTGGAGACAAAAGTTGCTGTCATCTGCACAGCCCTGCAGGATGGAATTGTTGTTGTACTTAAATGTGCATTTGAATTCTAGACAGCCTTTCCCCCAGTGAATAAACCCATCAGGTGATGCCCCTATTTCAGGAAATGAGGAATTTCTTCTAAACTGTAGATCACGGCTGGGCTGAGCACAGACACCCAGAGGCAGAGATTGGCAAGCTCGGGTGGCAGTTGCTCATCGGCGCTGAAGTCTACGTCTAGAGGAAAAAATAGAGCACATATTAGTAAGGCTGTAAAGTGTGCCTCCATTTTTTTCCCGAGAGCAGCTGCTGGCTCCTTTTATATCTCCTCGTCACCCCTGTGAGGGTAGATTAGCGCCGCGGCAATGATTGGGCACCAGCCGTGCTGAATTTCGGTGGTCCAAAAATTCAGCTTGCAGCCACGCGCACTCTGGCTGTCCAAAACAAAAGGGGTCCTGAACTGGCACTGTCCGGTCAGCACCCTACTTACAGTCGTGCGAGGAGCATTGTGTTTCTTCGGTGCGCGGGCTGCTGGCCCACCATCACAAAACCAACATCGCTCCACTTAAAGGTTCCCATGCTGGGATGCTGTCAGTGTGACATAGGTCTGCCTTGCTTCTTCCTTGTTGTCTATCCCCCGTCTGATGGCAGCTGAGGCTACTGTTTTTTTTGGGATAGCTGGTCTGGTAACACTGGTGGGCACAACAGCATGGATAGTAGAAGCTGTTATTTTTCTTGCTCTTGATGTGTACCAGGCAGGTTATCGATGTTGCTATCTCGTCTGAGCTTCCACCATAGCCACCTGTGTCTCTGTTACCACTACCACATGTGTGAGGCCCTCACAGTGCTGGAGCAGGACAGACAGTTCACATCCATCCTTTCCTGGGTCACGAAGGTGTAGTAAGGACTTTTGCACTACACATGGCTAACAGGGTTTGCATAAGGTTGGTAGTAGTTCTCCATTCCAGAAAGATAAACAGTCTTGCTGTGAGTGTGCAAAATCTAAAGTAGGCGTGACAGGTCCAAATGTGTGGGCTTGTGCCCACATGGACTCGTGCAGCCAACATAAGTCTGTATCCCTGACTTTCTTCTCTCTCCACTGATGCACTTGTCAAGTGCCTTCTATTTAGCTGTGCCAGGGGAGAAGTCGATCTTGTACCCCACCTCTGCTTTGACCTTGTCCACACTAGTGGTCATCATTCCAGGCTGGAACAGCAGTGACTATCTTGGTCCCCCGTATCTGGACTGCTACTTAAATTTATACAAGAGACCCCCAACATGTGTGTAAGACTCTGCTATGCCAGCCATGCATGTGCAGTATGCACATTCCACTTGGCCACTGGAAATGAGGCTCACCCATGGCTTGAGTGGAGGTTCATGGAGTCATTAAGAGTGCAAACCCTAAGACATAAATAACAATAAAATAAGAATAAAATGAATAATAATAAACCACAATCAAAATAGCCTCCACATTTACACTAATCATCAGAACAGAATCTAGTCCAAAACAGTGCAGAAAGAACAGCAGCAGCAGCAAGTGTTTTGCCTGGAAGGCACACTTAGTGAAAGTAAACAACTTAACCAAAATGTAGCCTAAGTGAAAGACAAATTGTGGTGATTACCTACCTTTGTGCGAACAATGGTTTTCTGGTCATTGACTCTGAAAATCTGCAGGTCCTGCACCCATCCATTAGTAACATGAAGGTGGGCCTTGAGAGATTTATAATTTCTGAACTGCTTGAATGTGTAAGCACTCACACCACAAACAAGGTAAGAAAACACATCTGGAAATGTTATTTGCAGTAGCTCGTTGAGATCACCCATCCACTCTTTTTGTTTTTCTAGTAAAAAATGTGAAACGGCCTAAATGTGGTGAGGCCAATCATATGCTATCCTTTCCAGCTGGAAAGCATCTTGAAATGGAGCACCTCAGTAAATCCTCAGTAACTTGACACTTTAAATGCATTAAATTTTATAAAATACAATGTAGGTTAGAATGTAAAAAACGACCCTACTGGACATTTACTGCAGGAGGAGAAAAGAAAGGTAAATCAAAGTTTATTTTATATTGTCTAAGGTGGTCATGGAATTTTTATTTATTCTCAGACCATAGGAGAAAAATGAAATATTTACAGTTAAATTCTTAAAAAGCCAAGGGTGAATTTCTTTCAGAAAATAGAGCTTCTCTCTCTAAAATCCCTATTTCAGATTCTTCTTTCATATTTGGGAATATTACCTGGGTTTACTGCTGGTCTGTTTAGAACAGCCCAACATTTTTTACTTAAACTATTGCTTTGTGTTTTTTGCAGTGTTTTGTGTCATATCATATTGGAGAATTTGGATACTGGATGTAACATTACACTCTGTTACACTCATGCCATCATGAACAATTCTAATTGGTTTTGACATGAGATGTGACAATAAATTTTAAATTGAGAGATGTGCTAGTGGACATATTCCATATTTTCAGTTACCAAATTAAATTAAATTAAATTAAATTAAATTAAATTAAATTAAATTAAATTAAATTAAATTAAATTAAATTAAATTAAAAGAGACACAATAAGAGTTGCTCAAAGCAGTTGGAATAGTTGCATGTTTGCACCTTGTTATAATAAGTTAGTGATGATTAAGACCAAATTTAACAATCACTGATCATCCAATGTACTCATCCAATGCCAGCAATTGAAACACCTAATTAACATACAGGTGTCCTGATTCATAATGGTCAAACATAAAATGCCCTGGCTCATTTAGTAAATGTGATGAATACCAGCACTTCCTCACAAAATCCATGATCAGCTGATTGATAGCCACTAGGTGCCCGACACATGAGTGTCTAGCGTCTGGCTCCTAAATGACCTCATTACAATATACAGTCAGGTCCATAAGTATATAGACTGTGACACAATTTTAGTAATTTGCCTCTGTACACCACCACAATGGACTTGAAATGAAGCAATCAACTGTATTTGAAGTGTAGACTTTCAGTTTTAATTCAAAGGGTTAACACAAATATTGCATTAATAATAGTTAATAACTGTTTAGGAATGATATCCAATTTTTACATAGTCCCTCCATTTTCACAGGCTCAAAAGTAATTTGACAAACTAACAATTATTAATGTAAAGATTATTTTTAATACTTAGATGGAAATATTTTGCAGTCAATGACTGCATAAAGTCTGTAGCCAAAAGATATCTCCAGATGCTGAGTTTCCTCCCTTGAGGTGCTTTGCCAGGCGTTTACTGCAGCCGCTTTCAGTTGCTGCTCGTTTGTATGTCTTTCTGCCTTCAGTTTTGTCTTCAGTAAGTGGAAAGCATGTTGAATTGGGTTGAGATCAGGTGACTGACTCAGCAATTCAAGATAGTACATTTCTTTGCCTTAAGAAGCTCTTGGGTTGCTTTCATGCTATGTTTTGGGTCATTATCCATCTGTACTGTGAAGTTTTGCAGTATGTGACTGAATGTGAGCAGAAAGTATATCTCTATACACTTCAGAATTCATACTGCTACTTCTATCCTGCAGTCACATCATCAATAAACACCAATGACCCAGTTTCTTTGGGAGCCATACGTGCCCATGCCATAACACTTCCTCCACCATGTTTGACAGATGATGTGGTATGCGCTGGCTCATGGACCCTTCCTTTCCTTCTCCATACTCTTCTCTTCCCATCATTCTGGTACAAGTTAATCTTGGTTTATCTGTCCAAAAATTCTTCTTCCAGAATTTTTTGTTTTTTATGCTTTCTAGCAAAGTCTAATCTTGATTGTTTACTTTAGCATTGATATGCCTACCTCAAACTCAACACTTGGAAACAACTCCAGACCTTTTATCTGCTTGTCATGAAATAATAAGGCCCATGAAACTGGATATCAGTCAATTGTCCGATTACTTCTGAGCTTGTGAAAATGGAGGTACTATGTAAAAAAATGGTTAATGAAAGTTTTTTTTGTTAAAGTACTTGTATTAAAGCTGAAAGTCTACACTTCATATATTGATTGCTTTATTTCAAATCCATTGTGGTGGTGTACAGAGGCAAAAATACGAAAATTGTGTCACTGTCCTTACTGTATGTCCTTAATTTATATACCTATCAGTGCAATTGTATATGGTCAACTGGTTGATAACCATTAGGAGCCAGACACTTGTGTCTGCAAAAAGAAGAATAAACAAAACAGTGTTTAAACATATTTTTAGTTAGCAGCAAAAACGTCTCCAGGTTACGTATGTAACCCTGGTTCCCCGAGGGAACGAGACGCTGCGTCACGAAACGCTATGGGA
>CM074980.1:12231423-12243605 GCA_037576825.1 Pangasius krempfi
CATCAGAAAATCAACCACTCTAAGGCACTGAATCCAAATACTTTCACCTGAGGGTCTTAACAACATAGTCTGGTTTGATGTGCAGCTGCATATGGGATGCAGAGCTTAAGAGGGCAACCGCCAACTGAAGCCAGAATCATATATCAACTGCCAGAATGGTCAGAAGTACGTAACGCTGTCATTCAATTAATGCCCAAAAAACCATAAAGATGCTAATAAAAAAAACAAAGCGAGGGGGATTTACGTTTGAGCAGCCAGGGAACTCGCTGTGTCCTGTCAATTCGTTGGCAACCCAATCTTTGAGCATGCTTTCCACTGCATCCATGTGTTGCTGCGTCTGTGTGTTGCTTGGCAACCATTTTGCTAAGTGTTGCTGAAGAATTACACTGCTTGGTGGAAGAATGTTATCAATAAATTATTGCATTTTTGTTGCTGTGTGTTTATTTTCTGAAATCTTGCCAGGAATATGTAGTAACCATTTTACACAAGCAATAACCCCTCATGACGCATTGTTTTCCAGTGATTTTAAAACAACTAAGGGGGTTTTAGGCACTCTGCTCTGCATCGTGCCTAACAACACTCCTTACCTGTTCTAAAATCACTGTACACCCTGGCTTTTTGGGGCTTACTGCTTTATTCTCAAATCCAACTTGTAAAAGCTGGATGGATAGAGGACAAAATCAACTGATCCTGGCACTATAATTAAAACAATATGAATCAAGGGACTGCACACAACATCTACTACTAAACTACTTGTTGCTGGAAATGTAACTCACACTTACCAGTTGCAAGTAGCAGATTCGCCTACAAATGAATGCAGGTACACTATACCCTCAGCACACGGCACACAACAAAGAAAATGCTGGCACCAGAAAAAGTTTTAGGAAAAACAAGGCCAAAATAGGAACTTCCGTGGAGCAAACCCTGACATCTCCATCTCGGGGTTTAAATGCCTCACCTCCTGCACCATCAGCCAATCTCCAACCGCAAGGTAATGGGTAATGCCAAAACCTATGTAATCACGTTCTTTTTTTGTAGTAAACTCGAGCAGGCTAATAAACCTACTCTCACCTCCATATCTCTGTGCTTACAGTATAACTATCTAACAATTAATTTTAGCAATTTACGAACAGCTTAAAGAACAACGTATGTTACATATGAGCCAGTTTTGCAAGTATTTCCCAAACCCCTTCAACAAATACAGAAAAAAAGAATAAATGGGAGCATATTGCAAAGACCATAAGTGTCTGCATTGTCGTTAAAGATCTGGTACTTAGATCAGGAAAAAAATGACTTCTCAAAGTTTGTCAAAAAGAAAAGGGGGGGCAGACCTGAGAAAAGAGAGGGCTAAGACTGGTGGAGGGCAGTTACTTATACCATACTAGGCCCAACAGCAATGGAAGGGATCTCTGGAGGGGTAGAAGTATGCTTAAATGAGTTCCCATCTACCCCACTACAACCTGTGCAAGTCCCAGTCAAAGGGATACACTTGAGCAGGCCACGGCAAAAATACCTGTGGATATACAACCGATCCAGTCGTAACCAGTTACAGATAAAGACTGTCAGTGTTATGGCTGGCCTGACCACTAGAGGTCCCCCTTGAGTCTTTTTGTTAGTTCCTTTTTATTAGCGTCTGTAATTAAGTTCATTGTTTTCACCTGTGTCTGGGTTCCTAAGTGTGTATTTATGTTGCCCTATGCCTCAGTTCTTTGCTCATTGTTTCTCTTGCCCTGACCAACCCCTAGTCATTTTCTGACTGGTCTGGTTTGGATTAATCTACAAGCTGCCTGTTTTTGGGTATGGTAACTTGTTTTGTTTTTGCCAAATTTAACCTTCTGGAATTACTCTGGTTTTTTGAAAATCTTGAGACTTTTGTATTTTTGTTTGTTATCCAGTTTTGACCTTGCTATGACTATTGGGTTTTTGGACTCTTGAGGTAAAGAAAAAAGAATGGAAACATGCTGAAATTAATGAGAGAGAAATTGAAGTGCTGGAAAAGTCAAGAAACGAAGCCAGGACTGTTAACCAGACTATGTGGTCCATTTGCTGTTTTCAGACCTGGTGTGCTGTGAAAAATCTGGCTATTGATTTTAAAACAATGACCAAAATGGACCTGAACCAGGTTCTCCATCAGTTTTATGCCACTGTAAAAAAAAAAAAAAAAAAAAAAATAAAGTGAAAGGTGGACTCAGCAGTTATGTTGACCTAGGTGCGGGGCTTAACTGGTACATCAATGATCCATCAATCAGCTGTTCCTGGTGTCTGTTGAAAGATCCTGAGTTTATCATTAGCAACAACGTTTTCGTTGGAGTGGTGAAAAAAAATATGCTGAGAAGGACATGACATCAGAAAATCAACCACTCTAAGGCACTGAATCCAAATACTTTCACCTGAGGGTCTTAACAACATAGTCTGGTTTGCATTAATCTACAAGCTGCCTGTTTTTGGGTATGGTAACTTGTTTTGTTTTTGCCAAATTTAACCTTCTGGAATTACTCTGGTTTTTTGAAAATCTTGACTTTTGTATTTTTGTTTGTTATCCAGTTTTGACCTTGCTATGTCTATTGGATTTTTGGACTCTTGAGGTGTGTGTTTTTTTTTTTTTTGTTGTTTTTTTGTAACCATTAAACCTGCTTGGATTTACTTTTTTGGATTTTTTTTTGGAATTCTCCTTTGGCTCTCTCTCCCATTTTGAAGATCACCTTTTTAAAAAAGCTTCCAACATTTTACCCTGAGCTCCTTTACCCTCTGGGTTTCTGCATTTGGGTCCACTACTTTGCTAGTGCTTCCCCAAGGGTAAAGCATCACTCTCTCACCCCAGAGTCCCGCTCCTGACAGAAATACTGAGCCAAACATGGACCCAGTAGTATCAGCCAGCGCACAAGACCTGCATAACATATTGGCTCATTAGGGGGCTGCATGGCCAGAGCCAGCTGGGAAGTCCGCAGTTCTTTCTGTACCAGCTACTGAGCCTTTGTGGAGGAGTTACAAGGTTGGGAGGCCTCAAAAAGACTGTCCATCCAGCAAGGCAAATGTAGTGTGGCAGACTATGCTATCCAGTTCCGGACTGTTGCAGCAACTAGCGGCTGGGACCAAGAGGCCTTCCATTGTGCGTTTCCAGAACGGACTTTCAGAGGCTATCCAAGATGAGCTTGCTACCAGGGATCCCGCTAACACTCTCGAGACACTGATCGATATGGCAATCCGCCTGAGTGAGAGCGGTCCCGTACATCCACCACCACTTCTCCTGCACTCCTCGGGCCTCAAGCTTCTCACGAAACCCCAGAGCCGATGCAGTTGGGAGGCACCAGGTTGTCACCTGCTGAACGTGACCACCGCATGAGGGAGAGGTGCTGCCTTTACTGTGGTCAACCTGGACATTTCCGAGTCTCCTGCCCTGAGCTTCTGGGAAAAGCTCTGTCCTGTGCAGACAGGGGAGATCTGTGATGGGAGTTACCCAACATTCTCCCCTGACTGACACTGGTTTACTACATAAGTGGTCCAAGGAAGGACAACCAGTGAATTGGCGACAGGGTCATGGGTACCTAAGACTCAGTGATGTGCATGCGGAGCGACAAAAATGATAGTGCTAGCTACAGACTGTAGGTGAACCTGCCCATTTGAGCACAAATCAAAGTCAAAACATGTCATCAAGCTAAAACTAACATCTCCATTTTGTCTACAAAATACCAATATTCAGGGGAAATGCTCATGTATAAATCATGTTACTGTGCTTGTTGCACAGTTCCATGCTGCATCACATGACCACAGCTCATTCCTTCAACTCAAATAAGGCTAAATGAAAATGTGATCATCGGACATTTTAAAACATGAAGTTAATCTAAAGAAAGATTCTTAACAGTTTAAGGGGGGGAAGATGACTTTCAAAACAGATGCAAAATTGTGCAATGGATGCCAAAAAAAAAATAAATAAATTTGTGCAAAGTAATGAAGTGCAACTCATGCAAAAAACAATTCCAGGGAGATAGATAACCATGGTGAAAATAATAATTGCACTATGTTTTTAAAATTCTGTTTCAGCTTCAGTCAGGAAGGGGTCTATGCTTTTCACTCCCATTTATCTCTTCAGCAGCACCTGGACATAAGCTTTTTTTTGTTTTGTCAAATATAGGATTGTATAAATCAAATAGGATCAGAAATTAATGAAATGATTTTACTAATGCTGGTTACTAAAGCAACAGTTGGAATTCAAGGTAAAATATAAATAGTAACTGTAAAACCGAGTAGAACGGACTCATCTTATTTAGGATAGCGTTGCTGGCAGCAGAATGACACTAACTATGATGACATTGAGAAAAGTGAGGGCATTGTCAATTGATTTTCATTTTTTAACTCAGAAAAATTAAGTTTACCTAGCAGTTATATAAAATGTTATTTTTATTTAAACTTAAGCTTTAAGTTACTGTTAATTTACTATTTCACAAAACTTTAAGGCAAGCAGGGTTTTTTTTTTTTGATGGGTTAGATGGGTTCTAATAACATGGCTATTGAGTGTACACTGTGATTAATAATCCAAACAGCATTGATGTGCCTGATAAATGTGTATTAATGCAACATGCTACTGATTGTGCTGAGAATGGTTCACTACCCAGCAAGAGTCATTAAGTGAAACCTATAAAGTGCACTCTTAAAAATAGGTGTGTTAAGTACAATGCAGGTGCACCTAAAAAAAATAAAAAAGGTAACTGTGTATATTCAACCTTTTGTTAAAACTTTGCATTGTGTTATGCAAAGCATGTATGTTTCATCATTTTTACAGTACAACTGTGGACGTGTATGTTCTGCCTGGAGATGGAGCAAGAAGTATCTTTCAGATCTCGGCTCTGACCACCATACTGTTTGCCACAAAAGAAGTTTTGTGCATCCTCTCACCAGGACCCACACTAGAGAAGGCATGGCAAAAAATTTAAGGTTCATGTGTGGTGACATAAAACGCATACAAAACCAAAACACAAAGCTTCTGAAAGAATACTTAAAGGTTACAGAGTGGGAACCCCTAAATTTTCTCAGATTTTATTTAAAAATATATTTGAATAGTGTTTTTGTCAAGCTGTTATAAAAACATGTAAAACATTCTTTTGAGTATGCATTTTTCCTAAACTGAGTGAAATTCTACAGACAAGCACTCTGACTCTTATTAGGTTATTGATTTAAAACAGAACCATTACTAATTGCTTGTCAAATGTTTGTGCAAAATTTACACTTGGAGTGTACCTTTTGTGATTTTACAAATCTAAATGCTTGAGTTTTATTCAGTTTATTATTTGTAAACTTGTATAGTATTATTGTCCAAGTAGCAGGACTATGCCTGCATTTTGATATACAAGTGTACTTTGTAACTGTTTGGAGTACAAACTAGGGATTGAGGGATTCCTTTCTTTTGGTATTCTTACATAGTCAAGATGATCTCACTTTAAGTCTGTATAGAGCATTTATTGTGCTTTGAGTTATGCGCTATGTGATATACTATTTCATAGAGCTGAAATACCATCACTTTACCCAAAGTCTGTAAAGAGAGTGTGGCAGCAGGGCTGTGGTTGAGCATCAGCTGTGGATGGACAGTGGGCGGGTTGAACTGGCAGGTAACATGATGATTCTTACTTGTATGTAATCATTTTGAGGTTACATATGTTCTTTGTTTGTCTTTTAGGAAACAAAATGCCATGAACCTGAGAGAGCAGGACTGACCTGACAGAGTTTGGTCCATCAGACACACGTGTGTGTATTTGGAGCAACAGACAATAAATTGTAGTGCTACAATGGGTCGGCCAGACTCTGGCGGAACAGTGACAATGATTCCGGGTCCTGAAACTCACTGAGGTTGGCTGCCTCTTTATCTTCGCACAGCAGCTCAAAGACTCTTGTCTGTGGAGGATGCTGGCTGAGGAGTGGGATACCTAGAGTGGGTCCAGTGCCATCCAACCAGATTCCCTGGACGAAGCCATTCAGCTAGCGGAGGATTGCCTGGCAGTGGCAGGTGGCTCTCCTTTGTGTCTTCTCTTCTTTCTCTCTTCTCCCTCTGGTTCCAGCTCCCCATGACTGATGTGCCAGGAACTTGAAACCGCCCCGCACCGCGAATCCGGTTTCCTACTTTTCTCCCCCTCCCATTCCTCCTTTGTGATGGCTCCCTCTCTCTTCACACAGGTAAAAACTTCCATGCCCTCTAGGACCAGGGAAAAGCCGAGACAGTTTTGCTGGCACAGCAGGGAAGGCAGACATTTCCAGGACCAGCTTTTCCTCATGGAAGTGGGAACACTGATCCGGATCCCTGACGTGCCGCAGGCCTCCCCCGATCGAGCAGGAATGTACCGCATGTCAGTGAGTATACAAAAGAGTACACATCAGACCTCGGTGGTCTTGATAGTCCTTGCCTCACTCATCCACTAATTCTTGGGACAAATTGGCCAGAGGTCCAGGCGTTCCAATGAGAAACATTTGCAGTTGGGTCCTGCAGTAGTGAGGCACTGTGCAAATGTGCACAGAGTTGGCTGGGGAGGCAATGCTGGGACTGCTGGTTTCACCTCTGCATCATCACTTTGTGCTAGTTTTAGTCTACTATGTAGTGTGTTACCTGGAACCAGTAACTCTTCACAACATCTCAGCACACAGCGTTGCGGAGGCACTCTGAGTTATCTCCCAAGTAGGGTTCCTGAAAGAGAACCTGACTGACCAGGGCAATTCTTTCATGTCGTGCTCTCTTCAAACTGTATGAATTATTAGGGATTAAATTGATTTGAAGCAATGTTTACCACTGGCAAACGGATGGGCTGGGTGAACAGTTCAGTCAAACCCTAGAAAACATGATTAGTAAGATTGTTCTTGATGACGGTTGGATTTGGAATAAGTGGCTCGAACCCCTGTTATTTGCAGTATGAGAGGTCCCACAAGCTTCCATGGGGTTCTCCCCATTTGAATTACCCTAAAATTCAAAATTCATCATGTTCAGGACCTGAGATGCTACGACATGCTGAGGGAAGAGGATTATATGCGTGCTGTGGATTATACCCCACCAACAGGGTGGCAGAACTCCACAAATGGGCCTACAAGACCAGGGCACCCCCAGAAACCAGATGGACGCCCTGCTGTGTACCATCAAAAGGTGGCCGAGGTCACTGAGCGAATGGCAGTGGACAAGTTCCTGAGGTCCCTGCCACCAGAAGAACACAAGGCCATCAGTATGAGATCTCTTAGCAACCCCGAGGAGATGGTCGAGACACTGGAGTGTGCCCTAGCCACATTTGCAACTGGCAAAGGAGAGCAGAGAGAGTGCTTCCCCGGACCCAAATCCTCCACCAGCATCAGGGCCCTGGTAGCAGCGGAGAGAGGGGGGCCCAGAGGAGCTGCCCCGACTATGCCAACAGACCCTGGCTAGCTGGCGCTGTCCACACCTGCTCCTAGCCCCCATCGCAAAGCCCAAGACTGCGTTCAGCACCCTGAGTGGCCACTAGCAGCACCAGGTTCTCATCTTCGGGCTCCACAGAGCATTCACGATGTTCCAGTGGCTCCTGGACTTTGTCCTGCGACCACACCGGCAGTTTGCAGCAACCTACTTGGACGATGTCATGGTCTACTCACCCACGTGGTCAGACCACCTACACCATCTCAGGGAGGTTCTGATTGATCTCTGAAGGGCCAAATTAAAACCCCAAGAGCAAAGGATTGAGGCGGTCAAAGAATACCCACGACCCACTTCCAAGCAACAGGTACATACCTTCTCAAGTAAGCCAAGTATCAAGTGCTCACAAGCTCGCTGGTGATAAAGAATCCAGCTTTTGATCGGCTCTTCACTGGGCACTGTACTCTCTCAGACCTTCAATGGGAAAGAACTGGTCTTGTGAGTAGAAGACTGACCCTCATAGAATGACGGTAGACCACCGTGGAATGAGAAGCCCTGGCCATAAATTGGGCCATCGAGGTGTTACCTCTCAGGCAGACACTTTACCCTGGTCACAGACCATGCCCCTCTGCAATGAATGGCAAAATCAGCAGGGTGAGCAGCTTTTGTCTCCCTGACTATGCTGATTCTTTCTACTCTTTTTCTTGCAGACCAGAGCAGCAACAGCAATGCTCTCCCCCTGCAACATGCTGAGAGCCCTCACCCCCATCACCCACAGGAGACTCTCAGACCACACCCCGCCACCGCACCATGCTACCGGCCCGTGCCGCTCCACCCCACCCACAGCACCCACTACCTTGCTCCACTCTAACCCATCCAGCACAGCCCAATTCTCCTGGAGACATCGTCCCACACCCCTTCTGCACTCCGATCCTCCCCTCACCTAAAGAAATAAACACCTTGTTTATCACCAGCTCTTCTTCTGTCTGTGTCTGTGTTCTGCCTGCCGCTTCTGCGAGTCACTATAGTGGACCTTAGAAAAGTCAGTCAAAAAGTGGCTCACTTTTATTCGACACAGGATTTAACCAAGGGGTATTGGCGGAGTCCTTTACTCCAATATCCTGAGAAAAAAACATCCTTTTCCACTCTGTTTTGTCACAGGTGGGACAACCTGTCAGGACATGTCTGGAAAACATTTCTTTAGTTGCATTGTGGACAAAATTTAAATTAAGAATTGAAATCATAAAACAGGCAATTTCAGAAAAAAGGTACATGACAGGAAAATTTCAAGGTGATTTTTCAAGTTCAGCAGCCCTAATTCCATATGATACACCCAAAAAATTTCAAGTAGCAAAATGTTGTCTAGTGTAATGACACTAAAGTACATGACGAAATGGAAATGCTAAATTGCTTTAATAAGCAATTTTGTCTCATCAGCTCTTGCCAAAACACTAGAACTTTCAAAGGAATTAAAAAAAATTTAAACAATTAAAGAAACATTTATATAGCAATTATATTTTACATGACTGGCTTTAGAAAATACCATAGCACAACTGCTGCTATAAAATTAGGTAAGAATATTAAACTTCAAAAGTCCCAAGGATGTGAGCAGACGGCTTCATACGAATGCTTCCTTCAGCTCTTCCAGAGGGTATCTGATCACCCTCCTGAGGGCAAGGAGATCGGTGGCACTCTTCACCCTGAAGCAGGGGAGCCTAGGCACTGCTGAATGTTTTGAACTTCCGCACGTTAGCCACTGGAAGCTGCTGGAATGAACTGGCTCTCAAAGCAGTGTATTATCAGGGGCGCAACTCCGATATCCTCACCAAGCTGGCCTGTCGGGATGACCAAGCCACCCTCGATTCCCTTATCGAAACTTCTATTCATTTTGATGTCATGCTTTGGAACCATGGAAGAATCAAAGCCACAACCATCCCGATTGCTGAAATCCACACCACAGAACCCATGTAACTCGGCCAAGCTAACTCCTATGGAACGTTAGAGTCGTCAGAACAAGAAATTGTGCTTTTACTGTGGCAGCCCTCACAATCAAGTAGCACACTGCTCCTCTAAGCGATCTACCAAGGTACCACAGCTGAATAATGAGTGAACACCTTCCACTTCTTGCTCCCACACAGTGAGTCACTCCAAACTCTTCTCTCATCAGAATTTTGCACTCCCCATTCAGATCACACACTCAGAGAAAGTCAGTCATGTTACAGTGCTGATTGACTCTGGTGCCATTGGAAACGTCATATACAGAAACTGTCATGTTCACGTTCATCAGTTTACTGATCACACACCTAAACTCCATCACTAATCACAACCACACAGTGTATATAAGGACTCACACCAACCAGTCATTGCGACGTATAGACTCTGTGTTCTCGTACCAGTTGTTATCAAGCTTTGTATTTAGTTAGTCTCTTCTGGTTTTGATCTCGTTTCTGGTTTTCACATTTTTGCTCAATGTCTAGTCCTGTTTATGCTGATCGTACCTCACCTGACCTTTGCCTGTTCTCTGACCTAGTTTCGTCACACGTTTTGGACCTGTCTTTAAAAACTAAAATGATGGTCTTTGAGACATGATGCACATCTCTCAACTGGACCTCTTACCATACGCTCGATAATCCTCTGGTATATTTTTATCGATTAAAGATATAATTGGCATGCTGCCTATGTATTTATCAGCTTATTTTAACTTCACTGACAATTTAAAATATACCATGCTCTCGCAGGACCTCTTAACACTCAGCGTGAAGAATCCCTCTGAGTTTAGGAGGAACGCTTTCACTGTTGCTGCACCTACAACCTGGAACAATCTTCAGAAAGATTTGAAGCTACATTCATTCATTTTTCTTAATGACTTTAAATACAGAGTCACTGAAAATGTAACTAATACCATGTCACTGTCAATGTTTTAACACACAAATATACAACCCTGTTTAATTTTGTTTCTTACTCTATGCAAGTGTGGTACTGTTTCCTTTCTGTATTTTACTCAGATATAGATATAGATATATCTTGTTGTTTATTTTTTTGTATGTGTGTAATGGGGTGTGTGTAATTCTCTCACAAAAGAGGTATTGCTAAGCTCAACAGACTTCCTGTTTAAATAATGGTTAAATAAAATAAAGAAAACTGCTAATGGCTAGCTTGTTAACTTATCTGCTGCTCTGGGTGGAGGGTATCAATGGGCTAGCAGGACTAGCCCCTGTAGGACTAAGTGTAAAATTGTAATACTTAATCCACTGCTCTCCTAAAACCATGCATGGAAATGGGTGCAGTTGAAGGATAAATGTGTGTATTCATTTTACATAATGCTTAATACTTTACTAATATTTACTACTTAAATATTTGACTCCAATATTAGTTACCTTAATAATCTGACTCCAATTTACTAGGTTTACTTAATGTAACTGATTCCAGACAATAACCTTTTACTTAGTGTTGCAAGATTAAGAGTGTAATATACTCAGCCTTATACTAAGCTTTTACTGGAATGTTACTGCATCAGAGATCTTTATACAGTACATTAATTGTCAAAGAAAACAAATAGTACATTTAATTTAAACTAAATTTAAAGTTAAAATTTAAATTTTAACTTTATTAGCCTTTCTGATTAGCTTGTCAGAGGTCTGTTTCAAATGTGTCTAATATACCATTACTTTACAGATAAAACACAGTTACAATGTTTATTATAGACTACAAAATATGTAAAAGAATAAGTAAATGTGGAAAATTACAATAGAATGAATGGATGGACCCATGTTCGCTAGCAAACGATTCTGATGCGAATTCATCTGCAAGAGAGCAGACTGAAGATTCTCCTTTGAGATTGGATAGTAAAAGTCTCCCCTCAAATCCCCTCCAAGCACCTTTAATTATATTCCTGAATCTCTGTGAAGTTAATAGTTACATTCAAAGACCAGTTTTTAAAGTGGGACCCACCTTGCACATTTAACACCAGGACTGGTTTGTATATTTTACAACACAATGAGTTTGCTCCTGAGCTAATCACTCCAGGGTTCTGGTTTGGACTATAAACACAAGACTCCCAGACCTAATAGAGTGATGATAATTATCAGTTGACTGGAGGGGAGCTTTGAGCTTTCCAGATGGCTTTCCAGATATTTGTGAGGATGTAACACACCGCATAATATAAAATTGGAAGAATATAAAGACATTCCGAAATTGTTATTTAGATTAGATATAATGACCAGATTTAATTAATGTCTTAAAGTAAAAAAAAAAAAAAAAAAAGTCAGATTTCATCTTTGGCATCTACGTCACCTTATCTGCAATTAAATGTTTTAAAGAGGATTATTTTGGATTTTTGTAAGAACAAGTGCAACAGCACTTACAAAAGTGAACAGCCATATGAAAACACACAGACTGTATGAAGCACTGTGAGCTTGGTGTAATGAGCCCACCACCACAGATTCATGCAGCCTATCAGTGACAGTAGTGTCAGGTTATTAAACAGCATGACATCCCTACATTTGATCTCCATTTGGGCTAATATCTTTCAGCCTGCTTTGATGAAGTAACTAAAGGTTAGGCTCAGCACATGCTGTCTAATTGTATGTAGTTGTATGTGTGCAGCTCCATGTCTGCCTTTGCTTATGTGTATATGTGTAATAATTTGCCCCGATATTGTATACATTTAACAATCACCTTATCCAGAGTGATTTACAAATTATTATTGTTATTATTATTATTATTATTATTATTATTATTATTATTATACATGTATGAGAGGAGCAGGACAGTGGTGAGGTGTGCTGTAGGTCAGACAGAGGAGTTCAAAGTGGAGGTGGGACTG
>CM074980.1:12243705-12266209 GCA_037576825.1 Pangasius krempfi
GATAGGTGGAGAGTGATGATTCGCTGTGGCAACCCCTGAAGGGAAAAGCCGAAAGAAGAAGAAGAAGAAGAAGAAGACAGTTATAGAGTGTCTACTCAGCCAGTCAGCCAAAAGATGACTTTTTTCATCAACAAAACTTTTCTTCTCACAGAACTACAGCTTGCTAGATGTTTTTTTTTATTTTTTGCATTATTCTGTGTAAACTCTATAGATGATTGTGCACGAAAATCTCTACACTTGAAATATGTTAAACCTGCTCCTTTGGCAGCAACATGGTCAAAGTCACTGATATCACATTTTTTCACCATTCTCATGGTTGATGTGAACTGAAGCTCTTGACCTGTATCTGCATGATTTTATGTACTGCACTACTACCACATGATTGGCTGATTGGATAATTGCATGAATGTGTAGGTCTTCCTAATAAAGTAGTCAGTGAGTGCAAATATTTTAATTAACTTGCCTCCTGCTTCCCATTTCTCAACCTCTAAACAGCTTTTTGACCCCCTCAGTTGATAATACAGCACCTCCTGTAGCCCACCCACCACACATTCTTCCAGACATTTCTGCTCTAACTATACAAGCTTGCTTGGCCAATCATTTTCCATTCTTCTTCACACACATTCTCTAACCAGATAACACACAATGCTGTCTTTAAATCAGGTCTCGAGACAAAGGGAGTCATGGCAAAATCTCTTTTCAAAACACTTCCACTTTTTAGTAGTTTACTAGCTTGAGGCTGTAGATGAGAAGAACTTGCTGGAATCATTTTAAACACCCTTTTTTTCTCTCAAGCAATGCTGCAGTGGGCTTTTGATGACATCTGACCACCAGGGCAATAACTCACAAAGAAAAGTTCTTTGATGTGCATTAATATCAATCCATTATCCCTGGCCCAAGTTGAGCCCTATAGGCAGCAAAGCTAAGTAGTTGGTTTGTTACCAACATAAAGATGGACAGGCATTCTCCATGTGATTTTGATTTCTGTTAGCAACTTAAGAATTATTTACAATGGCATTGGAATATTTGCAATAAAAAGCACATTCTGTAGCCAGCAGCTGAGCAGCAAGACTGGCAGAAATAACCTTCCTAAAGGCTTCCTGGGCTTCCTAAAATAATCTGGACATTTCTCTCTGCCATACTTTTTTACAAGCCAGTGGTGGGTCTCCAACATTTGTAACATATCGTGTGGCTCAACAGGCTACACACAATAGGGCTTTGAGCTCATCACAGAAAACTATTAATGTGATGAGACACATTCCACTTTTGCATCATTGCTCCACCATGTCACTCGAGAGATGTGATTAAATCAATAAACCAACACAGGATAACTTGCTTATCGCCAGATCACTTAGGGATATTTTATATATATACACACTAAGTCCTCAACAGTTTAATATAGAGTTTAGAGATAAGATCATTAGTTGTGCTATGTCATGTAAGAATCCCAGTACTCAGAATCTAGTAGCAACAGATGCTGCATAGGAGTGTAAAAGAAACACACATATCTACTAAGAGCTAGACTACTTTGCAGAGCAGTTTCCTTCAGAAAGCAGATTTATGGACAAACATATGGATCACTCTGATGACACTATGCTATCATTTTAAGCTTTGCTGTGACTTCTCACATAAATTACAGGCCAGGACATTCCCGCATTCTCCCCATGGCATCTACAACTGATTAGTGTGTGGACACAGCTTCTCAGAGACAGGGATTAGGCTTGTCAACCTCTGGTTGGGACTTGACCTTCAGCAAAAACTTAGGCACATCTCAATTGAAACAAGTTTTGTTCTTTTGAAACGTCCATAGAAAACCTTGAAAAAAAATATTTGTCAGTTCATTTTG
This sequence comes from Pangasius krempfi, assembly GCA_037576825.1. Classification (NCBI taxonomy): domain Eukaryota; kingdom Metazoa; phylum Chordata; class Actinopteri; order Siluriformes; family Pangasiidae; genus Pangasius; species Pangasius krempfi. Next base: position 12,245,552 of record CM074980.1, read on the forward strand.
CTGATGATATTCATGCTGAGATTATTTAAGTAACATTAGGTGGCTCATCAAAGCAAATATTGTTCTTGGTAAAACCTGGTAAAACCTTTCACATACATTTTGTATGTCTCTACAGTGTATGCATATGACATTTTTATACTATTTACTATCTGAACCTATTAGGGTAATCACCATTTCACTATGGTACATAACCAACAACTTTAAACAATTACATTTGTGTGAGGAAAGCACATTCAGCTAGTAAACTAGCAAATAAGGAACTACTATCCTTATTAAACTAGGCAAAGTGCATTTTTAGGAATGTATTTGTTAAACTGGTTCCTTGTCTACTTAACATGCAAGCCTAGGCAAGTTTAGAAAGTTAATAAGATCATTTCTACATAGTTTTAGGTAAATATATTTGTGTTTTCTTAAAGTAGGAGGTGTCAAAGTATGTTATAGGCAGAAAACCCCAATTTTGGTCAAAATTAAATTTATCACCAGCCAAAGAAGAACCTGAAGCATTTTCCTAGGCCACTACACAATTATCAGTAGCCCATTCCTGTTGTATGCCAGAAATGTACATTTACAGTATTTAGCAGATCCCCTTATCTAAGTTTAGTTACAGAAAAGTATTATAGTCTACACTGATAAATGCATACTTATTCTAGTACAAATACACGATATGATCAAAAGTATATGGACACATGACCATCACAGTCATATGTGGGCCTTCCCCAAACTGTTGCCGCAAATTTTAAAGCACACAGTTGTGTAGAATGTCTTTGTTGCTGTAGCATTATGATTCCCTTCACTGGAACTACGTGGCCTAACCCAAACGGGGCAGCCGTGGCCTAATGGTTAGAGAGTTGGACTTGTAACCCGAAGGTGAACCTGAAGGTTGTGGGTTCGGGTCACAGGTCCAGCAGGGATTGTAGGTGGGGGGAGTGAATGACCAGTGCTCTCTTCCACTCTAAATACCATGACTGAGATGAGACCCTTGAGCAAGGCACCGAACCCCCAACTGCTCCCCAGGCGCCGCAAAAAAAAAAAAAAAAAAAGGCTGCCCACTGCTCCGGGGGTGTGCACTTGGATGGGTTAAAATACAGAGCACAAATTCCAAGTATGGATCACCATACTCATCCATACACATCACTTCACTTTCACCTGTCCCAGCAAGACAGTGCCCCTGTGCCATGTCCATAAAAACATGGTGTGCCAAAGTGGGTGTGAAAGAACTCAAGTGGCCTGCACAGATCCTTGACCTTAAGCCCACTGATCACTTTTGGGATGTATTGGAATGCTGACTGTCCTTATCCTACATCGGAGCCCAACCTCATTAATGCTTTTTTGGCTGAATGGACACAAATCCCCACAGACACATTCCAATATCTAGTGGAAAGCCTTCCCAAAAGAGTGGCCATATAATGTAGGTCAGGGTCCAAGAATATCATTAAGCTATACCAGTAATACCACCATAATTTTATTTCAGTCCAATCCTTGACATGTATTGCCTGTGATATCCCATTTTTCAAAACCCAGGTTTTTACTTGTACTGTAGAACTTAGCTAGTGTGAATATCAATGTGCCATGGGCCAGCCATTTTGGTCTTGAGGTGAGAATGGCTGTAGGGGTATTTAGCTTCCTTTCTCATTTTACAGTACTCTACCAAACTAACACACTTGTGTTAATGGTTGTAAGAATTCATTGTATTTTTTTATGTTCAAAACCTGTTGTCTATTTGTCAATAAAAAAATATTGTAGTTTCACGGGTTTTTTGGAGGGGCATCTGTAAGTTGCAGTGATTGTAGGAATGTGTCAGATAAAGGCATATTCATTTTGTTACTTTCAAAATTTTACCCACTGAGGCTATTTTTCATTGCTTATTTTTCATACTATGAAGTTAATACTATAAGGAAAATAACCTTTTTGACAGTTAATAATCAATTGTTTCTAGTAAAGACACTGGAAGTATTGCAAGTATTTAGGTAATGGCACAGGGAAAACAGTGAATGACTGATGACCTTGGAATGCTAATCTCTAGTCTATATAGTAAAGAAACTCAGTTACAGACACCCACAATCACTTCTTTGTATGAAAGTTGGGATGGATTTTTCTTTGTCTTCTCAATCAATTCTGTCATTATGTCTCTCTTTTGCTCTCTTGCTCTTGATCTGAATGCCTAAAGTGGTATTTCCCCCTAAAACGACATCAGACACAATAACGCTCTAAATAAAAATTATTTTGATTCCTGCAACTGAAATCACAGTTGTCTGAAATTATAGTCACACTGTCTGCAGTTCAGTTTCTTTTACTTGACAGTAACAGGCAGGGAGTGAATATTTCTTACGTGTCAAGATGATTCTTTGAATTTATACTTTATTAACAAACAAAATATAAAGTCAAAGAATACAAACTTGCTAAAAAAAAAAAAGCCTTTACTCATTAAAATAAATAAGCAAAGCTTCAGTCCTTAACTTTTCTAGCACCTATTAAAGGACAATTTAGCAGAGAGATGGTAAGAAAACCATTATCTTTACCCTGCCACGCATTTTAAATTACACAACTTAAAATGGCAGGAGTCACTAAGTAAGGAAGTCTACAACCAATTACAATTTTGAACCAATTACAAAATAAAAGGACAAAGAAATCTTACACACCAGCCCCTAATTGCTTTTGTATTCCAGAAAACTACTTATATAAAAGAGTGTTTGTGCTAGTTTTCTACCAAGTTTTCTAGTTTTCTACTTCTCACAAGACCTCTGTTGTCTGTAAAAGTTTGTAAAACTTGACCCATAATCAAAGAGTTTCGTACTCTTCTGGCAGGTACTCTTTGACCCAACATCTCCAAAATAAGTCTGCCATATACTGAACTTGATCTGCTTGATCAAAAACCCAAGTTGGTACAGATGGTTTGACCTTTACAGCAACAAGTGATTAGTGAGGGCCTCCACCTCATTTGTGTCATTCAAAACCTTAGTGATGTGGTGGCTGTTGATTATTGCCTCCACTTCACATACTGAAAACCCTCCTCATCCAAAGACTACTGTTTTACATAGAGTTGAGAACTTTAATTACAGTCCTTATCTGTCGTTCCCAAACTCCTCCATGGTGAGATTAAACAGTTGGGGGATTAAACAACCACTGAATACCTTTTGCCAGCATTGTGCTTGGAATCTTGTCATTGTCTAAGCTCTGTATGGCCTCTCTTAACTCTCTTTCTACCCCAATGAAATTAGCTTCATTATCAGCCCTAAGTGTCTGAACTTGACCTCTCCTAGAAATGAATCTGTGCAATGCATCAATGCATGAGTCTGTATCTAGTGAGCTGGCTACCTCAATGTGAAAAGCTCTTGGTGTAAGGCAAGTGAAGGTTACACCATACCTTTTAATCAAAGTCCTTCCTCTTTTGATTTGAAATGGGTCAAAATAATCTATGCCAACATTTGTGAAGGGTGGCTCATCTGGCAGAAGTCTGTTACGGGGGAGGTCAGCCATGAACTGATTGCCTGTAGTGCCACGCTGGCATTTACAAACTGTGTATTGAGACAGAACTTTTCTTATGGCAGTCTGTCCCTTAGGTATAAAGTATTTTTGCCATAATTTTGACAAAATGTGGTTATGGCCATTGTGACCCAGTTCCTCATGTATCTTAATATTAAATGTGAGATGTGATGGTCTTTTGCTAAAATAGCAGGGTGCTTGGACTCCTCAGGAATGGATGATTTGGTTAGCCTGCTACCCACGCGTAAAATGTCGTCGTGCAAAACTGGTGACAGCCTGTAGAGAGAGCTATTGCATCGTAATACTTTGCCCTGTTGGAGGGCTTTGATTTCCTCAGGAAACATAACTGTTTGGCTATAGCGGATAATCTCTGTCTCAGCCTCTTTAATATCATACGCAGATAACGAATTACCTGACAGTGAAGCTTTGAAGTTTTTCATATTTGTGTCAAGCTCAGTGTTTACTTTTGTAGTATCCATGTGCTTTTCTCTGAGGCAGTTTGACAACTCTTTTCTTTTTTCCACCCACACTTTCAACATGCCTTTAATTTTAAGGAACCAAGTAACAGCTTTTCTCAAACAGTACCTGCCTGAGTAGTGCAGAATGAGCTGGGAAGTATAGTTGAAATTACCAGTAGATAATGCATTGACCGAAACTTCTTTCACTTATGGATTATTGACTGGTGCCTTAAGAGCATGATCTAGCATTCTGGTGCTCTCTGCTAGCATCTCTGCTTTTGGCTTTGTCAAAAAGGATGGGCCAGTAATCCATGATTTTGCCTTAAAAAAAGCATCTATAGCAAGTCCTCTAGAGGCATTGTGAGCTGAGTTTGTTGAGGAATTGTGATACTTTTGAATGCTCTCTGATAGCAGAGATCCTGTTGGCTACAAATGTGCGAAATCTTGTAGTTTCATTGTTTAGATACAGTGCCTTGCAAAAGTATTTATACCCACTGAACTTTTCCACATTTGGTCACGTTACAACCACAAACAAAATCCCAATAAAATACATTTTTATGAGATAGACCAACACAAAGTGGCACATAATTGTGAAGTGGAAGGAAAATGATAAATGGTGTCCAATATTTTTTACAAATAAATATCTGAAAAGTGTGATGTGCATTTGTATTCAGCCCCCGTGAGTCAAATACTTTGTAGAACCACCTTTTGCTGCAATTACAGCAGCAAGTCTTTTGGGGTATGTCTGTACCAGCTTTGCACATCTAGAGAGTGAAATTTTTGCCCATTCTTCTTTGCAAAATAGCTCAAGCTCAGTCAGATTGGATGGAGAGCATCTGTGAACAGCAATTTTCAAGTCTCTCCACAGATTCTCAATTGGATTTAGGTCTGGACTTTGACTGGGCCATTCTAACACATGAATATGCTTTAATCTAAACCATTCCATTGTAGCTCTGGCTGTATGTTTAAAGGTTGTTGTCCTGCTGGAAGGTGAACCTCTGCCCCAGTCTCAAGTCTTTTGCAGACTTTAACAAGTTTTCATCTAAGATTACCCTGTATTTGGCTCCATCCATATTCCCATCAACTCTGACCAGCTTTCCTGTCCCTGCTGAAGAAAATGGTGTGTTCAGGGTGATGTGCAGTGTTAGGTTTCTGCCACACATAGCGTTTTGCATTTAGGCCAAAAAGTTCAATTTTGGTCTCATCTGACCAGAGCACCTTCTTCCACATGTTTGCTGTGTCCCCCACATGGCTTGTCGCAAACTGCAAATGGGACTTCTTATGGCTTTCTTTCAACAATGGCTTTCTTCTTACCACTCTTCCATAAAGGCCAGATTTGTGGAGTGCACGACTAATAGTTGTCCTGTGGACAGATTCTCCCACCTGAGCTGTGGATCTCTGCAGCTCCTCAAGAGTTACCATGGGCCTCTTGGCTGCTTCTCTGATTAATGCTCTCCTTGCCCAGTCTGTCAGTATAGGTGGACGGCCATGTCTTGGTAGGTGTGCAGTTGTGCCATACTCTTTCCATTTTCGGATGATGGATTGTACAGTGCTCCATGAGATGTTCAAGGCTTGGGACATTGCTTTATAACCTAACCCTGCTTTAAACTTCTCCACTCTATCCCTGGCCTGTCTGGTGTGTTCCTTGGTTTTCATGATGCTGTTTGTTCACTGACAAAACTCTGAGGGCTTCACAGAACAGCTGTATTTATACTGAGTGTTAAATTACACACAGGTGGACTCTATTTATTAATTAGGTGACTTCTGAAGGCAATTGGTTCCACTGGATTTTAGTTAGGGGTATCAGAGTAAAGGGGCATGTCACATTCTTCAGATAATTATTTGTAAAAAATTTTTGGATACCTTTTATCATTTTTCTTCCACTTCACAATTATGTGCCACTTTGTGTTGGTCTATCACATAAAATCCCAATAAAATACATTTTTGTTTGTGGTTGTAACGTGACAAAATGTGGAAAAGTTCAGTGGGTATGAATACTTTTGCAAGGCACTGTACTTCTGTACTGAAGTACTGTCTGTCCAGAAGACAGACTCCTGAAGTCGGTAAATTCACATGTCAGCATACTGTCCATTCTAGCAGCCATTGTAGCAGCAGTCAGCTCAAGTCGTGGAACAGTAACTGTTTTTTTGCAGCTACTCTAGCTTTGCCAATAATGAAAGCATAGTGCTTGTTGCCTCTCTGGTTCTCCATGAGAAAGTATGATACTTTGCCACAACCTTCCTCACTAGCATATGCAAATGATGGAGTTGTGCTGAGGTAACTTCATCAAAGTTTAGTGGCTTAATGTATATATCAATTTGGAAGTCATTTAACTGATCCAAACTAGCTCACCATAAGTTCCACTGTCGTGTGAGAGTTTCTGGAATACTGTCATCCAATCCATGTTTTGTTCCATGCAGCTCTTGCAGTATTTGCTTTACAGGAAGAATGACTGGAGATAGTATTTCAAGGGGATCATAAATGGAGCTAGCCATAGACAAAATCCCTCTACTTGTCAGAGGCCTCTCCTGTAGGACCACTTTGAACCTTGAGGTGTCTGTCTTCACACACCACTGAACTTCTAAGGCTCTTTCCACTGGTTACCTGTCCTTTTCCAGGTCCATATCTTTGACTGGCTTAGCCCTGTCCTCCTCAGATACAGATGCAAGCACAGAGCAACTGCTAGAAATCCACTCAGTCAAGGTGAACCCTCCTGATGCACACACAGCCTTTAGGTAATGCATCAGAGCAATAGCCTATTGTTCAGTAGATACAGACTTTACACAATTGTCTACATAGAAGTTTTTCAGAATTGTTTTGATCACATCTGTTTCGTAGTGTGCACTGTTGTTGTGTGCACATTATTGTAGTGCATAAATTGCACAATTTGGACACAATGTGGTACCAAATAAGTGCACGGTCATCCTATATTCCTCCATCTCCAGTGTAGTGTCCCCTTTTGACTACCAGAGAAATCTTAGCAGGTCTGAATCTTTTGCTGGAACTTTAACCTGATGATACGGCAACGGGCTCTTGTCTAAACCTCAGCAGTACACCAATAAGAGAGTTATTCAGATCAGTTGAGTGACACGTCTTGATAGGTAGCTGCACAGTTAAAATCCACATGAATTTTGTGCATTTGTGTTCTGCCAGGGATTCCTTTAATTTCACCTGGAGGATTTTTTCATCATGGCCTTTCTGTAGCATGTCCTCCATGAATCCTCCAATAATCCTGCTGAAATTCTGAGTTCCTTCTGAATTTTCTTTTCAAAAATTGAGCACGCTGGACAGCAACATCACGGTTGTTGGGAAACACTAAAGCTTTTTTCCTCAATGTAAGGTCAATGCTGTAATGTCCATCAGCAAGCTTCACAGATAGTGATACAGAGTTTATAGTTTATATGTCCTCTATAGACATTTTCAATTTCTCAGCTTTCTGACTCTCAGGAAAGTCATATCTCATTTGCTGCTGGATAAGGTTTTCTAAGCTCACTACAGAGATCCTATTTGCAGTTACCAGCTGCCACTCACTGTCTCCATTTTCTTGAGCATTCTCGCTCTACAAGGGTCCACTAACAATCCAACCAAAATGGTCTTGAAGGTTTATGGCCCATCACCTTTGCTATTGATGACTTTACATGGTTTCAAAGTGTTTTGGGTACATTTGTTCCTATTAATAACCCAATATTTACATCACTGTGAGAAAGACACATTTCCATATGTTAACAACTCTTTGTTGTGGAAAGTTTTCTCTTTTGACTAGAATCTCTTTTTGAGAGAACACTTGAGGGAGCTTGACAAAATTGTCATCATTCAGTCCACTAACCTCAAGTTCAGTGACCACATGTGTACTCAAAGGCCTTTCCTGTCCCATAGCACAGCCAATTTCCTGCCAAAAAATCCCATATAGTTATAGTTTACACAGTAGTTTATGCTGTGCAAGTTCTTAAGGTCTAGAGAAGAAAAAACAAAGAATGGCTACTGTAGGAACAAATGACTTTATTTTATTTGGTGAATGATGAGTTCAAATCTTAGTCTGGTTCAAATAAACATTACTGGATGAGGCTGTTTTTTTTCTATGTAGCTGTAATACATGTATGATGAAATGGTTTGTACATCATTCTTCACACATTTTTCACTCATATCTACTTCCTCCTCTCACATCCTGTACAAAGATGAGACACAGTGAGTTAGTGCTCTGCAGTCATTATAAGGATCAGCTGGGCCATAACTGTCAATGTGTATAAGCTGCAAGGGAGTAGGAGTGTAGCTGAGAAGGTGAGAAGTGCAAAGCTTTAGAGAGGAAACTAAGATGGTCCATGCTTTAGTATGTTTGCTCTCATTTCTTGCGACAGCTGTGGACATCTCTTCACCAGGCCAATCAGATTGGGAAATTTATCAAACCAAACAGCAACACCAAACCTGCATATAATTGGTGCACATCCTCCACTTGCTGTCACTCACCTTAGCAGCATATGGGCAAAAAAAATACAGATGTAATGCCATGAATGCACACCTCACAATAGCAAACTGGGTATAGACAGAGCCATCTGAATTGCAGATATGGAAACAGAATGACAGAACCTTGCACCCTCTTTCTCTCTTTGTCTGTTTCTCTCTCTCCCTCTCTTTCCACATTGCTGTATGCAGGGATGGTAATGATGTTTCCTATCAGTCTATCTGCAGTAGTCACCCTTGGCATCTCAAAATACCCTGAGGCGTATGGCAGAAGAGCAGCCCACTTGCAATCCCCCACCCTCACCCTGACTCACAGTGCTACTTTAGCATCTAGTTCCTCAGCTACTTAAAAAAGTTTTGTGGTGCCAGCTTTATTGCTCTGCGACTTGGTTCTTAGCATAATAACCCCTATCTTATTTGAGCTGCAAGTGCAATGTAAGACAGGAATTGAATATGCTCTTTAGTGTGTCCAGCTGGCAGGCACCTAATAAGCCTTTGACCTTTAAAAGTTCTTGTAAAACTTGCACAGATTTCATGGCTTCAACATTTTTTGAACTAATAAGGTGAAGCAAAATGTGGCATTTTATTCATTCCAATCATATAAATAAATAAAAGACAAACCTCTTTTGTCTAAGTGCAGATTAGGTTGGATATTTAGATGCAGCTGTCTGAGAAATTTAAATGTAGTGGTTAACTACATCAGATTTGAATCTCTTCTCTTTATTCACCCTATCTGATCTGTTACATTAGGTAACAATCTGGCTCTGACAGCAAACACAGCTGTCCATATTCATTACTACTGGATAGGATTTAGCCTGGCACAATCCATTCAAATAGCAGAATACTAATAGAAGAGACAGAAGCTGACTTTGGAAGGAGCTTCAACTTTTTAGACTGAGGAGCTACAAACAACTGTAAAAGTGGGGACTAAACTACTGCATCGTATCAAATATGTATCTCTGATTTCCTCTACATATCACTGCAATATTGTTAAAATGCTGTGTAATACCTTTCATAGAACAACACACCCACATATATGGAAAGTATTAAATGATCTATAAAAGTGATACACAATCTTACGGAAAACTATTGGCTATTGAATTTGATCTTTCAAATGTGGCTTTTGCAGTAAATTCAATCTGGTTTTATTGACTCTGGCAATTTAAAGGTAAGATGAGCTGGAAACACAATATGCTGAAAGTCTTGCTTGACCAAACTGGGCCCCAGTGTGAACTACAATGAGCTAGTGAACAAGAAATTAAAAGAAGTGGGCTAAGAAAGACAAGAACTGATATTCTGAAGAAATGTGCTAAAACAATGAACCTGATAACACTAGGCTAGAATTAGTGACAGAATAATAATTACATATTAGTTTGTGTAAGTGTGATTCAGGTGCTTTACTTTGCATATTGATTTTAAATAGATTTTAGAATACTTCCTAGTATAGCACTCAGCATGTATTCAAGAAACAAAGATCATATTTCATTTACAGATTGTCTCTGCCATGGAACAATAGCAGTGTGGATACCCTACAGAGCCCTGCAAAATCTATAGCAGATGAAAACAATGAACATGTCAGGTTTAGGCAAACTCACATAAAGGCAGCCTGTGCACTAAGAAAGTGTTGTTACACAGAAAAGCTAATGTGGTACCTCTACATTATCTGAATATCATGACAGACTGCAATGGCTCTGATGAGATCAGTTAGTCAGCAGCTGACTGAATGATCCAACTAAACAAATGCTTACTCCATGAAATAAACAGTAATTAAATAAAAGTAAAGAATCATAGCTGGATTAACCCATCTTAATAAAACTGGGACAAGTCTAAATATAGCATGTAATACTGAAGTACCCTACCTTCAAATGTGCTACAATAATTATGTTTGATGTCAGCAAGTGTCAGTTAACAACTTACTGTACACTTACTGTCCACTTTATTAGGAACCCCTGTACAACTGGACATTTATGCAGTTATCCAATCAGCCAATCATGTGGCAGCAGCACAATGCATAAAATCATTCAGATACAGATCAAGAGCCTCAGTTAATATTAACATCAAACATTAGAATGGGGAAAAAATGTGATCTCAGTGACTTTAACCATGTCATGGTTGTTGGTGCCAGATGGGCTCGTTTGTGTATTTCAGAAACTCCTGGAATTTTACACACAACAGTCTCTAGAGTTTATACAGATTAGTGTGAAAAGCAAAAAACATTCCGTGTGCAGAGTATCTACAGGCTGAAACACCTTTTTGATGAAAGAGATCAGAGGAGAATGACCAGGCTGGTCTGAGCTGACAGGAAGTCTATAGTAACTCAAATAGGCAATCTTTACAACTGTGGTGACCATGCACAGCACATCAAACCTTGAGGTGGATGGGCTACAACAGGAGAAGACCACGTTAGGTCCCACTCCTGTCAGCTAAGAACAAGAATCTGAGGCTTTCATGGGCACAGACTCACTGAACCTGGACATTAACTGAAGCTCTTGACCTATACCTGAATGATTTTTTTCATTGCGCTGCTGCAACGTTTGGCTGTTTTGCATATTTGCACGAATGTGCAGGTGTGCATATGTTCCTAATAACGTGGACAGTCAGTGTATATTTCTTTTGTGCTTGTGCTTTAGTGTATCTATTTTGTAGATTTCCATTCATGGCTTATAGATTATAACGCTGAGGAGGCAATTATCAAATCAGCTCTCAAGAATGGGCATACCAATGTCTCAAAGTGCACTAATTACCCTACAGAATTACAGCACAAACTGATGGATCTGATTCTGAAATTAGAGAGCTACTGATGTCAGCAATAACATGTAGTTTGTAATGACTCCAAAGCACTGAGTCACAGAATGGCAGAATGCAGACTGTCTCCATTAAAGCACCAAACAGGGATAAGATTGCCATAGCACTGCTTTAAATATCCCTATCCCTAAATATTTCAAAATATATTCATAGTATGTTCTGATGGAGAGCCATGGAGACATGGGTTTTCTTTACACATTCCTTAATTGCTGTTATTGGCAGATATCAAATTCTACTGCTTCCCACATCAATCAGCTGAAAGGCCTCAATCATCTATCAATTAGATTTCTCCCTGAGCATTACAAGCATTTTCTTATGATGTGTATACAGAACGAGACAGTTCCGCTGGCTCCATTATGAATAGAGACACTGCCACATTATTAAATAATTGGGAGGATGTTGGAGGCAGACAGAAGTTTTAAGCCCACCCAGAGGAGACGCCATCCCCATTAGAGGCAAGGAATTAACAGCTGGGTCAGAATTGAAGTAAGGACTTGACCAGAGTTATAATTCTAGGAATAGTGTCAGCTTATTTTGTACTGTATGTACTGCATCATGCCTGACAATTAAGAAAGTTAAATACATAGTTTAGCTTTCACTCCGCATTACCAAAGTGTACAATTTACAAACCTGCCAGGTTAGTGCCACCAGCGGCACAGGGCTACAATACACATCAGCCCCTGCAATCAGATGATCACGTCACACAGCATGTCATTACCATTACCAAGAGCACCTGAATCACATTTATGTATAATTAGCACCAGTATATAAGTCCTGTCTTGCATAGAACTCAAAGTTAAGCTTCTGTTTTTTTTGTTTATTATTATGTTCATGTCAGGTTGTAATGTTACCATGCTGTTCTTGTTCTTTATCTTAGTTTTTGAATTCTTGTATAGAACTTTTAACAATTAAAATTGTCTCTGTACTTGCATCTGCTTCCGACTCCATTCTGTGACATAACCAAAGTAAATGTATTGATGTATGTGGCTTTATATCTTCTTGTAACTTCATTAAACCCTGCTTTGATGTGGTCATAGAAAGATTATATGGAACTTCAATGTTGTTACTCATCTTCTGATCAGATCTTGAAAAAGAGAAAACTAAGATGAATAAGCAAAACATAATATGGATGATCTTTTACAGTGATAAAGGGACTTGGTAATTGTCTATTTTGGTTTCAGTACCTCAGTACCGTGCTAATGGGCAGTGCACAGCAGAAGTCTTCTGATTCTACAAATTCGAATTTGTGTCATTGAGTCATAAAATTGTCTTTGAAGGAAAACAGCAATCTGATCAACCACTATCATAATAGGTTGGTGATGGACACATTGATTTTATTATATCCATCAACCATGGATGAGTTCTTGTTTCCTGTACCATCTTGCCCATATCTCATTTATTTTACATGCCTTCCTGTCTCTATTTTTTATTGACTCATAATTTGTTATTGTGTCCATGGGGAACGATAAAGTAGACATTTCCATCTGGTGCAGTGCCAGCCAGCCTGTAGCTGGTTCAAATGTATGCCTTTTTACTTGTACCTGTTTCCCCCCCCTCTCTCAACCCAGTCACTACTGCTGAAGTTTTCAAATTTGGTATTCAGTATTCAGTACTTGCACACTTTTCTGCCCAGGCACTTTGTCATAGAGCATACTGACAATAACTACTGATTAATGATTCATGAGTAGGGATGTAATGGAGCAAGATATTTCTCTTGCTGTAATCGAATGGAGCCATTCTGGCAAGTTTGGGCTGTTAATGTGGACCGCTGGTCATAAAGCAAACAGGTCTCCAAAAGGTAGATGATGCATTGGAGAAAAGAGATAACAAGACATAATATCAAGGCTATTCTAGTGTGTCATTGCGATACCTTTGAAAACAGGAATATGAATAGCCTCTCTATTAAGCTGTGCTCCTGATCATCAGGTCCTTCCATCTTCTGGGTCTATCCACTGTTGGACCAACTTTACCTGGTAAAAGTCTCTAGTAGTTTCAAATTTTTTATTTCAGAGTGGGGGTATGGTGGCTTAGTGGTTAGCATGCTTGCCTCACACTTCCAAGGTTGGGGACTTGAATCCTGCCTCTGCCCAGAGTTTGAATGTTCTGCCTGTGCTTTGGGGGTTTTGTCTGTGTACTCTGGTTTCCTACCCCAGTCCAAAGACATGCATTGTAGGCTGATAAGCATTGCAAATTGTCGTGTGTGTGATTGCACCCTACAATGGGTTGGCATTGTGCCTTGTGCCCCTTGGATAGGCTCCAGGTTCCCCCAAGACACTGTGTGGTACAGAAAATGGGTGGATTTTGGACTGGCAAATTTCACAAATGTCTCTAATTAATGCCCCCCCCCCCCCCCATATTGATGCTTCCGTCCTGTATGAGGAGGTCTGTGATCACAGGCACAATGGAGTATGGCTTAATTAAACTACAATGTCTCAACCCCTTGGTGAAATCATCAGTTCTGCCTGGAGACAGTGGATTAAAATGGGAACAAGAAACTCCCAGAAAAATATTTTTCAGATGAACACACACACTCTACTTTAAGACTTTTCACCTGTTTGTTTCTGTGGTTTGTGTGTTTTCTGTAACCCCTAATCAAGCCCTTACCTGATACCCGCATATGTTAGCATGGTGGATGTGTTGATATGTCTCCCCCCCTTTTTTCTTCCAATAATCCTGGGTCACACTTCACCAGCACTCCCATTTTCTGACATAGCTGTCAAGAAATGACATTTAATTTCCACACCTCCTTTTTTCAAGAATAATTTCTTTATTTTCTTTCAAGTACAGCACTTACTCTGGGCTCCTGTGCTGCCATGCTGTATTGATATCTCTGACACTTTGTGAAGCCTTGCGGTAAAAAAGAGAACAGATGAACATACTGTTCACTTGAGAAGGCTAGGGCACTTGAGAAGACTTCAGAAGATTCAACAGGGTACATGATATTCTTTTACTATCTGCTGTATGTGCATTTAGATTTGTAGAGTAGTTCCTGCCTCCAAGTGATATTAGTGAGATCAGGCTGCATTAGAAGGAAGAATGCAACAAGGTGAAGTTGACATCCTGTAAGGAAAACAACTATAATGGGATGCGGTGAGAAAGACTAAGATGATGAAGAGTATGTTATATAATCAGGAAAAAAAACCTTGTTTTGGGGCGTTATGTTACAACATGATAATCAGTATAATCTATCACCCAATAAGACATTGATTTCTTTGTTCTATGCAATTTACATAATTCATGAATGTAACCATATATACTAATGTTTTACATTTCAATCCTCATAGCACTTTGAGGTAAGTCATGGTACAGTAGAGTAAGAGTGGCTGCCCGAGCTCGTGAGCAATTGCTGACTGAATAAAATATTTGTTTGAGCACATTCAAGTGTTGGCAGTGGTTTCTCATTTTACAAGTCAATTTCCACCACAGCCTTTAGTTATATCCTTCTATTTCTTGTCTCTCCTGCTCTGGTAAAGGCTAAAAAAGCAGAGAGGTCAAAGAGCAGCTTAAGATCATATGAAAAAATCTCAGGTCATGAGCATATGTGGTAGCTTTTTTCTCACTCCATTACACGTGGGAGTAGTTCTCACGTTTCCTTTCCATTTCATCCACACCCTTAATGAGTCAGCTGATCAGTAGCTATGGTTTTATCGTTTCAAATGGCAGCCCACTATAAGGTGCCAAATGATTCACTGCATATGCAACGAAATCTATGAGCCCAGCTTCAAAACAATATCACCAATATTATTCTTAGTTACAGCTACCAACTTCTAAAGTTTCTCATTGTCCTTTTGAGGGACATCCTCATCCCAACTTATGCACTTCTCAGACAGTTTGATTATCAAGAATTTAATATTCCAGCCAGCTATGCTCAACCATTCCATTTCAGAAAATCTGTTTTTGATGAGGCACTGCCATAGCTGGCTGGTCAGTGGTCATTGCAGGACTTAAAAAAGGGAAGAACATATGGAAGCATGGGGAGCCTTGGCCCTAGCTGCTAAGTAAGGCAGCCAGTTGGCATGCCAACAAGAAGCACTGGGTGTGATCAGTCAGGGGGAGATTGCCACCTGGCCAGAGATCACAGTGGTCAATGGGGATGTTGCTGGATCCACATAGTGTCCTGGGAGCCCTTGAAAATGGAAGAGGCTGAGCTTTTGACCTCAGCTGTGTCTTTCCACCTTGTTAGAATTTCACATTCACTGTATTGTTAATGCTGACAGTTGGTACATCAAGTAGTGTGACTTGATATACCTACCGAGGACAGAGAGTCTTAGAGATTCCAAGTCGCTGTTGTTTTATTCAGTACTTATAATTATATACGATAAGTACAACAACTCAGACAAAAAATGTTTTATTTTGCCTGAAATAAAATCTTCTCATTATTATCTTTTAATCTGTAGATATACCTAAAATCTTTTCTTTTTTGTAGTCAAACAGAATATGCATACATGATTTTTTTTAAAAGAAAGTGTGTACTGATCACTGAGGTGGTTTGATATTCATTAAACGCTGCCTGTTTTTCACTCAAAGCCCTTTTCCTCCAAATAATTCCCTTTCATTCAGTGTGTGATGCTATTTCTTATGCAGTGGCTTGTTAGTGGGACAATATAAATATCAAGAGCCTCTCTGATAATGATCAACTTAGCACTTGTTTTTTTCTCCTCTATTTGTGTTTTTTAGAAGTCCAGGAAATTGGGAGCCATTTAGCTCCTTCATACAAGTGAGGAGGCAGGAAAAATTATTTGCTGGTTTGTGTGTGGAAAACGTTTTCAGGTTGTTTACTCTGATATGCGTGAATTTCAGTTACACTACATGGAAAATCATATTATATTCCAAGGTAGGAGTGCACATTTCCTCTGATTATGTGCTGCAGTCGGGGATAGTGTGGTGATGCTATGTATTGAATGCCATTTTGTATTTTTTATTATATCATGCTTTGCACCCTTCACACTGTAGAGACATTTTTACTATGTATGTCCTTTTAATTATTAGAGATGTTTTTTCATGTTTAATCAAAAGGTTTTTATGTAAACATTACCAAAGTACAGCAAATTAAATTTATTGGGTCATTACTTAATTGATTGGTATATTCTTAGAGCACTCTATGTTTGATCTATCTGGCTAGGTGTTCTGTTTGATTGCAATCCTACAGAAGCTCAGAGATAAGACGCCTTATTAATGCTAACAAAGACCCATTTGATCTCCTAAGTCCTACCTTCACTGTCTACATTATCATAGTTTCACAATGAATACTTCAGTCTTTCTGTGCATCAGCAGTAAGACTCTTTGACACTCCTGAGGATAGGCAAAGAAAAGACAGAGTGCAATATGACCAGACCAATTGACACATTCAGCCAACATGATTCAGGAATTATGATATTAAACATATTTACTATGTTTACTTTGCCAGCGTGTATCCCCTAAAGTATCCCTTTCCTATACATCCATAAACCATACTAAGAAAGTTCAACACAGGGTTAGGAAAGACACTGCTTGTTTATTTATCTGCCTGCCTGGAATGGTCATAAAATACAACTGGAGTCCCACTTGGGGTTATCTGCAAGATACCAGGATGGCCAGCAGTATACAACACACAAGACCCCAGGCCACTCCAGTCCAGTGGGGAGTGGTATGATGGTGGTATGGGAGCAGAGTCAGGTAAGACTGTCTCTCTAGGAATACAGTGGTACAGGTAGTTAACCAAACCTCTGGTGTTATATACACCAAAACACTTTTGATTCAAACACATCAAACCAGAAATCACAGAAATTTTTCATGTACTGTGTTGTTGGTCTGATAATTGCATGCGGCATGAATGTGTAATCCCTCTGTTGTTGTCGTCAACAGCACAGGGAACTCAACGACTAGGTCATGTTTGGTGTTAAATGCAGTGTAAAATCATGCTTGGAACTTTGGAGTAACTTTGGAAAACGCAATGCCCACAAGTAGACCTTCAGCAGAATCTTTGCTGAAATGCCTGCTGAAAGCTGATTGTCTGAAGGAAGCAATGTTTTTGAAGTAATTCAGTAGTCATTAAAAATCCAGTTACAAATTAACACATTGATGCGGCACACCAAATTTGAACACAAAGAGACTTTCGGTTTCTGAGAAATGGCTATTTCAATTTTTTTGCCCCCACTTATGCTCCCAAACTTTGCCATAAATGCATTTCAAGTTTTTGCAGTTCCATCCAGGCATTCATGAAGTACAGCTGTTTGAGTAAACCTTACCTAATTTCAGCTCAATCAACTTACGGTTCCTGAGAAACAGTCATCCATCCTTATCGCTGCCTCCTATGCATGCCCACACCCCAATCTTTGCTCAGAATCTTGTCCTGTACATGCCTTTCCAAATGTCAACATGTTTTGTTTTTTGATAATTACTGAGTTTCACATTCTCCTGAATAGTTTGGCACCAGGTCTGCGAAGATTAGTCAAAAATCCTAGGACTAGTTCACGTAAGTATTATGCATAATTATATGCATAATTTTGCATATTATGCAAATTTATTATGTGACAATGTTTGGTGTTTCTATGACTTACAGTTTGGGCTGCCCATCACATTTTAGCAAATAATCAGAATAATAAAGAGAAGAATTATAGCCGCAAGTGGCAATCTGCAGGGACCAAGCACCATGTACAGATCGTATCAAAGGTAGCTACTTCTCACCAAGTCAGATAGAACACTAAATAAAACATAGATTAACATACTATTAAAATTTGGTGACAGAAGCTTAATGCTAAAACAGTAGAAATCTACTCACAGATTAGCACAAAAATGCAGTACAACTAATATTTACTTCATAGGGCTTACAGCCTGAGAAACAGTTATTTGAATCTACATTAACCTGTTTTCTTATATGACCGTTGTATTGAAGGAGCACATCATGATTCGAACACTGATGCACGTAACCTTTACATCTAATTATTTTACAATCAAAGTCAGTGCCTGTGTTCTGTGCAGGAATGTTTGGGTCATGATGTGCTCCGTCTGGAAAAAAATGATCATGTAGTAGAATACAGTTAATGTTACATATCAATTTAAAATAACTGTGAGATTGGATTGGTGATGTGATGGGAATCAAACTGAAATTTTGAGGCAGACACAGTATGTGAATTCAGCATACATACAGCATTTTCATTTAGGTAAGAATGTTTAAAAAAAATTCTAATTCTAATTCTAATCTTATTTTGCATGCAGCTTTTCCCAAACCATGGCCTTTCATGTTAGACATAAAAACATTAGAACATGAGTACAGGCTACACATTTGTTTTACTAATAAATAATGTGTGCATTTTGTTACATTTTTCTTCAGCCAGAGGATCCTTATGCTTCAGTTTCAGGCAAAAATGAATTAATGAACTAAATGGACTCTGAGATCTCTATATCAAGCACTGCATCCATAGTGGGTACGAACCGCTCAGCTCTATATTAATTAAATATATGTTGCCTTCATGTGCTATCGGAATTATCCTACTTCCCACTTCTGAAGTGGTAATTACGAGTATGTCGTGTTCGCATGCTTTTGGACGACACCACGTTCATTCATACATTTTTTTCTTTTTCTTTTTTTTTTTTTTACTTTTATTTTGACACCATAACACACATGTTACTCAGTTAGCTAGCTTGCTGACGACAATGGAATTTTGGTCAAATACAAGCTATTTTCACGGTGTAAAAATGTACAATATGCATAGAATGGTTGCTGATAGCTTACATAAATGGGCTCTGTGAAGTTGGCATCCCATATTAAATAAATTGTCACCAAAACTATACCATTCGTTTGTGCTGTGTTTGTGCTGATTTGTGCCGCAAAAACGAATGTTTGTGCTGGTTTGGCATTCAAGTATTAAACAAAATTTTAGGCTTTTTTTTTTTGGCTGTGTGACGTCACTCTCCACCCCATGTCATCCAAATCGTATCAAATTGGTGCCGTTCGTTTGTGCTCGAATAGTGCCGGTTTGTGCCGTAGAAAGAAACAACATAACTTGTTCCCATGTTTAGACATTAGCTATGTTTAGACTTCACACTGCGCTGCGCAGACCGATCGGCGTATACACCAAAGTGCCGCGAGAACATAGTTCTGCGATCAGTATTGCATAATTCTCGAATCGTTCTCGCGGTACATTGATGTCATTCGCCCATCGGCCTGCGTTGCCCTGTATAGTCTATAAAGTCTGATATACCTCAAAATCTCTGGAGGACACAGATGGCAACGCAAGGTGCTGTCCGTTCATCTGGTACAAACATTTCTAGTTCGTTTGTGCTTGCGTGGTGTTGCTATTAACGTTTATCCTTTTTTTTAAGGTATGGAAAGCTTTTATTGCCACATTATTTCTACGGCACAAACCGGCACAATTCGAGCACAAACGAACGCCACCTGTTTGGGGTGATTTAAACGACAAGGGGTGGAGAATGACATCACTGCTCCCAAAATTCTTCGTTATATCTCGGGAAGGAAAGTAATTACAGGGTTTGTTTTAATGGCACAAACCGGCACAAATCGAGCACAAACGAACGGCACCAATTTGATACGATTTGGACGACATGGGGTGGAGAGTGACGTCACACAGCCAAAAAAAAGAATGTTTAATATCATGAACGCCAAACCAGCACAAACACAGCACAAACGAATGGTATAGTTTTGGTGACAATTTATTTATGTGGGGTGCCAAAATATGACAAAAACCACAATTAGCTGCATTTAGAAAAATGAACAAAACCTGTCATTCAGTACAGAAACTGTACTCTCTTCGGCCATGTTGAAACTTTAGGACTCCTCCCATCTCGGAAACATGGGTATCAAAATTATCTCCGAGTTTCCCAGTCGTAATTGACATTATATAAGACTTGAGGGGTCATACATGTATGTGCAGCTTTCCAGTGGGAAACTCGTATTTACGATAATTCCGATACCACGCGAAGGCAGCAATAAACTACAATATCGCAAGTCATACTATATGCCAGCACTACAATTTAAATAGAAAGTAGAGGCAGAATTCACCTTAACAACCTTACTAACGCCAGAAGCATAACCTAGCATAGTATCCTAACATTACCGTATTATGTATTCATCATAATTAAAGGCAAAGAACATTAGAAATAGCTCAGTTGTACTTACTTAATATGCACGCACAACGCACCTGACTGAAGGTAAGTAAACTAACCACCCGCAGAATGAACTTAACGAACTAAATGAACTCAGCTCTCAGTGGATCTTGAAACATACGCGAGTCTATTACTCCTCGCACAGTAGCGCTGAGTTCAGTGCTCGTGAATGGCGCACTCTGATTGGTAAAGCCAGTCAAGCCCATAGAGGAAGCATGAAGTGCTCCAAAATCTCCTGGTAGACGGCTGCGTTGACCCTGGACTTAATGAATCACAGTGGACCAACACCAGCAGATGACATGGCTCCCCAAATCAACACAGACTGTGGAAACTTCACACTGGACTTCAA
>CM074980.1:12271791-12296754 GCA_037576825.1 Pangasius krempfi
CCCCTGCCAGTCCGCCGCTTCAGGGCACCGAGCTAGCCGCTCTCATTACACCAGAGGTCAGTCTCGAGAGACTGATTTCCTTAGTAGACTATTTGGCAGCGTGGAAACTTCTGCCAAATGTGTCTCAATGGGTCCTTGAGAGAGGCTACCGAATTCAATTCGGTTCTCCACCACCTCGTTTTGCGGGATTCTTCCCACTCTGGTGGGCCCTGAGCAGGCTCTGGTAATGGTTGTGGCTGTGTTTCTAGCATTGAAACACTTTCTCCCAGACCTAAGAGATCGCCATGTGTTGGTGCGCACCGACAACACAGCGGTGGTCTCTTACATCAACCACCAGGGAGGTCTGCGTTTGCGCCCCCTTTACAGGCTGGCGCACCAGATCCTTGTGTGGTCCCAGGGGAAAGTCCTCTCGCTGAGAGCAGTTTACATCCCTGGACATCTCAATATGGGAGCAGACGCCCTTTCGAGGCAGGGTTCGAAGCCTGGGGAATGGAGGCTCCACCCCGATGTGTTGAAGCAAATATGGAGAGTGTTTGGCCAGGCTCAGGTGGATCTGTTTGCGACTCAGGAGACATCGCACTGTCCCCTCTGGTTCTCTCTGACTCATCCAGCTCCTCTCGGACTGGATGTCATGGTACAGACTTGGCCGAGGCTGCGTCTGTACGCCTTTGCCCTGGAAAGGGTGAGCCAGGACGGGGTCCGTCTGTTGCTAGTAGCCTTGTCCTGGCCGGGCCAAGTATGGTTCTCGGAAATGATTTCCCTTCTCGATGGCTCTCCGTGGGAGATTCCCATCAGGAGGGATCTCCTCTCACAGGCGGGGGACACCATCTTCCACCCCCGCCCCGAGTTGTGGAAGCTGTGGGCCCCTCTCGGTGGTCAGTCTGTGGGCAGACACCCCCTAGTTACATGTTTCCTCCGTGGTGCGCTGAGGCTCAGGCCTTCGGTAGGATCTCGTGTCCCTCTGTGGGACCTGGCTGTGGTGTTAGAGGCTCTCTGTAAACCCCCTTTCGAGCCTATGGAGGGGATTTCTGATTGTCTTCTCAGTATAAATCGCCTTTCTTCTGGCGATTTCCTCTCTTAAGAGAATTGGAGATCTACAGGCCCTCTCTGTGGCCCCCTCTTATTTAGATTTTTTACGCCCGGTCTGGCCAAAGCGTTTCTCTACCCTCAAGCGGGTTATGTACCTAAAATTTCCTCCTCTACACCATGGCTGGTCGTACTCCAGGCCTTCTGTCCTCCTCCCTTTCGGGAGCACGACCAGCAGAGGCTTAACTGTATGTGTCCAGTGCGAGCACTGGATGCATACATCCACAGAGCTGCCCTGTGGAGAAGGGCGGACCAATTGTTTGTGTGTTATGGTTCCCCTAAGAGGGGTCTTTCTGCTACTAAACAGACCCTCAGTTGGTGGCTCGTGGATGCCATCTGTCTAGCCTATGAGTCCTCTGATCTCCGCTCGCTCTTGGGGGTCAAGGCTCACTCTACCAGAAGCGTGGCGGCCTCCAAGGCCTTTTTGGCAGGTGTATCTATGCAGGATATTTGCAATGCGGGTTGGTCCAGGCCCCTGACGTTCGCCAGGTTCTATGGCCTCTTCTGTTCTCTTGCCCCAGCTATGCTCTTCCACAGTAGGCAGGGATTTGTAAGTCTGGCGGCATGGGCATACTCATTCCCATAGCATTTCGATGCAGCTCGAGTTCCTGAAGGGGAACGTCTCTAGGTTACGCATGAAACCATGGTTCCCGAGGAAACGAGACGCTGTGTCTCAGTGCCCTGTGAGCACTTGCTTCATTCCTCAGAAGCTGCCGCTGTATCCACTGCTTGTGCTTTTAAGCTTCTAGGGCGCTACATCACCCCGCCAGTGACGTCTCGCCCATCCATTGGACCGATTACACACGTGATTCAGAATGTAGTCATGCTGAAGGCGTTCCCATAGTGTTTCGACGCAGCGTCTCGTTCCCTCGGGGAACCATGGTTACATGCATAACCTAGAGAAGGTTATACCTTAGGTTATACACTAGTACCTAACCTTTTTTGGCCTAGGGTTAGGTACTAGTGCTTATGGTTGGTCTCAGTTGCAATGCTCAGTGGGACCACCACTGAGGTTACACTAATGTGGGGATTTCTTATTTCTGTAAATAGTGTATCAAAAAGTACCCAGAAGCAAAAAGGGTTTGGTTTCATACAGTCACAGTGTATTATACAAGTAAGTAGGTGCACAAAATAATACATCAATATCCAATGTGTGTGAGTATGTGTAGGGTCCTTCAAAGTCCCCAAATGTAATGTATGCAAGAAGAAATGTAGACTGGAGCATGCTCACTGGCTTAGCAGTTTTCTTGTTTGCTATACTCCAGCTTAATATCTGAGTGCGGAGTGGTGCATCTTTCTCAGCTAATAATCCTGTTACCACACTTAATCCTGAGTAAACTCTGGCAGTAGCGAGCATACAGGGAAACCACAGGAAGTGACAAAACCAGTCCATCTCAGCCAGCATCGCAAGAAATGTGGAAGTACATGGAAGGAGGCTCTTTCTGTGTGGATGTACTGGCTCCCTTTATACTAAAATGTCCATATACTTCCTGCTTCTGCCTCTGGTAATGTGATGGGACATTACCAACATCTTCTCGCGAGAGTAGAGAAAGATTTAGCCATCACTGAGCCATTAGGCTTAAATACAGCACCACATTAATTTGCATAAGGGTAAGTGAATAAATTGTGCCCCTGATGTGGCCGTGCTGCACAGTCTTATATCAGTTTGCAGAAGAGGTTCTTCCAGCAATTGCAACTTAAAGGAGAATCCTTGAGGGAATATTCTCATTCTTATGTCTATGATGGAACTGATCAGATATAAAGACTCAGATTGTATTGCCAATCCACTGATACTGTCTTATGTGATCAATTCATAAAATTAGTAAGAGACAGCATGTTGAGGCTAGAGCTATGGCATCTGCAAGGTGCTGGGGTTCAAACTCTCTTCTTGTTTCTTGGAACATGTGGCTTTTGCAGAAGGCCAGTTACCTAGTGATATCCTTGTTCCATCTGCTTGTCTGTCAGTCACCAGTGGGTTGATGAGGGTGCCAGTTGTTAATGTGGGAAGTCAGGACTGATGGCTTTGGCCAAAGACAGTGCTTGGTGAACTTCATGTCATTAAGGCACCCACAATAGCTTGTCCTGTCCAGTTCCAGCAGGAGGATCATGAGCAGGTCACTCTTATTCAGTACATACAAGCTGGCAGTGGAATCCAGGTGGATTTTTTCCAAATGACCTGACCCAAATTGTCTGAGAACAAGTGTAAGCTGAGTCTTTACTGGAAAAATTCAAGATTCAAGGTTTATTTGTCACATGCACATTCGTAGCAAGTACAAAAGTGCAGTGAAATGAAATAGCTACTCCAAGACTGTGCATATCAAGAACAAAACAAGAATATACAGAAATACACATATGAGTATGTACGTATGTAGGTAGGTAGGTAGTTATGTATGCATTTATATATGTATATACATATATATGTACACTAAAGTGTTCTGTACATGTGCAAATGTGCCAGGTGTGCCTTATGTGACATGTATGATCAGGTGCTGTGTGTGTTTGTGTATATGTTAATGTCACATGCAGAGAAGCTGAAGAGAGTTGAAGGTCATGAGTGCAATGTTCTAATGGCTTGAGAAAAGTAACTAAGTAGCTCCTCCTTAGGCTCTCAGTCCTGGTTATGTAGTTGTGGAGGCATTTCTCAGACCACAGCCACTGATACAGTCCATTGTAGGGGTGTGTGGGATCCTTTAAAATCTTTTCTGCTCTGGTCCTGCAACACCTGATGTAGATGTCCTGCAGGCTGGGCATTGCTGACCTGGTGATTCATTCAGCAGACCTCACCACCCCCTGCAGGGCTTTCAGTCCTCAAAATGAGGATGATCTGTGTAGAGGGAGTGTAGACGGACTTCTGGATAGCAGAGGAGATATTGAACTCCCTCAGCTGACATAGATGGTGAAATATAGAAACACTTTCTACTCAGTAGTAGTGACGATGATGTAGGGTGCACTAGCTTACACCAACATACCATTCCCTTCATTCCCTTACTGGATCATGTACCTGTATGTCAGAGGTACCACCACCTACTACCCATTGGAGCATGATCTGGTTAAGGCTCATTGTGAGACCTAGTTGTAGACTGTATTACCAATAGTTGTAATTCAGAAGAAATGTAGTGCTATCCACTTGTGTGTGGACTAACATCAGCTCAGTGCTAAAACCTGCAAAAATGCATTTCCCTTGTCCCATATAGAGGAAACATTGGATGCACTTAGTAGAGCAAAGTGGTTCAGTACTTTAGATATGGCCAGTGGTTACAGTCAGGTCCAAGTGGCCCCTTAGGACAGCAAGAAGACAGCTTTTTGCATACCCTTTGGGCTTTTTGAATTTAATAAAATGTCTTTTGGGCTGAGCAATGCCCCAGGCACATTTCAACACTTGATGGACTGCATTTTTGGTGACCAGAGTCTACATGCTCTCTTCCTGATTTTTCTAGCACAATCCAATAGCACCATGAGTGAAGTGGCAACCAATCCAGAAGTGGTAACTGACCCAGAGCAGATTCAGGCTGTTGCAGAGTGGAACAGGCCTACTACTATTAAGGAACACAGATGCTTCCTTGAGTTTGCATCTTACTATAGATGGTTCATGGAAGGATTTGCCAGTCTAGCTTCTCCTTTGTATAAATTGGTTGGTGCTATACAGGGCACCCGGAAGAGATCTATGCCCTGAGTTCAATGTCCTTTTGAACAACTTTCCTGTGAAATTTTTTTAATGATTTGAAGGAACATTTGGTTCAGGCCCCAGTCTTAGGGTATGTCTATCTTTATTTTAGAGACAGATGCAAGTCACTCAGAGTTGGGTGCAGTTTTGTCAACAGAGCAGGATGGAATATGCTTTTTCTAGCCATGGTCTTGGCCTAATTGAAAGGAATATGTCCAACTGCAAGCTATGAAGCTTGCTCTTGAATGGGCTGGGATGGAAATGTTCAGTGAATACATTCTTGGCCATAAGTTCATGTGTATACAGATAACAATCCTTCCAGTTTCCTGTATCTGTAAACTGCAAGATTGGGGGCTATGGAACAGTGCTGGGTTTCCCAGTTGGAGCTTTTTGAATAAGCCTTGCCCAATTTAGCTTCTAAAGGGGGTAGAACCACGGCTGTGCCTTTTTGACATTGGTCATGGTGTTAATGGTCGAGGTCAGGTCATATGCTTGGTACACCCCCAGGAACTTAATGCTACTAACCATTCCACAATAGTGCCATTGATGATCAGCGAGAAATGTTGGTATGTACGAGCCTCATGTAGTCAATTACTATCTCCATGGTCTTGTCAATATTGAAGGAGAGGTTGTGATTCTTACACCACACTAGCAGCTGCTCCTGCTGATTCATCACCTTTACTGATGAGACCTACCACTGTAATGTCATCAGCAAACATGATAATGTGATTGTTGCTGAATCTAGTGATGCAGTCGTGTGTCAGCGGGGGACTCAGGCCGTCTGTTGCTTGCTGAAGGCGTTGTAAAGTTCACTTGTAGCCTCCTTCACATTGTTTGGGGGTACATAGACTGCCACAATAACAATTACAGT
Source organism: Pangasius krempfi (assembly GCA_037576825.1). Lineage (NCBI taxonomy): Eukaryota > Metazoa > Chordata > Actinopteri > Siluriformes > Pangasiidae > Pangasius > Pangasius krempfi. The sequence goes on from CM074980.1 coordinate 12,277,413, forward strand.
CAATTCTTGTGGTGAGTAGATGGGTCAGCATTTCACAGTAATGAACCCTATATGTGGTGGGCAGAATTTAGAAACCACCCCAGGCTCTTGGCACCACAACCGTTGGCATAAACAGCCAGCCCACCTCTCCCAAGGCTTACCAGATAGAAAGGCTACTCTGTCTGGTCTGTGTAGTGATAGCCATTCCAGGAGGCCAATAAGGACAAATCCCAGGCAAATTACCAAACTTGGCTCAACCACTAAATCTAAACATTTGAGCTCAGATGTTAAAATGCTGTTATAAAAGACAAAAGCAGTACAGTAATAGGAAAGTGTGAATCCAACACATAAACAGAAAGCAAATGAGGGTTTTGTTTGTTACTCCATATCAGGACCTACATATCAATTTGTTTTGGGTGGCACATTCACATATTAATATCACTTGTGTGCAGTTCACACCTCTAGGGTGGCCAGATTTTTTTTTTGTGAAGATAGCTTTTCAACTACAGTCCCCTCTGAAAGAATTTGGTTTTGAGATCAAAAGATGAATATGAAATGATAGATCTGAATTTCACCTTTAATTTCCTGATATTTACATCTAGATGTGTTAAACAACAATGTGTTAGACCATCCAATGTTTTTGGTGAAAAAAAGTTTTGGAACAGATAGTCTTAAAGTAAATTAAAGTAAATAACACTCAAAATGAATATTTGGTTGCATATCCCTTGCTTGCAATAACTGAGTCAAGCTGGCAACCCACTGAGATAACCAAACTGTGGCATTCCTCTTTTGTGATGCATTTTCAGGCTTGTATCTCAGCTTCTTTCAGTTATTGTTTGTTTTTAGAGAGTTTCTCACTTCAGTCTCCTCTTTAGGAGGTGAAATGCTTGCTCAATTGAGTTAAGGTCTGTTGATTGATTTGGCCAGTCTTAAACTCTCTACTTTTTCCCCTGATGAAGTCTTATATTGTGTTGGCAGGGTGTTTTGGGTCATTGTCTTGCTGCTGCAGCTCGTAATTCTTTGTGAATTCCAATCTGGCCTTCTTACTGCTGATGAGTGGTTTGCATCTTGTGGTATGGCTTCTATACTGTATTTCTGCTCCTTCTTTTTCTCCTCTTAGTCTTCTTCAAACAGTGGATTGTGATACCTTCACCCCTGCCTTGTGGAGATGGTTGATGTCACTAACTGTTGGTTTTGGGTTTTTTCTTCACAGCTCTCACAATATATCTGTCATCAACTGCTGTTGTTTTCCTTGGCCTACCTGTGCCATGTCTGGTTGTTAGTACACCAGTGTTTTCTTTCTTTTACAGAACATTCCAAATTGTTGTATTGACTATTCCCATTGTTTGTTCAATGGCTTTGACTTGCTGTTCTCCCATAGATAACTCTTCATTTTGGTTGAATGCAGTCTTCACAGGCAAAACACAGGGCTCGAGCTGACAGTAGACATTCAGAGCTATTAATTGTTCAAACAAACAAACTAACAGGGCACACCTGAGCAGCAAGACGCACCTGTCAGTTGTTTGTCAATATTTTTGATCTCTTGACAATGGGTGGGTTCAAACAAAATATGCTACATTCTAAGTTGTTTAACACATCTAGATGTAAATATCAGGAAATGAAAGCTGGAATTCTATCGTCTCATATTCATCTTTTGATCTCAAACCCAAATTTCTTCAGCATATAGCAAAAACAATAGAATTAGCCTGCTGTTCCAATACTTTTGGAGGGGATTGTACGTCCAGACCACCCATTTAAGATGGAGGGTTATGCAATGGCATGCTCAAGCACTGGGAATGAGAGGAGTCAAAGAGAAGGAGTGTATAATGAATGGACTTGGACACCTGTGTGTTATTACTGATGAGCTATTTTTATGCTGTGTGTTTTGCAGTGAGCTACTGAATTCCAGAGAGAGAGAGAAAGAGAGAGAGAGTAGCTGTGCAAGTGAGAGAGATCACAGTGTCTTGCTGAGCCTGTGTGGAAACTGATTGAGTTTTTATTTTCTGTTTGGTTCTTAGGGGAAAATCTGGGCTGAAAAGCACAGAGGAGGAAAAACATAAATACTGCTCTGTCACACATCTGCTTCCAGTCTCATCAATTCCCTCACACACATCAGGTATCACAGTAGCCTATGAAAGGACCCCCTCTCACGTTCATCCTCTGGCCATTCTTTTCAACCCAAGTGATCAAGGTGGCCTGTTGGTCTTCCCTTTAAGCACAGATATACAGGTACATGCAATACATAAGTTCTACTTCCTTATGTTCTGTAGGACCAGGATAGGTTCCTTAACAGAACTACTAAAGCCACACATCAAAGTCATCTCCACATGTCCAAATATTGGCCTGCCTTATTAACCATCATCAGAATGTGACTGAGCCCTTGCAAACATACCAGTGTTCTGGTCAGACCCATTATTTCAAGGAGTGTGGTCTGCTGTGACACAGTACATCTGGAACAGTTGCCTAGTTAAATAGTAGTAGGCACAGAGGACCTATAATTTATATTAATTACATTAAAGAAAGGCAGAGCTATGATCAATGCACCTGAATAGTCTGTTGGATGTGCTGCTGTTCCAGATGTACTGTGCCAGAAAGAATACATGTATGGATTTGTCCAAGACTGTGTGCATGACTGTGACTGACACCAGTGCATCATGGCCCAAAGCAATTGTCTCTGCCCTGTCCATGAACCACATTGGACAGTGAATAGTGCCTGTTCACAAAAGATCAACTTCTACTCTTCTATAGGTGTTCCAAAGTAGACCTACCTTCTTGTGAGTTTGACATTTCCTAAGCACAGGACTGTTGTGAGACAGCTCTTAAGACAAATGGTGTGCATCTGCTTATGTCCAGAGCTTGCTTGCACAGCTCAATACCCCTTGTGATGTTGTGCCCCTTTGGTGGGTGAAATCCCATTAGGGGTTCTTGAAAATGTTGCAGCACCAGCCACACAGGTTTCATTTTGAGTATACAGCTATGCTAACACTGATTTTTCCACACATTACAATTTCATTACAAACCCTGAAATTTTGGGCAATACAAGAATGGCACAATCAAGTAAAATGAATGTTTAATTAACATTTTCTTTTGCATAAAGTCAACATTATTTAAACATAAATAAAAGTCAACAGACCTATGAATGCAACAAACCACCAAAAAACAAGAAAACTTTCTGCGAATGAAAAACTTTACTTTATGACACAGGTGCTAATAACATTTTATTTATCTTTGTTATTACTAGATTGAAATGTATTTAAAGAAGCATGCAAAAGTTACCTTGCAACACATATTCTCAAATGTATGACTTTTCTGCTTCTTTGTAGCTGGACTAGGATCATATGTCTCCGTGATCTCAACATGTTCCTCACTGTCTCGATTAGGCTCATCAGAGTTGCATTTAGCAACTCTAAATGGACTGGTTTTCCATTGTCTGTTTATCTGTTTAACTGCACGATTGTACAATGATTATACATTTGCCAGGAGATCGAAGTCTCAGAAGCCTTGAGTTCTGCAAGAAGAGGAAAATTTAAACACTGAAATTAAGTAAAGTAGTATCTGACTGGGTAAGAGGAAATTTTAATTTCAGGCATGAATAGGGTGTGTATGGCTGTGTGAGAGGAATTTGTAATTCTGTAATTACTGTAATTCTGTAATAATGTATCTGGATTTTCTGTGCATGTCAGCAGAACGTTCCACCTATAAGAGCACCCAGAGAGCCTATCCCTTAAACAAACCCCTGTGACTGCAACATGAGCATTATTTAGCTAAGATGTGCACTTTTCTAGCTGTCAAATTTTCTCATATAAAATGGATATTAAAGAGGATTGAAAACCATTTAGCAAATTGCATGAATCTCATTTAATTCCTGTCTCGTTTTTACTTTTTATTTTATTTATTTATTTATTTATTTATTTATTTATTTATTTATTTACATACATGACCACTGTAGCTCTAATTTGCTAGAAAACAATGGTTCCACAGCAGTGGCTATATAAATTAAAGGCTAGCAGCAGATATGATACCTGTGGTAGCCACCAGTGGTAGTGTTTGGACATTTAAACAGCTACATTTTCTTTTTCTTCAGGATATTGTCTATTTTCATTTAAAGAGACAAGCATTATTGAATAAAAAGGAGGTATAGGAAAAGATCTTTACTTACCTTAAAAATTATGTGTAATTTATTTCTTTTGAAATTTGTATTTGTATTTGTATTTTTACTGGACACTGTGTCCAGCCATTTTTGCTGGTCAAATACTAGTATTTACTAGGTAACGGAAACCATGGCACTAATATACTAAATTGTGCAGTTTAATTTAAGGTGACCATAGTTTAATGGATAGACTGTAAGAACTGCTACAGCTTAGGACTCAATCTGATATCACAAAAGATAAACTTAAGCTCAAAGTTAGATTTGCGTGTAACTTATGTACACCTCTGCATTGGATGAACTCCTCCCTGCATGTGTAGGTAGTGACCCATTGGCACAAGTCTGTCTTTGTAGCACATAACTCCTCATTACATGTTCTTAATGACTTGTCTGAGTCTGGCCATGGTTTGCCTCTTTAGACAGATTAATTCTCCAGTTGGACAGATTTGTCTGCTCTGATTGAGCTTGGGGCAGAAAGGGAACATTTGGAAGTGGGCTTCTGGAACAGAGGTCAAAGCTAAATGGGATCGCTTACACCTAGAATAATTTTGATGGCTTGTGTTAGGTGTGTTTGCAGCTTGTCACAAACAGTGTAAATAGTATTATGTACCTGAGCCATCCAGAGTGTGAAAGAGTCAGCATTCATGCGAAGACTTTGCACACTCCTTATGGGCGATAGTGTGCATGCCAGCTAGGAACATGCCTAACCAGCTAGGAACACATCCTGAGCCAGAATACATTCAAATTTGTGTCTATTTTTAAGAGATATCAGCTGGAAATCATTCACCCATGATAGACAAGATGTACAATATTTCACAAAGCAAAGGTTAATACACAGTTGTACCAGGCAGTGACAAATGAAACCATTGGTTCTGACTGAAGGCTTTATCATTATCATTATCTCTATACATGTTTTGTTAAATCACACCTTGCTACAGATACACACTCCAAACTCCACCTGTGTGTGTGTGTGTCTATTCCTGATGCATTTCTGCAAGCTACCTATAAGGCTAGGGAGGGGCTAATGGAGGTCTGCCTAGGCCTTGTCACTTCATGCTCTCTTGCTTCAGGGAATGGTTGTGGGAAAGTAATGACCAGGGCTGCCAGATGTAGCCGTCACTTTTAATCAAGTGTTCTGCTGTCACTCGCACTGTATTGATCCCCAAGAAGTCCCCAGGCAACCAGCCATCTCTCCTGTTTTTGCTTGCAACTTCTTGCTTTCCTTTCAAACAACTCCCCATGTGGCTGTACATCTTGGCCAAGTTAATCATAAACCATGCCAGTGATGCCCACTGTGATAAACAAGATGAGACAAGGTTAGTATCCCAAACAGCATATTATTTCTGTCTATACAGGTTCATCCTCTTTGAAGAAGTGTAAGTGTGGGTTTAAAAAAAGCTGTGCTTTCTTTGACATATTAATTGTCTTGATTAGTGTTTTTGTAATGCTTTTGGGATGGTGGCAACAATTTCAGTTTGATTGGTGATGCATACCGTATAAGATGGAAAAAATAGGTTTTAATGACAACCCTGAGATTTATTTATGCATTTATGTATAGGGCTGCCACCCCAAAGCTCATGCAGTCCACACGCTGTGGACAGCTGGGGTCTCAGAAAAATAATAAAAAAAATTTTTTTTAGTTGTATGTTCATTGTGCATGCTGTTCGTCATTATTAAACGAATGCTCTCCATCATTATTAAAAGAAAATCTTCCTGGAAAATCACACACACACAAACATTATTGTATATAGGGTCACAGTGGATCCAAAACCTATCCCTGTAAAACCAGGCTAATGGATAGAATTGTATACACACAAAATCACATTTACACCTAAAGGCACTTTTAGAGTCACAGATTGAGCACTGGGAGTAAAACTACGCGGACAAGGGGGGAATATTCAAAACTCCTCAATGATTGTAACGTTTCACCTTACCACCCTTGTTTTCATTTTAAAACAATAAAATTGTACAAATTACTTTAAAATATCTAATATATATTCATTCCATTGATTAACATACCATATAACAGACACCAAAAACCCTTTGCAGTTAAAACATTTGTTTATCCTTGTGATCTCAAGTCAAATTACCTGGACATAATCTCTGTAATATTACTAAGAGTAAAAATAATTGCAGTATTGTTCCTTTTTTATTATCTAAATGGGGTTAAAGAATCCTAAAATATTACTCAATTTGCCCCTCTGGGGAAAGCTTTAAAAGTTCTGTGTAGAATACCACAGAACAGATTCTAATAAAGAGTGACATGTATTGTGTCCAGTGCAGAAAAAGGCTGGTATTTTAGTGAACATTTAAACAGGAAGCAAACCGGCATGAACACGAAGTAGGTTATTTTTGTTTTTGTTTTGTTTCTTTCAGTCTTGCACAAAGGGGCAGCCTTTCAGCTCACACTGTATGATGGAAATGGCAGAAAGGGAAAGCTGCTTTTCTCTCTTATTTTCTTAGTATGAAAACAGGGGGAAGACTATTAACTGAGAACCTCATTCACCCTTGGTTACAAAAATAAATAAATGAAAAAAAAAATGGGATAGAATGTCAGATTTGTCACTTCCAAATAGTGTGCCTATTAGTGACTAATAATCCCCGTGGCTCAGTGGACAGACAGCATCAATGCAGCAAGTTATCTGCTTGGATGAGACACCAAGCCAGGGAAATATTTCTATTATTTCAATAATCCAATCCTGCAAATTTGTGAAAATTTGACCTTTTTGCTCGTTTTACAGTAGAACTGTGGCTTCTTGGAATCCTAATCAATACAGTAAATGCCAAAACTCAGGTTTTGAGTGACTGAGCCTATGGCTGTGGCATTTATCTGCCCAGCAGATTCTATTTTCTACAGAGTTCAGGGAGTTAACAGCATTATTCTCTTGGTCCAATCCACATGTCTTCTCATTCAAGAGAAACCCTGCTTATTTTATTTAACTCGCATGCACAGAGGGTCATGAGAAAAAAGGCTTATATTTCTTCTGTAAGACACAGCTTCAAAGAAAATATGTGTACAGCTGTCAGTGTCATGGTTTTTTTCATAGAGTTGTGAATTTCCCTTGGGCTTGCACATTATTCTATTACACATTATAATGTACAAAATAAAAGGTGTTTATGTTGAGCATGTAAGTGAAAAAATAGAGAGCCAGAGAATACCCATAATGGTGCTGGTAATATACTTTCTTTTTCTGATTTTTTTTTTTGTTTGTTTGTTTGTACTAAATTTTGTTTTGTTTTGGTTGTACTAAAATTCTGTAGCAATATATCAGCAAATGTATTTATGAAATTTAGGCAGAGAAAGTATTTTTTCTTATATATTTTTTTATATTTGTATGTTATTCAACTGGGTGATTATATAAAGTGCCCTCCACTAATATTGGCACCCTTGGTAAATATGAGCAAAGAAAGCTGTGAAAAATTGTCTTTATTGTCTTTATTGTTTAACCTTTTGATTTTTTTGTTCACAAAAATACTTTGCTCTCATGGATATCAAACAGTTGCAAACACAGTTTATCTTTGTTGGCATTTGTAAATGAGAAGAAAAAGTAAATATTAGCCCAAAAATGCATGTCATAAATACACTCACTGTCCACTTCAATAGGAACACCTGTACACCTACTCATATGCAGTTGTCCAATCAGCCAATCATGTGACAGCAGCACAATGCATCAAATCATGCAGATACAGGTCAAGAGCTTCAGTTAATGTTCACATCACACATCATAACGGGGAAAAATATGATCTCTGCGACTTTAACCATGGCATGGTTGTTGGTGCCAGATGGGCTGGTTTGATCATTTCAGAAACTGCTGATCTCCTTGATTTTTCACACACAACAGTCAAAAGTTTAAACAAAATTGTGCGAAAAACAAAAAACATCCTCTGAGTGGAGGGTCTGCAGGCTGAAACACCTTGATGAGAGAGATCAGAGGAGAATGACCAGACTGGTTTAGGCTGACATGAGCGAATTAACGTGGCACACATGATGCTTTTTTGTGGGTGCATATTAACAAGCTTCTATCTCTCTCTCTTTTCTTTATATTTTCTTTGTTTATTTTTCATTTCCATTTTTATTAATGTGCTGCAGCATGAGCTCATGTGCAGTAATGTTCATATGCATGCTTACCCTTAGTCTGCTGTGTTCCTGTGCAGAGTCTACTGTTGTTGTCACACAGGTGCCAACACCTGGGATTGCTGCTCAGACAACAACGCAACACGGACATGTATGAGTCATCTAGCCCAGATCATCCAGTCATCCAGGAGCAACAATACCAGGCTCTCCTGGCTCTGCAGCAACAGCAGCAGGAAATGTATGCTAAAATAGTGGACAAGCAGGCTGAGCCACCATCTAGAACCTTCTCACCTCCCTCTTGCTGCTGAGGCGTACCTGGAGATGTTCAAGGGTACTGTTTCAGTGTGTGGGTGTGCCCGCAATTTGCCAACCAAGAGCCAGCTGGATTATTGATCCATTCAGAGAGCAGTCGGTTTGGGCTGTTACCAGAGAGACATCCCCAGTGGTTTCTATCTGTGTCTTGGAATAAGTGGATCGGCTATTCACCTATGCCTGGTGGTTTGTTAATTACCGTGAGTGCTGGCTGAGACTGGACCTTGCCTATGAGGAAAAGGTCACTCTCTGACTGAAGTTCTTCAGTCTCCGTTTGCTGACCCAGAGACATGGCGTACCTTCCATCCCACTTCTAGAACTCCTCTCACCCTCTCACTTTCTAAAGTTCAGCAGTCCTGTCTCCTGGATGTGCCGGTCCTCTGCAATCAGCAGTAGGCCCAGTAGAAACAGACATGGATGCTGGGAACGAAAATGTCATTCCATGGCCAACATGCACTAAACCCCACCCTACCCTGACTAACTTTACTTTTTCTCTTTTCCCTTCATTCCAGGGTGCCACAGAGTCCCAGATAGCTGGAATGAGGCCCAGGTAGGCCTGTTGGGGATGCAGAGAGCCATGGCACTTCCAAGCTCAGTGCAGCCCCTACTACAGATCTCCTGTGGTCCCATAGCCCTGCCCCAATCTTTAGCTGACCTTTTACTAAGCAAAAGGTCCAGTAAATTCATGTTACAGATTTTTGAATCTTTTTGAAATAACTGTGAGATTAGATTAGCATCAAACAAATATTTTGCAGCATATATGTTGAGGCATCTGGTTGAATTCACAGGATTGCAGTCAGAAATCTTTGCATTTAAACATAGCCAGTGTTCACACAGTCCAAGTCAGTTTAGTATATTTATGACTTCTGTTAAAAATGAAACGACTGGGACCTACATGATTGGATCTTATTGTTTCTGTGACACAGTGACAACAAGTTTGGATCATACTCTCTGTCACATTGCAGTACAAGAAGAAAACTAAAATTTTTACCCTTTCCAAGTTACTGAGAGTGCTGGAATGAAGTTTTGGCTCACTTTAAGCCCTGCTGATTGGTGTATCATACATAAATCACAGTGAAACACAATCTGAATGGTTAAAGTCTAATAAGTTTTTAATGAGACGTCTAGCGGGAAAACTAACACATAACAAAGAAACAAAGACACCATCCTACACACCCCTGTAAAAATTGCAGGTTTTTAATGATGTAAAATGAAACAAATAGAAAAAAATGTATAATAACCTGGTTGCACAAGTTTGTACAACACTTAATTAATACTTTGTTAAAGCATTTTTTTTTTGCTTGTAATAGAGCACTTAGGGAACCTTCTGTGCACAGCCCTCTTCAAGTCATTTCACAGGATTTCGACAGAATTTAGATCTGAGCTCTGACTGGATCATTCCAAAAATTTGATCTTCTTTTGAAGCTATTTCTTTGTTAACTTGTGCTTTGGTTCATTATCGTGCAGGAAGATGACATTTTTGTTCATCTTTAGCTGTCTAACAGAGCTCTGCAGGTTTGTGTTAAAATAAATGCTGCCATCACCACCCTTCACAATGGGTATGGTATTTAGTAAGCTAATAGGCTGTCTTGTTTTTGTGCCAAACATATCTTCATATCTTTTTGAGTTATGCCCAAAAATTTCTAACCAGGCTTGGATTTTTTTTTTTTTTTGGTGAGAAATGTCTTGCATCTAGCAACCCTACCCCATAGCCCATATGTGTGAAGAGTGTGAAAGATTGCTGTCACATGCAGGTAGTGACCAGTACTTATTCTTGCAGCTTGTTTAATATTGCCATAGGTCTCTTGGCAGCCTCCCTGATTAAAGTTCAAAGTTCAAAGTGGAGTTTATTGTCATTTCAGCCATATACAAGTACATAGTGAAATGAAACAACGTTTCTCCAGGACCAAGGTGCTACATAAGACAAACACAGAACAACACAGAACTACAGGGACTACATAATTTATACATAAGTTTATACATAATTTATAGTTTATTTATACATAAAGTGCACAAGTGCAAACATGTGCAGACAGCACAAGACAGAACAAGACAGTACAATGACTAAAGTACCGACCAGTACACAGTTCTGTTTAAAAGTGACCTAGTGACAATAGTGCAAATATTACAAGAGTACAATATATATATAGCTGAAATAGTGTAAACATAAGAGTAGCAGCCTATGTACAGTAATAAGTATTTGTAGCATCATAAACATGTGCTTAGAAACTGCTATGGCAGCTTGTGGTGGCCCAACACCTTATGCACTTTATGTTGTTTTTCCCTTTACTTGCCTGTAGCTATAACAGTATCTTTTCTGTCATACAAAACTATATTTAATTAATCCACTCCTGACAAAGACTGTGCATTTCAACCAATATTTGCAAAGAAATAAAAAATACAAGGACACAAATATTTGACAAGATATTTTATCTCAAAACATGTTCCCCATAGGCATTTAAAAAAAAAAAAAGTTTATATAAATTATTATTTATTTTATAAAATATTTTTAGTAAATAACTAAAACTAAAGTAGTTTACTTAGTAGTTTGTCCACTACAAATCTATTTTAATTAGACTTATATTAATCTTTTATATACTAGACTGTGGCGGAAACTGACCAAACATTTTCTAAAAATATTAGTTTACCCCTATTCACAAAGTTAGTTTCTCATGGTGGAGTGTTTTTACCACATCATTGCATGTCCCTGACATTTTTGAAAACAAAGTGATTCCTATGGCTAGCATGTATTAAGATGCTAAAAATTCAGATATATTAGATTTATGTTTTAGACCAGTGCCTAAAACAAATTAATAAATAATAATTCATATGGAATTTTACTCACCAACATGAACATGGTCAGTTCTTCCCTAAACCCTGCTCAAACTTTCTCTGTACCTCATCTGCTCTCTCACAGTTAACAAACTGGTACTTGCTGACTGTCTTAATGAACACAGGCCAGTGTCAGTAGCCGTCTGCTTGATTCCCCTGGGCTGCTCACCTATGCACCACTGATGGCTGTCTGTGACTCACAGTAGAGCCTGCACAGCATGCATAATGCATGGGCAGGCTTGCTGTCACTGCTCTTACACCAAGAACACACACTTATATTGAAGATGGAGCCTGACTGGAGGCCTCGTTATGCTTCTGTCCAAGATGTCCTCATTCAGTCTAAGTTTTGCAGTACATGCACTGTGTGTGAGGTAGATGATAAATGATGGCACATTCAGGACCTTCCTCTTTCTCAGGCAGGGACAGCAATGGTCTCAGAGATGATTAAGGCTTTTTCAGTAGACATCCTGTTTGTGTGATATGTTATGAATGCTGAATAATAAATATCTGTGTTCTATGAGTTCTTATATATTATTTCAATCCATTTGGACATTAATAGGCAAGTTATTCACAATTGTGTGATAACCAATACATTATTATTTATAATATAAATAATAAATATAACAACAAATATAAACATACATAATAAATACATTATTTCCACAGTGCTGGTGAATTCTCTGATTGGTGAGAAGGTGACCAATTGGTTAACAAGTTTATATAACATGGATCATGCCGGCTATAAGGCAAATCACTGATTTATATTAATGTGCTCATTCTAATACATTCTCATTTCTATAACAACAGCTAATTCACAGGGATATACACTGATCAGCCATAACATTAAAACCACAGTCAGGTGAAGTGAATAACACTGGTTATCTTGAGAGCAAGATAGCTGGTCAGAGCTTTTTTGGCGGCACAAGGGGTACCTACACAATATTAGGTAGGTGGTTTTAATGTTATGGCTGATCGGTATATATGACACCTCACATAATCTAAGTATTTGCTGCAACAACAAAAAAAAACTCTGCACTGAGGGAAACCCTGCACAGCAAAAGAGAGGCAAAAATGCAAAAAAAAATAAATAAAATGATTTCAGTAGCAACTTGCTATGTAGGACCTATGAATGGAAACTGATTAGCTAAGTTTTTCAGCATGAAAGAATTAGAACATACACTATATGTGTGTGAACACCTGATCATAACACTCATATGCGAATAACCCATTACAGTGGGGCATGGCCCAGCTGCCGCTTGGGCTGCTGCCGGAGTACCTGCTGGTTGGACCAGGCTCTTGAGCACCTGCTGGTCCTCTGCCTGACCTTGGAGCAGGGCCTGGAAGTGCTGTTCCTGCTCTGTGTGGAGCACAAGGAGGGCCTGGTGTTGTGTCTGACGCTGGACCACGTGCCTGCCTCCACAAATGTATCTTTAGAACAGTAGCTCAACAAAAGTGCCATGTACAACAATAGTTGGGCATGGATTTTCAGATCATTATAATTGATAAAGATAGAGAAATACAAAAATAGTAAACATAATGTCATCATGATATTTTCTGCAAGGTTGTCGATGTTGCTCCAAGTTGGACAATATTATGCACCTTCTCCACTTCTACACTGTCATAAGAGAGAACAGAAAACAGATGCAAATGCAGTTAGAAGATCGGCAAACAAATCCAAAACAATATACAACAAGCGTGGTCCTAAGAACAAGAAAAGGGTCAGGCAATCAGCAACCATCAATATCAAGGCAGTATCCAAAATCATGAAACAAAGATCAAGGCAAGGTCAAAACCAGAATCTCAACACACATAAATCAAGGCTTGGGAAGATCAGATAAACATACACTTAGCGTTACTGCGCCCTGGACAAAGAAACATGAGGGCTTAAATACAAAGAATAATCAAGGGCAAACTGAAAACAGGTGAAAGATTCATGACATACTCGGGATACAACCAATTACAAGCCATGGGTGAGAAGACAAGACATGAACCAAAACAAAATGCAGACAACACTGTAAACAAACACATGACAAAATGGAAGTAGGCGCTGTAGTGCTAAGAGCTGCAATGGATGCTGAGAGCCGCAGCATGCAACACTTGGCTAGAGGGGGAATACGTGACAGAGCACCTCTCCCAAAGGTGCAGCTCCTGAAGCACCTTCCAAAACTCAACAAAGGGGTCCTTCACCCCGGGTAAAATGTCCACAAGATTCCCAAGGTAGCCATTGGCCAGAATGTCCCAGAGGAGCAGGGGAGCAGACATAGGACAGATTGGCAGGGTCCAGGTGGCAAGCCTCTGGCTTGAGCATGGGGTGGGAGGACTCCCCATCTGCCTCTGGCTCAAGCATAGCATGGTAGGCCACCCCATCAGGCTCTAACTTGAGCATTTTCAGCCACCTGGGTTTGGCTGGCTCGCAGGTTCGAGCCCAGGTGCCCCCACCACCCTTAGTCAAGCCTGAGTGGGGACCTTATATAGGCTACACACACGTGTGGTTACAGTCATTGGTCACAAGGTGATCACTTCTCTGTTGGTACACAGCAAAGAAACAAGCAAATAAGAATACTCCACTAATTCCAAGAACATCAGCTTGGGAGTCCAGAAAGAAAGAAATAGAGCATCTGCGCCAGCTTACCACATAATTTCACAAGTCTCATTGCCCCTAACCTCTGTTGAGAAGAGGAGAATTTAGATTCATTTTATCTTTTTAAAAGCCTCATAAGCAGATTGTGATTTGTTAAAAAAAAAAAGTGTGTGTGTGGGGGGGGGGGGGGAGGGGGTATATTTTAATTAGAATTTCTTCATCTGAATTTTAACAACACTATTATTCAAATCACACACACATACTACAAGTCCCAAACTGTAAGCTAAAAATACAGAAAATAATTGCTTTAATTGTTATGAATCATTTCAACAATTAACAGGCCAAGGAGCAGGGGTAGATTTAGGGGATAAAATTGGGGTAAATCAGGGGTAAAATTTGGCCCTGATATTTAATGCACCAGCCCACTTTGTATTTCATTCATATTGTGTATTTATTCCAAAATAGTATGAAATAGAACAAATCTAGAAAAATCTACATGAGATGTGCTCACTCACATAATTTAAGGCACACATTAAGATTACCCAGCACCAGCAGATCCACTTATGTTTCCACAGTCATTAAGGCCTAACTTCAAAACAATAATAAATACATCTCCCGACATCCCTCTCTTTCTCTCTCTCTCTCTCTCTCTCTCTCTAGCACACACACACAGTAAAAAAAATCTGTTATATTTACAGGAAAAAAATGTCAGCTGTGGTTGCCAGACCATTACTGTAAAAACATGGTACTAATGTTTATTCTATTGCCCATTCTCTGATGGATTCAGGTATATATTCTGAATAAGAATTTCACTTGTTCTTTATGAATCACAGAATTGACTGCAGATGGCTATCATTTTCTGTGTTCACTCTAATATTTTCTGTTTTTATGGAAGAATTTGGTAGATCATTCCAGATCTAAAATGATGCTATATAGGCTGTGATGTCTCGTCATTGTCACAGGACCTCTAGTCTTTCCTGGAGCATACTCCCCCATTCCACTGTAGTGCATTAACCTCATCAGTAGCCCCTGAAACCTTATTGGCTTGTTATCTAGGTCTATGCTATTGAGTAGAGGCATTAGAGGTCCAAGCTATCAAGGCCAAATAGGTATTCTTCAAAATGTTCACATGACCATACACTAGATAGACATTCTTTTTCAATTTGGGCATACCTTGTTTCTGCCTCTGAGAACTAGCTGGAGCATTAAGTAATGAGTGCCAAACTTCTCCAGTGGTGTAGTACACCACCAATTCCACAGTTACTGAATTTTTGCCCAAGCTAATTCATTTTTTGTTTTCAGGAGTTCATACAATGGCTGTCCCTTGCTGGCTAATTTGCTAATATATTTGCCCATGCAGTTTACCATGCTGAAGAATCTCCTGAGCTCCTGCACATTCTGTGGTGGTGCCTAGGTGGTGATTCCTTTTACTTTGTCTGGGTGGACTCCATTCTCTTTGATGACATGTCCCAGAAAATGTGTCTGACTTGGTGTGAACTTACATTTGTTTTAGTTCAGCTTGACCTCTGCAGCACCCACCCTCTGGAAAACTTCATCTAGTCTCTTATCATGCTCCTCCAGTGAATTTGAATAAAGTAGTACATCATCCATATAAACAGCAACTTTATCTAGTCCTTCTACAGCATCTTCCTTGGAATATTTTGGCAGCCAATGCAATACCAGAAGGCAGACCCTGGAAACAACATCTGTCAAAAGGTGTTATAAATGTAATTAACTTCCTACAAGCTTCATGCAAAAGAATCTGATAGAACCCACTGGCTGTGTCCAGAGTAGTAAAAACTTTAGCTCCTGAGAGCTTGGAGATTATTTCCTCATTGGTTAGAAACAAAATTCTCTTGTGCTGGACTGCTTGGTTTAGCTTTTTCAGGTCTACACAGCATCTATGCATATGCTCCCATTTGGCTTGACCACTTGCACCTTGGACTCACATCACTTGGCTGGGTAACTTTTTCTATTATGTCTTCCCATTCCATCATTGGTAGTTCATCTTGGACTTTGACTAACCCTAATTCTGTTGTGGCTTTTTGACTGAGGAAGCTACTGCCATTTTACCTTAATTCACAAATATGGGCATATTGTACTGCTCCACCTTAAATGTTATTTTTGCTGGGCTACATAAAATTGCATCTGATGGTTGGAGTTTTCTTTTGGGTGTGAGCTCTTTGAACGTTTGTTCACTTATGATGAATGCATCAGCACCAGTGTCTATCTTGAAGTGCAGTGGAGTGTCTCCAATATTTAGCACTACTGTAAACCAATCATCACAGGTTTTCTGGGCGATTGTGCCTTAAAAATTGTCCAGCTGGTCCCTAATGTGTTCATCTAACTGTGCCCAGAATTCATAATGTTCTGCGAGCTCATGCATGAATATACACCTTTTTTCCCGGTTGTTAAATTCAGTGCTCTTTCATGGATGTAATTGCATAATACAGTTTTTTTTTTTTTTTACGAATGCTAACACTCATTTCTTGATACCGAAGACACATTTTCAAAACTCTTAACACAGTTCTCACTACCAGAGCACAGCTTGGTACAGCAGTTAATTTTGCCATCAAAAGGCACCTCAGTTATCAAAATACTTCATATATGTCTCAAAGGCCACCAAAGGTTGTCGCTCACCAAAATCATATTGTCACTTAGTAGATTGACAGAAGTAGAAGAAACAGTAGAAAGACAGAAAGACAAAAGAAACTACATATACAAGTATCATTACAAGATATATCATCCTTTGTATTATTTTTGTCATTGGTTTTGTTGCATAGGAAAATATTCAGTAATGAGAGAGGAATTACACCTCCACTGAACAGAATGTAATGTATGTCAAAGAAATGATTCAGTAATTCAGCAATTTCTTTTTTTTTTAATTAATTAATTTATTTATTTATAATTTTTTTTATTTATTTGCATATTGTGCTGAAATTCCAAAGAAAGCAAACAAAAGGAAATGCATAATTTGAAAAATAAATAAATAAATAAATAAAAATCTGGTAAATCAAAACTATATGCACTATATACAACATATACACCCCTAGATGTGTACAGGGCAGTCAGTCAAACCAATCCTGTGGATTGGGCCACAAATTCTCATCTACAACGAACAAGATATTTTCTCTGGCCAAAGACCTGGGGAAAAAACTTTTAGAATGCTGGATCCATCCCTGGCAACTCCCCACTGTGATGTCCAGGCACCTATGAGGGACATCTGGTCATGTGGCTGGTAGTCATGGACCTTCCATCTCCATGACAAAATGAATTCCTCTATGGGAATCAGAAAAGGGGAAAACAGTGGAAGGAATAGCCATAATATTCTTTAATGCACTTGAAACCACTCTGTGGCTGCAGAGTGGCGGAATTATACATTGTCCCAAATAATGTCAAGATTTGGCATCCCTTGCCCACCTCCATCATCTGGTACTAGTCTATCATAGAGGTCATCCAAAAAGTCAAGTCAAGTCAAGTCACGTGGAGTTTATTGTCATTTCAACCATATACAAGCACATGGGGAAACGAAACAACGTTTCTCTAGGACCAAGGTGCTACATAAGACAAACACAGCACTACAAGAGACTACATAATTTATACATAAATTGCACAAGTGAAAACATGTGCAGACAGCACAAGACAGTACAATGACTACTGGGACAGACAATGGGCATAGTAAGTCCCAGTGCAGTGCTGACCAGTACACAGTTCTGTTTAAAAGTGAACCTAGTGACAATAGTGCAAAGAGTACAAGAGTACAATACAAGTAGCTGAAATGTAAACATAAGAGTAGCAGCCTATGTACAGTGTAATAAGTATTGTAGAAGCATAAACGTGCAAAAACGTGCAAAAAAATTGCAGAGAGAATGGAGGATGCTCAGTTGTGTGTGTATACAGTGGAGATCAAAATTAGAGAACAATTTATGAACACTTGATTTTTTCAGGAATAATGTAATCTTCATTGCTCAACATTTGAAGGAATGTTTGTTGTGGCTATACCATGCTAATAGAGCAGTGTTTTACAAAATAACCAAGGCACTTCAACAAAAAAACTTTATTTTGTAGAATACACAATGATCAAAATTAGAGAACAGCAATGACTAGCACAGAGAAAGATTACAACTAAAAGTGAAGGTTGCAACAGTCAACAATTAGTAGGAAGTGTACAGGCCCTTGCTTTGAATGACTTCAGCACATCTGCGGCCACAGGACATCTCTAGTCTCTCACACTGCTCTGGTGTGATTTTGGTCCACTCTTCTTCCAGTCTCTTCCACAGTTCAGTGACTGTAGTGGGTTTCTTGGCCATAACTTTGTCGCCAAGGATTTTCCAAAGGTCTTCTATTGGGTTTAGATCAGGACTCTGGGCTGGCCATTTCATTATTTCAATGTTTTCAGCTTCAAGGAACTGCTTTACCCATTTTGCTGAGTGACAGGGGGCATTGTCGTGCATGAAAATTGCTGGCTGATTGGGTGATGAACGCAGGGACGGAACCGCTTGCTGTCGAAGAAGGGTCTGATAAACATTTGCATTCACTCTGCCATGTAGCTGTACAAGAGGCCCAACTGCTGCAGAAAACATCCCCCCAAACCATGACACTTCCCCCTCCACCTTTCATTAATTTCTTTACACACATTGGGTTCAGTCTTTCCCCAGTTTGACGATGAACATAATGTTTCTCATTGAACCCAAATAAATTAAACTTGCTTTCATCACTAAAGTGAACTTTGGACCAGTTCTCCTCTGTCCACACAACATGCTCCTCAGCAAAGGTTAGTCTAGCCTTTTGATTTTTTCTGCTAATGAGAGGTTTGATCACTGCAGAGTGGGCTTTCAGTCCAAATTCTCTTAAATGTGGAGACAATGTATGACGAGACAGATCCTTACTCTGTTCAGCGCTGAACTAGCGAGCAATCCCAGCTGCAGTGTTGAACCGATTGCCCATTGTGATTCTCCGCATTATCCTGTCCTCTCTTGCATTTATCTTTTGTGGATGACCAGGCTTCTTGGGGGACTGATTTTGTGATGTTGTAAAGATGCAATATTCTAGAAATCACAGACTTGGAAAGACCAACTTCTCTTGCTATGGCTGAAAGGGTCATCCCTTTGGCCTTCATCTGGAAAACCTGCTGCCTGAGGGTTTCAGTCACTTTAGAACGGTTCACCATCTTGCAAAGTCAGTGAAAACTGGAAAGTTAGGCTGTCAGTTAAATAGGGTTTGTCAGATAATTAAAGAAATTAGCACCAGGTGCCAGATTAACACCAATAAGTGGGAGGTATCTCAAGTCAAGTCAAGTCAAGAGGCCTTTATTGTCATTTCAACTATATATAGCTGATGCAGTACACAGTGAAATAAGACAACGTTTCTCCAGAACCTTGGTGCTACATAAAACAACATCGTCACCTCACACAAC
>CM074980.1:12312557-12326664 GCA_037576825.1 Pangasius krempfi
CCATTGTGGTGGTGTATAGAGCCAAAAATGTTAGAATTGTGTCAATGTCCCAATATTTATGGACCTGACTGTATGTACAAAGATCTACCATTCGCCAGCCCACCTCCTGAAACATGACAGAGTGGAACACCTCCACTGCTCTAGAGTTAATCCACTGGCATGCCCGTATACTGTTTGCTCCTGCACATTTCAAACACTCAGTATGCTCAAAACTCACTTATATAGAAACCATAGCAAAAGTAACTATAGTACAGTTCCAAGTCAGACACATTTCATTTAATGTAGTCTGTGGACATTTGAACTAATCCATTTCTGAGGCTGGCACCTTGGATGCCATCTTAAGAGTCATGAGACTGTAGTTTGTCCATATAAGAGCTGCAATTATGCACCAATATGTATTCATCATTCAACTTGCACAAGGGTAGGGTACGCCAGGCTAGTTATCTTTCAGATCTCCAAGAGGCTGTTGTCTGTCCTGAAAGTCAATCAATCTCCTTTACTTCTGATGTGTGTGATATTTCAGATGAACTCTCAGTTGATGATGCAGATATATAGGACAGTGATCAATATGATACTGAGAAATGATGATGCACTGAGAAATCAGCTAAAATATAATGTAGGCTCTGTATTTTTGAAGATGCGGGCTATTGTTCACATATCTAACAGAAATACTAAATAAATATTTGGTTGACCATCTCAACCAAACATATTCGTCATCACAGCCAATGATCAGGGAAGCAGTTAGTGATGTTTTGCAGAGTCAAGGCCACACTATCACTGCAGTTGTATTGGATGAATTGGCCAATGCTGTCATGAATTGTAATATTCAATGCAGCATCTGAGGGTGCAGAGTTGTCCTCATCCAAATGCAGAAACACATTAATTGAGCAGAACTATCTGCTGGTAATGCCACTGCAGTATGACTTAGAGCGATCTGGACATTGTAGCATGTATCTTCCATTTCTACAAAGCATGTTGTTTGTTCAGAATTCTGACATTCTCACCAAGATTACTGAAGGCAGTTCTGAGCCTAGCTGTTATATGTCAAACAGTAATGGAACTTACTACCATGAAAATGAGTTATTGTCCACCAAAAACTAAGACCATCACTGCTGCTTTACATTGATGCATTTGAAATTGTCAGTCATCTAGGGACATCTCACAAAATTCACAAACTTTGCGCAGTGTATTGGACCCTACCCAGTCTACCCCTAAATATTGACTAGCATTACATACCATCCAGTTAGCTGTGCATTGTAAAGTAACAGACCTCCAGAAATATAGTTACCCTGCAGTACTTGCTCCACTGTTGAGTGATGTCTGTGAACAGACACCTTGAACAGGGTGGTGTCTTTATTGACTCAGTTGGTCAGAACATCAAAGGCACTGTTTTGTATTTGTGCTGACAATTTGGCTGCTTATGGATTAGTAGACTTTCTCGAGTAGGGTATGTTTGCAGATTTTGCATGGCCACTTGTGAGGATAAGTGAAAGCAGTGAGTGAGGGGGCATTTGTCCAGAGAACCAAAGTTGAGCATGACATTCATTTTGAAAGTGTCATGCAAAATGACTCTGTCAACAGCCAATGGTTTCCCACCAGACATATTTCAAGATCTTTTGGAGGGTATTGTGCTGATTGAATTGAATTGAATTGAATTGTTGCATTAAAGAGATGCTCCGGCTCAAATACTTTAACGTTATTACTTCATTGGCTACCTGTTCGTTTTCATATTCAATACAAGATTCTCCTCATTACCTTCAAAGCACTTCATGGTCTCGCCCCCCCATACATTTCTGATCTCATTCATACTTACTCCTCAGTTCGCACATTACGCTCTTCATATACTGGTCTACTGTTAATTCCACGCCACAGGTTAGCATCGTTTGGTGGACAAGCAGTTTGTATCTCTGCCCCCACACTCTGGAATTCTCTTCCAAAAAACATATGTGATCTTTCTTCATTACATTCATACATTTCATTTCTTCATTTCAAAACCCACCTTAAAATACATATTTTTCTTTCTTGTTTTTCTGATCTCTGACTGTATGATCTGATTCATGCCATGGATTTCTTGTTTATTTCCTTTTGTTCTTTGTCTGCTGTCATGTTTATCTATTTTCATATTGTAAAGTGACCTTGAGTCTGCAGAAAGGCACTATATAAAATAAACTTCTTCTTCTTATTATTATTATTATGATTTTTATTATTATTACTTTACCCTAGAATGGCTGAATCAAAAGATAATGTCATTCCCATATCAGTTCACAGATAAGGTTGACAGACTTGAGCCCATCCCCAAAACATTGATGTCTAAAGGCACCATAGGAAGCAATGGGCATGAAAATACCACCTTGCTGAGGTTGCTTCCTTTACTTGTAGGCAATGTAGTGCCAGAGAAAAGTGGTCCATGTGCAATGCTAATGGAACTGAAGGATTTGTTTGAATTGGCATTCTGTCCATTATTCACTGATGAAACATTAGACTATTTGTGGTGCAAAATTGATGACCACAGGCAAGCATTGAAAAAAGTCTTTCCTAAGTATAGGCTATGGCCTAAGCACCATTACCCTGAACACTGTCCTGACCTAAAAAAAAAGCGCTTTGGCCCCTTTGTGCACTTGTGGATCATGCAATTTGAGGGGAAGCATTGCTTTTTTAAAAGAGTAGCGTGTGATGCTCAGAACTTTAAAAACATTCTGAAGACTATAGGAACAAGACACCAACACATGATCACTTACCATCTCAGTTCACACTAATTTTTCAAACCTAAAATACAAAAATGTAGTGTCAACTCAGTTTGTGAGTCAACCATACCAGAAATAGCCCAAACTGGGATTAAAAAAAATTGACATTGAGTGCTTCAATTTACAGCACTTTGAAGGTCACAACTGATGGGACAGTGTATGCCAATGGCAGGTTTATATCGATGGGAGAAAGTGGGGGATTGCCAAAATTCAGCAAAATAGCACAGATCTGTTTAGCATATAATGAGGTTTCTTTCCTCTGTACTGAGTATGACTCATGGTACACAGAGAATCTTCATTGCTATGAACTGTCCACCCTTGTATTTGGATCTAGTCTCACTTTCCACTTGCACTCACAACTAAATGATACTGTTATATTGTATGCCTACAGAATTAATGGCCGCTTATTATTGAGTATGGAGGTGACCACTGAAAGATTAAGGGTGAATTTGAGGTTTATGGCTTGTGAGAAGAAGCAGTTCATAAGTGTGTTTTGAGACAGTGTGCATTGATGAGTTATTGTTAATATTGTTGTGTCCTTTATTCACAGCACAATGCAAGCCTCAGTGCCTTCAGCAATGATTACATATTTATGAATGCATTACATATTGTTGAACCTGAACACGCAAGGAAATTTAAACTTGGTGCCTGGCCATCCTCTGTTAATGAACTGATTAAAATTCTGAAAGACCAAGACCAAGACCTTAAATTCAATTTGCAATATGAAGACCCAGATTTTGATGGTATGGTAACTTCCCTGGAGGACATCTCAGAGTAGTAAAAAAAGCAGATGACTCCACCACATCCACAGAAATTTGGTCAGATGCGTCATCCCCCGAACATCTGTCCAGATGGCCATGTGGTGATTTTCCAATTCCACAGTTTTCTTATGATGTTGAGCTGAGAAATGCTGGCTTTGAGAAGGTGGGAAAGAGCCTTAAGTTGACCAGAGACCAAAAGTATGACATTTTAGAGAAACCTAGCTCAACCATTTATGCTTTCAAAACATTCCCTGATGACAAACAACTTGGAAAGGTAGCTGCGGCCCTTATTACCAAACATCCTTGTCTGAGAGAACCAGACAATCTGTCAACGGTTTGAATGGATGGAAGACCATAATCGTCCTTTTTCTAATAAAGGTGTTTGCAGAGTTCCAGCATATCTCAAATTCTTGCCTCACAAATTCTATGCACAGTTGGACCAATACTTGCCTCATTTAATGACCATTTTTTGGCAGAAAGCATCTAGTACAGGCAAGACAGCAGAATCTCTGCCAAATATTAGTACATGACGACAGGTATTTAGTGTGGCAAAAGACAATCATCAGTGGCATGACATTGAATATCTTATGATGTACCTTGTGTCATTATTTGAGTTTTCTTTTACTTGTTATTTGCAGGAACTATATGATATCAACTTGTGGTGTACCACTACTATTTGAGCTCTTCCCATCTTGCTTCGTGACAAAGACTTGGGATTTTTCAGGACTTCCCTGGTAAGTGTTCATAGGTTTACTTGTTATGAGGCCCATTCCACTGTACAAGATCTGACCCTTGCTAACATATTCATCCTTTGGCTGAAAGCTGACCTGCATTCATTGCTAATAGTATTTAAAAAGTTTTGCTGCCATGCCTTTTGTTTCTTCTTCCAAGATTCTAGGAGTGCATGAAACAATCTAGAATCTTGGAAGAAGAAACAAAAGGCATGGCAGCAAAACATTTTATATGTTTTTATATGTTATGCGTTTTATAACAAAACATATATGTGATCGTATTCATTTACATTTATTACTTTTTGAAGAAAACAACTGTTCCCTTCATACTGTATTTGAAATATTTGAAATATTTCTTTAATCAATAATCTTATAATCAATAATCTTATAATAATGACCTACATTTTATATTATGTAGAAATGAACTTAATTTCCAGAATAAAGTTAGTCTATTGAGCTTTACTGGTTTATGTCAGCAAGCAGTGGCAGTTCTGCTAAACAGGCTTTGCTAAATGCATTTCTCAGTTTTCTGGATACAACTTCCTAACTTTACCTGACATTGACCCTCTGAATGAGTTAGGGATGATAGGCATGAGTTTTTCACAGCCCTGCAGTTTGTGTGATTTTATGTGAATTTTAGCACTGGAGCTTGCTGGCTGAACTACAGCATTAGGTATCTGAAGCATATTGTCCTGACAGTTTTCAGTTCTAGAGGGAAATAGCTGACAGTTGATGGTTTTTTTTTTGTCTTCTCTTTCCAGCTTTTTACTTTTTTGTATAGCACCACACCTCTAGTTGTGTTAATATACTTTCAGCTTTCAGTCAGCCCATTAGTTTAGCTTACTAATTGAAGCCCCTAGCACTGCAGCTCAGTTTATGTTTTGCTAAACATGACACCTAGATTATAAGGTTCCGTATCAGGTATTTGTCTGAGATGACAGTGTTAATGTGCAGATTTTCTGAGTGTTCTTAGATTTTCTTTGTGTTTTAGCTCTGTGGCTAACCCTTGTATATATTTCTGTGTTCTTAACATTTTAAGCTTGAGTTTAGCTAATTGAGTTAGGATCACAATCAAATAATTTGTTAGTTATAGTTTTTGTCTTATATATATTCACTAGAAGTAAGTGGAATCATTTTGTGTGAATTTTTTGGCAAATTTTGGCATGGTTCCCTTAAACGAAGCTATATCATATCAATTTCTTATTTGTTTAGAATTTCAGTTGAGTACAAATTCAACTGTACCATTGGCAATGGATGTAGGAAATGTGTACATACAGCCCTCACAACTCATCCAAATAATTAAGGGGTTAAAAAGATCTCTAAAATCTCTCTTCAAAAACGTAGATGATTCATCCATTGGTTCAGTGAGCAATTTCTGCAACCTCAAGCAAAAAAGAATGTGAGAATTCATATTTACATATGTATATTTGAAATACAGTATATCCACATCACATTTCATAAGTTTCTTTTTCTGTGGTGTATTCAATTAATTTACTCTTTTTGCCTATGTTTTCCTTTGTATTGAAATTACTGGAATCCTATGCTTGCAAATATTAAGAATTCAAAATCCTAAACACAAATTCCAAAAATTCAAATCACAAAAATACAGATTTTATGTAAATTAGGTCAAAGGTGAATCATCCTGGATTCCCAGATAAATATAGACACATTCTGAGAGATCAAACATTTTAGACAATCACATTCATTTGCCACACTCATGACATGACTGAGAAGAGAAGAGAAGAGAAGAGAAGAGAAGAGAAGAGCTATAGAGTCGAGTAAAAAAAAAGATGAGAACTCCAGGTATGTTCTTCTCAAATAACTAGTTTTCTACAGTGATGTTAAGCACTCGATGCTTTATATATGCCCAGTGTATCTACATATTTAACATTCTAACTAGTTAGATTATGCTAATGTTAGCTTGCTGGCAATTATACTTATCAGTGCGTCAAGACTGAATAAAAGACAAGACTGCTAAATTGCCAATTTCAATTTTTGATCTCCATTTAACTAATATCTATAAAATGGCTTTAAGTAAAGGTGAAACATGCTAACCCTACATGGTGCTGAGAAATTAATGCATGCTTTCACAATTTATAGATTGGATTATTGAAGTGTGTTGTTGGCTGGTTACCCTGCTGCCTCTCTAAGCAAGCTTCAGCTAGTTCAGAATGCAGCAGCCCGTGTCACTTACCAGGAATAGAAAGTCAGAGCATTTTACCCCAATTTTATTCAAGCTACAATGACTGCCTATTCACTTCAGCAGTGACATTATATTACAATTGTTGTTGTTATTATTGCTGCTGCTGTTGTTGTACAGTATGTACAGATTTTATAATGGACTGTGCTGGGATGAAATCCTGTTTTCATGATGTAATGTTTTAACGTGATATACCAACCAACAAAATTCAAGTGAAAAACTAAGAGAAACATTTTAGGATTGCATGACGCATGTGCATGTGACAAAAAAGATGACAAAGCAAAAAAGCTGTGAGAGCTGACTGGTGCAAGAGACAAGAACCTCATCCTTTTTTTCAAAACATTCTAAAGTTATCTTGATAGCATGTTGGAGGGGGTAAGTGAGCAGTGATATAGGAGAGTTCAAAACATCTGCATAAATCATTACAGAGTTAAAGAGTTAAGTTAAATTTTTGCTGATATTTTGAGTGATGACTTGTACTAGTGTATTACACTATATAGCCAAAAGTTTGTGGAAACCTGACCATCATACCCATATGTGCATTTTGTACATCACATTGCCCGTGTAGTCTCCACTTTGCTATTATAATAACCTCCACTCTTCTGGGAAGGTTTTCCACTAGATTTTGGAACACAGCGTTCTAAATTATCCCAAAGGTTCAATCAGAGTAAACGTCAGTGGATATTATTGCAGTGTAACATAATGTAAGGATAATTAAATCATTATATCATAATAAGCTATTATCCATCAAATCCTTAGTTTTAATACAGCATACATAAGCAGTGGTGTAGGGGAGGAGCACACAAGGCACGCACTGTGAGGGGATCTTGGGTGTGGGGATTGGTGGGTGGTGGCGATATGGGTTTGACCAACTAAAATTTTATTATCATGGAGCTGGACCGTGAACATTAGCAAAATATATATAAAAATCACACACATTTACAGTTTTGTAAATACAGTTTTGCCCCTGTTAATACCCAAACCCAGCTCCACTTATATCATCAATATTGTGCTGATGACACAATGGTTATGGGCCTCATTTCCAACAACAAAAAGTCTGCCTACCTTGATGAGGTGGAGAAACTAGTAGCTTGGTGCCAGGGTAACTGTCTCTCTCTGAACGTCAGCTGGTTGTGGACTGCTGGAAGAGGCAGCAGCGGAACTACACCCCACTTGAGATCAGCAGGACCCCGTAGAGAGAAACAGCAGCTTCAGGTACCTTGGAGTACACTTATCACATCCAAGCTCAGGTGAGCAATGTCAGTCAACAGTTGTACCATCTGAGACTGCTAAGGAAATTCAGAGTTTCCCCACCGATCCTGAGAATGTTCTATACTGGGGCTATAGAAAGTTTACTGACTCAGTGCATCTCACCGTGGTACGGAAACTGCTCAACTCAGGACCACAAAGCCCAAAGAGAGTGGTGCTCTTAACTGAGCACATCTCCGGGTCTGCTCTCCACTCTCTGCATGACATCTATACCAGGCGATGCAGTACAAGAGCTGCTAAAATCATCAAGGACTCCACCCACCCCGGTAAATGTCTGTTCAGCCTGCTGCAATTGGGCAAGTGCTTCAGTTGTCTAATTGCCAAAACTGAGAAGCTCAGGAGGAGCTTCTTCCCTCTGAGGCCCTCAGACTCCTCGGTACAGTTCACCACTCAAATCCCACTTCATAAAGACTCTCCAGTCACTCAGCACTCCATTGAAGCTCCACACACTGCACTTTGCACTTTGTATTCTTACTACATGTAACATACTCGCATATTTTGTACACGTAGCATAATTGCATATTTTATACAAACATTTTTTGCACATTCATGTACAAATATTTCTTATTATTCCTTGTTTATTATTCATTTCTGTTTTTAATTCAGTTATTTAAATGCACAGCCGAAAGAGGAGTAGGCCAGGTTTTCATTTTACTGCAAGTTATACACTGTATATAACTACGTGACAAATATGTATGTGACAAATAAAAATCTTGAATCTTGAAACCATAAGGCCACACATGCTGAATGTCAGCACGATAATAATATGTATTATCTAATTCTAGATAATAACCTAAATTTATAGTACAGTGTATATGATAATCCATAAATCATATATTAACATTCTTAAAACCATCAATATTATTTATGGAACATAATGTCACATCAACATATACATTTGTTTCTAATAAAGAAGAATTGTGATGCTTTTACAGGACCATAATATAATTCAAAGGCCAAAGTCAACTGATTGAAGTGTTTACATTTTCCATTTTTCAGTCTGGTATGCCCCTCTGGAGAATTAACATGGTGTTGATGAAGTACATGTGCATAGTGATTTGAGCCTCTATTATATTGATGAGAAAATTATTTTCATAATGAAGAGGAGGCAATTGAACTCCTTTTTTCATTTCTCCAATCTGGCCAAGAATAGCGAATATGAGGATGCTTAATGGTTAAGGGGAGTAAACACTGCACCACTGGGGTGAGAGCAGAAGAATGGGCTCATCCCAGGAAGCCCACATAATTGCTTGTTTTATTAGATTCAGTTTTGGTACTGCAACAAGGAATCTTGATAAAATGTCTTTTTTCCACCAGCAGAGTAGGTTTATGTAAGATGGTTATTGACAGGTTTTTTTTTTTTTTGGTGGTAATACTTTCTATCATAATCCAACATTAAAATCACTAAAAATAAAACAAGGGTCAAAGTTTCTCATAGTGAAAAAGGTTTTTAAGAATAGTGCCAGATCTTTTTAAATCAGCTCAATTACATTAGTAATCGATGCAGAATCTTCACTGTTAATAAATTCCCTTGTGTGTTTTTGTATCTAATTTTTGTCACAATATAGCTTTGGGGTGGAAGTCGAGTCAGCCAGTCCTACTATGTGGATTGTGGGTCAGCATACATGTCATTCTAATTCAGTAGAGTTGATTTTTCCCTGTTGTCCCAGTCAAGTCTGTGTCCCTTTGTGTAAGCCAAACTAAATAGCTGACAAACTGGCATTTTGTAAGACACAGCAGCTCAGAAATCTGTATGAGGATACAGGTTTATTCAATATAGGATCATACATTATTGCATGCTGTATGTGGGTATAGGCTTATACAGTATAGGATTATACATTATTGAGAGCTGTATGAGAGTATAGGCGTATACAATATACGATTATTATTGTACATTATTGCACGCTGTAGTTAATTAATTGTTTAGGTTAAGCTGCCTATTAATATTTTAATAGCTGATCAACTATTCGTCCAGCGATAAGTTATAAGAAATTAGTGTATTTATTAATTGTGCATGGGATACTACCCCAGTGGCCACTGGCGATAATATCCTAAATATAGTGAAAACACCATATTAAGAGCACAGTAAAAACATTGGCAGTTTAAGGCAGTAAATTATAAGCACAGAGACACAAGACACTTGGCTTTAAAAATCAGAGAAGACTTTATTAAACTATTCTAAGACACAAAGGTCAAACAGAGAAGGGTTTTGAACAGAGAATGAATGAAATCCTGAGTTTCTAGGACTGTATCTGTTTCTCAGACCACAACCTGAATGAACCATCAACTTATCAATTTAACCTTTGTTTCATTTAGAAGGGCTTTAAACTTTGTATTAAATGCACCAGTTCAACAAAGAATCTGAAGGTACTGTACTTGCGTTTAAATTGCTCTAGATGGGGATTCATCAATGGTCTTGTTGCTTTTGAGTGGTGTCTCGGAAGACCAATCAGGATGATGAATGGAGTGAAGAGCGCACCGGCGGAGTCAGATTGCAGGAAGGGCGCTTGATGAGCGTGGTGGCAGTTCTTTGGCACTGTCGCGACTGGAGAGTGGAGGCCTCGCAGAAACCGGTCTTTACAGACTTGGCTGAGACTCAGAGCAAGCATGATCTCCTCGTGGTATCGAGTGGCAAGAACTTCTGAAGCTCTTGGTTGACGAGAACTCCCAAGTTGTTGATGGATGCGAACTCCCAATGGACTTGAGTTGACTCTTGAAATTGTTAATGGACAAGGACTCGTTCGTTGACAAGAGCTCACTGTTGACGAGAACTCTTTTGTGTCCAGGGGTTTTAACCCTTTCCAGTTGGGCTTGGGGGCAGGTTGTAAACTGCAGTCTCCTCCTCTAACACTAATTAGTATACTGGGCTCTGAGTTATGGGCTTTCCACAAGGTAAAGTTAGTAAAGTTGTAATATATTGTAATATGTATGTATATATATATATATATATATATATATATATATATATATATATGAATGTAATATATTGTATTCAAATTTACTTTATCCCAACCTTTAGGAAATAAAATAATGATCACACACATAATAAAACCTCACATACTTCTTGTAGTTGATACACTCATTGATACCTGTTACCTGTTAAATGATCAAAAGCATCATAATGAACTGGTGGCTATAGGCCACTAGCATAGGATTATACATTATTGCACACTGTATTATTGTACAGGCTTATACAGTATAGATCATTACTGTTTCTTCGTCTTACTGAAGGTTGCCACCCTGGTGATATTAGTTACAGCACTGTGTCAATCTGTACAACATACTGCAAAAACATTTATTAAAATAGATTAATAGCAATTGTCCAATAGTTAAATCAGATATTCTTAAACGTTTTGCAGCAAGGGACCCTTTAGTCTGTGAAATGAACTTCACAAACTCCCTCCGTGCACATTTATTTAATTCAAATAACAGACTCATTTTTCATATGTGTACAATAATATTCTGGCTATTTATTGAAGCCATAGATCTTTTATTATTGAACTTTCCATTCACAGTGCATTTTATGTGCATGTTGATGTTATTCATAAGGCTCCATGTTTTTGATTTGTTGGGATTCGGATTAATCCCATTCAACTGAGCTGTTAAACAGGATGAACTGGTTATTGTTTGCAGATCTCACTTTCAATATCACTAGGGTAACGCATCACCTGACATTTATGGATTTAGACCTAATAGTAATATGTCAGTTTGATAAACATATGATTATAAAATGGAAGGATGAGAGAGAAGCAGTATAATGATCAGATCACTGCCTATACAAAAGCAGTCATCCATTAAATAATTTGAGTTGACTATATTCTAATCTCAACTCTTTTAAGACTGAAGTTTTACTCTGAATGTGATAAACATGAATTGGTCATTCTAATATGCTTACATTGCAATTGCTTTTCATGGAGTTTTCTCAGTTGCTATTTTTAATTACATTCTTAAGTAAAACATTTTCACACCCCATCTCTTTATTTTATTCATTATCATTCATACTGTTGGGGCTTCACTACACTTGTTTTAAAGACCATATTTTTAAAAATAATTTTATATAGTGAAGTGGGAGCTTACTGGAAAAAAGGAAGGAAAAACAGGGGCTGTATTCACAAAGACATACCACTAAAAATGGCACTAAAAATGACTCACTTTAGAGTTTCTTCTTTAAACTTTTTTTCAAAGCTGAGAGTAACTTTTTCTGAGGAATTCCTAAACTAGGAGTAAGATTTGGGGTTGACACCATGGCACCAGTTTGGGGAAGAACCGCATATGGATGTGATGGTCAGGGGTCCACATAGTTTTGGAGATATAGTTTTATTACACAAGGTGTTGAAATTTTTCCTGAGAATGTAATTAAGAACATCAGCAGTTGGAAACACTCTATAATAAGCACTTGTAACTTAAAAAAAGAATAAATATAATATGGTTATCACATTGACAGTAAATATCTCCAATAAAGCTTTAAAAGTTCGCCATTTACCTGTTTTGTGTATCTAATAAGTTGCCACATGAAACCTTTTTAGGATCTAATATCAATATCAATTTATATGATATATTTATAAAAAAAAAACAACCCCACAACAGTAATGGTCTTATAATCCTATACTGTATAAACCTGTACCCTCATACAGCGTGCAATAGTTTTCAGCTATTGTTTACATGCTTTGTGATTGTTTTAGTTAAGTACAAATCAACTGCAAATAAATACACAATTGCATTAAACAATTTATTTACTGATTAATAAAATACATGTTAAAATGTGTAGTTTATTGGTGGTGTAAGGAATGTAAACGGTCAGGGGTCCGTCCTCTCCATGACAATCTGCGATAGGTAACAAAAAGATGTGTGAAGTTTGTGAAGAATGTCTGGCCTTAAGACATTTTTCATGAATATACAGTGTGAAGCACAGATAGCTTTATACAGACATAATTATCATCTTACTATGAAATTAGACACACAATTGTAAACACTTTCTAAAATGTAATTTCCCAAGATTTCGGTGATGTGGTATACATGTCCTGGCTGCTACCAGTATGTAGATCTGCACAATTTGCCCCTTCTACTCCATCCATTAATGGATACATCATGTCCATCAAGAAACACGTGTCAGTGTCACTGTCCCCTAACTAAGATCAGCTCACTGGTGTTCCTGAAAAGAGATGTGATTCTCACCTTTTAATCAGGATGTAAAGCCAGTTGTAGAAATCAGGTGATACACAGGGAGTTGATCATTTACTTACAGCTCACTAAGGAGTGAGGAGGAAAACACATGAACATGTACATATTATGAGCACATTTACAAATTACCCTATATTGCAGTAGATACAATCCGAATGAAACCCCTATGTTTATGTACTATTAAATACAGTATGCAAGCATATAACTACTTATTCTGAATTTAGACAACTAGCTATGATAATACGACTGGTACTAAATTAACTTTAATAAGCCACAATAAATTTAATACAACTGACTACACTATTTTATACATGTGCATGTGTCTTGAGAATAGTTACCAATAGCACTAAGGGCTAATTTTTGCTAGCCAACAGTCAGTGGAGTCAGCTATCTTAGTTGTTGTAGCCTAGCTAGCGCTTAGCATAGATTTTCTGTACTAGTTTGCTTATAAATACACATTTGTACACAAATCAAAGGTTCCATGGAGCTAAGTGTTTACATCAGACTGTTTAAGGACTGAGCTCACTATTGCTTTTAATAACTGTCGTTTACACATGGACTCCAATAGTGTTCGCACTGCTAAACAGCACTTAAATGTCGAGTACGGAACAGTAACTGATCACACATTGTCCTTTTACCATATTGAAATAATATTTACCCGATAACTATCTCCAGTTGTGTATTTAGTGAAAATTATTACCTAATCTACAGTGAATTATAACGTAATCCCATGCTAAATCCACGGCTAATAGCGGCCATATTTGTGGCATTTGCTGTTTCTCAGCCTCACTCCCATAGTGCCTTTCTTGGAACTTATCCCAGACAGAGCACTCTATTTTTAATTGGCAGCTTTTATTTAAAAGTTGATCCTCTTTTAATTTGACTATTTAAAGTTGACTTTAGTACCTTAGTTTACAGATTAAGCCTATTTTATATTAGAAGCAGGCCGAAACCTTTCTATGTTGCGCTTTTTTTTTTTTTTGGTAAATATAACATGCAGTTGTCTATACTGACAGATTAAGATACACATTACCCCTGTAACGTGTAGATTCAAGACGACGGAGTTGGGGATCCAAACGCAAGGCTTTATTAGCAAACATGGTCACAACAGGCAGGGTCAAGCACCAGCAAACAGTACAATCCAAGGCAGAGCAAAAGAGTAATCCAAAATACGGGCAATGGTCAGGGCAGGCAGCAAACAATCAGAAACAGGGAGAACAG
>CM074980.1:12358256-12372637 GCA_037576825.1 Pangasius krempfi
TTTTAGATAAAGTGGATGGCATAAAGTGGACATTTTAATTTTACTGCTTGATTTTTGGTTTTGTTTTGTTTTGTTTTGTTTTTTCCCTCATTTCTCTGTTTCAGTCTACCTTCAGTGTACCTGGTGTGAATCACAGTTGCAGGTACAGTTGGCCACAAGTAACCAACTGTTGGAACTCTGCAGCACCAGGTGGCCATATTCACTGTGGTTTTGGTACCTTTTGTTTAATTGTTTATATATATATATATATATATATTAAAATGTTCTGTTTTGTTTTGATGACTCTTTTTCTTTTCTGATCTGTTGGGCAACAGAATTAAATAAATGTTGAGAAAAGGAAGCAAGTGTGTGCTGTTATTGAAAAGCTAATCTCCTCATTGTGTAATTTGTCATGTAAGGTTAAATACATAAATTTTAAAGGTGGGCATACTTTTTTATAACAAAGATCTTTTAAATATACAAGTTTTTTTTTTGTAGAATTACAGGTAAAAACCTGGGATATATTGATTAAATATACAAGTTTTTTTTAAATAAAATGACGTAATAAAACCCAACTAATTACAGCACTGTTTTGCACTTTTAAGGCTCATTATTTGAATTATAGCAGTGTTTGACCATATTTGTAGCTAACTTCATTGTTTTTACATGAGAAAATATTGTTCTTTAAACATTAAAAGCCAAACAACAATACACAATATCTCATGTAAAATTAAAGCAAAAAACCTGTATTTTAATTTTACAAGTTAGTTTTTTTACAAAATGTTATTGGCACCCCAGCTGCCTGAATATTTCCGCTTTTTTTACAATTTTCTTTTTTACAGTGTAGTACAACAGCATAATATATTGAGGAAAAAAGTTGTAATATTTTGAGAATAGAGTCATAATACTATGATGGTACAAATAGTAATACTAAAATGGTACATATCACACCAACCTTTGTGTGTTAATTTGACAGATGTTCAGGATTTGATGAAGTTATTGTCTTTTTGTTGAAGGAGAAATCCCAGACAGTGGTCACCTTCAAGGCTATCTATGGTTGCATCTGTGTGCCATTCAATAAGGTTTTGTAGTTTCACAGAGACAGTGAGAATAGTGATCAAAATGATCAAGCCCCCAGCGAGACCTCAGTCAAGCTCCCAGTGCATTATGACATATGGACTTGTACAATAAACATAAGCCTTATGGTGAGTCCATATGCCATAACGCATTTGGCACTTGACTATTGGATTTAAAATTATAAGAAGATCACCATTTGTTTTCACTGTTTCAGTCACTGACCCATCTATATTTACTTCCAGACTGTGAATTAATTGTTTGACTGCTGACATGTACTGCATTTCTCCAGATTTGGTTGGGTGGATTCAAAAAAGAAGTACTTAGAACTTGTGTATTAAATCTGGAAACATAAACACAAAGCAGTATTTGCATGTAATAGTCATTGAAACTTCAAAGCAAGAAAATGAGGAATTACTTTCACAGGATAAGGACATTAACCCACCTCAGAGAAAGTTCAGAGAATATGTGTGTTTTCATTTTATGAGGGACCTTGTGCAGGACTTGAGGTGGGCTAGAGAGATGACTTTAATGTTTATTACTGTTTAGCAATAGCAGCTAATATGTAATTTTGGTATCTTATATAAACAAAAGTCCTACTCTCCACATTCATACATTGAACAACACTGAACTTGGAAAGCAGTGTGGGTAACTGAACCCATATGGGCACCACATGAGCTGGTGAATCTTCAAACTTTTGTTGAGGAAATGTATTGTCATCCATATCCAAATTCATCTGTTGACTCTCTTTGGCTTCCAGTTTCCTATCATACTATACTCTGCTTTGCATTATCCATTACCACTTCTCTAGTAACTTGTAGCTAATCTGTTTGTACAGTGCTCCCTACCACCATCATCAAAACATCAATTGAGAGAATATCTTTTAGAAGAATGGTGTTCATCTCTCCAGTACAGATCCCGAGACTTGTAGAAGTAGAATCTATGCCATGGTTCATAGAAGCAGCTCTGGTGGCTTCTGGTGGCACAACATTTCACTGTTGTTTTTTTTCCCTTTAATTTGTCACCCAGCTGTATATATGCAGCATACAGTAAATTAGGAGTAGAGATGGACTGAAAGGGGTTCTGTTCATATGTCTCTTCTTCTCTCTCTCTCTCTCTCTCTCTCTGTTTCTTTTCCTTTGCATCTATCTCTATCTCTCATTACTTATTAAATAAGTTGTCATCTCTTTTTGTCTTACTCTGATTATTTAATCTCTCTCTCTCTCTTTCTCCCTTTGCCTTTTCTTGCTATTCTACACTGAAAAAGATGAAGAGAGGGAAGGTGAAATGAAGTGTGCAGTTGAAACTCAAACATTCAAATGAGGCCCAGTGGTGCGTACAATGTCAGAGCAAT
Source organism: Pangasius krempfi (assembly GCA_037576825.1). Lineage (NCBI taxonomy): Eukaryota > Metazoa > Chordata > Actinopteri > Siluriformes > Pangasiidae > Pangasius > Pangasius krempfi. Next base: position 12,360,664 of record CM074980.1, read on the forward strand.
TAGAAATCTCTATTTAGAGGTTACATTTCTTCCTTGCCTCCCTTCATGTGCTCGCTTAGAATGGCAACACAGACAGACATCAGGCAATCTTGGGTGTAAGTGATATTAGTAGACTCATTAAATACATGGAATGGAAACAAACAAATTACATTTATGATGCAGAATACAAATTAGTAGATGGTAAGGAGAGTGAGATGTTGGGGCAAAAATATTAACTTGGTCATAGGTGAATCTACTCTTCAGGATTAATGGAGATCGGCTGATTGATTAAAATTAAGTCTTATTTGGTGTTTTCATCAACAAAGTCTTACAATAATTCATGCATATTGTAGAGAAAATTAGCTGTTTAGGTTAATTTTATGTATTCTCCACCAATATATGCAGGAGATTAGCAGATCAGCTCAGAAGGGGAAATTTGTAAACTTGATATTTTAATAGCTGATCAACTATTCCACAAAGCTTCTGATTTTTTTCTCCAGCATAAGTGATTTGTATATCTCTGCTGTCATGAACATAAACATTTAATGTGCTTACAGAGGCCTGTAGGTCACATGATGTAGCTCTTGGGTTTTCTTTAGATCTCTGAGCATTAAAAAATCTGACATTGGACTGAATTTGCTGGGACACCCACTCTGAAGATTGGCAGCTGTCTTGAAGGCTCTCCATTTGTAAACCATCCTTCTCACTGTAGAATGGTGGAGTTCAAATTGTTTGGAGATGGCCTTATAACCCTTCCCCGATTTATGACCAGCAACAGTTGCTTCTCTGAGAGCAAGACTGATGTCCTTTATACTTGCCATGATGTATACACACACCTGATTGTTCCAGAACACCCGTTCTGCTTTTATAGAGGTAGCCACACTTCTTGATGATGAACTAATCCTGTGCATTTTATTAGTGGCTTCTAATTACTCTCTTAATAATTGTGGAAGTAGGAAGGGTCTACTTATTTTTTCCCCACCTAGTTTCTGAATATTGGTTTACTTTTTGGGGAAAATGTCTACATACTGAGGTTATTTGTTTGTTTATAGAAGTTGTAACACTTGTTATTTAGATTTATGCTAAATAAAATCCTAGAATTGAAGAAAGGTGTACTTTCTTTGTGTAGTATGCATGCATGTTTATGGCCCTATTGGGGCTGCTGTAATTTTCTGCATAAACATGCAGTCTTACAGAAGAAAGTTCACATTTACCTTATATGTAGCACCTTCTATATGAAGAATATCATTGAGTCCTTTCTCAACCACATGATGTATATCCATGTAGGCTATATCCAAAGTTTCACTTTGTGCTTAATTTGCAGAGCGTATGCTGTGGACCAAAATAATTAAACACGCTCATGTTTCCCCTAGGCTTTTTGAATAACATTGATATAATTGACCTAATTTTATTTTTAATTTTTCTCTGTTATTTAGGGATATTCATGACATATGCTTACAGAGAAGTTTAATGAAATAATCAAATTTGCTGTAGTCATGTGATATTGTAGTTTTGATTGCCTTTCTAATTCCTGTATGATTTAAGCATTTGTCAATTGAGATAAACTGAAGATAAATAAAAGTGGTCTGCCTACCCACTTACACCCTAGCAACCACCCAGAATAACACAGCAACCAGCTAGCATCACCCTGGCAACCATCTGGAATACCACAGCAACCAGCTAGCATCACCCTGGCAACCATCTGGAATACCACGGCAACCAGCTATCAACATCCTAGAAACCACCTGGCATACCATAGCACCCATCTAGCAACATCCTAGAAACCACCTGGGATTCCCTAACAACTGTCTAGCAACACTCGAGCAACCATCTGGGATTCCCTAGCAACAGCTTAGGAACACCCAAGAAACCTCCTGCAATACCATAACAAACACCTAGCATCACCCTAGCAAGCATGTGGAATACCATAGCAACCACCTAGCAACACCCTAGCAATACAGTAGCGAGAGCAGTACCTTGCTTAATCCACACAATCACTCTGCATCAACAACAGAACACCCTAGCAAGCATGTGGAATACCATAGCAACCACCTAGCAACACCCTAGCAATACAATAGCGAGAGCAGTACCTTGCTTAAGCCACACAATCACTCTGCATCAACAACATAATGGTTTGAAAAGAGGACAATTGTTGTTTTATATTGACCAAGTCAGAGTCCAGTCTTAATCTAATTTAGATACTGACCTGAAAGTGACTGTTCACCCTAGTGCTGTAGGAACTAATGGTCTAAAATTCCTCACTGTGCAAGTCCGTTCAGCAGCTACAGGAAACCTTTGGTGGAGGCTTTTACTGCTAAAAGAGGTTTAACTAGTTCTATTAATGAAAAGGGTTCAGATCATTTTTTCAGCCAGGGCTGTGAATTATTAATCAAAGACTTCAAGTAAGAGCTCTTTGTGTTATTAGTTTAGACAGAATGAAAGTTTTATTATGACATGTCCTTGTGAAGATCTGACAATTTTGAAGATTTCCTGAGTAATTAATGCAGAAAAAACATTTAGCAAATGTATGTAGGCCCTTTCCTGTTTCAGCATAACAACACCTCCATAACAACGCATAAAACAAGGTTAATTTGCAGAGTTTGGTGTAGAAGAACTTGACTGGACTGCACACAGCCACCTTTGGGAAGTATGCTAGTCAGGCCATTTTATCTAACATCAGTGGCTATGTTTACATGCAGCTTAATATTCCATTATTAATCCAACTGATATTTGAGATATACTGATATACTGAGAATAGAAAACATCCATGTGAGACCAGTGAAATTTCTATCTGATTAATGAGGTGGGTTAATATCCATTTAATCTTTTAATAACGTTTAAAAAAAAATATCGCCCATGTAAACATTTATGTTTGATTACTTTTTATATCAGAATCTGTGTTCTGCACATTCTGCACATGTATGTTTCACACCCAGCACTTCACACTCCTCACGCAACTGCCACCCAGGTGCTGAAAGAACAGCCCCACTTCAGCACCCCTATTGCTGTGGATAGTGCAGGAGCATATGGCTGCAGGGCAGGGAGGCACGTCTCTACATGGCTGGCATCCAATGAGTGCAGCGGCGGCTCTTCACCCTCCTGGAGAAACCAAGAGAGTATAAAAGGGTGTGTCAGGAACAATAAGGTGAGCCAGTTTGGTCTGGATAGAAATGCTGATCCCTTTCTCTCCCTTTCACACAGAGACTGCAGACAGCGATGAAGACCATGCACCCGACCAGCACAGAGCCTAGCACCTTCACTCCCACGGGCAAAAAGCCTCACAGCAACACTGCTCAACCCCTGCTCGCCATGCCCAGATCTATGATGACCATGATGCCGCACCATTTCCCCAGCACTCTGCACCTACTTCACATCCACTTCACTAAAGACTTTAAATAAAAAAGCATTTGTTTTCTACTACCCCTGCCGCCCATGTGTCTGTGTTCAGCCCGTTGCAGCTACTACAATGTTGTATATTTAAAAATAATTCAGAGGTTGGAAGGGTGATTGGATGGGGATCATACTGACATTTTGAAACAGATGAATTGACCAAAAGTTCAATATTTAATACTCGCCAAATATTCAGTGAGGATGCAGAACATACACATGGTAAAAAAGGTGTAAAACATTTAATGAACCTTTATTTTTTTTATTATTCCCTAACAATGGACTCTAATATTGCTAAGATTAGACTGTAAGTAAATGCATTATACTGGCATAAAGGCATTATATATGTTTTAGCTTGCATACTTGTTTCTGAATATTGGGTAAATATGAGCAATCTTTCTATGGTCATAATCACTTCTTCTTGTTCAGTAACCTCACTGATACTCCTGTGATTGAAAATACAGTAGGCGTATAATATTGTGACTGAATTGAAGGGAATCCTCAGAGCCATACTCCAAAATCTAGTGGTAAGCATCATAAATGTATTTTACAAAGAAGCAAAATGGAGGACCAACATACTCTATATTATTCATAATAACAGACATTTTAACATTATTCCTTTTATGTTATGATAAAAGTTTGTATTGCAGGTGTAGGAAATTAGCTATTGAGATTAAGCTGCATGCATTCTCCACCAAAATATGTAGAGGAAATTAGCAGATCAGCTCAGAGGGGAAAATTTTGCAATCTTAATATTTCGATTAATCAAATATTCTTACAGCAATAAATTAAGATTAGTGTATTTGTAATTTCTGCATAAGATATTACCTCTGTGGCCACTTGGAATACTATCCTAAATATAGTGAAAAATTATATTAAGAGCATAGTAACAAGATCGGCAGTTTAAGGCAGTAAATTAGAGCACAGAGACACAAGACACTTGCCTTTAAAATCAGACAAGACTTTATTAAACTAAACTAAAACACAGAAATAAACACATATACACATACACACACAAAGGTTAAACAGAGAAGGGTTTTGAGCAGAGAATGAATGAAATTACAAGTTTCTTGGACTGTATGCTGTTTCTCAGACCATGACCTGAATGAACCATCAAGGTGAATGAACCATCACCTATTAGAAGGGCTTTAATTTTTGTATTAAAAGCACCAGGTCAGCAAGAATCTGGAGGTACTGTACTTCACCAGCGGTCTGGTCGACTTTTGAGTAACGTCTCGGGAGACCAGTCAGGATGGTGTATGGAGTGAGGAGCGTAGAGTCTCGTAGGCAGGGTGAAAAGGAGCAGGTGATTCATGGTGAAAAGGCTGGAGTTGGAGGCTCCACAGGAACCAGAGTTGATGTCGGAATCTCAGTGCGAATGTGATCTCCTTGTGATGTTGAGGGTCAAAATCTTCTGGAGCTCTGGGTGAGTCTTAATGGATGACTCAACTCCACCCGACTCTTCTTGACTTGACTCCGATGATTCGATGACTCCCCCCTGGGCTTGAGTCGACTCCTAGTCTACTTGGGTCGACTCCCTGAAGTTGTTAATAGGCGAGGACTCAGAGTTTCCTTTGTGTCTGAGGGTTTTAACCCTTTCTGGCTAGTCCAACCCCAAAACGTTTTAGGCCGGGGTATTGACTGTATCCACTGCCTATAACTTTACTCAGTCCATTGAGTTTGTCAACATGTAATTTCACACCTTTTTTTATAGATTTTGGATGAAACCTTTAGTCCCAACTATCAGTACATACATTTAACAATGTTCTACTCAAATGTCCTAACTCTCAGAAAATCACTTAACAAACACACACGTACCAAACAAGACAATAATCAACCATAATAATCATATTCGAAATCAATCAAAATCATGCATGTTAAATAATCAAATGATTAATGGTGACCTTATGGCTATAAGCATGGTAAGTGTAGAGTGAAACGTGGAAGATTTTAGGCAGTTGCAGTTGCTACTGTATCAGTTCCACAGTCACTGCCTCTGTAGATTATATGGAGGGTTCTGTCTGTGGAATGTGAGTATGGTGATGAACTTTGTGTTCCTGGGGGGAAAGAACAAAGGTCTCATTACAGTTCTCAGCCTGTGTTAATCCTTTCTTGAGCCCTCCCCCCCTTTTTTGGCTTTACGTTATCAGATTTTTGGCCAAGGATCCTTGGGTTGTACTCCTCTGGTCTTCGTCAACGGCCTAAATCAATAGGTTCAGCAGGGTTCCTCTTGGCTGAGAGGGTCAGGGATGTTCTTATGTTTTATGGTTCCTGTGCCTGACACTCCGGTGACCTCTGTTGAGTCCTTCCGCTTCCTGGGAACCACCATCACCCAGGAGCTCAAGTGGGAGCAGAACATCAGCTCCTTCACCAAGAGGGCTCAGCAGAGGCTGTACTTCTTGCGGCAGCTGAGTGTGTGTGTGTGTCCTATGGTCAGGAAAAAAAAGATTTCACTACCTACAGATTTATGTTTAACTACAGATAGCAATAACTACAGGTGTACTTTTAAATACAGATAACAATAACTACAGATTTACTTTTTTAAATGTATTTTCAACACATTGCAACCCACTCTGTTTGGGTTACACCAATTCGTGACCCTTCCTTTTGGGTTGTTTGGGGCCCCCGCGCCGTTCCAGCGGCTCATGGACAGAATCCACCTTCCGCATGCTGTTTATGCTGCTGCCTATTTAGATGACATTATTATTTACAGCAATGACTGGCAGCGGCACAAGCAGCTTGTGGGCTGTTCTGACATTGTTGAGATGGACGGGGCTCATGGCAAACCCAAAGAAGTGTGCGATTGGACAGGTGGAAGAACGTCTCCAGGTTACGTATGTAACCATGGTTCCCCGAGGGAACAAGACGCTACGTCGAAACACTATGGGAATGCCATCAGCGTAAGCACGCTCTGAATCACATGTGTAATCAGTCCAAAGGATGGGCGAGACGTAGCAACCAGGAAGCTTAAAAGCACGCGCGGTGGATACAGTGGCAGCTTCAAGAAAGGGGGATGCCGGAAGTATTGCACTGAGATGCAGCGTCTCGTTCCTTCGGGGAACCATGGTTACATACGTAACCTAGAGACGTTCCCCTTCAGGAACTCAAGCTGTGTCGAAACGCTATGGGAAGGAGTATGCCCACGCCACCAGACTTACAAATCCCTGCCCAGTGTGGAAGAGCACAGCTAGGGCGAGAGAACAAAAGAGCCCGGAGTGGCTTGAATGTCGAGGCCATAGAACCCGACGAAAGTCGGGGCACGGACCAACCCGCAGCGTTGCAGATGTTCTGCATAGGGACACCTGCCAGAAAGCCCTTGGAGGCCGCCACACTTCTAGTGGAGTGAGTCTTGACTCCCAAGGGTGAGGGGAGATCAGACAGATGGCATCCACGACCCACCGAGCAGCTCTGAGGACGTATGCGTCCAGTGCTCACATACAGTTAAGCCTCTGCTGGTCGGGCTCCCAAAAGGGAGGAGGACAGAAGGCCTGGAGTACGACAGGCCGTGGTGTAGAGGAGGGAACTTTTAGGAATATACCCCGCTTGAGGGTAGAGAAATGCTTTGGCCAGACCGGGCACAAAGTCTAAAAAGAGAGGGACACATGGCGAACTCTTAAGGTCCGGGAGAAAGTGTTTCAAAGTTAGAAACATGGCCATCATCCCCAGGCAGTTAATCTGCCACGTGAGATGGCGGCCTCTCCACGGACCACGGGCAGAGCGGCCACTCATAACCGCTCCCCAACCAGTGAGAGATGCATCCGTCGCTAGCATTACACAGTGACAAGGAGCTCCAGCACCGGGCCCTGAGACAAGAACCAAGGTTTCCTCCACATGTCTAAGGCATGTAGGCATCGCCGCGTGACCTTGATCATGCAAAGAAGGTTTCCCCTCGGAGAGAACACCTTGATCTTGAGCCACCACTGTAGGGGTCTCATGTACAGCAGGTCAAATAGTATCACGTTGGACGCAGCTGCCATCAAACCCAACAGTTTCTGGAACTGCTTTACAGTGAGTGAACGGCCTTCTCTCACTCTCGCGACTGCTGTGAGGATTGACCAATCCGACCAGGAGACAGACGTGCCTGCATCGTGGTCGAATCCCACACCACGCCCAGGTAAGTGGTTCCCCGTACTGGAGAAAGCACGCTTTTCTTGGTGTTTAGTCTTAACCCCAGCTCTTCATGTGGGCGAGAACGACATTTTCGATGCCGAACCATCGATTTAGCTAATATCAACCAATCGTCGATATAATTCAGTATGCGGATGCCCTGAAGTCGCAGAGGAGCCAGAGCAGCATCCACATACTACGTGAAAGTGCAGGGTGTGCGTGCCAGGCCGAACGGAAGAACCCAATATTGGTAAGCTTCGCCCCCGAAAGCAAACTTCAGGAACTTCCTGTGTTGGGTGAAGGATGGATATATGGAAGTTTGCGTCTTTTATCTTGTCAATCTTGACAAACCAGTCCTCGGAGCTGATCTGAGACACGACCTGTTTGATCATGAGAATCTTGAACTGCAGTCGCACGACTGAGCAGTTCAAATGACGCAGATCCAAAATGAGCTGCAGCCCTCCACCCTTCTTCAGAACGATGAAGTACCGGCTGTAGAACCCAGACCTCGATGGCCTCCTTCCTCAGGAAAGTGTGCACTTCCTTTTCCATTACCAGAGCCTACTCGGGGCCCACCAGAGTGGAAAGAACCCCGGAAAAACGAGGCACTGGAGAACCAAATTGGATATGGTAGCCTCTTTCTACAGTATGCAGGACCCACTGAGACACATTCGGCAGAAGTGCCACACTGCCAAATAGTCTACTATGGGAATCAGTCTCTCAATACTGACCTCTGGTTTAATGAGACCGGCTGGAGAGTCTGGTCTGGAGACCTCCGAAGAGGTTGCGAGCCTCTAAGTACCGCTATGTTCCTGGGCGGAAACTAAGAGAAGCGCTCACGGGAGATCGCTGCGCCCTGAAGCACCATGGGTGGCAGGGTTGGCAGATCGATCTCCTGAGGGCACCGAGGAGAGACGGGCACCGTATGATGAGGTGTACACCGCTCTTCCCCAGAGGGGCCTGCCCTCAGAAGTCCTAGGCCACCAGCATCAGGACTTCTTGGCCGAGGTCTTTTTAGACAGAAGACCGGTCTGGAGATCCAGCTTCGCCTTAGAAGACCCCGGCTTAGAGTGTTTTTGTGCCTCCCAGTACGAGGTACTGGTACACAGAGGGGGCTGCTCCCGCCCAGCAGCCCCAAGAGCTAGAGAGCGGTGGGGGAGGAACCGCCAGCTCGTCAGAGCTCTGAATGATGAAGTTCCGGCTGTAGAACCCGGACTCTCTGTCATGAAGAGGGACCACCTCAATGGCCTCCTTCCTCTGGAGAGCGTTTAGTTCTTGTTCCATTACCAGAGCCTGCTCAGGCCCACCAAAATAGGAAGAACCCCACAAAAATGAGGCGCTGGAGAACTGAATGGATTCGGTAGCCTCTCTCTACAATATGCAGGACCCACTGAGACGCATTTGGCAGAAGTTCCACGCTGCCAAATAGTCTACTAAGGGAATCAGTCTCTCGAGACTGACCTCTGGTGTAATGAGAGCAGCTAGCTCGGTGCCCTGAAGCGGCGGACCGGCAGGGGACAGCCAAACTATCTGCTCTGGAAACCTCCGAAGAGGTTTCCCTCGGGAGCCGGCTCTGCGTGCTTTGCTCCCAAGCAGACAACGCACAGGCTGTGTGTATCCCCACCCGTAATATAGCGCGGGCAGGGAAGAACACACAGCCTAAAATGCTGTCCGCTCTCGCCCTCATGTTTTGTCTTTTTGGCATAATGCTTTGAGAGACAAACAATACAAAATCAGACTTGAGAGAGAACCAAGCTGCAAAGAGCCTTGTGTGTGTGTATATGGGTGAATTAGAACTGCTGAAAATGAAAGTAAAAAATTCTAGAATAGAGCACGTTTTGTGTGGTGTCAAGCCTGCCTTCCATCTCCTCATTCCCTACCCTAAGTGGGAACTGTTAAATTGCTCTTTTCTGATAGTGGCTATATTGTGTAGGATTACACATGCAGCCACTATCTGGGATGCGCGCTGTGGTGACACTTTCAGGCCACGCAGACAATTGAATCTTGCCTTCAGAATGCCAAAGATGTTTTCAATTCTGACCCTGGTTCTTGTGTGGGCCACACTGAACTGTTGTTGGGGTCAGGATAGGGGGTCATTAAAAACTGCTGTCATGCATAACCCCTGCCATCAAATAGCCCTGTCAATAAGCATAAAAGAGAAATTAAAGAAGTGTACACTGTAATTCCATTGTTGAAAGAGTTGTATGTGGTTTTTTTCTCCCCATACCTTGCTCAAAGCAAGACTTAATGCAGACTCCCAGAAAATTTTTGAATCATGCACAGAGCCAGGTTATCTACCATCCAAGCTTGTGATCACATAGGGATGGTCACAAGTCATCTGCTAACCCTTGTAGACTTGTTTGATAGACTTCAAAGCATTATTGTAAGTCGCTCTGGATAAGGGCATCTGCCAAATGCCATAAATGTAAATGTAAATGCTATTAACAGGTATGTCAGTGTTACAGGTGGCATGACCATAACTAAAATCATATAGGATTTGATAAGAATTTTATCAATCAAAGACAAATGAAAAGGCATATTAAACAGACTTTACCTGAATATTGAGGGTGTAATTGGATTTCCTATTCACAAAATCAGCCTCATGCTCATCTAGGGCTACAGAAATTGCAATATGTGTGCAATCTATGGCCCCAATGACCCTAGGGAATCCTTTTCAAGATCATAGGTTAAATAACTTTAAGATCTTTAGCATAAGATCATTCTTAATAGGTAGGCCACATATTAAATCATTTTATCAGCTATTTTGTAAAAGCCTTCTTTAACAGCCATTGTGTCTAAGTGGCCAGGAAAAACAATGAATACGTCAATGTATCCCTGCACAGCAATGACCAATTTTTGTACTGCTTGGCAGGCTGTATGCTTGCTGTATTCAGCATCATCCACCATATGCAAATATGTACTACTTGCAAAGAAGCACGAAGCAATACATACAATTTGCAGTATAGTAAGAGTGTGTCTTCGGCGTGTCAGATTTTTAATGTGCGGCTCAAGAAGACAGCATAGATAAACTATACCATGTGCCAAAAATCTTTCGTCTTTCATATAGATGGTCATCGGGAAAAATCCAGGAGATTGTGTCTGTCCCTAAAAGTTCTTTCCCTTCAAAGTGCCCTTCTTATTATTAGCAATCTGAGCTACACAGGATTCTCCACAAATGGTGAAGCCACAAACACTAAACGGTTAACTTTGATGCATCAGATTTATATCACTCTGCTCACAGCTGATTTGTCCAATTTGAGTTTGCAATCTCTTAATCAGAATTAAACCTTCTTTGGAGCAGGTTAGCCATGTAGTATAAGTTACAATGGTGATGAAAACAGCTAGAAAAAAACAATCCACTTTGAGGCCGAAAAGCCAGCGTTTGCTCAAACTACCTGGGTAACCACCGAAAACAGCTTCATGCAACAGGCCTCTGGGCATAAACTGTTTTGGAAAGGGCAAAAGATAGGTCATGTGGGACCATCGACAGCAGCAGAATGTGAGTCACAGGATGAATCAGGCCAGTCTAGGGAGCAAAAGCCAAAGCAGTATATCTTATCCTACAGTTGCTGAGGGTGTACATTGTGAGATAGTGTAGTACTCCTGAAAAGAAGTATAATAGAGAAGATTAATGATGAATTAAAGACGAGCGCTGCAGTGATGGCTTCCTTGACTCTGTATTTAACACTAATGAAACACATCACAGGCGCGCCACCTATCGAGACGTGCAATGACGTCATGACGCGGGTAAGCCAAGCAAACATAACTAATTTTCAAAATGCACATAACACTTTTTTTTCCATATGACGCACAAATAAGCAATTAAACATTCTTAACAATATTAGAAAAATGACTAACAATTTTACAATGAATTTAAAGGGGAATTGTACAACCAAGAGCATAAGTTATATTCAATATATCACACTCTCCCGTACAGAATAAGATGTCGTCCCGACACCTGCCAATGTCCTTATTAAATTTCTATTACTTTCTTTCAAGAAACTTTTTTTTCTTTTAACCACACACACTCGTACAACAGTAACTGGTTACATAATTTACTCCTTTTCCCTTTTTAATTGCTTATTCAGTCACATAATCTCTTTAACAACATTAAAATCCTGGTTAAAATCCTTTCTTGACCCACATGCAGTAGATTATGCCCCATCTTAAAAAAAAACAAGTCCAGGGGCTTTATCCCATGGCCAAACAAAAACAAACAAAAACAAAAAAACACAACAGTCCATCTTAGTGCACAAAAAAAAAAAAAAAAAAAAAAAAAACCACTTAAGTCCCAGGCCGGTGCCATATAGACAAAAAAAATGCAAAAAGAATGATTCAATATTTCTGCAAAAAAAAATGTTTCAAAACGTTTTCAGAATGGTCACAATGTTTTTGTAGGCCTTACAAAACAGTCCATATTCTTTTGGCCTAGAAACAGTCCAGTGCATGTATACGTGTGTATATGTATGCAAACGTTCACTGTTTTGTTCCTCCACAGTCC
>CM074980.1:12379742-12396478 GCA_037576825.1 Pangasius krempfi
ACAGATTCAGTGACTGATGAGACATTTACAGAATGAAGATGTTGAAGGCTTAAGGTCAAGTTTTCTGTGTTAATGTTTTTCAGATTTCTGAAACGTATTTCACGTTTGGGCTTGATGTGGGAAGACAGAAAAGGCAGCTCGACGGAGATGACCTTATGGTCAGATAAACTCAGATCATACACAAATGGTGCATTTAAAAGGGGAGACTGAGTAATGACCAAATCAAGAATGTTCCCCTTAGTGTGTGTAGGAACATCAACATGTTGATTCTCACTATTCACAAGCGTGGTTGGATGACATAGTGTCAGATGTGGCTCAGCTGAAATCATTCCGGGGTGCATCCACTGACACTTGCATCACTTCCTTCGTGGTTTCACCAGATGAGGCACTATGCACAGATGCATGCTGCCAAAGCACAGAGTGGAGGCACTCAGAAGATTTTTTGACAAAGGTTTTTGAGGCAACACACCCACAATTTTGTTGCTCACATAGGATCGGTTACTCTGGTAGGCAGCAGTTGATCCCTCTGCAATGAAGCTGATTGAAACTGAACTCCTGCTAGTACACATGGGCCAGGAAGCAAGGCGGCTCTCAGCAGACTTCATCTTGAGCCAATGCCATGTATGGTTAATCAGCTAGGAAAGCTACCGAGGGCATGCAAGTCAACCTTTCAGAACTTGTCCTATATACTCTAGCCCTATATAGAAAAATACAGATTTCAGAATCTAGAGACAAGCAAAATGAGTAGAGCACAAATGTGGTACTTCTAACTTGCCACAAACTAGCTCACTGACTACTCAGCCACACAGGTCACATCAGTCCCAGGTAGACACTAAATGGTCAGAACTTCACTCACAGACCTCCAGCAGGCTTCAGAGTGCTCACTTGAGCTAGGGCTATGTTACAGAAAATCCCCCACTACTAAAGAATCCTTTACAGCCAAAAACTTTGCTTACTGGGCTGCAATAACACCAAACCAGTGGGTAATGTCAACAATGTCACAGGTATAAAGGCTTCAGTTCCCTCAGTGACTCCCAAACTTTTCAAGGCTCAGGGCTTGAACGGTTGCAGATCCAGTCAAATTTGCCAATCAGATTCAGTTCTGCTGTCCAGAACAAGAGTTTCTACTCAATGTATTTCCCGATTCAGAAATATCTAGATTTGAGATGAGTCAACTAAGTTTTTAAAAACCCTACCATTCCACATGTGAGATGTTCTTATTCTTTATTTTTACCTCTGAATTTTTCTCCCCAATTTAGTCACCTGCCAGTTGCCACCCATCAGCCGACTCTCCCCATAATATGATAGCTACCAGTCAGACAAGGTGAAGGCTAACAGGGGAGCGAGTATGCCATCCCTTTCACCCAGAGAGCACAGCCGATTTTTCTTCCTTGACTCCCAGCCAGGAATGCCTGTGCCATCTTTGTGATTCAATCTCTCTACCTCCAGATGACTTACACTGACTTTACACTGCAAAAAAACAATATTTTAGCAAGTAGAAATATCTTGAAAAAGGGTGAATTTATCATATATTTCTAATTATTATGAGGTAATTATAAATCAAACATAAGATTATTTAGCTTCTTTCAGAGACTTTTACTTTTAAATTTTCTTGTTCTATTGGCAGATACTTTTGCTTCTTTTTACAAAAAAGCATAAAATTAGAAAAAAAAAATATTCTAATAGAGCAAGATGATATGAAGCTTGGAGTTAGTAAAATATGTCTAAAAATATGTGCAATAATTTCATATTTGGTTTATTGTAATCTTACAATAGGAAATACTAGATAAATATGACTATATTCAAGATATTTTCACTTGCTAAGATATCCTTTTTGTAGCGTAAGCAAACACTTTTCTGTTGCGCCAGTAAGGAGCCAGAACTATCAGGTATTCTTGTTTCCATGCAACTACAGTATTTGTTGACAATCTGCATGATGCATACTTTCATGTTCCCATTGCTTCATAATGCAGATGTTTTCTGATATTTGGCTTCTAAAGGAAGGCATTCCAGTTCAAAGTTCTACCCTTCTATTTTTACTAATTTCAAGCTTTAAATTTTCTTATTCTATTAGCAAATAATTTTGCTTCTTTCAAGAAATAAATGCTAAAATTTGAGCAAAATTAGCCAGACAGAGCGAGACAGAGCTGACACACATACACACAGAACATGACCTGAACGTGCTGCAAAATATTTGTGCTGTGTTTTGTTTCCCTTTTTTGTTGAATTTCAGTTTATTAAAATGTTTGGAAAGATAAAACCAAAAACTCCGCCAAAGTATGCCTCCAGTACAAAACACAGGATTGAACACATCAACCAGCTGGAACTGAACACAGTCCATCTAGCCGTTAAATTTTTCCTACCATTGTTGAGACACTGCCATATACTAGTCTGTTCACACAATGAAGTTAGAGTCAGGTATCTTAGTCATCAGGGTGCCAGAAGATTGGATGGCACCCTTCACTTGGTATAGAAACTTAAATGGGGTCACACACAATTAGCCTCAGTGAAAGCAACTCATTTGCTGGGAAGGCACAATGTTGTAGCAGATTCAATATCAAGACAGTACTTATGCCCAGGAGAATGGCGTCTGCATCCAGGAGGTGTGTGCTGCAGCTACATCCTACCAGATTTGTCATTTTGCTGTAAGATCAACATCACCCACCAATCTCCAAAGGCCAGTGAGTGCCATGATCTTATCCGATTACTCTTCCAGTCATGGTAAATTGGTTGCTCGTGACTTACTGGTAAAGGTTATCCACGTGTTGAAACACCACTCCTGGCAGTTAGGAGGGGTGAAATGGTGCACCAGATAACTGCCTAGGTTCCCTTGACAACTCGGAACCAATGCCGAACTGGTAGGAACTCATTGAGAAGTTTCCAGGGAATGTCAGGCATTAACATTAGTATTTTATAATGTCATGACCTTGTGGTGCATGACATTGTGACATCTTTACACATAGGCACAAGAAGCTATCCAGGTGTTGAAACACTGCCCTTTGTGGTTATCTGGTGTTCAAAGAACCACAGTTACACAGGTAATCTACCATTTTAGAGGTTGAAGCCTTTTGTATTATGGTCTTTTGAGTGTAGATATTGTATATTTGGAATTACAGACAATGTGTAAAGCCAGAAATGTACTTGTGATCCAGGAAGATACTTTGTAAAACAAATTTTTTTCTGAGCATTTCTGAGCAAAAGAAAATTGCAAATCTGGAAGCAAAAAGTGCTTCCTAGATCCTTGAGTAGTTATCGATGTTTAAACACATTATGCATTAGGTGAGGAATACAATTAACAAAGTAAATACACCTGCCCTCCATGCAATTGGAAAAAATACCACAGCTTTCTTCCTTCAAGCTGACAACTGGGAGATGAGTGCACAAAGTTTGAGATTAATTCTCACCTCTATTTATGTGCATTTCAGCATGTCAGTTCAAAATGACTCCTTTGAGGCTGAGGCAGTGTTATCCCTAAAATATTTACTGACTCACTTTCCTTCTTATAGCAAATCTAATAAAATAAAAAAGAACTAACAGACAAATGGGAGTTGCACCAATACATTTCAAACCACAGGCTTCATTTCATTGCTTTGATTGAAAAATTTATAAAGTGTCTTTTTGTTGGGCCTTAAGGATGATAAGAAATGATTAATCCTTCATGATTTATCATTAGCTTATTCCTTTTTCTTTGTTTTGCTTTGACATCTACCAAAGGAAAGGATATTTTTAACTGCATGAGTACTGCCTTTACATACTGTGCAATTCTATAGTAGGTTTACACTTTAATTGTTCTATTTCATGTTTTAACTCATGCTGCCTTTTTCAATTATATAAAAATAGTAGCAATATTCTGCATGTGTGACTAGAACCATCTTTGATCTCATATTTGGAAGATATATGCAGGAAACAAGCATATCTCTGTTTTTCTTCTCTGTTACCTGGTGAAACAAGTGCCATACAGAATGATATTTTACTCATTGCCATTGGTCGAGTGCAAATGTGGTCATCTTCAACTAATGTTTGACTGGGGAGACCTTGGCTTTAGATGAGAGAGCACACAGGGAGGAAATCATTGTCTTAGATGAAAGTCTTGAGAAAACAGGGATTTTCACATAAACAAAAAAATGGTTATATAAATTATATCTTAAATGAAAATGAGGTCAGGATGAATTTAAGACCTACTGCTTAGTGTCCTAATAATGGATTTTATGTACAATTTCTTGACTCCCATTTACATAAAGATGCAGCAAATTGCAATGTTTCCTAAGCATGAACATGGATGGGCAATGTGGAATTGGGTTTGCTGTCAAATATCTTGCTCATTTGTTTGGAATTAGGGGTGTGGTGATCGGAATTAGGGGTGTGGTGATTGGAATGACAGTATACCATAGTAAAGAAATCTGTTGAGCTATATAATTATAGAAGCAATAATTGCTTCTATAAGCACTTCCTGGTGTGTTGCATTCTTTAAAAAATGCTACAGAATAGCCTCCCTTTTTAATAATCATAACAGCCCTAACAACACACCATGAAGCATGATTCGTTTTGACTTAGGATGTCAATACCAAATCTGAGTTCTCTGAACCAGCCAAAGGCAAATGTGACAGCATTCAAAAATATAAACAATGACAGCATGCAACCTCTCAAAACATGTCAAACTGATGTCAGACTTATTTTTGTCAAGCAGAGCCAAGATGGACACTAGGGATGCAGCTGAATATGAATATATTATTCAGATTGAACAGGTAATGATTTCTGAACCGATACAAAAATGCGGATATCAGATACACTATTCAGGGTTTGTTTGTTTGTTTGTTTGTTTGTTTGTTTGTTTGATTTATGTTTTGTTTTTTTTCCTGGTTGAGACTTAAGGTAGTTGAGACTAGAGGTATACATTGAGCCTGGGATCTCACAGGATGCAACAAAAAAGTTTTGCACAAGTAGGAGGTTTTTAATGCCATGCAGGCTTGAATTAGCGGTCAAATACGAAGCTCACAGAACAAAGAAAGACCATGTTCATTAAAGTTAACTTAATTAAATAAAAATAATTTTCAATAAAGTTAACTTAAAGCACAGTGGCATTGCCAGTATGTAATTTCAGGGGGGATGAGGAAATACACTAAATAAAATTTGCTTCATGATCTGTACAATTATTTAATCATTTAACTGTTAACTGTAAATCTGTTATTTAATCATTTAACTCTACCATCACACTCTCATCCTACCATCAACCAATCTTGCAATATGCATAATATTGCCAAAAAATATACCTTTATGTCCGTGCCACTCCAGATGACTAAAATAAGATGCTAGTAATATGAGTCATAAAGATTTTGTACTATAACAGCACATCTGCACTTAATTTTTTCCTCCTACAGTAAACCTCCAGTACTTCAGCTGTCACCTTGATATCCCTGAGCTTAGGGTATATCTAGCTGGCTTTCAAACAGAAATGGAAAAGTGCATGATGTTAATTCTGTTTCTCACCATGGTAGCTGGTAACCAATAGAATCATATATATCATAACATAATCAGAATGTTGACCTTTTATGAACATTACTGTAGAGCAATTACTCTTGTTATTGTTCCTCTTTCGGCTGCTCCCACTAAGGGGCGCCACAGCAGATCATTGGTCCGCATACTTGATTTGGCACAGTTTTTACACTGGATGCCCTTCCTGATGCAACCCTCCCTAATTTTTATCAGGGCTTGGGACCGGCACTGAGAGTGCACTGTTGAACGCAACCCCACTGGCTGTCCGGGAATCGAACCCGCGCCACAGGTCTATCCACTAGTCCTCCAGGGACCCTATAGAACAGTTACTGTAATTGTGCTATAATTTGTTTATAAAAGGTATATAATATATAATCAAATGCACTTTATTTGTGTTTTGTTAAACATAAGCATTTGGAACTTGAAAATATTTTTCAAGTTCACCCAAATAATTTTTTTTAATAAATGGGAAAAAAAAAACTTCTGGTATAGGCCACACCCACTCTAGGTTTAAGATACAGATAAGAATATTAGGAGCACTGCTAATAGACACTATCTATGCCATACATTTATAGACCACACTTTGGAGCATTTGACTTATGTTTTCCTAGTTTTCCTTTCTTCCTCCCACATTAATCTGAATTTCTGCCAGAAATTGAATGAGAATTGAATGAGGGTGAACGAGTTGATCAGTACAGTCCGTTAGTGCAAGATGTTATCCACATATGTGTGGACTGTATTTTACATTATCTGTCACTATCTATGGCATTGTATTTCTTATTTCCCTCCCACATTCCTAATGTTTCCATTCCTGAGCAGATTATACTCTTAACCAGACCCATGTGCTTTGTGTGGAAAGAAAACCACAAAAATTCCATTTAACTCCTACCCCCCCCCCCCCCCTTTGAGTCTTCTGCTAAATTACCAGTGGAATGACATTTGCCTCTGCAGCTCTCTGAAATGCAGTCCAGTGCTCTGTCTGACTGAGACTTCCTAGAGGACTGGAACTGCAATCATGGAGAATGACTCTCATTCCAGCAGTCAACAGGCGCTCTGCACAGATGTGAGTCATATAATTATTCCTAATCCATCTGATTTCACTACTTTAACAGTGTGATAATTAATGTAGTTGTATTAACAATACACTGCAGTAACAAACTGTGGGAAAATACAACTTTGCATGTATTGATGATTCTATATCCGAGTTACTCAGAGCCTGAAGGTATTCACATATTTCCTATGATCAGGTTCAAAACAACAAAAAGTAATGCAACACGTACAGCATATTAACTGAGGTAATTACTATCAAATATTTCCTACGCATTTGTTTGTATATCTGACTATTCACTGATTACAACTTTTCTACATTATTTATTAAGCTAGGTAGTTTAGTATTTTAGAGCATTCTGTCTGACATTTTATTTTCTTATAGTTTCTATAATACTAAACTAAAAAATTAAATGGAAAAAAAAAATGAAATTAGCAAAAATCGTAATTAATTGCAAAAAAGTAAAAAATATGATTCCTACAGTAACATTATTTAATAGGTGCATGATTATTATCTATATTTTTATAGAGCATTAAAAACAGTCTCACCATTTCACAATTCTTTTATGCTTCTTTATCTTTCGTATGTCTTTATTTTTAAATAATTTTACATAGTATGCTTAAAAGTTAAAAAGCTCTCTCTCTCTCTCTCTCTCTCTCTCTCTCTCTCTTCCTACAAAGTCTTTGGTCTCTTTTTCACTCTTCAGGTCTCTCTCTCTCTTGCTGGTTTAATAGTCTATTGTTGTGTAGTAAGACATCTGTATGTTTTTGGGGCTATTTGGAATCTTTCTTTTTTTTACTATTTTAGCCAGCTTTAGTCCTTTGGTTCTTTGTTCAGGTTTCCATGCAGAGAAAAATTCATCTTCAGAGGAATGTTGGCACCTCTGATTATTTGCCTTTCTGTTTCCTTCACTTTCCACTAGGAGTAATTACTAGATTGGGATTTCTACTAGGAAGTCTAATTTAAGGGAATGGGAATATAGGCAAAATTTTATTATAATATATGTGTAAATATTTAGTCATAAATTTTTAGGATTTTAATATGAACATTTAGCCAAACCTTCTTATAATTAATGGCCACTTTAATGGTGTATAAGTTTTAGAAAATAAATGGAGTATTTTAATGGTGTACAAGCTTTAGAAAAATAAAATATTACAGACAATAAATTATTGGTAGAAAGGATCTCCTACTCTGTCATCTCTGTAAGTATTGCATTCTTACTTACTTAAGAATGTATTCTCTAACATATTCCTTCAGAATATCAGAGATATTGTGAGTGAGAAATATGTCTAACTGAAACTTCTTTTGTAATTATGCCTTTTACACTTTCTTTCATTGAACTTAATTAGGACAAAAGCACAATTTTATTAATTTGTGGCCTTGGGCTTAAGGAATTAAGTTCAGTGGGTGAACTTTTTATTTTGGATGATTTTAATAAATGTGACCTTTTGTGCTCCATTGTACTATACCCTACATCCAGTACATAATTATGTTCCTGCACTGCCATTTAATTTTATTTTACTTCATTGTTGTTACTTTTTAGAGCTCAACATTTTATTGTAGTTTTTGACTGGTTTTATAGGCTCTATCTCTGGTATAAGATTTTGTTTGTTTGTTTGTTTTTTAGGTTGAGCTAGGAAAAAAGAAAAATGCTGGATACTTTAGTTACCACTGTGTTGCCCTAATTCTGGGCTTGGTTTTTCTCATGCTGACCCTTTGCATCTTTAGCCTGAGATACATTTGGAGCACAAGCCCTGGAAAGGTAAGGTAGTCTATTATACCAATTTATAGGCAATTAACAGATCATGCATCGGAATGATCTATCCTATATTCTGTCATGATAAGTGCTTTGTCATAATTAGCAGGTAAAAACACAACACAGAATGTTAACCATAATCAAGTGTGTTGAAACAATACTAGCCAATGTGGTTTGTATTAATAAGTCATTTGTATTTATAAGCTTTTAGGTAAATGTAGAAAATCAGTGGTTAAACAGGGATTTGGGGGGTGGCTCTAATTCTTTCAATAGTGTGGGAAGAGTATCATTCAGTTTGTTATTACATAGAGCTCAACATTGAAACTGGAGGTGTGCGATATCCCACTCTCCAGACTGAAGTGCCATCAGATTGGGTCTGTATAACTCATGATGACTCTTAGTGTTTGTGTGTGTAGTGTACTTAATGACATTGGCTGTCTGGTTTCTGGAGACTTAATTTAAAGAGGTTTCAGTCTTACATTAATGAGACCTGCTAGGTGGAGGCCCATCTCCTGTCTCAAGTACAGAGCTGTGTGATAGCACTTTAAAACCCTATAATAGGCCAGATTGTCATCCTTTTAATGTTAGCAGGGGAATTAAGGGACAAACAGCAAGTCATGCAGTCAATGGGCCTCTTTTATCAAGTAGGATAGAAACAAATTTAGACAAAAATCATTTACAGGAGCATTTACACAAGAAATCTGGTTTTCATGAAAGTCCAGTTAACTTGGGAAAAAAAGTTTCATCCTACGAGAGAGCTCCTGAGTTTGCTTCAGGTCATATAATTGGCTGCAATTATATTACACTGTCAATTTTTAAAAGTTCAGTTAATTTCACACACAGATTTGTTGACACTTTTTGTGTCATATTAATGACCTGAATGAAAGCAATATAAAACAAGTCCAATTAAAAAAAAAATAAGACCAGACAAAATGAAAAAAAAAAAAGAAATGGATCCCTACCCTGTTTCTATGGTAACTGAAGCACTAAAACAGCTGAGCTGAAAAATTTAGATATCATTGCATGTTTTTGAGGTTACTCTATAATTTCATATTCATGTTTGAAATAAGGATTTGTTTATTTCAGTCATCTACTTTTGTATGTTTTAAGCATATTTCTTCCAGTATCCCCTCAGTCATAACTTCTATGAGGCTTAGCCCTACATGGTTCTAGCAGCACCAGGATTTGGCTATATTTTAAAAGCTTTAATTAAAAGTGCCATTAGTTCATTCTGATTTATTGAATCCTAAAATTAATAAAATCTGCACAGCTCTTCTGTCATGTGAATAGGTCAAGGTCTACTACTGTGCCTAAAACAGCTTCGATAGATAGATAGATAGATAGATAGATAGATAGATAGATAGATAGATAGATAGATAGATAGATAGATAGATACCCAGAGGATTCACATAACTGTCTATATACTGTACGTGTACTTGATACCATTCATTTCAGTTAACACAATGGATGGCAAAAGCAAACCTCTTGAACAATCATCACTGAAATGTATTTTTCCCCCTCCATTTACTTTTTTTCTTGGATTTTGGATAAATTTCCTTTAGTTGGCTCACTACTGCACCTGCTAACGATTGTGTTTTGTATGAATTAGATGCATATGTGTATGAACTGAGATGTGCTATATGCATATGACATGTAAATAATGGACAAGTGAGTGTAAGCTTCCATCCACATAGTTGAAGCTTATTCAGCACTCAAATCCCTGCTTCTTTTGAAGTTGTACATCTGATCATAAATCAGATATAGATTTGTTCATACGTCATTGGAATTAGACTTGATTCTAGCTTTGAAAAACAAGGGTCATTGTGTGTGTATGTGTTTCGCGGTAGGGCACAAATGCTGAGCTCAACCATGAATACTAAATGTGTGACTTTGCTAGACCTTGCATCTTCATGTGCAGAGGTTGTTTTAAAAAAAAATCGCAATATGTTAGTTACAAAGGGCAAGTCAAAACAATGCCCACAAGAACATAATCATAATCATAATTCATCTTATTTAGTTTGTACAAAATAGAAAATGATGTCTCTGTGAAAGACAATTTTCAGATTTCCCCACTCCTGAGTATTATACTTCCTTGCCAACTAATTAGTAGCTGATACTGCTATAAAGCTGAAAAGTGTCTGTACATCAGTAATTCATGGAAGACTGGTCTCATGTAGGCACCTTCGCATAAACAGCCATAGAGAGGTTGAGTTTGTTGTGTTGTATTTCCCTATGATATTATTTGCTGTTATTTTATTACATTTATTATTTATCTGGGGAAGATAAATAGTTAATAGAAGCCCCACCTCTTCACTAAACACGTAAAAATAAACTTATTTTAACTCAAACTTCATAGTTTTTTATAGAAACTATAATGCCCTTCCATAAGTCAGTCTGGAAAATGACCACTGCTAAATCCTGTAAATGCTTCCCATGTTTGTGTGTGTGTGTGTGTGTGTGTGTGTGTGTGTGTTTACATGTAATAATTATTGCTTTGGCCTCTGACTTCCACTGGGATTAGTCTATCTCTATATCACAAAAAATACTTTAAGTTTATAATGCCATTGACTGTCTTCTGATGCCTTACAATAATTTTCAGTGCCATATACAGTTGATTGCACATTTCTAAAATAGAGCCATTTCTCCAGTTGTTTTTATTCTTTGTGAAACAAGTCTTTAGGGAGAATAATTACAGCAATGGAGTGACTGGCCTGTCTGAGCAGCTGCTTTAGGTACTCCCTCTGGGAAACACACTGACTTCAGTCTGTGATCTTCCTTGATTTACCATGTCAGGCTCATTTATCCACTTAGTGGGGGCCTGTTTCCACTCCTCCACACAGGCAGGAAGATGGGACTCACTGCTCTGTCAGACTGGAGTAATGCTTTCTAGCCCCCACCTGTGGAGAAGCAATGGAGAAGAAAAGAGAGTGGGAGAACAGGGCATGTGAGTTCTGCCAAGCTGTGAGTCTTACAGTATATGGCTGTTGCTGGTGTTTGATTGCTGGTGGTTTTATAGGTGCTAGGTGTATGGCAATCACGTCTGAATTTTAGCGATTTCTTCAATTAAGATTTAAGGTTTGAATTTTGAATATTTTATCTATCCAAGAAGACTTTTTTCATTTATTTTGGACAGTGAGCAATACATCTAATGTAACTTCTAATGTAACAATGCAGGTTTTCAGCAGGTGCAATAGCCTCTATTCTCAAATATCTGAAAAAGGCAAATGGGAACATTAATGACCTTTAAAAAGAAAAACAAGTTCATTTTGATTGGCAGTAGAAATTGCTCAAAAGCAGGCTGAGAGGAATATCCACTGTCATTTTCCTCCCTTTTTACCCATGTAGCTGCACAGGAGCTGTCACCCTATATATTGCAATTTAAAGTTTGATTGAGTTTCACATCCCGTTATATTCTTACATCATACCAATTTTGTGCCAATTTTGTTCAAATCCAGTCTTAGACTCCCATTCTAAGTAGATTGGCATTCAAACTGTTTCTCCTCAGTAGAGAAAATCAGTAAATTATTTTAATTTTTTATCTTGGATAAACTAATCATTGTGAAAGAGGACAAAATGAGAGATGGTTGTCATATGTCATTTTAGATGTATATATTTGAAAGTCATATGCAGTATTAGGGGTGTAACACAATGTGATACACAATTATCAATTATCAATTATCAATTATCAAAACACAATTATCTGTATCTGTATCTGTTTAGTGTTCAAAATGTTCATACAGTATATGTTTTCATATTCTGATTTATACTGAAAATGGGGATGGTCTGTACCAGAAGTTTTTGTTTTTTTGTTTTTTTAATGTGTGAACATAATCACTATGCCCTGCAAAACAATGAAAGCCCTGAAAAAAAAAAACAGGGCTGCTAGAATTTAGAAGTAATTTTCATTCACAAATTATAATAGCAAATTTGCAGGACATAACTTTATTCCACCCCTGAATCAGATGCCCTGTGAAACTTTCTGTCTTCTATCTAATGTGACTGAGTAAGCAAGCCAAATGTTTCAAAGCACTGATGTCTTTCCCAAATCAAGATTCTGTTATTTGCAATTGAAAACAATAGCCAAATAATAATAATTTATTATATTTACTTCAGTTTTGGGGTTACGTTACAGAAATTTTGCTGTACCACAAAACTGTTAATGTGTTTCGAATTAAAAGATTGAGAAAAAGAAGAAACATGCATCTATTTTTCTAAGTGTTTGTGTTGTGTTTGGTATGGGAATTTTGATGAAACCCACCAATACTCTCCAAGCTTCTGCAAGCTGTCCTTTAAAGTTCTACATTTAAGTAATAATGTCGTGCATGTACAACTTTTTGTTTGTTTTGTCCACACCTGTTGTGAAGCATGATGGTAGCAGAAGAATGAATTCAGAAGTCCACAGAAACATTCTGTCTGTCAGCAAAACAATGACCCAAAACACACTGTCAACACAACGAAGAACTTCATCAGGGGAAAAAATTGAAGGTTTTAGTCAATCACCAGACCTTAACCCAACTGAGCATGCATTTCACCTCCCAAAGAGGAGACTGAATGGAGAAACCCACCAAAACAAACAACAACTGTTTGTGGCACAAACCTGGAAAGGTATCACAAAAGAAGAACGCAACAGCTTGGTAAAGTCATTGAGTCCCTGGCTTGCAGTTACTGCTAGCAAGGGATATGCAACCAAGTATTAAGTGGTATTTACATTAAAACTATCTGTTCACCACCTGGGTGGTCTGCCACTAAAGGTGACATGATTATTTATATATAGGGGTAGTTACCCTTTTGTAATGATCATGTTATTTCCCATTTTAAGTGGAGGTTTCTTTTGTTTGGACAGAAGAATGGTAGAAATGTGGTTTTATATTAGGTCAATAAGGAAGTCGAGCTGAAACCGAAAAGTGCATCTCCCATCAGTATCATTTTAATGAACTTGGTCTTTTTTTAAGTTGTTAAGTTGCTCTTTTTTTAAAGTTGTTAAGTAACCCCATGAGCATGGTTGCAGTTTTCACGTGTAATGATCACATATATACTGCAAACCAGAACACCACTGCACACCACGGTTAACTTGTGCCCCAAAAGCACTAAAGAAAAGAAGAAAATTATGTTTCCTCTACCCAAATATTTTGGGCTAGTTTCAAATCTTTTTGTATGGTTTTTGAGTTGAGAGTTGAGGTGAGAATTTTGCTGAAACCTGGCAACCATCTCCACCCCAGCCCCCCAGCAATCCCCTCCTAATTTCTGAGGTAGCTGTGCTTCAAAAATTTAAATGAAGTAGTTTTTGTCTCACTTAAACTAAAAACCTAACACTACCTGAATACATATACATTCTTCCTTGAGTGAAATTAAAAACCCTATCACCATTTTAAAAATAGACTCTCACAAATAAGATTTCTTTCCTCTCTACTGAGTTATGAGCTAAGGGGTGTTTTCTCTCAAATACAAAGTATACTGAATGTGCAAATGACCTTTGCTAGACCTAAATATTTTGAATACTGAGGTTGAATGTGAAATCACTTTCATCACGGAGTAGAGTTCATTTATCTACTAATAACACAGTCAGTGTCTGCAAGTAGAGTAAACAAGGGGTGTTTATTCTCTTTCATTTAGCCTAGGTTTATAATTTTGCAATCTGCTGCAGACAGCAAAATCATGTCAGTTTAGCTCTTAAGAATGTCCTTTAAAAATATTCACTGTCACTAATTGCTATAAACACAGATGCATTCCTCAAATGAGGATTACATTTGAAAACAGCTTTCAAATGCCTGACTGCAAGTATTAACTTATTTTCAGAATATGATTTGAAATAAGTAATTAGTAATTGGAAAAGCCATTTCAGGATTACACTGGTGATCTGCTAAAGCAGTGTATAAAATCCAATGAGAATGCAAGAAAATATATGCATGTATCTATTGATATTCCACAAATTTCCATTCACGTCTACAGTCAGAAACCGAATTCATGTAGTCAGGTGCAGGACAAATATTTTGTAGCTTAAAAATGATCTTAATTAATAGAATGACAAATAGGGATTGAAAAAACTTTACTTTACTGTATTTTTTAATTGAATACTTGAATTCTTCCTTAATTACATTTCCAGAAAAAAATATCTTACATTTTTATTTAGATGTTCAAAGTACTCATTACAAATTTTCTAAGTCTCTTTGCCTCTCATCCAGCCAATAAGTGTACACTGCACATAGGTCAAATAAGAATCATGTTAATTCAGATAGTCTTAAAGTAAATTAAATGATAAATTAAATGATACTTAATATTTGGTTGCATATATCTTGCTTGCAATAACTGTATCAAGCTGGAAACCCAGTGACATCACCAAAATGTTACATTCTTCTTTTTTGTGTCATGCCAACGCCGGAAATGGCATCCAACTACACTTCCCAGTACACAGTGCAGCCTCGAGTAATGGCAGCTGAGGACTACAACACCTAAACTCTCTCAGGTTCACACTCACCCAATTACTAATCACACACACACACCTGGATTCAATTCAAAACATATTCACAGTTTAAAAGGACATTGAGTTTACACACACATTGCAAAGTATATGCTCTGTGTCTTCCAGTACCAGTCATTACCAAGCCGTTGTCTCTTGTATGATTATCAGGTTTTCACCTTAGTTTATTAAAAGTTGAGTACCTACACTTGCATCCTTGCCTGAATCCTAACAGAATACTTCACCTTCACATGGACGTAGCAGGCAACAAGGAGTTACACCAGGCGCTAGTGGTGCAGGGACACTTCATTGGATAGCAACAGTGGCAAATTCGTGCAGCTCCAAACCACCACACACGCGACACTTACTCCAGTGTACGATGTTTCCCCTCCTGTTTCACCATTCTTCGCTCATCCAGAGAAGTTCACCAGTTATCAAGCCAGCTGTGGGGGATTTATGTTGCAGTGCTTGCTTTACTTTGTGGGTCAAGAGGGGATTCCAGATAGCACCATAGTCACTCAGTTCATCAGCCTGCTGACAGATAAAGCTCTAGATTGGGACACTGCCATCAGGGTTGAACAAGGATCTGCTCACATAACTGGCCTGCTGTGATTATCAGTTAACCCTTGATGCCCATGTCCATACCAGCTCAACACCCTGATAAAAAAAAATACTGAGCTACAAAACCCAAAACAAAACTCCAACTCTCAATCTGTTATTTCTCTCACCATAACTTTGTGATTCCTGTACAGATTGAACACTCAGAAAGGTTTTGCTCTCTCCTAGTGTTGATAGATTCTGGTGCGGTGGAGAGGTACCACTGGTCCCAGCAGCACTAGAACAACTCTGTGAAGCGTATCTACAATCTAGTGCATATCAGGGATGGAGATGAGTGGAAGAAAGTATTTAGCACCGCCTCTGGCCACATCAAATATTTTGCCTTATGCCATATGGGCTATCTTCAGCATCTGCAGTCTTCACGACGTGCTGCGACAAATGCTGGGAAAGTATGTCATCGCTTACATCGACGACATCCTGATATACACCCCCGACATAACCACCCATGTCCAGCACATCAGAAGGGTGCTAGCCCAACTACTCAAGCACCAGCTCTACATAAAGGAAGAGAAATGCGAATTTCATGTGCACAGGGTAGCCTTTGTGAGCTAAGTAATAGGGCCAGAGAGGGTTTCATGGACCACCCCCTGTAGCCTGTGCCAGCAGCATCACAGCCCCACTGACCTCCCTGTTGAAGAAAGGGGCTAAGAAGCTGCAATGGAACCCCGTGGCCAATCAAGCCTTTGAACAATCAAAAAATGCCTCCACCACAGCACCCACCCTGAAACACCCTGACCCCACAAAACCACTTACAGTTGAGGTTGACGTGTCAGAACCGAGTGGGGGCCATACTCTCACAAAGAACAGAACTTCTTTGAGAAGCTCCATCCTGTGGCCTTCTCAAAGAAGCTATCACCAGCTGAAATGAATTACGACATCGGAAACCCAGAACTCTTTGCTGTCAGACTTGCTCCGGAGGAGTGGCATCACTGGCTTGAGTGAGGCCTCCACGCATTCACTATATATATGAACCACAAGAACCTGGAGTATACAAATCTGCCAAATGATTTAACTCACTTCAGGCGTGCTGGGCAATGTTTTTCTCCAGGTTTAACTTAACTCTGTCCTACTACCCTGGATCAAAGAACACTAAAGCTGACTCCCTGTCTCACTTGTACCAGGTACCCCCTTGTGAGGTGACAGAATAATACATCCTACCTAACACTCAAGGTAGAGACATTCAAATGGGACATAGACCATTAAATTAGGGAGATCCATGGAGTGAAATTCCCCACCAAGAGCACTGTGGGAAAACAAAATTGTGCCTTTATCACTATGGGACAAGCTTATTCAATTCAGTTTTATTTGTATAGCGCTTTTAACAATGGACATTGTCACAAAGCAGCTTTACAGAAATAAATGGA
>CM074980.1:12404741-12421732 GCA_037576825.1 Pangasius krempfi
AAGAGCTTTTTTATAGACTACTATGCTTTCCTTCCATGCTGTTTTAAACACTATGAGTTTAGTTTGGTGCCATTTACACTCTAATGCTCAAATCAAATCAAATTCCCCTTTACACAGAGTTCACCAAGTGGTTATTTAAAATAAAAATAAGCTTATTTTTGCACAGAATGGTTGTGGTTTATGACTAGAAACGCCACAAAATACAATATTCATTGTATTACATGAGTCACTTAAGATTATAATGTAGTTTTATGCATATAGTATATCTTGATTTATTGAACATTTAAAAAACTAATAATACTTTATAAACTAATTATAGCAAATATTAGAGTAAAAAGTAGAGTAGCATAAGTAACAATAAAACAGATAATCACCATATTTTTATTTATGACATAAGGATTGGTTTATTGCTCAGGATAGAAAATTGGTTCACCTATATTAATAAATAAAGCTGTAATTAAATTTTAATTCTGTTAAATATGATCTCTTTAATTTCTAAAAGTAAATAAGAAATAACTATAAATAGAGTTCACAGCAGCTGAGGTTGGAAAACGGTTCAGTTTTCTACCTGATTATGCCCTTAAGTGGCTTTATTATAAATACACTTCTATAATTATAAATGTATTACATATTGATTGTAGTGTAGACATGAAAGTGTAAGTGAACTAATATATGTGGGCAAAGATACTTCTGAATGTTTATAGAGTTTATAATGTTATTAGGTGCAACAAGTTGTGTTGCTTTTATAGATAAACTACAAAAGAATTTTCTCTAAATGGGCAATAAATGGGCTTCTGAGATTAAATATATTCTTGCATATGATATGGAGTATAGACTACTAAAAACAAACCACCAGAGATGGACTCATTCTCCAAGTAATCTCAAAATGTGGATTCAAATAATCATTGATGACATCATTACAGGAAAACACAACCACCGCTTGTAAGTGCTCTACCTTGGTGACACATGCTTTGAAGCTCCAGTACCCAACATGTCATCACTAGTGTGTATCTAAGTAAGTGTATCTGTGCTCTCTTGGTGTGATGTACACAGCACTGCACCTCCACAGAATGGCTCCACATCACAGCACACAGAGCTGGTAATGACAAACTGGAAGGCTTGTGGTAGTTAGCTAGCTAAAAATCAGAGTGAACAAAAACAGAGCTCTTCAAATGACCAGTAGACACGGTCAGGCTCAGATGACCAAAATTAGTCGAACTTGCAATTACTGCAAGCTGTAAGCTAGCTAATTAATGTTGACCTATTTGATAAAAGAAATATAAATTCCTCAGTATGGGTAAGATTATTATTAGAGTTGCATCATTGTATGTAGCTATTTAAAAAAGAAAAAGCTTTGCATTCTTGAATATTTATCTTTAAATTCTGGAGATGTTGCCACTTCTAATCCTTATTTAAGATTGGATCCTGTCACTCTCCTTCTTTGTTTGCAAACTCTCCAGAGTTTGGCTTGACAACTAGTGACACCACAGAAGGTAGCTGTTGTTGGCATTTAAGAGTATATTCAATGTTCTACCTTGTATAATGTCTCTGGATGTGGTGTAATGACATACGACTGTGTATAGCTCATGATTCTGAAAACTCACACCAAATACTAGCTGACAACTCTAAAGTTGAAAATTATTTTTAGGCTTCCCATGGCAACTGGCAGAACAAAATCACCATGTTTTTTTTTTTTTTTTATCTCTAATGTCTCAATAAAGCTGCTTATTCAAATTAAAGTTACATCCTACAGCTATAGAACCAACAAATTCAATCCAAAGCTTTAGTATTTTTGAACATTAACAGATATGACAGGCATTTTCCTATCAGATGACCATCTATAGATTTTGTGTATACTTAAATTACAAAATGTGGGCTATTCAAATCCAACAGGCAAACAACATCAGCACCCTTGGCCTAATGAACCTCTGATATTTGAACAGTAAACATGGTGGCGCACAAAACAATACAGTACTCAAGGTATCCTCACTACAGATATACTCATGAGCACTAATGAATAAATCTCTCTAAGCTATTTGCCTTGAACCACTACTCTCTGTGTTTTTTTCTCTCCAATTTTCCTCATCTCTCAAAGGCAAGCACACTGAAAGCTAATTAAATTTCTTTGTCCTCATTTCTTTACAATATCAAACTCCTTTAACACACAGTCAGGCTGCTATTGAAAAGCCGTGATGAAAGAATAATGTGGGGTCAGATAGAGCGTGCAACAACTGTACCAATGCAGTAGAAGAAAAATGTGATAGAGAGACTGAGGAGGCAAATAAAAAAAGAGGATTTAGAAAGCAGGCTTTTGATCCATTGTAAGGCATACACAAGCCCTCAAGCCTAATGTATTAATAATGTTCCTCATAGGACATTTGGCAGATGCAGGTAATAATAAGATTTTTTAGAAATGTTTTCCTCTAAAACAGGACACAAAAATGGTCTAGACATCTACAGATCTGTATCCAGTTTCAGGTTGCAAAACCTGGTGAATTTATTTATTTATGTATTTTTGAGTCTGTTGACATAGGATGAAAATTGTTATGGACAACCAAAGTAGCCCTGAACACCCCAATATTATCCAGGGGTCTCATTTATCAACCGTGCGTATGTATAAACTGTGTATACATTTCTGTGCGTAGAATGTGATTTATCAAGTTATTCTTTTGTCTGAATATGTGTGTATATTTAGAACTACTCCTGACCATGTGTATGCAGAAAAGTGTAATCAATGAGCAGAGTAAAAGGCGCATCTAAAGACTGATTGGAATGGTACAGACAATGACTGATCTTGGTTTGCTTGAATATTTAGTACACACAGTACTCGTTAGTACAGTTGATTTTATTTTTGTTTTGTTTTTGTTCATGCAACAGTGTTTCTGCTTCATTGTTAGTGAAGTTGTACAGAATAAGCAGTACTGCAAACAGGTTACTGGTTCTTGTAAAGGAGGTTTACCATATATGACAATTATGGGGTCCATATATGGCAGAGGTGATTCAGTATTTACTGAATCTACTCAGCCGTATATGAAGAAGCAACAATTTTGTTCAGGCAAATATATTCAGTTTTTTCATGATTTACTTTTTTCCAGTTTAAAAAAAAACACTGATTTTGTCAGTTGGACAAATCATGTTTAAGCAGTTTCAGTTGCACACTTATGTTCTTA
Source organism: Pangasius krempfi (assembly GCA_037576825.1). Taxonomy (NCBI): domain Eukaryota; kingdom Metazoa; phylum Chordata; class Actinopteri; order Siluriformes; family Pangasiidae; genus Pangasius; species Pangasius krempfi. The sequence goes on from CM074980.1 coordinate 12,407,912, forward strand.
ATAATGGCAGATATACTTTGTAAAGATGTGGGAAATAGTGTTATTCTATACAATGCAGTGATCCAGTTGCCTTTTTTGCCCTTAATGTATAATGAATATACTGGTTCAGAAAACTGAGCAGTGGGTTTCCGCAGATCTACAATTATGAGTACAAGGCTCTGCTGGATGGTGTGGAGACCGAGAGCATGATGGAGATCAATCCTGCCAAACATTTGGAAATCCTCAGAGTGAGCAATGGCAGTGAGGAGGTCCTGGAGGTCCACGATTTTCAAAATGTAAGTGTGGTTGGCCTAATATGTAATAGTAATATGTTGCTTGTCCAAACAAAAAAACAATAACAACAAAAAAACACATGGAAGATCAAATTAGCCTCTATGGTTAAAGAGGGGATTTTATTCTTTCAGAAACATACATTCGAAATATATGGCTGTAAAAACAGAAAGCAACCCAGGCTTTCTGTAACCAGGGGAATCAGAAAGGTTTTGACAAGAGAAGCAGACATAAGCTATGAAAAGCAGCACTGCAATAAGCTATTATATAGGGACCAAACATGGAGGTCTATACAAGATAATAAAACTCCAGACAAATATTATTGAGATTACTTTCGTGCAAAGCATCCAGGCTGTTTAACAGTTCTAGGGCAGCAGAAATCATAAGCTAAACCAAACAACACTTTTTTCAAACAAACCACTACTTTTTTCTATTTTTTCATGCTAAGGCTATAAAAAAATGGTACATAGTCAGGATGTAGCCAATGGACCCTTTATCTTTACCCGTTCATGGGTAACGTTCCTTTAACACCTGCGATAATGTTAAAATCCGCAAAATCACAGGAAGTTATTCTTTTAAATGAACAGTATTATGCATCTCTGAAAGGTGTAAAAATTAAAAAACTACCATTAGACTGTCCTTAGGCAAAATAATGCATTAAGCACACACAAGAGTATATTTGACACTAAGAAAAATCATATTGAAAAATGCTCAACATTAAATATTTTACAAATATTTGCTGAACAAATATCAAATATAATTCAGGCTGACTGATCATCCCGTCACTATAATTACTGTGTTCTGAAATGTTTTCTACATCAGTACACTTATAAATGTTACTTATAATCAGGCTTTCTCAGACTAGGATTTCATCTGTTTTTGGAAATGATGTGTGTTCTCTCACACCTGATCTGGCAGTGCCACACGAAAACATGTAAGCGAAATGCAAGTGATTAAAACATCACACCTTAACTTACTGAAAGCATATTGTTCAGAATGGAAAGCTGTTTCCTTGTGTCTATATTTAATTACACTAATGAAAAACTTTATCACTGCACCTTAGGTCAAATGCTTTGCATGTTGTTATCCTTGTAAGGAAGTGTGGTTTCTTGATTTTCTGCATGTCCAGACACAGCAATTTGCTCACAGCTTCAGAAAACTAGCCCTTCATCTGGAAAGTGGCATGCAACACTTTTCGGTTTTTTGTTACCACTTTTCTTTCAGTGATGATCTTTATATTCCAGGTATAGTTTCTCATCATGATGTATCAGAAGTACTGGTATATAAGGAGGAAATTCTCCTACTGCAGTATTATTAACGTAGTCAACACATCCACACAAGATGCATCACATGTAGTTATACCTGTAAATTATACCTAAAACTGTTCCTGTTCCTAGCCTTGGTAATGTTTATAGGGATATGACATTTGCACGATTTTCACTTCAATGCATGATTTCAAAAAATGATTTAAAAAATGGTTTCAAAAAATGAATCATTAAAACTTTTATTTACTATACTGTACTATTTTATAAACAGATAAAAGACATTACAATGCAATAATCTTCTATTATGTCACAGTGCCTGAAAGATAGAGATCATTGCTTTCCTCTTTTCAGATGAGGAAAAATGAATGAATTTTATATGACGGGCCATGAGGGGCACTCTGGAAAAAGCTCCTCACTGAGCTGATGCTTGTTTATCTGCAATAATGCTGCCCTGACATGCTTCTGTTGGATAGAAAATTGTTTCTGTAGGTTTATTTACTCTTGTAGGTTTGGGGCAACACAAACTCAAGTAAAATTCATAGCAATTTTAGCAAGCTAAGGTAAGATTAAAAAAAAAAAAGAATGGATGGATGGATGAATTAGAATCAGAACAATATAAAACAGACAAGTAGATATATAACTTGGATATTATACTATAACTTGCAAGCATAAACCAACAAAAGTACAGATATATGCTACAAATATATAAAAGCTTGTACAAAGAGGATGTACTCCAAAAAGGGCAGCGAACAATCTGAAACAGAAAAGAAATGCAAGAAATACAAAAAGAATAATTTCAATCAATTCCATTTGAATGAAATGGTATGAAAATACTAATACGAACCACATGCCTAACCCTAATGATTGATCTATTTCCACAATTGTGTTCAAATTTGTATGAATTTTCTATCAAGAGACCATAATGACTTTTCACATTTTTTTTCACAGATTATCCAATTTTAAATGCCTAATATTATATAATTTTATATAATAAAAACATGTCCATATTTCTTAATTTTACTATATCTTGTGAAGGGACTGACAGGTATCCGTTTTGCCAAACATCAAAGATGCTACATCAGGACTCAGACCAGGGAGCTGCCCAAACTGGCTGAGGTAGACCTGAAGAAAGCAGAGTCTGAGGTATGTTGAAGGCTGCCAGCTCTGGGTGCATTGGACCTGCTGATGTGCTCCTGGCAAAAAACATAAATTTTTGCAATAAGAATAATAATAAGCACCCTGGTGGTCTAGTGGCTAAGGATTCTGTGCTCTCACTGCAGCAGCCCAGGTTCCATTCCCAGGCAGGAAACCAACCCAGCCCCTGGGAATGTACTCTCAGTACTGGTCCCAAGCCTGAATAAAATGGGGGGGTTGCATCAGGACAGGCATCCAGTGTAATACCTGTGCCAAATCAACATGTGGACCAATGATCCACTGTGGCGACCCCTAACGGGAGCAGCCGAAAGTACAAGAAGAAGAAGAAGAAGAATAATATGCAGAAACAGATCCAATAAATGCTAAAATAAATTTAGTCTATATCATCCTCACCCTCTTTTTCTCATCTTTCTTCAAACACACCTCCACTCTTCGCCCTTCATCTTGCCTCTAGCATTTTTCAAAAAAGTATAAACTTGGGGCTCCAGTGCACATGAAACCATCAGAAAGTCCACAATTCCATAACCCCTTTGTGGCACACATCAAATGGTGTTTGCTGTCAATCCTGAGCTAATATTAATTTTTAATCATCTCCTCTGAAGGCTCAGTCCAAATAGCCTTAAGGAAAGAGTGAGGTCCTTCAGAAAGGTAAGCCATTAAAATGGTATTTGAAGATGTTTGCTCCGTAAATTTCACTTGACTCAGGGTTGAAGTGATTCATTTCTTCTTGGGACCTAATGGCTGTCTGTGATGTTCAATTTCTATCAGTCAGACAGCCAATTTATTGGTAGCACTGAAAATAACAGGCAGTGTGCTCTGTATTGGAGTCTCTTTCAGATATGGTTTTAGTCTCAGCCATCTCAAGGTTCACATTTACCACTGAGGAATGAAACTCCTTGCACCTTCCTATACTGTCGTGAAGATAAGCAGATCCATTGTCATGTCAAGCCCCAAAATATCCTCTTTGACTCTATGAGCAGAAGGTATTATAGATAAAAACAGCATGCAATTTCTCTGGCTCATATTTTTAATGGCTAATCCATGTTTACAGATGCTAATTATGAAGCAAGCACCATATGTCGCTGCCATTTTCTTCTTTTCACACATTGTGAAACCTAATTAGACTTCAGTTCAGTCTTATTGAGAGAGCGAGAGACAGGGAGAAAGAGAGAGAGCTCATGCAGAATTACAGAAAACTGTACTGACTATCAGCACACATCCTTCTAAAACTAAACCAGGATCTCTTAATTTAATTTAGGACACAGATTAATATTTTGTTGGAGTATGCTTAAGGTGTGAACTTTCTAAGGGAATGGTAATCAATGATGGCATTCGTTATCATTCCTACCCAGTCTTAATCTTCCAGGACTAAAATAAACTTGGCAAAAACATGGAGGAATCAACTGCCAACGTGCTACCAGGGAGAAAAAGAAAGGGAGATGGAGTGAGTGAGTGAGTGGGAGAGAGAAAGCTACCTAGAGATAGTGTCAAAGAGAGAGAGGTGGTGAAATTGTAAAGCAGGTATGGATTAACACTAGTATTATTAGCTCCTAGTGCAGTCTGTAGGGCAGGCAGCTGCATTCCCCAACCACACTGCAGCTCGGCAAAACAATACAGGATAAGAAGAATCTGCACACTGTTGATAAGAAAATAAAGCAGCCTCCACATACATCCAGGTGAAAAATATGACTAGTTTTCTGCCAGTATTTTTTACAAATTCCAAATTTTATTCAAGGAAATGATGAAAGAAGTAATCCCAGAGCTTCCCTCCAGTCACTCACAGCCTAAATGCAACTGATGAAATCATAGTCCTGTTTTGGCAGAGCCGGTGCATCAATGTCTCAGTTTTCTCCTTATCTATTTGCTATTAATCCCATACGTCAATAAACTATTATAAATTATAAAACTTTATTCTGAGCATTGACAGTGAGAGTGTATTTATCATGAGGTCTGGTTAGACAAGGGTGAGCATGTTTATTACTACTCTTTCCATTAGGGGATATTCAAAATGTAAATGTAAATGAGGCAAATGTAAAATGTACCTAAATCCCAAGAGACAATCACCCCTTGAGTTTATTGGTGTAATTTCTCAAATATAAAGTAAAAGTCATGTTGCAGGACTAGCAGCCTAACCTCTATTTACTTATGAGGGCGGTGTGCTTTGCTTGAGCAGTTAAGAGACCCAATTAAGGGGGTGGTTGGAGAGAGGTGGGGGTTGGGGGTTGGGGTTGTGGGTGCCACTGTGCTACTTTTAATTTCAGCTTTAAAACAGCAGCCTCTGCAGCTCTGCACAAGCTGTCCTCCGAGTCATCATTAGTGTAGTGTGATGCTGGGGAGTGTGATGCTGGGAAGTGAGGAGTTAGAGGAGGGGTGATAAGAGTCAAAAGATGATAGAGTGGATGGTGTTTTTAATAAAGAAGAACTTCTGTGGCTTCTAACTTGCCACACTGATATGGAGTGTCAATTCACAACAAACAAGATTGGGTACCAAAAAGGACTTCTAACAGAGCCTAAGCAGTGGGATGAAAAAGAACGGAGGAAAGGGAAATGTGACTTAATATAAATGGTACCTCAAACTTTAGCCCCAAGACTCTAAATCAAGCTTAACTAATATGCAATTAAGCATTAGATTGAAAAGAAATCACCTTGTAAAAACATTTGTCATGTGAGCCTTTCCTCTGTTCTCTTGGCTAATTAAGGAAATGGGAGGCTATTTTTTTAGATTTGTATTTACATATACAGTGGTAAAAGAAAGCAAATATTTTATGGAATTACATTACACAAAGTGCTTCATATATCATCATTAGATAGAACTGACATGCCTTCCTTCATTAGGTGCATCATTAAGTGATAATAGTGTTCTTTATATCTCAACTACAATATCAACAAATTAAATATGTTAATACTGCTCAGTCTGCATAGTGCTAAACTGCATAATGTCTTCCCTGCCAACAAAAGAACAGCATTAATATCAATTTAGAAACTTCTTTTACCTTTTCCAACACAATTAGATTGCAAGTTCTACCTGGAAAAGGGATACTAAAATGTTTGATATTAAAAAAAATGGAATAGTGCTGGAAAAAACTGCTATAGTCTTACAGAAGTTAAATGGTATATTACAGGCATTGCTGGTAATTAGTCTATTTAATGTAGGATAAATGAATGAAGTACAGTCCACAGGTGTATCCAGGTTGGGCCTATAGAGAGAGGCTGAGAATAAGTGTAATTTATGACCTGTCTGCAGGTTGGTGAGCCTGGAGAGGTGAATATGCAGGTGGTGGACTCTTATGTGTGGATCCCTGCTAAGCAGCCTATCAGTAACAGAGCATTTTTGCAAAACTCCAAGATCTGGGAAATCTGCCAAGAGCTGCCTATCCACTGGATGCACCTATCTCCTCTTGGAGGTACTTATAGTGGACCAGTAGTGGACTAGGAGTGTACCAGTTAAGCTCTGTATCCTTTACACCAAACCACTAGAATACCTTGTTATAAGACCTTGTTATAAAGTAAACTTGAAAAGTGAACAGACGTTTGAAGCAGATGCTCTTATCTGGATTTTTTCCATGTTGTCTCTTTCTACCGTATGATTTTCAGTCATCTGGTACAAACAAAAGCAAGAGATTAAGCAAGTCATGACTAACAAGATGGATTTCAGACTTCTCATCATCTTTGTTTAACATTGTTAATTCACTGGGAAGCAGTAAACTCACCTTTTTTAGTAGAGAATCAGTACTGTCACTATTAAGTCTACCCTAGGAAGATTACTGTTAAACTGTAGCCTACACTAATTTTAGATACACAGCCCTTTGCCTGTCTCTTTGTGTTCCAGAGGCTACATTCAGTGATGAAGAGGATGTAAAAATGCAGGACACCCTAGAGACACAGGCCCATGCAGTACGTCAAGCTAGGGACATCATGGATGAATTGCCAGTAAACGACTATGTAAGTACGAGCTTTGAGGCACTGTGTGAAGAGACATGCTCAGACCACTGAACTGGATATTCATGATTTCTTTCTTCATATAAATTGGTCATTAACTGGACTTCCCTATTTCAAATTTAAAACAGTCTGTGTAGACCACAGGGCATCAGGTTTGCTCTATATATCTGATTTAAACTAGGCCAGTTCACTCCCATAGTGTCTAGCACTTAATGGAAAGGGATATTTAGCCTTCAAAGGCAGCACGGTTCCCTAAAGCCTTTGCATGAGCCTTTCTTGTCTTGCCTTTTTTTTTCTAATGCAGCAAGAAATGTACAAAGATTGCCTCCCAAGATCACTCATTAATGAACAGATATATTTATTAACCATCCTTTAATTATCTAGGCAAGATGAATCATGCAGCAAAAAAAGTTAATTTTTTTCCGCTCAAAGGCAAAGTAGACATTCAATCATTAAATAACTCTGACTTTTTTAGTCATGATATATACATAAATGCTTTGAAACAGCCCCCTAACTACTGTCTAGCTTCTGTTCTGAGACTAGGGAGAAGATGGAGTTCAACAAGAAAGAACCTGTAAAACAGGCACATTTATCTATAGAGGACCAGGAATGCCTCACCTGGTTGCCTCATCCAATTGCCTCAGTGTTTGGCTTAATTGAAGTAAGCTCAGAGATGAAACCTCTTTCCCTTTTGAAATACCTCTACTTCTATCAGCTGGGTAATACATACCAGTCCAGGCACTTCCAAGACTAGGCACAGGCAGGTTTGTGGTTGTGGACAGGATGATAACAAAGGCCTTTGTGCACATTGGGGAGGCTATGGCTCTATGTTAATGGTGGCTATATTAATGTCAGTACCAGTGGGAAATCTTTCATTCTAGCCGTCTTTCTAGTACCAGTAGCCTTTAGGTACTGCACACAGGATCATTTTGAAGCAGTGGTCCTATAAACATCACACACATTTTATAAATAATCATCAAAGTTTCTGTGACAGATGGCCCAAGATATATGAGGCTGACCTTTCCCCACTTCTGTCATGCTGATGTGTTTCATGTCAGTGCAGCCCTGGAAACTTTCACATAAGAAACTATCATCCAACAGCTTGGAGGAAATTGCATTATGGTCCTTGACCTAAATTCCCAGAATAAGTCACTGATGATTGAGCGTGAGCCCGATCAGCCCTCAAACTTTTGAGTGTATGATAGTGTTCGGTGCAGTGGCAGGTGGAACGCACTGTGACATGACTTTTTTTTTTTCTTGTTTGTAGATCATTGATCAAACACTACTGCTCTAAACCTTTGTCATAGAATTAGAATGGTTAGGCTGATAGGTATTCACTTTATGCACTGCTTTATCAAGGGGCAGTTGGCAAAAGCACTAGATACCATAGTGTTCTATTTATGGAATCTTCTATAACGCTTATGTGTGACAGAACTAATTGTTTCATGCATGAAAGCATGCATTATTCAGTAAGCAGGAGCAAGAGAGTAGCATGTATTTAACATTATGATTAGTTATGACATAGAGGATAGTGCTTATAGGATAGTGAGGATAAGGCATGTTTAAAAGATGCTTATTTTAACTGTGTGCATCTGTGAAATAACATTATGATGTATGCAAATTCAATAAGTGACAGCAAGTTGTGCCCTGACAGAATAAAACAAATAAGCATTCTGTTCATGTTAAATGCCATTTATTTATATGGTTGTCTGGATCATATAAAATATAAAAGAATTTTGTACTTCTTTGTACTTCTACTTGTGGCAGAACATCTTTGTTGGTAACATTTATTCTATATTACTTTTGCTTAATTGTGACAAGTTTTTCCTTTGCATTTCACTTCTGATCCGTGCCACCTCTAAAAACATGAAGTTTCAAACATGAGGTGATTGATATATGCTTTAAAAATTTTGATTGACCTTTACTCATTTACCTTTAAAGAACAGCATTATTCATTGTGCGTTAGATCATATTTCATTATATTTCACAGTAAAATGTACTCCTCTTACTTCTTGAAAACTTTCAGCTTTCATGCAGCTGGGGGCTTTCTGTGTGTACCCAATAAAATAATCACTGCTGCACTGACAGCGTTTGTGCTCATCCTATAATGAATTATAGCTCTACACTGAAGAACCCAGACCTGACAAACATTATGAATCAGTAATTGCATACATGCATTTGTAAGAGTAATAAATCAAACTGAATAGGTATCACCATGCTTTCTCATACTTTTCTCTATGATCAGAATAATGCAATTTTCAGACTATTCATCATTGTTTAGTGTGTTTGTGTCTTGGCCATGATACTAATCACAGTGACTCCACTGTATAGAAAGATGAAAAGATTGCCTGGAGAACATATGATAAGGGTAGCCATAGTTATATTAATGTGCTGGGATTAAAACAATGCTTAGATCAGAGTGACAAATTGCATCATTTGCACTGTATAGCAGAAGAGACATCTGTGCATCCCTCATAGATCAGTGGCTTTGACTGGCTCTACAACAGTGTTTTTAATCAGACAAATAGCATTATGTTGTCTCAGAAGGGTCTTTGGCTGCTGGAGATTAAAATGCAGTCAGATGAAACAGAGTTGTTGAGTCAAGGGCACTATCTGCTCGCACAGTGCTATAGAGTTAAGTGGCACTTCTCTGACTCCATCTTAGTGTAGCTGCTGATCAAAGGCATGGCACTCAACCCTAGCATGCACTCACTAATACAGTGGAGTAGACCAAGGGGCATTAATTCTACCCAATTTACCTTTTGCCCAGCTTTCATTTAGCCCTTCTACAAATTATCATCCTACCCAGGAGAGCAAAGAAATGGGTCCTTCTTAGGCGATCATCTATTAGATAATTAGTTTAGTAATGTACTATCTGCCTTAAGTTAAGGTCAAGGAAATGCACTATGGTATGTGCAAGGTTGAGCCATAAAGGAATACAAGTAACATAGTTGTGTATTCAGAATACAAAATCTGTAATCAGTGACGTTTTGAAAAAGTGATTGTGTAAACAGAGAGCATTAGTAAGTGGCAACTGGTCAACACACAACCATGACAAACTGGCACTCTGGTTTGTGGAAACTCTGTTCTGTTCATTAATGTAGGACATAAGGGTACATTTTGCAATTAAAAAAAAAAACACCTTAATATATTGTTAATATTTCACAAACAATAAGTTACCTGATAGCCCTATTTTGGCTAGTAGTATTGTCAGCACATGTTTACCATATCCCAGCACTATCACAGAAAAGCAGAATACAAGAATGGGTCAAGTCATTCACACACACACACAGACCTACTGCACTATGTTGGCACTGCTGCTGTTTGAGTTCAAAGCTTTAAAAAAATAATCAAAGCACTATATGCAAAAACAACATCACCAACAGCAAACCCAGTTAGGATACTCTCTTATTTCAAAGACATTCCTTTCAACAAAAACTGTAAATTTTAATATGCTATAACAAGTCAGGCATGTTGTAACAAGTCATGCATGGTGGTACTTTTGCTGGTTCAAACAATCAAAGTGAAGTAATTTGTCTGATTTACTTCAAAATAAGTACATTATCTGATTTAAAGTCCTAATGGTGCAGCAAAAAAAAAAAAAACTTTGTTCAAACAACTTGAGTCATTTGGTCTTAAAAAGGTAACAAAATTAACTTATTATGAAAGTGAACTCAGTATTCAGCCAATACTTCTTCTGGTCAGTCTTAAGTATGTGTATGTGAGTGAGGTGAGAAACTTGTTTATATGCTTAGAAAAGCTGCTTGCCACTTATATTGGCACGCCTAAAATCAGATGAGAATAGGAGGCTAGGGATGAATTAAATCATGTAAGCATTTGAACGGCTGGCAGTTTCACAATCCCGCTGTTATAGGTTGAGCAGAGACACTGCATTATCATAATCCCACCTGTCATAATGGAAAGGTCAAAAGGATCATGCACTATATCCAGCATTCCTTTAAATGCTCTTCTGATCAGACCCACATCTTTTAATATCCTTCTATGTACTCACCTCTATGGCCTCATCATTTATTTGTTTTTCTATACTGGCTTCACCCTGACAACAGCTCATGGGGTCTGTTTCAGAGAAAGGTCTGGAAATTTGGCATTGTACGTTTGATATTTAGGCTAAATGTAAGAAATTTTGGATTTGGAGAGGTCACATTAATAATAGAGTGTCTGGAAGAACGCATGTCTACTTTTTCAGTATGTAAAATTATATTTATATATATATCGGATCTAAAATTAGTGATAGATTTTTTTTTTAATTCAACAAATTTAAATTTATTACTGTAATCATCAAGAACAGAGGTAATCTCCTAATATCCTGCCTCTGTTATTTATCAATCATCTGTCGTCCCTTATGTCTAATGTGTGTCCTCTCATTCCTGTCCTATCTCTCCTGCTCTTATCACTCCCTCTCCCTTTGAGCAGCTACAGCCACATTATAGGTTTGAAAAAAAAGAAAAGTTAACAATTCAGCATTGAGCAAGGATAATCCATCATCAGAAATGTTGCAGACAGGCTCGAGTCAAAACCAGGAAATTGGGAAAATGGGAATACAGTAAACAAGGTTTTTTTATTGATGACAAACTCAAAGAGATACACAGAGGGTTTAAATACTCAAACTAATTTCAGGGTAGCACTAAACATGTGGACACAATCAGGAAAACAAACCATCGACAAGAGGGTGGAGACAGGACTAAAACAGAAACCAAAACAAGCACAAGGGTACTCACTGCTATCAGAAATGTGACATGAAGAGAAATAGTCAGCATTGGCACTAAACTTTCAGTTTTTGAAAATTAAAATGATAACAGTGTCACCTTGATGTTCCTATAAAAACTATGTTGCTTAATTTAGATGGTTTATTATAATATATTTATGGGGGCAGTCATGGCCTAATGGTTAGCGAGTCGGACTTGCAACTCGAAGGTGAACCTTAAGGGGGGGGGGGGGGGGGGGTGAATGACCAGCGCTCTCTTCCATGACTGAGGTGAGACCCATGAGCAAGGCACCGATCCCCCAACTGCTCCCTGCTGCAGCAAAAAAAGGCTGCTCACTGCTCCGGGTGTGTGTGTGTGTGCTTGGATGGGTGCGTGTGCTTGGATGGGCACGCGCGTGCGTGCGTGTGTGTGTGCTTGGATGGGTTAAATGCAGAGCACAAATTCCAAACATGGGTCACCATACTTGGCCACAAGTCACTTCACGTCATGCCTAATGAGTAGTAATGAAGAGCTGCATTATAAAATATTAGATTTCTAGGGTTTATTTTTTTAAGCTGGACCCTCTATCTGTCATGTAGCTAAACTAATGTTTCCCTAGCCCTTTTGCAGTAGATTTACTAATGCAGTCAAACTATCCCTGTCTTCCAGTGATAAGTGAAGAAGTTACACAGGTTTAAACAGCAATATTTTGTAATCATTTAACTCATCAAAAAAGGGCTCATTAGACAAATTAGGCTGAATCAGTGCTGGGAAAAATATTGAGAGACTTAAGGGTCCCCCTAACAAATGCTGTTAAGCCCGAAACATGCCACAGTCTAAACCATCTATGCAGTACTCATTTGGACTATTGCACTGTTTAGTGAAAGGAAAAGACATGATGATTTTAATAATAATAATAATAATAATTAACAGGAATTATCTGGATGGGGAATGCTGAGACCAGACTTGCCTATACAGCTGTAACTTAATTAGAACCCATATACAGGCATTCAGAGCATCAATTAATCAGTAATACACATCAAGAGAGTAATTTACAAAGATTTTGCTTTGGTTATTACTGGTAAAAGTTCACATTTAAATTTTACAGTAGTCTGTAACAAATGGATCATTGAGAAATAAGGATTGTGAAAGGACAAATTTAAAAATATTTTAAAAATATTAAAAAGAAATTTGGTCCAATCGTTGAGTTTTGAATATGGTGTGCACATACAGTACATTGCAAAAGTCTTAGGCACCCTAAGTTTTTAAATACAAATTTTGTCTTAGATGTTTATTTTACGGCTTTTGCATTACTGAGTCAGTAAAAAAATTACAAATTTCCATATTTCCAAACATATCCAACAGAAATAAAATGTTACAAAATGTTTGTATGTCAGTAAACAAAAAGAAAATTAATATTACACCATTTTTCATATTTAAAAATTTTATCATAAAGTCTGACATGTTTTACCTGCAAAAACAGAAGCAATCATGACAGTCAAAGTTTCTAGAAGAAGCAGATTCTCCAGGAAGCTTAGCTAAATTTACCAGCGAATTTATAAAACTGCACAAGGTGTACATGAGACAACTGATGTATTTTTTAAAAGCAAAGGGTTGTCAAACCAAATATTGACTTTGTTTCTTTTATTACTGTTTACTGCTCTTTATTAGTATTTCTTTGGAGAAATGCTTCATTTCATTTTTTGGAAGGCATCTTTGCCTCAGAGCATTCATATCATTTGCCTAAGACTTACTGTTGTACTGCAAGACAGTACTGTATATTTATATAAAACATACAATTATGTGAATTTAACACTTTTTAATCAACTTTAATCTGCCATGATCTTAAAATGAGCGTGTGATGTGACCATGATTTTCCCTCTAAATAATATATTAGCTTAATAAACTCAAAATTTTCTCAACTCAAGACGAACAGTAACATCTTTAGAAAAACATGAATGCATTATTTATGAATTTCTGTAAATCATGAACTTATATTTCTGTCTTATATTTGCACTGCATTACACTTTACAGGCTTGTTTTTCAACTTTTCACATTAGTATTCACTTGAGCATACTTCATTTCAGCTAGGGTTAGGGTTAGCCACAGCCACAGATATTATTTTATTTTAATGTGGTTATTGCCATTATTGGTTATGCTAACGGATGAATGGTCACAACAAATAATGAATGGAACATATGGTTAAGAAAAGATCAATACACAATAAATAATGATATAAGAAATTTATATATAATGTAAACACAGTCAATGTGTTTCACCCCAGTCCATACAGTCTATATAACTAACCTGCAAATACAGCCTTTTCAATATTCATGGTTGTTACTCACATACCACTTAAAAAATGAATACCAATTGCAAAATTAATACCAATACCAATCAGAATAGAGGCCTTTGAACTTACATCAGTCTTAAAGGCACCGTTAAAAAAAAATATATATATATATATATATATATATATATATATA
>CM074980.1:12429631-12439806 GCA_037576825.1 Pangasius krempfi
TGCAGAAGATAGGGATAGGTGGAGAGTGATGATTCGCTGTGGCGACCCCTGAAGGGAAAAGCCGAAAGAAGAAGATTATTATTATTATTATTAATAATAATAACTTTAACTTTATTTATAAAGCACTTTTCATACATGTGGTAGCTCAAAGTGCTGTATAGTCAAGTGAAATGAATAATGTAATGGAATAAAAGATGAAGTGAAAATACTATAATACTGAATAAAATGAACTATGTATAAAACTAGAAAAAAATAAAACAAAAATAAATTGATTAAAAAAAATAATTTAAAAAAATATGGTAATTTGTAAGGTAATTTGATAAATGAATTTTAAAATAATAATAATAATAATAATAAAGAAACCATGAATACCAAACAGAGGGCAAGCTAAAAAGTGATTTTCTACTGCTTGAGTGTCTCGAGTCTGACTGCTTAATGCAAAGTGGTATAGAGTTCCACAGTTTTGAAATGTAGTAACAAAAGGTCTATATTTTACTGAGGGAATTCAAGAAGGCTGACATTAGCAGATCTCAGATCACATGTTGGGGCATAGATAGAAAGATGTTCATTAAGGTACACAGGCTCTAAGCCATTTGGAGCTTTAAAAACAAGTAAATAATGTTTTTAACCTATCCTGGAAGATACTGGTACTTTTAAACTGCAAGACACGTAAGTAGAAATATCTGAGACACAGCTGATTAGTCTGTCAAGCGAGCTTTGACAGTCAGGTGGAATTGTGATTGAGAGTTAATGTCATGTTTCCTAATTATATTTCCTAACGGCAGCATGCGGTATGCAGCATGAAAAGCAATGGTCTTAAAATGTCTCGTAGAACTCCACAGCTGTTTTTTTTAATGAGTGATAAACTAGAAGCTCTCTACCCATCAAATATGTCTTTACCATTCTAAAACTATCCCTGAGAGACTCACCCAGTTTTCAAGATGATGGATCAGGAGCTTGTAACCCACTGTGTCAAATGCTGCACTGAGATCAAGCAAAACCAGAACAGATATTTTATGTGCATCCTTACTAAGCCTAGGGCCATTCACAACACGGAGCAGTGCTGTCTCTTTACTGTGGTTTGATTACTATGGAAACCTGACTGGAATTTTTCACGTAGGTTGTTAGGTACCAGGTATTCATTCAATTGTTTAAATACAACCTTCATCTTACAATTATTACTTTAAAAGGTTAGATTTGAGATGGATCTTTTTAACAAAAGCCTGATAACATGACAGTCTCAAAAGCATGTGGGATACCTCCAGGTGACGGGGAAGAGTTCACAAAATGATTTCAAGACAGGGGCGAGCTCAAGTCCCGTTTTATCTACAGTATTTCTAAGTGCTCTATGGTCAATAAGGGAAAAAGACGTCACAGTTGCTGTGGTGGCTGATCAAGTGGCTTTCTGAGCTATGCTTGGGGTGATCAAAATTATTTTAAAATGAGCTGCAAATTTGGATGGGTGGGTGTGAGGTGGCTTAGCCCTGCTATCCCACTGATACCGGTTGCCCCTGCTTATCTATCATTTAACCACATGAAAAATAACTGGATAGCAAAGCCTCAGACCTCAGACACATATTCTGGTTGTAACTCATGCACATTGTATTATGGTTCCACCTCCACTCTATGTGAAGGATCCATATGGGAGAAATCCCAGTGCCTATGTCTAATACTTCCCTAGTAAATAATGTAGAAACTATAGTAGATAGGATGGCAAAATACTTTTGTTGACATGCATTTTATCATGTGTGTCCTGTTTAACATAGACAAGGCGAACAGCTACTGTTTAATTTAGTGAACACGCTGTTCAGTATGCCGTTGTGGACGTAAGAGAAATAAACCTGTTCATTTGGATAGACATCAAACGCTTCCTTAATCCCTAAATGTGCAGTAAATGGGGCATAACGGCATTTTACCCCTTCGCTAGTGCACTCTGTATCCGACAGGCTGCCATTTGGGATTGTTCCATGGCGCTGAAGGCTACACTGGCCAAGCCGTTAACACAGCCACACCCAGCTGTGAGGCTGAGATGATGGAAACGTCTATCTACTGTATTAGTGCCGCAAACATGCATATTAATCTGCCTAGAGTTAAAGGAGTTGTTTGTTTAACATGCTTGCTTGATTATTTAGAGCAGTTTGCATGTGCTGGTACATGTATGCAGTGCGATGTGTGTAAACACTACATTCAAACCCACATTACTACCCTACCCTCCTAAACAGTATGTTCTCCTGTGCTGCTGCACTCATGGTGCCGTACTTAGATGAAGCCCTACTGCCATCATCTGGCACAGTTTGCAAACAACCACGCTGATTGTCTCAGGCTGGTACTGCCAGCGTGTATAGAAAATAATCAACATCCCAGTAGCATAAGACATTTTGTGGGTTTAGCTCTTCAAGCCTTTAAGTATCTAATATCCTGGCACTGAGTTAGCTTATATTAAGGCTGTCTGACTTCAGTCTATAGTCTATATCTGCTGCAGTCTGTGCTCCAGTCCTCCTGTTGCACACACCTACACTTACACACACACTCTAAATTCAAGATTTCTCTCTCTCTCTCCCTCTCCCTCTCTCCTTCCCTCCCTCCCTCCTACATTAGAATGTGCCCTGAGCTAATATTCCTGCAGCAGATGTCAAGGCTGGCTTTATTTCTCTGACAAGATACAGCTTCAACACGATCCTTTGAGTGTACTCAAATCCTTAAAGTATTCTTAGCTGTTCCTCAGGTACCACCTATTTCAGAGGGAATCAAAGAAAAGAAAATAGGTGTACTTACTGACCTTCTGGAAGGTCAAGCTTTACATGTTGCAATTCTTCCTGATGCTATACCGCTGATCTATTATGGATTAATTAACTGAAATTTGTAACTTTAAATTTAAGCGTCAGTGGCACTTGCAAGTGGAAATTCAAACTTGTAAAAAATGCAAAGCAACGCCCCTTGTTGCTATTTTTATCCATCTGCGCTTATGGTTTTACATGCCTCTAGGGCTCTTGTGTGTGATGGCTGTTATTGTTGTGTTTTGTCTGCATATTTATTTGTTTTGCCAGTGGAATTGGGAGTGCTTTGTATTCTGCAGATGTGTATGAATAGGATACTTGAGGGCAGGGAGCTACAACATGGACCAGCTGCCAGATGGCTCCATTATCACACACACACACCTGGAATCTGCCTCAGACGGCTTGCCATTCGAGTAGCACAAGGATGTTTCTATCCCAAACCGTGCCACCTTCACAGCTGTGAGTATAAAAATAGGAAGCGGTTCGATGACGATTTCAGGTCATTTGTGAGCACAATGGTTTAATTTAATTTAATTTAATAGCACATGTTCTTAAATTTAAAAAAACCACTGATGTCCTTTTCCTATCACCTGCATCAGCTCATTAGTAATTGCTCATGTGGGTTTCAATCACCTACAGCAGAGATGAAGACTGTACATAGACTATACACAATCTCACACTACTGAACATATACATTTAGTTATTTACTGATTATAGCTGCCTGTGAAAGGTCTCCTGCTTTCTTCTCAAAGACAAAAACGCACCAGAACATGTATGAAATCTAATAAACATATATAGAAATTTCAGACAATTGCTCTTGTTAGCTTCCTTTTGCTCAGTAATGTTGCTAACAGATTGCAGTCTTATCTGTAGCCATGTCAACACTCTTTTGTTTCCTATTTGAACAGATGAGATGATTTGGAGCACATATGGCTGGAAAATGAACAGCCTCCAACAAACCCAACTCTCAGCAAGATGTCTGTAAACACTCAGAGTAGGTCTGACCTCACAGGAAGGTTTTGTGTTAATTCACATTACTAGATAAAACATGTAAGGACACACACAGAGGAACAACCTGTTTCTAGTGCACGCAACAACGAGCATATCCCCCCCTGCAGGGTCTGCAGTAGTCTGTGCAGCTGATACTGACAGCTAAGGATTTAATTGCCATAGCTCAAGTGAATAGAAGTTCAGAAGTTTTTGTTGAAGCAAAAAGCATTTTTATTGTATCTCATTTTTATTGTAAAAAAAAAAAAAAAAAAAAATCTAGACTACATTGAAAATATGGAAAACAGGACAGCCCCAAAAAGCAGATGAGATTAAGAAACAGGCAGGGATTTACCCCAGAGAGCTGGCATACATTTACCCCAAAGCCAATTCTTAGGCAGTTGTTTCTATAGTGCACAGTGTATTAGGTAAGATAATTTCATCATCACATTACTGTCAGTGATTTTCATATCAGCATCACATCATTTGTAGGCTTGATTGTCAGAGCATTGTTTTCTTTTTGTTTTTTTCCAAGGCCTTTGCAGATATTGCACTTCAGATCACTGAGTCTGCACTCACTCCTGTCTGCAACTCCACTAATTTAGCACAAACTGAGTCCAGGATCAATACAGCTACAACATGCACACTATCTGATTGTTACTAGGGGAGATGCAGCTATTAAAAGCACCTGTGTCAGAGATTATTTATGATAAGTTATGCCATACATCTAAAACTACATTAGATGTGAGAAGACTACAAATAAATACATTTAGCTCATATAAGTAGTCACAGAAGTAGGTCTAAAACCCAATAGAAAATAATAATAATAAAAAAAAATGCACTGAAGAAATTTTCAAGAAGGAAGAGAATGATTGAGCCCATTTACACCTGGCCATTTCATGCATTTTGTGTCTGGATTGTGTTCTGATAACGAATCATATCTGTTGCAAATGCATCATGGATGCATTTACTTTGATTTCCATCTGGATATAGTCCTGATATTCTATAAGACCTTTGCAATGACGAGGTGTAAACAGGGCCATTTTGTTTTGTCTCATTGTGATGGAGTAAGAGTATGTCAGCTTAAGAGTAGAAACTGAAACAAATAAGATCTGTAAAAAATAAAGGCTTTAAAAATATCACAGTAGATAACAAGGCAGAGATCAATCTCATAAAGCTCTATATATGTAAAAATGTTACCCTTATATTGAAAATACACAAAATATAAAAGGGGTGCCAAGTACGTGGAATGCTTTGAACTGAAATATGCAACTTAGAATAAAACTAGCATGTAGATTGAAATAACTTTATATATTTATACTGCATGTTCCCAATATTTATTACAATAAAAAAATTAAACCTTTTATACAGAATTTAGAAATTCACAAAATAAATAAATGTGTGGCCATAAACCAAATCTCAATTTTATATCATATATATTTATATACTGTATATTCTGTCTTACATGGCATTTGATTTATATAAACATTGATTAAGGAATAATGGAGAAATACTCTGCTTCTGAAGCAGATGATTAGGGAATTTGTCATTGTACTGTCTCTGTATTCAGTAAATATATAAAAGCATGTCTTATTAAACTTTCTCTTATGACAGGGAATGCCCATTTCCATAGTAAGACAACAAATCCTTAAAGAATGTTTGTAATATGATTTGAAAATAACCTGGTCTCAGCCACGTGGTTTTGTAGGCAGAGTCTGTTAGTCCAGAACAACATTTTTCCATTGGCATGTTCTCGCACCTAATCTAAGATATAAAAAATAATTTGAACTATTTGTGCCAGTTACAGAAGGCACTCTTTCAGTCTGGACATCAGGAAATCACAGGCAAACACTTCACCGCTCTTAAGTGAAAATATTCTTGAACCTACTATCTGTTGGGTTCTTTTCGTTCCATAGCAGCTGTCTGTCAACACTTCTATGTGCTGTTTGGCTCTGTTTTATGGGGAGTATATTAAAAATTGCAGGTAAGTCCAAGGAGATGAAACAATAATAAGAAACTGGCACATGGCAGAACAATCCCTGGTCCAGTGAATGGCTGGTCTCTGATTACAGGATGGCATAATGGATTGCAGGTGATGCCACAGAGCCAGCCAGTAGAGCTTTATATAACTATCCCTTAAAATTCAAATTTAGGCACAGTATCACAATATTGTGAGTAAACAACAGTCCTCAGGTGACTTTCACTGAATTATTTAAGCACAGTCTGTGGTCTCCTGACCTTGGTAAATTTCTAGGTCTCGGAGAGCTCTGTTTTCACCTGGATGAACTGGGAAGTGGGTATTTGCACAGCAACAGGCACTTGTGGACATTCTAGCAACTCTTTGGCTCCGGCAATTTCACTCTTCACCTCCAGCTCTTCCACAGGGGTTAGACCTTCACTGGGGCTGCTTGCCAGCTCTGCCCCTTCCTCTAAGTGTCCGTTAGCAAGCTGGCACATGCCCTGACTAGCAACACCAACAATCACAGTCCTATGGACAAGCTCAGATGAATCTCCATCAGTCTCCTCCTTGCAGAACGGATTGCCATTGACCAGCGACTGAAAGAACTGTGGCTCCAGGATCTCCTCTTTTACCTGCAGGTGCTGAAGCTCACCAGGCTTCAGCACGGTGGCAATGACAGTACCAGGCTGCTGCGCTACCACAGGCTGCCCGTTGGCATTGAGTGTAACCACACGGGTCAGACCATTCAGAGAGTCACTGTTGGCCAGTACCGAGGTTAGGGGCACCGTTTGCAATGTGACTGGTGCTCCTCCTTGCGATCCGGATGTAAGGACCATGGGAACAGTGGCAGGCATGTTAATGGCTCTGTAAAGACAGAGGAAGATAAAGTCAGCACGAACATTATAGTCATTAAAGTCATTGAGTCACTGAGTCATTAGAGACACAGAGATCATCATCTGAAATTTAGAGTAGTGCCATAAAAATGTATTTTCCCAATTTAAATGTAAATGTAAACTTCAATTCTGTTTGCAAAATCTGTCTGTAAATCCAGATCCCTATTGAGCAAATCAAGGGCAATAATGGCAAAAAGATAACATGAGGAAGAAACCTTGACTTAAAAGGGATTCCATCCTCTTCTGGCTGACCCCGGGTAGTGGGATTATTACAGTTTTAGTCATATACAGAAAAGGCAAAGAGTACTATGAATAGGAGTCTTGAGATGTGCAGGAAGTGACAGTTTATCCAGTTATGATTATCAATTTCAGCAGGAATGGGAGTCTTACGGCCTGCCAGGAGCCACCATGTCTTCTCACTACATAACGTATTACACCACTTACTATTTAACCCATTCTATTCACCGTTTAGCAGTTTTAGATTTCTAGAGCATACCACTTGCCACATGCAAATATTAACAGTATTAGGCATATTTACTAAAGGTTCATAAAAAGATATAACCTTTTCTCTCTCCAGTTAAGTCTCTCAGTTTAGCAATATCTTGCCGTTTTTTTTTTTATTCCGATACACAAATTAAGAGAACCCCAGCTATTTCATGGACATCTGATTTACTCACCTCAGTGTGTGTGCAGGAGCAGGAACAGCAGCTCCCTGGTTTGGCTGCAGCACATGTACAGTCTGCAGCAGCTGCTCACTTTGTTTGCATTTGGCATTCTGGTAGAGCACACTGGCACCTGGCTCCTTCTTCACTGCTTTGGTTTGCGTGTGGCCGGACCCTTTGCCCTGGGCGCGCGATGCTCCGCGGCTCACGACACGACTGTGGCAGTTGGAGCGCTGGCCACCAAAACCAGGGCCGGAGTCTCCACACTGCCCATCATCTTCATCAATGACCACCAGGTCCGTGGGCATCTCCTTAAACTGGTACACAAGCCTCTGACCTTCAACTTTTGCCAGAATGCCCCTCTGGTAGTAATACCTAATAAGATGAAACAAGAAAGGAAAGAAAAGAGGTCAGGGGACAGGACATTTTTTCACATTTGCTTTTAATTGGTTTGCTCCAGCAGTTACCTGAGAGCCCTTCCCATGGTCTCATAGTTCATATCAGGCTTGTTCTTGTGCTTTCCCCACAGTTTGGACACAGCCTTTGAATCCACTAGCTTAAAGATACCCTTCTCTCTCTGTGTCCACTTGATATATTTGGGACAGGTGTTTTTGTCTTGCAGCAAAGCCAGCAAAAACTCCCACAGGTAAATTGTGTTACCTATGTCAAGAGAAAGAGGACAAGAATAAAAGGACAATTCGAACTTCTCTACATTTCCATATTTCACTTCATACTCCTCAGGTTATATTTAACAAATGGATTCAGAGGTGCAATTATAGCATTTCTGCTCATAACCTTAATAAATCAATTGTACTCCAGCCCTGCAGTAGACCTAGAATTAATTTGAAGGGCCAGGCAGGAGATTAATCTTGTCTGTCATGAGCTTTGGCCAGAAGTGGCTGAAAATTGCAACCCAGAGGAGTAGTGTAGGCTGCAGGGTAAGAAGCTGCAAAGGGCTCTATCAGGATGACATCATCATACCCTCTGGCCCACTATGACTTTCATTTCACTCACAAACACAGCACATTACGAATACCTCAACAGTTAAGCAGCCATAATTCAATCCCTCAAGAATGGATAGGTGACAACAACAGAGACACAGAGCATGCAAGGCAGACTAACTTTAGCATATGCACGCCTGCTCTTTTGTGGCAGGACCTACCTTTTCCTTCTTTACTCTTTTTCTTTAGAGGCAGAGACGGATTGGTGATAGGGGAACAAGGGCGCACCACCCGAGGTTTGCGCACTGCAAAAAAATGAAATGAAAATGATTAATCACTCCCTTTATTAATCTTAATATTATATTTTAAAGCTCTTTATTATTATTATTATTATTATTATTATTATTATTACTTTCTTATTCTCACAATTCATACTGTTTATCATAATAATTAAAACTTTCATGAACCTGCCTCAAATACACCTAATACTTCATCAGTGATTTACTACACAAGATAAATTCAACTAAATTTATCACTTATTAACCAAATGAAGTGGTTTATTTTGTTTTAAAATGACATACATATATTCTTTTAATTGCGTGTTCAATTGTGAAAATACAAATGATAGGGTGGATTTACAACACCACCTACTGGAAAGTATGTGTTACTGTCGTACCTTTATTTTTCCTAGGTGGCTTAGATGGACTCTTCTGAGGAATCTCATCCATAGATGATGTTTCTTCATCCAGAGAGACGTCCATGCAGTCGGCAGAAAGTTGCTCCGGCCGCAAAGATATGTAGGGCAGGTCTGGTTCCAGCAGCGCTCCATATGTGTGAACTACACATTACCAAGTAAGATGTAATAGACAAGACAGTGCGTGAGCAAAAATCAGAATTAGGTATCCAAAAATGCAAACCAAGCTCTAATGTGTAATTGTTATATAATTGAGGAAGAATTAACCTTATTAGCTTACTTGCAAAAACATAAACAAACAGAATTTAGGATGCTGAATCCTTACTAGGCTCTAGAAATATGTTACATGAATAGAATATTATTCATGAGAATACAGTGTGCTGTGTTTTCAAGAAGCTCTAACAAATCCCTCAGGAAAAAAAAGGAGCAGACATGCCTAGACCAACAGAAAACATGTCATGTCATACTCATGCGTTTCTCGTCCAGGATGTTGTTGGGAGACTCCATATTCAGCAGAGCCTCAGCTGCCTCAATGGTCTCTACATTATCTTCTCCTCCAGAGACTGGAGTCTCTACTATAACCAAAGAAATAGGAGTTTACATTAGCGCTACATCGGAATTTTATTATATAGGATAATCCTAAGCATCAGAACTAAGGCCACAACTATATACCAAAATAAATAAATCAAACTTTACCATTATTTTTGATAAACGAAAGACTAAAAGCTAATCTTTTTAGATAGTGATATAAAAAGATATTAGGTTATGTAGTTAATTCTACCTCAAAAGTAATTACAATCAAGATGGAAAAAAAAAATCCCAACTGATAGTACTTGTAATGACTATCATATGACTTATGGCAAAACTCATGGCAGACTCACCAGACAGCCCTACATTGCCCACCATAATGTTCTCCTCCACTACATCCGGCATGGTGTCCACTATGATGCCATTAGTGACCTCATCAGCCTCCAGCCCTGAGTACACCTGCATGAGGTCAGCAGCAGGCACCTGCTCCACGATCACCGCTGGAAACACAGATGGGTCATCCAGCTGCCAAACACACACCCAGAGCAATGCCGTCAGCATATTAGTCTACGATTGCCAAATAAACAGTGCAAATATACTCATATTAAAACATATAAGTATATATAGTATATTACACACACACACATATATATATGTGTATGTATATATATATATATATATATATATATATATATATATATATATATATGTGTGTGTGTGTGTGTGTGTGTGT
>CM074980.1:12460513-12510133 GCA_037576825.1 Pangasius krempfi
GAATTGCTGCGTCATCCCTAGCAACGGGGTCAACCACACCTCCTCACTAAGATAAAGGTTTTTGTACTTTCCTTACTGAAGTTTCCTAAATCACTTTTAGTCTAGGACTCCCAGCTAGGACTTTTTAGGCTAAGATAGGAGCTCTCTGAGAGAAATCTAAGAAGCTTCGTGAATACGGGCCCATGTGCGTAATATAGATGTCGCTGACACATCTGATGTGGCAAAAACTTGACATATCATGGATGGCTTGAACTTATTTAATATTACATTGTGTCTCTCTTTCCAGTTACCTGCCCACTGAAGAACACAAGGAAAAGGCGATTTAGGAAGACGGCAAAGAAGAAGGTACCATTATGTTGTTTCTCGTGGGCTTTTTCTGGTATCCATTTGTTCCATTTATTGTTCTATACACCTGTAAGTGTGTGTGTGCGTGCACATGCATGCTGCTTTTCCGATTCTTCTCAGCTCAACTCTAACCCTCTAATCTCCAATGCAGTACATTGAATCTCCAGACGTGGAAAAAGAAGTGAAGAGGCTCCTAAGCACAGACGCTGAAGCCGTCAGTGTCCGTATCCCTTTATGTTCAAAGCACTCATGACGACACCACCAAATGAGCTGTACTTGTTATAACTTTACACGTAGCATTTAGCCTCATTGCACCTTTTGTGTTCGTTTCGGATGAATAGAATGTGATGCACAGTTTTAACATCAGCTGCCAGAGTTGAGCTGTAGACTATAGCAGTGACAGCAGAATGAACATTCTATACGCCGGGTCAAATATTATTATTATGTAGTCCTTTAAGTACTAGAATTGAGTACAAGAGAGCATGTTTGGTTGCAGATATAGTCTTGTATACAACAGTTCATGAAACACGCTGGTGGAAGAAAATCCTCATGATAGAATAGAATTGCAGGGAGGTGTGAGTGGGTGAGTAAATTTGGCAAATGCACGACATCATTTACCTCATTGCCCACCTGTGATGCTGATGTGACATTCAGAGTGCATTGTGCATGGTAGCTGCGTCATCAAGAACAGCGGAAATGGGAGTACTGACATGTTACCTTGACTTGGCTATTAGGATGGGAGGTGATTGCCGAGGATGAGACAAAAGAAACTGATAATAATTTATCACTGTCCAATTTGGACTCCTCACCTGGAACCTCCGGGCACAAGGGCCATGACTCTTCAGGTAATCTCTGTAAAAGCTTCTGTTTTTACATCGTGGATTACAGTGTACAGTTACAGTGTCAAAACTTTTATGAATATGAACTTGCTTCCATCAAGACGCGTTCTCAGGCTCAGTCCTGGGAATTCAGTGCACCCGAGCTTTAGTGCTCCTGTTTCAACACTGTATCTGTCTGAGAGGTTTCGTTTTGTTCTGTTTTGTCCAGTGCCACGAGATGAGTTGCGGGAGATATTTAATGACATCAGCAGTAGCAGTGAAGATGAGGATGACGATGGTGACCGGCATGAAGACGAAGACCTGAACATCATAGACACCGAGGATGACATGGTGGGCCGTCTCAACGAGAAGCTTAACGAGTCTGATGGGGGAAGAGATGAGAACAACAGGAACAACCAAATAGGTATGATGGTTGTGCATTCTCAGCAGTAGGGGCCAGAGGCCGAGCTCCATTAATGGCAGATAATCAGAAGGCAGACAGAACCCAGCTGACCAGGATCAGTGATTTGGGTAACAAATGAGCAGCTTCATATGTGTCATGTGCCTGTAGCGCACATTGCCCAGCGGTGATTGACAGGCAGGCCTGATCTGTCCAGCTGGGCACCTGACAGCACTCTGAAATCTGTGACTGCTTGCTGTTCTACTGATGGCACACATTAAACGCCATCACAGATACCCTGAGTTATATACGGAGTTACTCCGGTCCCACTTCTGCTCTGATCTGACCTGAAGCTCTTTCTGTTTTTCACCTGCAATATGATATGAACATTGATGCTCATAAAATGACAGATGAAGTCCAGCTGCCTTTAATTAATATGACTTGACATATTTGGAGAGAGGGCTCAAATCATTGGCATTAATCTACAGTGATGGAGTACCAGATGCAGATCAACAACCTCAAGGCCAAACTGCAGGAGACACGAGCACGCAAAAAGCAGCAGGAGGATTTGATCATGAAAGTGGAGAATCAGGCCCTAAAGGTGAGGCTGCCACATCAACCATGCACAGTATTCTCTCTCCCTTCTCTCTCTCTCTCTCTCTCTCTCTCTCTCTTTCTAAGTCTCGCCAATCTCAATCACAATTCTTTTAAAACCTAATTACGTTTTACTGTAGACATCTTGAAGCTGTAATTCCCAATAACAGCTTTGCAACAAAGTACAAATACTATCAGTTTTGAATGCCTACATTTTTGTACACATTTATAACTACAAAGTCAAAAGGCATTGGGTCTCATTTATCAGATTTTTAGTAAAGCTGTGTGTAAATGTTTGCGTAAGCCAGATTTACTAAAGTTTTGGAACCGCTAGTTTTCTCTGTAATCGTGGATATATGTAGTGCACAGAAGGCTAGAAACACAAAACGAGTACTATGGTGAAAGAAAAGGCAGAAGTGGAAGTTATTTTGATTCACTTCAATGCAAATAAAAATATTTAGCAGTGTAACAGCACCTGAAAACGGCCACAACAGCCCATCGTCCTTTTATAAGGTGGTATTTCTTTTGTCGACACTGATTATTTTTCTTAATCTATGGGTTTGTGTTGGCTCGTGTTCTTTATTTTTCATATTCTTTAATTAATGCCTATAATATAAAACAACTGGTTTTCACAGAATGTGAGAGATTAGTTTTGTACATGAGCTTGAATGTGACCAGGTTATTTTTTTAATTTTTCCCTTAAATGTTTCTGATTGTTTTTCACTTAATTTCTATATGTTGTAATTTCACACTGAGGGTAGAAAATGTTCTGATATGATTTATCCTGGTTTCATTTTTTTTTGTTTTTTTTTTTGTTTTACAAAAACCTGCTATTTTAACAGGGCGTGTAGACTTTTTATATCCACTGTAAATTCTATGATTTGAAGTTGATCAAGTTGAGGTTTACATTGGTTAGTCTTCTTATGCATAAATGTACACTAAATCTGGAATGGGATTTTCAAAAAAAAGCACATATGGGTGTGAGGTTCAAGTGCACAAGCTTTTGGCCATATAGTGTATCTTTACCTCTTAGGATCGCTCCCCCTCGATACCTACAAAGCTCTATGCCCTTCTTCTGTTAAAAGCAATCTAAAGAAATATGTCTTAATACAATCTCTCTCTCTCTCTCTCTCTCTGTCAAACACACACACACACACTACTTTTCATTCCTTTTCACTCAATATATTTGTCACATGGTTTACTGTTTGTTCTCACTCTTTCTTCTCACTCTCTGTTGCAGACCCGCTTTCAGGCTCTGCTGAACGACTTTATCCATCAAGAAGAGCGCGAAATGGAAAAGGTACAACGCAAACATAGCCAGAAACCCACATAATGTACAATATAGTCAATTTAGTGCTAATGCATCATAGATGCACTTAATCAGTCAGTGAGCTGAACAAGTGTATTTCACGTTTCAACTCTGACGGCCATAACACTGGCCACTGGGGTTTGTTTATGCTTGAACGGATATGTTGACAAATAAATCTCATAATTTTGGAAGTCTCGTTAATCTTGATCTACTTAGCCCACAATTACAGCAGCACAGCTAGCCATCAATCATCTCTCGTTTCCACTCCAACAGCTGGCTTCCCTGCAAGAGCAGCTGGACTCGCTGATGGAGAAATGACCAACAGAGGGCAATGCGATCTCAACTCACTGCTGAACGACCAGTGCTGGAAGCAAGAGTTCTGTTACCGAATTCATTTAGTCCAATGTTATTAAATGTTAATCTAAACCTAACTTGGCCTGATGGACTGTTTTTCGCTTGGAGAACATGAAAGGTGGGATGTAATGTAATGATTGTTTTTGTAAGGATTTTTGTTGTTAAGGTCTCTGCTTTGATTAAAGAAATGTTTTGAAAGTATTATTATTTAAAAAAGAAAAGTAAACTACGGAAATCTCGTACAGCTCGTAAGCCAATGCCATCACAGATAAATGTATACATGTCCTGTAATAACTTGTCAATCTTTTCAACCTGGTATTCGGGCCTCCAGTGTATTGAAACCATCCTGTTTTCCTATTCTAGTCTTGTTAATGTCCTACACCTTATCAAGCGAACAACTGCTTCTGATTCCATCAATCAAATTATCTTTGTGCATTCAGTCTTTATGGTGCTACATTAGCTGGGTTCGGGACCTACCTTACTGACAGACAGCATTTAATTGGCAGGCACAAGTCACACACTAAGACTGTTTATAAAGGTTACTCGCAGAGTTCCATCCCGAATCCTCTTCCATTATTTACATGCGCATTCTAATTTTCGCTGCCATGGTCGATAATTACATTTTTATACCGATGACAGCCTCGTTTTTTCCCACACTACTTCTTCAAAATGTTTGCGAAGCATTTAATAAAGTTAAAACTACACATGCTGATGGGGTAAAAGGTTAAGCTTAGAAAGGTTGGCCATCCTTAATGATTATTTCTATCATTAAAGATGATAAATATTATCTTTCCATTATACAGTAGAATTATAGTTTTATCAAATACAGCCAGTAACCTTTTAGTATAGAAAAATGACTTCTTTGTCTATGCCATATTATCTTCCAATAGAATAAGAACATTTTAAGTTGTAAATAATATATATATATATATATATATAATTTTTTTTTTTTTTTTTTTTGGCAGTTGTTGGTTAACAGTCTTAAATCTTAAATCTCCTTTCGAGTATTTCACAAAGGATTTTATAGCACTGAACTTGGTTGGAAAACCTTAATTACAAATAACAGTCAATTTATGCATTAGTCAGTGTAATTATTATAGACTGAAAATACTAATACAAATAATCCATCGAAATGAATTCATATAAAACTGTATCAAATTATATGCTGTTATTTTAAAACATTACGAACATGACAGATGGTTTTTATCCCCCATAGTGAAATGACTTATTTGAACATTTGCTGAAATGTTTATATGTGTCCAAATATAGCATTTGTACATTCCGACAATCTGGCATTAAGGCTCGCTACGGCCACTAGCTCTGTGTCGCTCCTAGAATTTACAGGAATGGAAAGCGCAGGGAAAAAAACCCAACATTGAGAGTTTTATGTTTCACTGCAGGAATACTAGTTAGTTGGCACACTGTCTAAAACTCACACAATACAGTACTCTGTATTGGGGGTTTTGATTGCATATGTATTCATCCTGTTGGGGTGAAACCCCTAAATTCGTTCTGGAGCAGCCGGTTCCCATCAGAAGTCACATAATGAGCTGAATGGAGTCCACCCATGAGCAATTAGTGTCACATCATCTCAGTATAAAGACACCTGTTCCTGGAAGACCCCAGATTTTGAACCAAGGGGCTATCAAAATAAGTCTGAGACAAAGTTCTGGGAAAGAATTTGGTTATTAAAAATCTAATTTGAATGTCCCACTGTGCCTTTAAATCCATTATTTAAAAAGAAATAAGAAAGAATATGGCACACTGCAACTTGAGGAGGTTGTCCACCAGCTGTAAGTGAGCAGGTAAGGAAGGCATTAGGCATTATTCAGAGACCACTCTCCACCACCACCACCTCCCATTTTTAATATTATGGGCTACTTTGCATAGACCTTTGCTTATATAATATTAACATATTAAGTATATTTATTTTCTCCCCTGACACAATAATTGGTTCACAAAAAAAAAATCTGCAGACTGTATCCTCTATGTTTATTTTATATTTTCTTATATTGTAATTACACCTGGAATTCTGCCTGAGAAAATACTACATTAATAAAACTTATTATGATTCTATATCAATAACTGAATGGCAACTCTGTCCACAACCATCAATTAGGTCCAGCTGACCCAAGAGTTAGCTATTTTTTTCATAGATCATTCAGTGCTAGTTTGAAACCTCATGAAAAGCATGTACACATTCACGTTTTACAGTCTTTGAAAAAATTGTTGACTTCTAGAAGGAAATTAACCTCCTGCATTCTGAGTTCCAGCCTTTGGTCAGCCAGGCCTCTACTTGTTCCTAGAGATTACACTTGAATCTTAGGGGATTAGCTGAGACAGATTTAAAGTGGCCATCCTCGACCTGCTAATCCAGCCATCTGTCAGAAAGCAGCCTGCTGTTTCTAGCCTGTTCTTCTCCCCTGAATGTTAATTAACAGAGTGCAGGGGGACTTAACAGACACATACAGCACACTTACTTATTCAGACTTTCACATCGAGTGCTTTCCAGGGTCTACTTTGTTTAAAAGTATCTAAAAATGGAGGACGCATATCTATTTAACCATCCTGGAGTGAAAAAGATTATTCTTTATGGTGGCCGGGGCCCTCTACCTCACTTTCCAAACGGTACTAAGGTAGGACACATACCATCTTGATTAAAGAAAAACTCTAGCAATAAATACTTTTTATGAGACCTTTGTTCTGGATGGCTTGATGTCTTACAGCTAACATCGATTAGCCTCTTGTAGATGTTTTTTACTGGATGATTAAAATGCTGCTTAGGTTTTATTTAGTGGCACAAAACATTTGGCTCATAAAATCGCTAAAAAAGAAGACCTTTAGCCACCGCCTCAGTTCTTTGTTATCTTAGTTGTTATCTGTGACTTTTTGAAGGTTTTCTTCTTTTTTTGCTTTGTCCAGCCATCTGGCCTCTGGTGCTTGGAAATAGTGCCAAGCATTTTTCATGACAATGCTAACATCAATCTCCTTCTATCAGCTGTAAGCCTTTGCTGTATGTGTGTGCTCTCATTCTGTCAAAGTGCCTCCATCTCTACAGAGTTGAAACGGACAACATATTAAAATGAGTCATTGCAGAAGGGGCTTTGCTGAACCAAAAATATGCATTCATGCATTCAGTTTAGCGATACAGAGTGTGAGGAGAATACGGGGCTGGAAAACAGCATGCTCCCTCTTCTCTCCTGATCAACTCCGTTTTCCCTTTCTGTCTTTCTCCCTTTGCACAAAGTTGGTGTTCCATTTCCAGACACTACTGGATAATTTTGAGAGGACGGTGATCGACGACAGTCGCAAAAACAAGCAGCCAACAGAGATTTTTGTGGGGAAAATGTTCAAGATGGAGGTGTGGGAGGTGCTGTTAACCTCCATGAGGGTTGGTGAGGTGGCAGAGTTCTGGTGCGATGCTATTGTAAGTGCAGGCGCTCACAGAAAGCCAGCTTCATCTCCCTGTCCTTCCTACATGTCATGTTTGTCTGATTGTAAATTTGAATTACTTATTAAATGATGCATTCCTGAGGTCCCCTTCGCTTTCTAAATTAGTTTCTGTTTTCTAACTATTTCTGTCCATATGGTAAAACAAAGACAGAAATGAGACATAATTGTGGATTAAAAGAACACTGATTGTCCTGTTAAAATGGCAATATATTTTTATATCTTGCACAGCACACAGGTCTCTATCCCCTGGTTGCTAAAGGGATGCGTTTGGCTGCACAGGGCAAAGACCCACTGGAAGGCCAACAGCACATGTGTGGTATGGGCAATGTGTTCACCTACCATTCCACAGGCTTTCCTGAGCTTGATGAGCTGATGAGGGAGCCACAGCCTCTAATCTTCATCATGGAGCTAATCTCGGTAGGATTACAAACAAACATGCACACATGCACACACACACCACATTTACAACCCAGCAGTGCAATCCTGTTACTCCATATACAACAGATTTCTTGTGCTGCTGCACAAACCTCTCAAGACCAAGCACAGCAGAATGTTAGGCAATCGTGCGAAAAACACTGGGGAGAAAAGCTGTTTCCAATCTTCAGCCAAGCACAACAGGCTTGCTTACGCTCCTGCTCCCTCTCTCTGTCTCTCTTTTTTCCCCCACTCTCTGTTGCCCCTGCTCTGTCTGTTCTTGCTCAGGTAGGTGAGCCATTCTCCTACCTTCGTGAGTCTTGGCTCATGGAGAAGGATGAGAAGATGCAGCTTGTGCCCATCCTTCACCGCCAAGGCAACACACTTGTCCAGGAAAAATGTTACCGTGAAGCATCTGAGAAATACAAGGAGGCCGTGCTGCTGTTACGCACTGTCCAGTCAAGGGTAATGTGATCATGAGATGCTAGACGGTCTTAGCATAGGGGACTTGTGTGAATATGAATGCCATATGCATTTAGCTAACTCCTCCTACATTGTTACTTCTAGGCTCACAGGGGGAATACTTCTAATACGGGATCCCATGAGAAATGTATTGTAAAACTCTTCAAGCAGGATCTAAGCTTTGATTACATAACTAAATAAGCCAAAAGGTAGCACAAGTACCCTAGGTCACTGGTGTTGAGTGAGCTCCAAACATTAATTGGAAGGCTATTCCCCAGCTGTTGACAAAGAATCTGTATCTTTTGATTGAAGCTGGCAGGTGGACCATAATAGACAAAATTTTGCTTAGGTATCATGGGGCAAGAACATTCAGTGCTTTAGGTATTATTAGTAGTACAATCTATGAAGATTTTT
This sequence comes from Pangasius krempfi, assembly GCA_037576825.1. Taxonomy (NCBI): domain Eukaryota; kingdom Metazoa; phylum Chordata; class Actinopteri; order Siluriformes; family Pangasiidae; genus Pangasius; species Pangasius krempfi. The sequence continues at coordinate 12,469,077 of CM074980.1, forward strand.
TTCTGGGCGGATAAGTGTGGATAAGATTGGGGAGATATGCTCCAACCTTTTGGTTCTAGTAATGACTAGCATTCTGGACTAACTGGAGGTGGTTTATGTACCTGCTGGAACATTCAGACAGCAAGGTGTTAAAAACGAAAGTCCAATCTAGAGGTAACAAAAGTAGTTTAGCTTCATGTAATAACATTATATTTCTTATCTTAGAAATGTTTCTGAGATGTCTGTCTTATCTACATGAGCTTTAAAAGAGAGACTGGAGTCAATAATCACAACAGGGTCTTTCACTGCGGGAGTACAGTTAATTTTCATCAATTCACATCAATTTTCAATAAAGCCAGATACACCAGCCAGCATGATTGTATGCTTAACAGAGTAGTGAATGAGAAAAGCATAGCCTATATTATGACTAAGACACATTTCAAATTAAATTAGGAGGTGATCTGAGATCATTTCAGTCTGGGGCTAATTTAACAATCATTTAAATTATAATGAATTTTTTTTTAAAGGCAATACAAAGTAATGTTATTTTGTTAATTAGATGATTAAGATTCATGAAACAATTTCAGCCATACTAATACTGGCTGTATTGAAATGAGATTTTTAGTGACTCCCACACAAAGTGTAGACAGAAATGCCGTTACAGTCTATCAAATACTCTTACAGTCTATCAGAATGAACATTAAAGTCTCTGACAATTATTGCTTTGTCTAATTAAACAACTAGATTAAACAGAAAGCCTGCAGATTCCTGTAGAAATTCAGAGAAGGCCCTGGTGCCTTGTAAATACTAGTAAGTAAGATTGAATGTGTAGGCTTCTTTTTGGAAGATGCATCAGTTATGTTAATAAAACGCACTTCAGAGGAGTTTAATTCCTACCCATGTTTCTGAGTACATTCACCTAACACTTTATTAGAACACTAATCTGATACTAGGTAGGGCCTCCCTTCATTCTCAAAAAAGCCTCAATTCTTCGTGGCATCGATTCCACAAAATGTTGCAAACATTCCTTTGAGACTCTGTTGACATGATTGCATCATGCAATTCCTGCAGAGTTTTCAGGTGTACTTTCATGCTGTGAATCTCCAGTTCGACCACGTCACAAAGTGTTTATTGGATTCAGATCTGGTGACTGGGAAGGCCACTGAAGAACACTGAACTCATTGTCATGTTCATGAAACCAGATTGAGATGACTTTTGCTTTGTGACATGGTTCATTATCATGCTGGAATAATGTCTCATCAACAAGGTGTTTCCATCAGCAGAACTGCCGCTCACTGGATGTTTTAGCTTTATTGCACCATTCTGAGAAAACTCTAGAGACTGTTGTGCATGAAAATCTCAGGAAATCAGCAGTTATAGAAATACTCAAACCAGCTTATCTGGCACCAGCAATCATGCCATGGTCAAAATCACTGAGATTCCCCATTCTGATGGTTGATGTGAACATTACCCGAAGCTGCAGGCCCGTATCTGCATGATTTTATGCATTGCACTGCTGCCACACGATTAGCTGATTAGGTAATTGCATGAACGAGTAGATGTACATGTTTTCCTAATAAAGTGATCTGTGAATGTATTCTTATAAATAGTTTTGATGCCTCCCCCTTTGGCTAATTAGACAAGGACAATGCATATCTATATTGTAGATGTATCCAGGACATCTAGCCTTTAAGGCTAAGAACGTAGCCTAATCAAACCATAATAAATCCTGATCAGGGATAGTTTCGTTTACAGTTACTACTTCAGATATATTTATCAGTCATACCTTCATACAAAAGGTGCTAGGAATATAAATTGTGATCTAATTTTATGTTAATTAAGTTGCAATCCATCTGCTTAGAAAAGTGTGGTGCCTGGCCCCAGGTCTGGATTGTCACTGATTAACTTTTTTAAATATTACTTTTAGTTGCCTCTGACTGACAAAGGTGTAAATCATTGGGACCTGCATTAATCTCGCTTAGAAAAAGTGTGCTTGTGTGCCCTTTATACAGCTAACCATAATTCAATCCAATTCAATTTTATTTGTATAGCGCTTTTAACAAAGGACATTGTCATAAAGCAGCTTTACAGAAATATAGTCTAACAGTCATAACAGTCTATTTAATGTAAGGCCTATATAATTTTATATTTGTGCTTTGCTTTCAATATAATACTTTGTTATATGGGCTAGCATCAATGTGTATGGCAAAAATATGGAAGTTATGACAGTTACTGAGGTCATGACAACTAATAAGGTAACATGTGCCGCCACAACAGGCTAGCAGGAGATTTGAGAGAAATGTGGAGATCATATAACTTCAGATAACTCTCCTCCAAGATGTGACTCATCCCAGTGTCTGCTGATGTTTGAAGTTATTAGGGGCTCTTTGCAGGAGATGCCAGGAGATGAGGACTATATTAAGCTGAGCAAGCTTATTATCCCTCTTGTCCTCAACTACTGCCAGTGCATGCTAGAGCTAGAAGAATATTATGAAGTAATAGAGCACACCACAGAACTGATCGAGAGGCATAAAGGTAAGACTTCAAACTGAAGGATGCATAAAAGCATTGTGACTTTACCAAAAACACTGCCATCATCAGCCATTGATGATTAAAGGAATACTTAATATGTAGTTGGGCTATTATTTTGCAAATAAGAGCGAAGTAAATTATTTCCAATGGCCTTTATTTACTGTTAGCTTCAGTAACATCTTTGTGTTAAAATGGACCTTGCGCTAGGAATGCATTTCTTGTACACTCCATGTGAACTTTTATCCCAGTTGTTGAGTGATTAATTAATCATGATTAAACTAACATCTACAAGCTTTGCTGAATGCAGCAAATGAAAGGATGCTGCCTATACCATAGTAGCCGTGGTGGGCAGATACCCAGCTCTCGTGATAAGCCTTCAGCACCGCAGGCCATAAATTAGTGTCACACTAGTTTTGTGAAAACATCCTTTCCTTGCAATTTCCATAGATTCTCTCTCCTTCCATCCAGTCTCATTCTCATGAGTCATCTGTACCTCCTTTCTCCGTCAGCTTAATTATTCCATCCCACTTCAACATTTCCTTCATGAATCACCAGCAGAGTCATATCCTTCAAAATTTTGCTTTCTACAGAGCAGGTGCAGCATTTATTACCAGAGACTACATAAGAAAACTGTCTATTCAAATGTAGGCGATATGAAAGACATAGAGACAAACAAGATCAAATGAAACAGGAGTAACAGAGCATTCTGTGGGAGGATCTTTACTAGGCTCTCGAGCCCACTATGCAAGTGACATATATAGGATTAAGCCCTGTGGTGTAATTCTTTTATGCTTTGAGAGATTTATCTTCACAATAACAATGCTTAACGCCAACAAAAGTTATGATTTGTGGAACCATGTTGCACACACAACCCTGGTTAACAGAGCAGTGCAGTATAATAACAATATAAAAACTGGAGCATACATTCCTTAGTGAAAACATCAAGCAGGATAGGGCAATATTATAACTGGTTTATAATCTATTGTATATGCACTCTTTTTTTCATTCTGCTCACCAGACTGTGTGAAGGCTTATTATAAGCGAGCCAAAGCTTATGCTGCTGTCTGGAGTGAGAAGGAGGCCAAACGGGACTTCCTGATGGTGGCCAACCTGGACATGACTCTGGCTAGGCTGGTTCAGAAAGAACTGAAGCTCCTTTCAGAAACAATGAAGGAGAAATACTGGGAGGACAAAGAGAAATACTGGAACATATTTGAGAAGAAAAAGAGGAATGAGAAGAAGACTGAGGAGAAAAAAGAGGAAGGATGTGCAGCAAAGCAAGATAAAAAAATGAATCTGAATGAGAACTTGCAGTGTTCTCAGCCAAAGGTCAAAGAGGAGCAGAAGTATGAAAGTACAGAGGCAAACACACAAACTAGGCAATTGGAAGAGCCGAAGTCAGAAGTTGATCAGCTAATTACTGCTCCTCCTGAGGGCATGGATAGGCAGCAGATGTTACGGCTGATTATGCTGTTCCAGGACGAAGGGAGTTTCTATATTAAAGAGCAGCACTTCGCTGAGGCCATGGTGAAATTTAAAAATGCCCTGGAGTATGTAGACTATCTTCAAACCAAGGTAAGCATGCTAATGGGTAAGATCCCACAAAATAGAGATGACTCACTTCTATCCACACTCAATTTATTGGAGCTGTTATATAGTGAAATATAAGTATATGGCAACAAATATAAAGAGCTCTCTGGAGTGAAACCCAGAAATCCATCCAGCGTTTGTTTGTGTGTAGGAGACAGACTATAAAGGAGAGGACTGGGAGTCATTGGAGAAAATACGCCTGCCACTCACCCTCAACCTGAGCCAGTGCAAGTTTGAGCTTGGGGAATATCAAGAGGTGGTCAAACTGAATAGCCAACTACTAAAAAATCACAGAGGTGAGTTCACACTCACTGCCAAAGTGGACAGAAGAACCCCTCAGATGTACACACTTTCACACTAACTCATAAAAATGAAGAAGAAGGCAATAACGCACATAGACTTCTCCCTCTGTGGTCCTGTTGCAAGCTTGGGTGGGGTTCCACTCTTTAGGGAAATACAACACTTTCAGTTTTCTTTCAAGTATTCATTTCGGTATCTCACTAAGGGGCCCCTTTGTGCTGTCCCTCAGAAGCAGTATTGAATTACGCCAGCCAGGATTGGCTGGCAGACGTGATGTGTGTGTCACAGAGGCAGAGCTTACTTATCTGCCTTATAATCCTTGGCCCTGTGTCACCTAGACGGTCTAAAATCTCTTCTCGCTCTCAGAAGCATCTCTCAATGACAAGTGTGGCGAAGACGTGTCTCTGGGAACAAGATTTCGACTATGGACACTCATCCGATGTGTGGCTCCTGCCTCAAGTTGCAACATGCCCAGGTTGTGCTAGCCTCCCTGGCTACGTGTGATCGCTGTGCTCGCCCAAGAGTCTCCGGAGCAGGCTAGCGCAACAATGCTCCTGCCACAAGACCTAGTGGGCTACTCTCAGGATCTCGCTGTTCCAGAGGAAGCTAGTTGGGGCGACCAGCTTGACGCAATTTCCCTATAACTGAGTGAGATGAAGACAGCCTCAGGGCTGCTCACCCTGTCACTGTAGTAGACTAGTCCGACTCAGCGGAAGAATCTGTCAGCCTCACTTCTGATCAGGACATACAGCCATTTGCCCCCTCCTCACAGGCTCGCATATGGGCGATCAACAGGAATGCGGAAATAGATCTCTTTGCATCAAAAGAGAACTCGGGGCCCTCTGTTCTATTCCCTGAACGATCAGGATGCCCTGATGGGGTGGATACACTAGCACACGAGTGGCCACAGATGTATGCATTTTCTGTATGCATTTCCACCACTGGACCCGATTGCCCCAACTCTAACCAGGATGCGGGAGTGGGAGCTTACACTCATTTTGCCCCTTTCTGGACAGGAAAACACTGGCTGGCTGGCATAATTCAACTACTTTGTGGATGCCTGTGGTTCCTGCTGATATGCAGAGATCTCCTGTCTCAGGCTTGCAGGGAAATATTTCATGCCCACTCAGAGTGCCTGGCTATCTGGGCCTGGCCCATGAAAGGCTAAACCTGACCATGGCTGGGCTACCTTATAGCGTTGTCATGACCATTCAGAATACAAGAGCATCATCTACGAGGCCCCTCTATGACTGCAAATGGCCCCTGTTTGAGGAGTGGTATGAGCCTCTGGCTCATTTGCTTTCCAGTGTTCGGTTCCTTTGATCTTATTGTTCCTACAGGAACTGCTCTACAAAGGCAGAGTCTTCTCTATCATTAAGGTATACCTGACTGTCATTTTGGTTTGCCACGCAAGCATTGGGAACATGACAGCAGGCTGACACCCCCTCATTTGCTAGTTCATAAAATGGGCTCCATATTTAAGCCTTTGATCACCCCATGGGACCTGGCTACGATACAGGAGGTATTTTCGGAACTTTCATTCGAGCCTCTGGATCAGCTAGATCTCAAAGTGCTCTCTTTAAAAATTTGAAAATGCTGCTGGCACTGGTTTCAGAACAGCATGTCAGTGACATCCATGCTTTGTCGGTAAACCCTTGAAGTATGCAATTTCTATGGGGCAAGGCTTGGGTTTTGCTGAAGCCTAATCCTCCTTTCATCCCCAAAGTTATCGACACACTACTGACGTGCCAGTCATTTACATTATCGGCTTGCACTGCTCCTCCTCTCTTTGTTCCCGAAGGGCAGGAGCAGTGCTGTCTGTCCAGTGTGCGTTATGTGCATCTATGTTGACAGGACAGCAGGATAAGGAAATCTGACCAGCTGTTTGTGTCATGGTCTGATCATGAAACAACGCCTACCACATCATGGAAGCCATAGACTCAGCTTATTCCCAGAAGGGACTGCAGCCTCCTTGCTTGTGTGCTCATTCCACATAGGGAATGGCCATGTTCTGGGCCTGGTTTCGGGGAAGATCAATTAAGGATACTTGCACCCCAGCAAGTTGGTCATCGCCGCACACCTTCATGAGGTTGTATAGGTTTGATGTGATTAAACCCGCACTGGTGCATTCCGTCCTTAAGATAAGCTTGGCTGGCAATTCGGGAGTCATGATATCCCATAGTGAGATACTGAAACAAATGCTTTACTTTATGACACTAACAAGTTCTCTGATAGCATGAGTTTGGTATCTCAACAGACCAACCTCCTTGTGTAGAATGGGGAAGAGGCGTACATACATTTCTTTTTTGTTATCTTACCTTGTTTCATTCTTCAGTTGCTTTCCATCCCAGGAAGTTTAAAGCATTGTTATATTGAATATTTTACCAGGGGCCCTATGTAATGAGTAGAAAATTTTTGCCTGAATTATTTATATAAGGTGAATGAAGCTTGGTTGGTCTTCAATCATTCTTCCTTCCTCTTTCACGCTCTCTATGTCTCACTCTCTGTGTTCCTCCTAAAGACAACCCAAAAGCCATCTATCAGCGTGCTTGCGCCTATTCAGCCCTGTACAATGAGGACAAAGCCCGACAGGATTTCTTCAGAGCAGAGCGCCTTGACCCCAAGCTCAAACCCATTGTCAAACAGGAACTAAAAAAGCTAGGTGAGAATCTCCGGGCAAAGCATGTAAGCGAGAAGAAAAACTACTGGGCCAGTAGCCACGAGAAGTGGGAGCAGAAGGCCCAGGCCAAGAGAGGCAAGAAGAAGGAGCTGAAATTGTCTGACAAGAGAAAAGCCATCAAAGAGAGCTATGATGAAGGACGAGAAATTAAGATAGGCATATCTAGTAAAAGAGAGGAGGACTCACTCAGCCAGGCAGGGAATAAAGAAGTACAGGATATAAAGACAAACACCTTGAATGAAGAGCACACAAGCTCTCGGCCTCTAAAAGAGGGGAATGTTGAGCCTGGAGATAAAGAGGGATATTCAGCCACAGCAAAGGTGGTGAAAGAAAATACAGACAGAACAACAAGGCTGGATACAATTAGTCAGCTCAAGGAAGACTCTCATGCAACTATGCCCACTGTTAAAAGCACAGGTGCCACACAGATTAATTCATTAACTAATTGATTCATAGACATAGCATGCTCAGTCATGTAAGAAGACACAAAAGGCACGATGTATAAGAAATACAAATTTATTTCTCTGTATACAATGAGTAGAAAGCAGCCAGTAATCCATTCACTTTTTAAAAGCTTTTCGCAAACAGTACTGTATAAATTAATGTGAGGGAAAATGGATAGAGAATATATTATGTAATAATTAAAAAAAGTAATAGTGATAAACACAGACATAGACTAGGGGAAAAACTGACAGTGGAACGTTTGGAGTTATCAAGTTAACATATCTGCATGAGACATCATTGGATTGATGTAATTAATGCTGCAGGTTCACAGATAAAGCAAATGTCCTGCATTTTCAAAGCAAAACAAAACCAAAAACTTGTTCTGCAGACATGCAGGTCTGCTTCTTCCCAACAAAAAGCATTTTCATTAGTGGGGCTAAAAATAGCAAGGGCAGTCCTTAGCAATGGCATGTAGTACTACACATCAACCTGAAACCACACCTTCTCTCACAATACAGATTCCAGAGGTTTCATATAGCAAATCAAATTAAATGAGTGTAATTTGAAGAAATATGACCTTAAGCAAAAATCATAGTGAATATGTTAGACAAAAACAAATATCTACGGTATATGCAACAATGCATAGAAAGATTATGATGTAAAGGATTTGCTACTATAAGTCCATGCTGTTCCCTGTGCCAGTATGCTTCAGGATATGAAATGATTTATGGATTTAAAACGTTCATACATATGCTTTTCCTGCATATGCCACATGACATATGAATAAACACATAAGAAATTGAGTTTGTTATGCTTTGTTTTTTTTTTTGTTTTGTTTTTTTAATCTTTAAGTGTTCATAATGTGATAAACAGATATCCCAGATGGATGCAGCAGATGTTGCTTTTAATATAAGAGCCATGCCAGCTAAGCAGTGAACAGTGGTTTGCGCAGGGAGGTGTGCAATCTAGAACTCTCTCAGTTGTCCTCTCCTTCTTTCCTCCAAACCATATACAACTCCTTTATTATGACTGGCAATCTGCCTTTCCAGAGAGCAACCAGCAGTGCAAGGTCTTATAGGACAGTTCCCTAGCAACCTCATCAACACAAACAGTAACGTACATCCATGTCAAATGCAACCGTTCCTGTTCATGAAGGGGCTTGTGCAATGTGGAATGGGATTCAACGTTATGTACATTCTCTGAAAACCAGGCTTCAGAGGAATTTTTGTCCAAGGAAAGGTAAAGAAATAGGCACTGCGTCTTGTCACATGACATAATGACTTCATAGAGATCGTCCTCTCTCTGTTCTTCTGTCTGTCTCTCAGCAGTAAACTCTACAGGGCTGCTATGAAAAAAGCCACAGACAATCTGTTCCTTCCAACTGCCATCTCTTTCTTTATCTGTCTCTCTTATCATAGTATTCCACCATGACAACTTTTCAGCATCATTCCCTCTCATAGAACTCTGACCACCACAATTGATCATTCAACAAGAAAGCCACTTACAAGGAATGGGATCAACCCATGTCCTTACGCATAATGTAAAAAAAAAAAAACATTAGGAGATATTTTAAGTGGTGCTACAAGTCTTTATATGAGATTTTTCTTAAAACCAATTCACAAAACTGCTGAGGGGAATATTTACCAATTATTAAATTCTTAAGCTAAGCATAACAACAAGGTTGATCCTCTTACTTGTTGAGCACAACCCAGTTACACTGTTACAATGGTGATTTGTAGTTAGCTAAAAGAATTTGGAGCTCTATGCCGGACTGAAGTCATTATACCACCTAGCTATGCTTCACACGTCATTGGGTGTACCTGAACCCCATTTTCAGAACCTTGGCAGTGGTGATCTGTGCAGTACACTCAGAAAACCATAATTTGCTTTTCCATATCAATATTTAGAAAAAAACCACTAAAAGCGAACTTCTTGTCAAATACACGCTCAAATCATTTTACAGCTTGTAAGAGTTTATGTTGTGAATTAATTAGAGGGTAGTGTTTAATTGAATTCACATTTAACTGGAGTATCATTTTTCACAGCTGTCTTAATTAACAGATTATACCCTAGAGTCAAGACAGCTTTATAGTTAGTAAGCATCTGAAGGAAACTGTTTGAACTGTTGGATGATGTGCAGCCTGGAGAGTGTGACGTATAACATAACCCCCCCCCCCCCCCTCCAATTCTACACCTCTGATTGTGCTGAGAAGTTGAAAACAATGATCTAATGTTAGCTCCGTTTACAAAAATCAGACTGTGGGAGTTAAGGATTAGGAGGTACCTTCTAGGCCAGTGGTTCCCACCCTTTTTTTTTTTTTTTTATACATGGTGCCATCCACCACCCCCCAAAAAACCCACAACCACAGAAACAAACGTATTAGGATTCATATATCCATGAATACATTCATATATTCTTTTAGATTCTTAATAATATAAAATATGCAAGTCAGGTGTGCAATAAACTGATAGGGGCTTACAAGTAACATCAAAAACACAGGTAAACCTCCACTGGGTCACTGGGGGAAAACTGTAAGTCTGTCTCATTATGTGCACTTAATGGCCCTCTTGGGCCTGCATGCCCCTGATCAGAGCTGGAATATCAGGTGTGATTTCATTGACAGCCAGTCTGAAGTCCTAGTGCATACCAAGCCTGTTGCAGGCTTTTGTTTCTTTGTCACAAGTTCACTGAAGATGGTTCTAGAAAGGTATGTTGTGATGAATTTGCATGAAGTTGCATGTTTGAGCAATCTGGGTGCCACAGCATGTCCCCTGACTATCTAAAATTTCTTGTATCCATTGTCCTGGACGTATTTCTTTAATGTAGAATCTGCTTGAAGGTCAGCAAGCTCATCCACAGCATCGAGGAATTCCACATTCTCAAGCGAAAGGATAAATGACCCACTTTCCATTCCTTGGAAATGTATATACTCCTCAACATTAGCAAAATGGGACGTAAATTCCTACTGAAGCCAAGTCATGTTTAACCAGTGACTGTATATATGAGTGGACACCATGATGCCATTTAATCCTATTGTGAGGCTTTTCTGCCAGTTCACTGTTTTGGCCTCGCATTATAGGATATAATTATAGGATAACAATAGGAACTGTTATCTTTCAGTTCCAAGAAACACACACTGCAAAAAAAAAAAAATGCCATCATAGCAAGTGAAATCATTTTGAATATAGTCAAATTTATCTACTAAATAGTTTGCAATAAACCAAATACAAGATTATTTCTAGCCTTTTTTTTTTTTTTTTTTTTTTTTTACTAATTTCAAGCTTTAAATTGTCTTATTCTATTGGCAGATAATTTTGCTTCTTTATATAAATAAATGCTAAAAATTAGCAAAATAACCACCAATCAAACAAGACTAGTTCAAGCCTGAAATGAGTAAAAATGGCTAGAAATAGGCTTCATAATGTTATATTTCATTTATTGTAATCCTATAATTGGAAATACTAGTGAAATTTGCCTATATTCAAGGTACTTCCACTTGTTAAGATGTCATTTTTGCAGAGTACAAGAATTTGGCTATGTGACAACCTGTGCATCTCTGTGTGTGACAATAAGCTCGGATGCTCCTAATCTTCACACCGCAGGGCAAAGAGTCTTCTGTTGGTAGAGCAACTCTTCATGAAGTATATGGTCTTGACTACAAGAAAAAGCGTGTAACTAATATCTCCAGACAGGTTTTTAGTGGCCAGTGCCTAACGATGTAGAGCTTCACCTTCCTCTTTCACCTTTCACACAATGTTGACATTTTGACAACATCGTGCAAAAGTGCACCCCTTCTTCCTATTTTTTGAAAGAGACTCCAGCACCCTGTGTGATCTTTGCTCTTTGGCCCACCCCAGGTTGGGAACCACTGTTCTAGGCCACCCTCCATCCGCAGGGCACAGCAGAGAGCTGTCATTTTTCAAGCACAAGCTTTCACAGAAAAGCACACACTGCAGTGGTACAAATTGCCCTCCCTGATTGACTGTTTATACCCTCACTGATGTGTGTGTGTGTGTGTGTGTGTGTGTGTGTGTGTGTGTGTGTGTGTGTGTGTGTGAGAGAGAGAGAGCGAGAGAGAGCGAGAGAGAGGGGGGGAGGGGAGGGGAGGGACAGAGCTTGCTGAAAATAATAACAGAGGTAAAACCCACATGAGAAAGAGGAAGAGGTAAGAGTGAGAATGAGAGAGGGAGAGAGACAGAGAGAGAGAAAGGAGGGCTAAGCTGGATTTGTCAGAACACAAGTGCTGTGCTTCCAGATACTATTCTATATTCTGCTGATGATGTACCAACCCTACATATGAAAAAAAAAAAATCTATAGCTCTCACTTGCTCCAGAGAGCAGAGGCCATACAACACCTGGACAGCTTGCATATGTGTGAGTCAATTTCAGTGTTGCATGGACAAGAAAAAATAAACAGAAAAAATAGTAACCAATTAAAAAAAAAGAAAACACCAAGTAGTTGGCACAGGAAGGTAAGTTCGCTTTTCTCTGTGTCTGGTTGGTGGTGAGGTCATTGTGCTGTACTAGAGAAGCCACACACACCTGCTGCTACTACAGGTAGCTGGTTAACACAGTGTACCGATCAAGCGTTGGCCTTTGGCACCACGAGACATTAGTGAATCACTCAGAAATGGTCCAGCTCTCTCTGCTGAGCTGCAGTTGGAGAGCAGAAAAAAATGTCCTCCGAATCTGCTGAACCAATTTGATGTTTTTCCTCCTTGCATATTCTGGACCCAATCCAGGTTTAGTCGAGCAGTGTGGAATCTGGGAAGTATGGAAGAAAGAACGAGATTTAAAAAGTATGCAGGTTAATACAGCTCATACATACCCAACAACCTCTTTAAACCGTTTAATACCTATTTCCATTTCGATAAACACACTTTAGCCTTTGATCATTTTGTTTGAATAAGTGTTTGAATGGGTATTCTAAATTGGTCATTGTTTGTGCATTATTCTTATCGAGATGTATTTATTTACCACAGCACTGTTGAAATCGCAAATCTGAAGATGCGGATTAATTTTGTAAAACAGCAGGTTGTAGGTTTGTATTAATGCGCTCGATATTATTATTGGTTCTAAAGTAGCAACTCACAGGGAATTGTATGGCAGATGCTCAATATAATCTAAGCCTAGTAATAAACTGATTAAGAAAATCTGTTGTTCTTTAACAAAGAAAAGTGGTGGTGAAGCTTTCTGTAATTAGACATTTAACATTATTTGACATTTCCGGAAGGAGCTCTTGGGTGTTGTGGATTACTTTCCGGCAGCAGCATGCCCCATCATGTTTTATTCCTTACATATTGTACTGTGATTGTTCTATGGACAAAAAGTCAGTTGCAGCCACCAATAACGTCTTGTACAACATCACTGTCAATAGTGGGTGAATAATACAGCATAAAACTAGGCAATCGGTTGTTGGTTAGATCTTAAGGTTGCCTTTTGTGCTTTATGTCCAAGCAACTGACGCTTCCACTTTTACGTTCCATGATGACAACCGTAAGAATGAAATCTGAGTGCTATTTATTCAACAGGCATGATAGAAGACTGGGACACTTTGACTTTTGCCTGACATGAGAGCGTATATGAGATTCGTTTTGCAACATTTATTAACCACAACATGTAAGTATTTTATCTTATATTGTTCATATGTGCAATTCACGTTACGCATGGTAACTTGTTTGTTTTATTGCTGTACATACCGTATGACTATTTTGCCATAATTTCAAATTGCTAAATAGTGAACAGAACGTATATCATACAAATAAATGTTGTAACCTAACCTGTGTGCCTCCTCATTGGCCTGGTTCAGATGGGAAGACATTCCTCAGCTGCTCGATCACCTGCTGCAGCTGTAGCACCGTATCCTGCTCCGGCTCCAAATCTTCACCTGTAAAGGCAGTTACTTTCAAACTGCAGCTAAAGACAAACCTGACGATTTTTATATCTCTTGTTATACCGAAGTCTAACTCAATAAGAAAGGCAAATATGTTGCCTGTTTCCTGTTCGAGTTCTAACCTGTAGCTTCAGTGTCTGTGGTCTCTTTGCTTAGTGGCTCCCTCTGGTGCACCACTGACACAGGCGACGACAGAGAAGAGGGAGCTGACCCGTTGGCCTCTGAGTCATCTTTGGGCTAGAAACCATGAAAAAAAAGGAGATGGATAAATGAAGGAAACCAAATCATTTTTAAAATCATAGGGAAATTGTAATATCTGTGCACTATATGAATTACATTGGTAAGGTCTCCTCAAACGTGAACTAGATCCATTTTTATAGTACATGCCATCTTGAACATTTAGGCAACGGCTGTGTGAATGAAGCTCAAACTGGATTTATCACTGATGTTGAGAGGTAACCATAGTCGCTGTTGTTGGTAGTGTTGCTTGAAAAAACAGCTACGGTTTCCTTCAGTATGTTTTATCACACAAAATGTGGCTCCAGTCTTTCATTGTATTTAAATGAAATATGCTGTCAATGTATTTCAATTCAATTCAATTTCATTTGATTTATATGGTGCTTTTAACAATGGGCATCGTCACAAAGCAACTTAACAGAAACCTGGATATGCGTTTATATTTAGATCCCCAGTGAGCAAGCCAGAAGCGACAGTGTCAAGGAAAAACTCCCTGAGGTGACGTGAGGAAGAAACATTGAGGGGAACCAGACTCAAAAAGGGAACATATCCTCTTCTGCGTGACACCAGATAATGTGATGATGCCGCATTACTCTCTACAACTCGATACTGGAAAGTCAGACAGTACTGAGTGGTTTAAAAGGATCCTTATTTTGAGCATCCGAGTCATAATATCCTCACAGATAATACCAAACATGGAGAGAAAAAGTGACTTCAATAGAAAATGCTTACTTTCACTGAGGTATTCTATTCTAGTCATCCAGGCACACGATCACAGTTCATTATGTCATTTCTGATTCACATTTCTCTTATTATTAGCTAGCTTGTCTCTATATATTTTCACTCTAACCAGCCTTTCCCCACCTGCTATAGCTTCTTTTTCTTTCCTTCATTTTGTCACAATTATTTTGTCAATCATCCTACTTTAACTTCAAAAATCTCTCTCTTTATTATTCACTTTTATCCGTGTCATCCTTCATCGTACCCTGGCAAAGCTGCACTGAGGTTCTCTGCCTTTCATTGTCCTGGTTTTCACTGCTTTCTTTCATCTGGCACAAATGAACCCTTAAACTGTCCTTACTTTCCAGCTGCCCGCGTCCTCCCCTCTGGAAATGATTCACCTTCAATCTTCGCAATTATACCTTCTGTCTTTGCGATGCTGATTTCAACAACTATTCTCCTCTCTCAGACTCTGTAAATCCCCTTCTTTCTCTTCTCTCTGTCGACCTTCTTTCTCATTAGCTCTTTTTTATCAGCTCTCTTCCCCCCCCTCCTCATTTTACCTCAGACATTTTACCCCAGACAAGTCCCTATTGCCACTCTCCCACTCTCAAAGTGATCTCTTTCTCTTCCTTTCCTTCTCATTTACTGCCTTTTTCAGAATATCATTTCCTTACACGTTGATGTAAAGCAAAATCAGTCATCAGATTCTCAGTCCTCTCAAATGTATACGTTTCCCCACCTGCAGCAGTAGCTCTCGGAGTCTGTGGAGCTGTGACTCCAACTGCTTGTTGTGATCCTCCAGTATCTGCATGCGTGTCTCCAGGCGACTCTTGTGTTGCCTCAGTACTCGAGCCTCAGCCAAGAGCTCCTCATCCTGCTGTCCAAGTGGCAAGCCCAAGCCTGAGATGCCCTCCACCAGCTGTGGCGTTGCTGCTGCAGCCTCTTCATGTTTCCATTTCAGCCGCCGGTACTCACCCTGCAGCATCCTGCGCATACTTATCCATCACTAACTGACCAGCTTTCTCATTTTACCAGTAGTAGACGTAGTAACGTAGTAACAGTTCTATGAGTGCTTATATGTAGATTGTGATTTAAATGGAAAATCCAAATTTCTTCGTTCCTTCTTGCAAATATTTTTATTGCAATGCCATTGTAAGATAATTGCAATGTAAGATAATTCGTTTACTTGTCAACTTTTGGTGCATGTAAGCACCTAACTAACATTTGTTATGCTCTCAAACTTCAACATTGGTGTGTTTAACCCACTAGTGCACTTTATTTGAGCAGTTTTGCAATCTTCGTAAAATTCACCGTATGACTCTTTGTGTTAATACCAAAAAATAAAGACCATCTCACAAATGCTGACGAGCATTTGTCTTCATTATTAGACATGTAATTTAATGCATATGATTTTGTTTTCCTTTGAATTGTTTAAATACAATGAATACAATAGGAAGGTATGTAAAATAGCACTAAATAGTGCATGTGAAAACATCAGAAACTGTTACTGCCATGTTTTGGCATATTATAAATGCCTATGAAGTAACTCTATAAGTGCATGGAGAAATATGGGTAATATCTCTAGTAAATAACAACTAGACTATGCTATTTCTCACTAATAAAATGCACTGGCATGACATACAGAGGAAACCAATGGGAACCAATATACAAGGCCAAGTTCTTGCTCAATCAAAGAACACCCATGCATGCAACCAATTCGGTGTGCCTGAAAATCATTTCAGTGTGAAATCAACTAAACCAAATGAAAAGTATACAATGGCACAGAAAAGTAATTTGTGGTAGGGACTTTAGCAAGCAAACTTGATATGAAAACAGCCTGGAGTGCTTGTGAGAGATGGTCTCAGCCCACTTCCAGTAGAACCCTATGGTAGCTCGACTGCAGTGAGAACATGGTCCAGCCCTAACACAGCCCTGGCACAATTTCAGGATGTGACAAATACATGAAAGCGTTTTAATATTTATTTAACTATATCTACAAAGTTGCAGACAGATCAGCCATGCTGAGACGACATGCTGAATTTTTTCAGATGTATTTTTTTGAGCGTTGAAGCAGCATGAAAGTGAGTATACTGTAAGTGCATCACTATCAGCATCCTCATTATCATCATTATGCTCATCATTTCCATCTGCTTTCCATCCGCTGCTATATTTATATTGTTTTAAACCCACAGATTGCATTGGCTGAAACCACCCTTACATTTTGTACTTTCATTTCCTGATGAACCCTGTGGTTGTGTATAGTTGTGCTGTTTAATGAAGCATCATCAGTGAGTCCAAAGACATTTTCTTTGAATCAGTGAAGAAGAAACTAATGTTTCAGGGTGGGTTTTTTTCTTCCTTTTTTCACAGCATTGTAAATGTCTGTGGTTACTAAGCTGGATATTCTTGTGGCTTTAATTAAATTCTCTTTTCTTTCAACATTTAATTCTCTTTTGCTGACAGTTTTGTGTTCATCAAGCTTCCTGGGTCCAAGGTGTAAATGCTGAGTGGAAAACATATGACTCTTTGTCTCCTCTAAGTGTACAGTTACCTGTGCAATTCATAGGTTCCTGATCCCTTTGAGGGATTTGTTCCCACCATCCAATTTGGAGAAAACGTTGCTCTATTATAAAATTATATAAAAACAATAGAAAGATCAAATCCCCAAAGCTAGTTCTCCCCAGCTAACAGCCAGGGAGGATGACGACTCACATGTGCTTCCTCTGAGTCATGTGTGTCTCTGCCTCCCACCACCGTATCTTTTCAAAATGCTAATGCAACATCACGCAACTGCCCTCCTCCTCCTGTCACATGTCTGCAATTTGTTAGTGTCACTCTAATCAGCAGTGGAAAGAGGAGTGCCACCCTTCCCATCCAGAGAGCAGACACAATTATCCTCTCTTGGAATCACAGTCGCAGTGCTGAGACTTTTGATTGGGTGCAGACTTGTTGCAAAAAAAAAAAAAGCAGTTGCATGCCCAGCTAAATCTACAGAAAAGTCTATGTTTCAAAAAAAAATAAAAAATCCAGACAACTCATCACTTCTTGGATCATGAAGCTACATCATGGTATCATTGATCTGTTTGCATGTACGTGTATAGTGGGAGATGATTTGGGGGGAAGGCTTAGATGGAGCTGTGGGAAGTGATGCGGTGGACTCCAGTGGCTATGTCTGGAATAAAGAATGTCAGCAGTGATTAGAGGGACTATAGCTGTCATCTGAAAAATAGCGCTGCAATAAAAAAAAAAAATGCGCAAAGAATGACATGTTCTGACATCTTCCATTTACAGAAACAGCCTGCATATTAGTAGCTGGAGCAATGCTTCAAATTCTTATTACAATACTAATAGGCTTTTAATAGAGGCAGCCATCACATGGGCCTTAAAGCCACTGACAACAGCATGAAATACAGATTTCTAAAGGTTGCAGATGCCGTGCAGACCTTTGTAATTAGGCCTGCTTTACTGACCGATTATTTGGATACAGGCCAGAAACTGACACAGGACCCAAAGAGCAGAGGTTATTTAATTTTTAAAAAATGGAAATTATTCATATAATAATGTGTCATTGCTTATGGTACTTAAATATGTGATTATGGAAGATATTCATCTTTCTGCTGTTGCTTCTAGGTCTGAGATGTGCTGCAGGATATTCATTTCAGTGGGCACAGTGGATTTCATTCATATTCTGGCTTGAAATAGCTCAGAGCAGTTTCAGTAGATGTGCTTTTAGGCCTTAACATCGACTGTTATCAAAACAAATTGCAAGAAAATTCCATGCTCTCATTTAGCTCCTCTGGCTAACTCCTAGTTAACAAAGCTCATCAGTCACAGAAGAAGAAAAACCATTTTTTCTCTATAAAACAAAGCAGCTGAATGCACTAAATAAATAAATCACTGACTGTGCTATGTATAGTATGCAGTGTGTGTGTGTGTGTGTGTGTGTGTAGGCATCCTTACCTGTTCTCATTTTCCAGACGGGTCAGTGTTCGCTGCAGTTCCTCTTTGTTGTGGCAGTCAAGGTGGGTGAGGAAGTGCGGCCCAGGCGGACAGTCATGTTCCAGAGCAGGGCTGGAATGACGCAGGAGGTACTGATCTTCATCCCTGAGTCACCATGCACAAGAGATAACACACACACACACACACACACACACACACACACACACACTAAACTGAAAGACCTTGTTCTATTAACAAAAAAGCCTTTCACACTAACATTAAAGATACCATCAAGCATTCTGTCATGCTCCTTTTCAACAAAATTTAGAATTTTCTGGAAGAATATCAGTTTTTTTTTTTCTCTCACACACCCACATTGTTGAGGTACGCACACAAGAGGAAACAAAGCCACAGCAAATAAACACATACACGGCAAAACATGCATATATCTGCAGAGGACACCATGAGACATAAGTGACACCACTGACTCAGCGACAACACTGCCATGCACACATACATGCACTTACACATGAGCTAGGCATGTACAGGATCTGATACACGGCAGCACATCGACAATGAACCCAGAGACTAAAAGCAACATTTACAAAGGCATCACTACTGGATACACACAGTGTGCACAGCAGAGAAGCATTTAGCAAGTGACAGACCTTGTACACATACTCATTATTCATACTTATTTGTACACACTCATGTGCACTTCCTTCAAACACACGACGAACGAAACGAACGTGCTGACGGACCACACCGAAGCACTGACGCAATCCTTTGATCTAGATGCTACAATATTAAATGATCAACATGTCAACTCAGCAGTGCTCTGCCTAATGATCTGTACACTGCAGCAGTGAGCTCACCTGCAACTTTGATTCAAGAGACTGAATTAAATTCTGAGCCAGATCAAAACATACCCATATCAGCTTTTATCTAGAAATGCCAAAGATATTAATCTTTGATTTAATTAAAGATTTTAATAATAAAACATTATTCATACATTCACAGAGACATAACTGTAAGTGTGCAAATATCAGTGCATCACTGCAACACAAATGTACATACAAACTCAACAACCTGTACCGTAAGTGGAAGAAAAAAGCAGGACAACCAGAAATATTGACTCACTAAGAACAACACACACTCAGATAATTACAGTTGTGGCAATTAAAAAAATCATTACAACATATTTTTGCAATTATTCGAGCCTCATGCTCATCAATCCCACACTAGTGAGAGAAGTTTAGAGGCCTGGTATTGGTGAGACATTTACTGTTTTAAAAAAAAGAAAATTGTGCTCATCAAATCCCATTTCTATCACACTAGTAAAAATCTAGACAGATATATTGTATTGGCCTTCATCTATAAGTTCTAGCAAAGTTGTTGCTCATAGTGCTTCAGTGAGCTGCTAATTCCACTTCTACAGCAATCCGTCACCTCACATTTAAACACATGCTGACCGAAAACTAAGACATGAGAGAGACAGCATAGGCTGTTATACAGAAGAGCCAAAGACAGCTGCTATTAAGACCAAAATAGCATAGATAGGGCAGTCAGATTTTCCAATATTTTTGATCCCATCGAGATATCAGCAAAATTCTGATCTCATACTCAGCTTTCGATCCCAAGCCCAACAAAAGAATTGGCCTTGCGTTCCAATACTTTTGGAGAGGAATGCCTGCATTCGCACATAATGCATACCTCACTTTCAGCCATCGTGCAGCATCCAAACATAATATTTCAGTGCATTTCTTTGGCCCAACCTTATTCTGTTGGCTCTATTTATTTCCACAAGCCCATGTCTTAATCACAAAGAATTTTATAGAGCAGAGCAGATTGTGCACATTGCCATGGGTCATTTTCATTATCTTTCTAAAATTTTGTGACTGCCCAGTCACTTCCACACATAAAGGGTGCACACGTGTGCACGCACACACACACACACACACACACACACACACACACACACACACACACACACACACACACACACACACACACAAACACAAACTCATAAAAGGCATTGAAAGGTTTCAGTGTGTGGGGGTGGCAGGTAGCATACTCACAGACTTTCATCCGGAGAGAGGCTGTCAGTGAAGAAGGAGCAGCTCTGGCTTTCCATTTCTGCCAGCCTGATAGTGAGAGGAAGGGAAAAAGGCAATGAGAATGACAGAGAGAGACACAAAGGGATGGAAATTATGGGATCATACTGGTCAGTCCCAAAACATGAGCCATATACAATAGCCATACTAAATAAACAGAAGAAAACAATCTGTAGGTTTAATGTTTATAAAGTAATTATTAGCAAATCTAGAATATGCAAATTATAATCTACTCCTCCTTAAAAGTCGGCAATGACTACTCCCAAACATCATACACTATATAGCCAGAAGTATGTGGACACCTCACCATTACACATATATGAGCTTGTTGAACAATCACTCGGAAAAACTAAATGACAACAAAACAATAATTCTGCTCAGAATATCTGATGAAATGCAGTAGCTTTTTACATGAATTTCCTGGGAAGTCGCTCCACTAGATTTTGGAATGTGGTTGTGGGAATTTGATCACTGAGGCACAAGAGCATTAGTGAGGTTGGGCACTGATGTCAGGCAATGTCTTCATGGACCTCGCTTTGTGCACAGGGGCCTTGTCATGATAGAACAAGGTTCGGGCCTCTTAGCTCCAGAGAAGGGAAATCTTAATGCTACAGCATTCAAAGACATCCTACACAACTGTTTGCTTCCAACTTCGTGGTAACAAATAAGCTCATCAGAGCAACACTATTAAGCGCATTCTGTTCATTATGAAGGAGCTGCTGCATGGTAGAAAGTCTGTTGTAGCCATATGCCAATGCACAGAAAAGGAGAAGCATAAAAGTCTGTAATGATAATGTGTATTTGTAAAGCAGTCTGGCATTTCATTTAAGAATGAAATGATTGAATTTGTGTTTTAGAAACTGAAAAAGAATATATTAGGGAAATTTGATGTGGGGAAAGACTGAAATTATTTGTTTTTGTTGATTAAAACTAGGTTTAGTTGACTGAAATTGCTGTATTTTTGCATCAACTAAATCTAGACTAAAACCAACAATAGTCCAATGACTAAAATATATCTATAACTATAAACTATTTTTAGTCAAAAGACAAGCTGCTAATTAGCTGTTAAAATGAACAGTGTGACATATACATATGTCTAAATACTCAGGTCCTGATTAACTGGATCTGGCAAGAAGGTGGCTTTCCATAAGTAGACCTGACAACCTGTCAGGTGCATGACTCAGAATCATTTGACTCATTGACAAGAAATCAAAAGAAGTCTCTAATGAGAACAGATACTCTGATTCAGCATTATAAAGAACACATAATGGACATTAGCAGATGGCTTTAGGAACTCTTTGTACTTTGCCTGCCTGAAGTCACCCTTAGGAGGGAACCAGACAGGGCTTCATAGCCTCTAAGACAGTGTGAATTAGCAGCAGTGGGGACCCCTGAAGAGAAAAGAATAAAAAGTGCTTTGCCATGCCTGTAGCTTGGGAAAGATCTTTCAGAGCTTTCTTTAAACCTATCTTCAGATATACAGAGGGCTCTAACCCTTGCTTCTAAGGCCTGTCAAAAGTCAGGATTATATCATCCATGTTGCTGTTCTAAGCCAGTTTCTCACAGAGGTGTTTACTCTCATGGTCAATCTTTGACACAGTTCTGACAGCTCCTGATTCAATCAGCTACAGCATCTATGGGCTCGGTGAAACAGCCCTTGACTGACCTGTATTTAGAGAAGATCATGGTTGAATCAGTGATGTACTGGAACTGAATGTAGGAATATATATACCTGGAGACATGAGATGCTTTGTGTATATGTGTGTGTATTGATAAATGGCCTACTAATCTACCAGTCAGACATTATAAGTACGTGAGTAAGTAGGAAGTCTAAATGGACTACGGAGCACATCAGCACTTGTGTAACATACAAGCTGATCCAACCATAATAAAATGCTTTCCCTTTATGAAGACTCCTCACTGAGTGAATATGCTTAACCTACATTATCTCTCATATCAATCAGAAGTGTGCTCCCCCTCTTTCTTTTTTGTCAGTTTTGATGATGAAAAGGTTCCTCTCCACACAGACCATTTCTTATCTATGACACTACACCAAATCCTCGCCTTTCGCGTAGGCTTCAAACATCGTGTGTCAGTCCCCAGTCTCAGCAGTGCCTCCTACACTGCAACCATTTAATACATACAGCCAGCTGTTTTCCTATTCCAGTGTTTAAAAAAACTTCTATCGTTCTGCAGCGTAATGACCCTTTCCCCCATGCCAAGGTTCAAAAAAGCTGAGCTGCAGTCATGACTTTTCTTTCATATTAAAGCATAAGGGAAACTTTGACAACTATTAAGAGAATAAATAAAGTAATGTAATACCTGATTTACAGCACATTCTCTGTCGCACTTTATGCGACCAAGAAGCCTTGAGATAAAAACTCAGTTAAAGGAGTTTTACATTCAGCTGTAAAATGGAAAACGATCCTTCACTCCTGATCCAGGTAATAAAAAGCTTGTCTTCTCCATTTAGCCAGCACTCAGGTCATGCTGAAATTAGTGGAAAATATGCATAAAATAAGAAAATAAATATTCCTCCTTCAGAAAAATCTGCATTTTCATTCATGTAAAAATTGGGGTAGTAAACAAAGTGGTGAGACTCACACACAGTTAAACAGCTAATAGTACACTATGTCACATGCTACAAAAAACTGTAAGCAGTCGTAATCAATGCAAGCCACAGGAGTCCAGCCCTACAATCTTGTTATATGTCATGGATGTCAGATTTCTGTAAAGCTGCTTTGTAATAATGTCAGTTGTCTTTTGCCAAGCCTCTCTCCACAGCCCCACTCCCTGAAAACAAACATTTCCACTGCGTACAGTATAGCATCAGGATCCAGAAAGTGCCTGTGAGGCTACAAGGCTTTTTCTCCCCAAGCACTAACACATCCTGATTCCAGTTCAATCAGTTTCTCCTACTTCAAGGAGTCTGACTCTCTTACTCCATCAAGCTAGCGTTGTACTTCCTGGTTATTATAGACTATCCTTCAATGGGCTGCCCATGAACATGCAAAACTGGTTAATACAACTGGCGCTAATGAAACATTTTGCTGATTACAAAGCCCAGGGCAGTCAAAGACAAATACTTTGTCCCCCCCATCAATTTTAGTGGAAACTGTTAAGAATGTTAAATGTTCTTAAAAATAGATTAGGGTCTACTAAATTTAAAGAGTAGAGACATGCTAAGGTGGATATAAATAGTTTACCTTTCACCAAGGGTGGAAAAATTATGTAAGTGAAAGTCATAGTCTTGTAAGTAAGTGTCCAGCCAAAAAGGTACTCAAGTCAAAAATTTGCTACTTTTAAATACACTCAATTATTAAAAAGCTAATGATTTTAACCATGGGTTTAGCTACGGGCGGGCTGGGTAGTCCTGGGCCCACCCACTTGGAGGCCTGGCCTACCCAAAAAAGCACTCTTGTAGCTAAGGGTTACACCACGTACTTGTTAACATTATTCACAAAACCTAGTTCTTGCTTGTTAGGAACTGCCAATTTAATGAGCCACAGTGAGTGACCATTGCTTAGCGACTGGTGTAAACTTATCTGCATGTGATGTGTGAACATGTAGCAGGCTAGTTCAGTAAAGAGCAGTGTACCTTCTCTGAAATGGACACCATGCCATACCTTTTCCCCTTGCCACCTGTACACTGTAGTCAGAAGAGATAACAGCATGAAATGTATTTCAGTTTCTGTTAACACTATAGAGCACTGTCAGAGTGGAGATCAGACTCATCCAAGAGTTGAAGAGCATAACTGCAGCTCATTGACGAATGCATGGTGCAATGTTAAAGTAAAGTCATTTTTTGTGTAATAAATACTCAACAAAATTATGGCTGTGTACTGTACACATTACTGTACACTGTACACATAAGGCTTTTGCTGTAGTTTTTTTTTGTGTGTGTGAATAAAATGATTTAAATCTGAAAAAGACAGTGGGCAATTCTGGCTAGGTCTTCTGTTAAAATCCTCACTTGAGTAAAATTATTTATTTTATTATTATTATTATTATTAAAAATTATTTTAAATTTCATCACAAACCAATGACAGACTGTTATAATGGCTGTCCTAATAGATTTAAAAGAAACCTTAGCTAAAACAGTTCCTGCGATTTGTCAGTTTCTTCTGAGACAATATTTTGTCCTAATATTATTGGTTAGATATTCCCTTGCAATCTAACACCATAGCCTGCAGGAAACTTTCCGTTTGAATACAAAAATATTACGCTTGCTTGATAGGCCTGCAACCGTTAACAGCACAACAAACCTATGCTAATGTAACTACGATACTTCATGGAGTGAGTCTGTATATTTTCTCAGTTCCTGTAGTAGCTTATGTTAGCTAATGTTAACATTTTGTTCAAAGGCAGGGCCACCCTTCTTTTCTTCTTTATGCTGCATCTTTATTGATTGAGAAAGGTGCTCAAAATGTGTGATTTAATTTCACATACGCTAGCTGTGTGGCTGTAGCATTTTGGATAACTGTAGCTGGCGTTTCATTGAAATGAAATTCTAGTTAGCTTTAATGTTAAAATCGCCTTGTAAAACACAGCAGTATAAACAGCTCTAAATTTACCAGCCTATTTTTTTGCAGCCAGTTGTTTTGCATTTTAGGATTTTCTGTTAGGGGTGATGTGTTTGGCTGCTGGATTTAGTTAATTTGCTGATGACACCACCATAATGGGACTGATTACAGCTAATAATGAAACCGCCTACAAGGAGGAGGTTCAGCATCTGACAAAATGGTGTTCCCTCAATAATCTGGACATCTCCAAAACCAAGGAACTTATAGTTCATAGGACTTCAGAAGATCAAGGCGTACTGAGCACTCCGTCCTCTGCATACAGGGTAAGGAGGTCGAGAGGGTAGAGAGCTTTAAGTTCCTTGGTGTGCATATCTCAGCCGACCTCACCTGGTCCGCACACATCTCCCATCAGGTGGGGAAGGCACAGCAAAGACTGTACTTCCTCAGGAAACTGAAACAGGCGCACCTCCCTCATCACCTGCTGACCGATCTCTATCGGTCAACAGTAGAGAGCCTTCTGACCTACTGCATCACAGTGTGGTTCAGCAGCTGCACAGAAGAGAATAAAAAAGAGCTGCAGCGGGTGGTGAGGGTGGCAGGGCGCATCATTGGCACAACACTACCTCCCATCAAAGACATTTACACTGGCCGTCTCAGAAAGAAAGCCACTTGTAGCATAATGGACCCCACTCACCCTGGACATCACCTGTTTTCCCCTTTGCCCTCTGGGAAGAGATACAGAACAATCAAAAGATTAAAGAACGGTTTCTTCCCAGAGGCAGTCAAATGCATAAATCCTCGTCCTTGCCTCCTTCTGCTCCCAAGCATTATCAAACAATAAACCAATGTCTCAGGTCTACAAGTGCAATAATACACACGCACGCACCACACTGCATATTTGCACTAATCTGTAAACACCTCTCATATGTTTACACAAATCTTATACTGTTACACTTATGTATATTATTCATATATCCTGATATACATTCCTAGATTATACAACAACACTATGTATACTGTATTCTGCACTGTTTTCTGTTTCATTTGCTCCAGTGTACACTGCAATATCTTGCACCAACCATTGTATATATTACCTTTTGGAATACCTCTCTTCTTGTCTATTGCATTTTTTTTTTTATTTGTATCTATTTATGTTTGTCTATTATGCCAGAAGCTTGTGAGCTGCTAAACAGTCTTTCACTGTTCAAAACAATGACAATAAAAATCTATTCTATTCTAATATCTTAAGCACTACTCAGTGCCGTCTGTGACGGCCCATTTGTTGTGCTTATGTTAAGCCTATAGATTGCAAAAATTCCTGAAATGTGTGTTTTTTACCTGCTGTAGCTGTGACAACATTTTTCTGTGTGTGTGTGTGTGTGTGTGTGTGTGTGTGTGCTACAGTAAACAATTGGCATTTTTGATCAACTGGCAAATGAACAAACCTCTTGCGTGACAGCCTTTCAGCTCATTGACCACTTTCTGCAGTCGTTCTTTTGAGCAACTTCTGGTATTTGAGTTTCCTCAAATATGAGTTTGCCCAGCCTGTTTTACCCAGGCCCACCCACTATTCAATTTCTGGCCTCTCCAGTGTGTTTAATTAATGAGATTTAGTTGATGAATTTGCACTATTCCTTAGTTTTTTCTACACTGAAGGATTTAACTGGATGCTTTATATTGAAATGTGAATAAAATGCAAATAAAAAAAGGAAATATAATGTGCAGAAGTCATATAATCATTGGCAGGATGAGAGAGGAAGAGTTGTTGATTTAACGAGTGCTCTGAAGGTCTAAATAAAAATGAGTAGTAAAAAGAAAGAGGTTTTTCTTGGAAATGTAATTATGTAAGACAGCAATTATTGAGTATCAATAACAATCAAGTAAAGTATGAATACCTCCAAATAATATTTAAGTATAGTAATGAAGCACAATTACTCAAGTACTTTGCACCCCTGCCTTCCAGACTTCACTCAACTCATCAGTGGCTTTATATTTATAGACATTTGACCTGTTACTATTTGGAACATGTTGCATTAAAAGAGGATAAATACCGTTTTCCACAAGAGGGAAATCTTGTTAGCTTCAGGAAAATTATTTGAGCAGTCTTTGGTATGCCATGAATGCCATAACACAAATGCAATGACATGCTCCTTCTCTGGGCATCTTGTGCAAAAACAACACCCACCCCCATACACTTGTATCTGTATATACTCTAAAATATATTCACATCTGTGTCTAATTCCATGGGACATCCTTCTCTGTGTCATGGTTCAAAGAGGCCACAAAATCTGCTGAATACTGGATGAACATGTGGTAACCTACAAGTTGGCAAAAGCTATGAAGTTTTTAGGTTTGAAGGTCTGGGATACTTTCATATTGTTTTAATCTTCTCAGGGACAGCTAAGGGAATCTTATTTTGGAGCAGAAACTAAGAAGCTCAAAGAGATCTAAATGTGAATTAGAGTGAATTAGTGTTAGACTTCTTCAGGTTATGCATGACTAATGCTTTTTTTTCAAAGCATCCTTCCAAGATCTTGCTGATGAACACATTTATATCATCTACGTAGACAATGCAACTCCTGTAAGTTCTCCTGAAACTTCTCCATAAGCCTCTGAAAGGTTACTACAGAGGTTTTCATACACATTCTCTGTTTTTGTTTGGTTTTCAAGTCATTCTTCGACTTTAGTTACTATATTCAGATCGTGTCCAATTGTGTACAGTTTCCCTTTTGGTGTAAACCTTCTCCAATGTCTGAACACTGAATCTCCTAGCCTGCCTATTTAGCATCAAAATGCGAAACAAGCCCAGGGAAAACGACACAGAGTCAAAACTGTAATACATTTAGTTGTTCTAAATTCTAGTTTTGTTGAGAATTTTGTCACCAGGCAGAATGAGAGAACCACCACCACTGTCCTAGCCTGGCCTCTATTATGCTCTTCCTCATAAGAAGACAAGACTCCTGAAGCAATCAGCTCCTTTTAACATTCTCATTGATCCACTAGCTCCATGTCTACCTTCCAGAAGCCCAAGTGTAAGCGCTGAATAAAGTCACACCATATAGCCACTGATAGTCCACACAAAACCTCCAAGTACCAAGTGTCTTGGGCACACGAACCGCAGGTGAAGGATGCCTGAAAATGTTCTTTTGAAGTGACACTCATTATATAGGACTACAAATATTCAATTCAATTCAATTCGATTTGCAACACCTCAGATTTTATATCAGCAAGAATGATAAGAGACGCTGATTACTTCAGCGGCTAATACGATTTCATTCTGTCATTCGCTCTGACTGAGAAAAGAATGGTATTAGTCTGCTTTGGGGAAACTTTTCAGTTGACTTAATAAGAGGAATTTTTAGCTACACAAAGATACTAATGTTTTGGTCATAGCCCACTACTTTCTCTATCCAGTAAGTTGCAAGTACCATGGAAACAGTTCTTAAATAAGCTTCTTCATAAAATAACCATCAGCATTTTTTTTTTTTTTACATTTCAGTTTAATAATACCAGGCCTGCTGGCATACCTGAAAAACATTTCGCACAGTCAGCAGAAAGTTTTTCACAGGCAGTGAAATGTTTAGAATAAGAGTCAAACAAAGAAAACAAAAGTACATTCTAATCATGGGCAATTCCCACACCCACAGAGGAAAGGTCAAACAGAGGGTAAGAGAAAAAGAGGTAAAGTGTGAGGATGAGAAGGAGAAGAACGGGAGTGAAAAGAATGTTGATGGGTTGGGGGAAAACTGAAATGGAAATGGAGGAATAAGGTGTGTTGACAGGAGGGAGAAATAGACAGAGAAAGTGAGAGAGAGAAAGAGAGAGAGAGAGAGAGAGAGAGAGAGAGAGAGAGAGAGAGATGCGTACGAGTCAGAGGGAAAACATTAAAATATTTCATGTGTGTGATGGCTGACAGTTTATACACTAGGGCTGATCTGTGTGTGTGTGTGTGTGTGTGTGTGTGTGTGTGTGTGTGTGTGTGTGTGTGTGTGTGTGTGTGTGTGTGTGTGGAGAGAAACCCAAAGTTATGATGCATTTCACTTTGTGCCTGAAACCCCTCTGCAGTCTCAGACTCAGCACCCTGTCTCAGTGTGTATATTTTATACACTGCTCTGTATCGTTGTATTATGTTTATCAAATAAAAAAAAAAATGTAACAGTGTAGAAATGTGTCCCTGCTCCCCAAGAGGGGAATAATTTTTTTTTTTTTTAACAGGAAAAGCTAAAAATAAAGGTTAGGGTTAGGTTTAGGTATGGATTGTACAGCATTTATGCTCAGTATTAAATAGATCACTGGAAAAATCCCATAAACATATGACAAACCACATACCTGCTGGCGAAGTGCTCGATCCTGCTGTGTGTGTCTGCATGTGGTAGCCTGGGAGAGGAACACGGCCTGCCACATCATACACACAACACTATGTTAGGAAGGGAGCAAATTAAATGTCAGTGCTTCTCTGTGTGCGTGTTCAAGCCAAACCAACACACCTCACTCTATCACAAGTAACTTCACCCACTCTTCACCAGTAGTATCAAATCATCAGCCACTCCCTAACCCGCAGACCCACTGTATTTTTTTAAATGGCCGTGCACCCTTGATTTGCGTACTCACGTCTCGCTACTCTCTGCTTCCAGGACTGTTTGCACGGGCAGGTAGCCTCTCTGAGGGTGCTTGCTGAAGTACTGCTTTGATCGGAACTTGTTCTTTAGAGTCTTTGCAAAATCCCGCATCTTCTCTCCCGAGGTGGTCTACAACAGTGAGTATGGAAAGCCAATAACGAAGGGAAAGAAAGATAGAAAGCGAGAGACAGAGAGGATGAAGTAAATGTAGAGAAATGAGAACGTGAAAGTGGATTAAAAAAGAGAAGGAAGGGGGAAGGACATCTTCAGGAACATTTAGAGACATCGGTCTTCTCAAAGGCCGCTCCATTTTTATTTACAAATCAATCATCTGCCTTCCAGCTCATTCCATCACCAGCTAAGCGGCAGCTACAGCCAGTTTATGACAAGGACCCGAGTGGCCACACACACAGAGTATCATAGTGATATATGTCTATGGGAAGAAAACCATTAAGCAAATGGAATTGAGAAAGCAGTGTGTGTGTATGTGTGTGCTCAGAATGAATGTATACCAGGGTATAGTACTCCATAATGGGGTAGTGGAGCTTTTTGCCTTTGGTTGTGCGCCCGGTCAGGAAACATGTCTGGCAGATATCCACGTTGAACTGTTTCAGACTCCGGTATCTGCAGCAGCAACAGGGCAGGGGGAAGACAATAGATCCAAGTGTGTTTTCATTAACCATAGAATTGAAGTCTCATTATCTCTGATCCTCGTATCATGCCCTTTAGTTGTAAATCATGTAGTGAAGTCCTACAAAGACCACATGAAGCCCTTCATCTGTTTTCTCGTATGTGTGTGTGTGTGTGTGTGTGTGCACGCGCCAGTGGGATGATGCAAGCACAGAAACAAGCCCCAATGGCTCAAAGCGCTCAATGTTGACATGCTGTCTCACTGGTTATATTTTATGCATTGCTCTGAATCACTGTGAAAAGACCAGGTTGAAACTCGAACAAAAAAAAAAAACATCATGTGCATGTTACAGACTGGCCATGATTGGAACCAATAAGTATTCACTGAAGAGAAAAACAGAAGAGGAGGTCCAGATAAACGATAAGTCCAGGTAAGAACCCTCTGCAATTCAGGTATAAGATACATTAACAATAACAATATGCTATTATCTGATGCTGATATACACAAAGTAGTGCATAACTTAGAGTCAGTGCATCCACTTTCAACTAACACTGACATACACTGAAGTAGTGCATAACTTTAAGTTTATGTAATCTTAGTACTGAAGCCAATGTATACCCTTTAGCAAGTAAGAAAAAATAAAAATCTAATGGTGCGGCGATATGTATACAGTCCCCAAGACATGAAAATGTAAAGGGTGTACAATATTTATTGAGGACTACATAAATCAATGGAAAAAAATTCATTAATAAGTAGAAGCAAGCCCACCTGAAACCCTTAATGGGGCATTGTTTACAGATGTAGCACCTGGCTTGGTGCTTGGTAGATTCAGCCATGGTCACACGGTGCAGTACAGGAAGCCACACCATGGATTGAGGCTCCAGACTCACCCACTCCAGGAAGTGAGTTACTTCAATAGATGGCTTACCTGGGGCCTTGTAGGAGAGCGACAGAACAGAGAGAAGATATCACATACATACATTCATATTAGTCAATCAATAATAAGTGCAATATTGCATCTAAACATCTAGGTAAAAGAACACTTTGACAATATCTTAAAGCTATAACACACATAATGAAAAAAAAATATTCACTGCCCTTCACATATACTGAGAAGGTATTTGCTCAAAGGTGTTAGGCCACGTATCTGACAATCAAAACAATTTGCCACCCAAAAGTACAAATAACAAAGTAAATACTAAAATGAAGTTTATAATTTGAATTATAGTAACAGTTCGACCTGGCAGATGTTGTGTCACAGTATAATAGATGACAGGAAATAAATCCAATAATGGAACGAGTCGTAAGATGTTTTAAAAAAAACGTACTGTGTTAAATTCCCATTAACTGTGCATCAAAGATGCATTAAAAGTTTTATTTTTCCCAGAGCTGCCTTTGAAAACTAGCAAAGAACCATAGTTAATGTCTCTTCCACAGCCCATATTTGGCACTATAGTATGGCACTGATACTGTGTGTGTGTGTTATCGGTGTTTGTGACTTGTGTGTGTTTAGAACGCTTTAAAAACACTGAAACAAATCTTCGCAATCTGCATGCTCTAGCAAACAGAGTTCCTCTTCCAATGATCCAGAATAGAACCTCACTCAAACCCAGTAACAGCCTTTCCATCTACACCCTTCACTCCACCCCCTCCCCAAAACACACACACACACACACACACACACACACACACACACATACACACACACACACTTCCCTGCTGCTCCCAAGGCAAGCTCAGCTGTGCTGCTTTAACAATCAGACGTTATTAACAGAGTGGGTGATAAACTGCCAGTTTGCAAAGTAGACTGGCACTGCATTAGTATTTCATCAGCTCGTAAAATACTGAAATTGAACAAATGTGGAAATGAATAGATTTTAATTAAATGTGCCTGATATCAGAGTCACGCTCTTGAATGGGGAAGGATTTAATTAAGGTTTGGCAACATGACTAAAAATGATAGGTTTAAGGACCCATTCCTTTGGCCCCTGCAGCAAATCCATGATTAGTTCATCTGTATAGCTAAACGTGGTGGCATTCCAAAAATTTACTGTGGCTGTTCTACTAATATAGCCCCATTCGCATGGTGACAGACTGCAGCAGGGGCACGTGCACACACACACACACACACACACACACACACACACACACACACACACACACATTACCTGTGTATGTGGATGCATGTAGATTAGAGAATGATGGTAATGATAGGTGTTAAATTAGCATTTATTTAGGACTGATTTGTGTGTGCAAGAGTCCCACAATTTTTTTTTGTTTTGTTTTGTCTCTCAGCAAATTTACTGATTTATTTTAAGAAAAATCTTGGCTGGGAAGAGATGACTAGCTAGATGAGCAAAATTAGTAGTGGTGAAACAGTCCTTTGATAGTACAGTGAATAACTAAGCTTAATATTAGCTAGTTAGGCTAAATTTGTTACCCTTCACCTTCATAGCAACATGCTGTGGCACCACAGGCGACTGCTGTAAGACTACACAGGAAGCCCAACTTCCCCTAAATTCATTAAAATGCAGCCATGAAGTGTTTACCAAAGTGTCTCATCAATCTTGGTGAAGTTCAATATTACAGCAAACGAAATACCAAATATATCATTGCAATATTGCACTGTTCATTCAATTAATGTTTCAGTGTACAGCGTCGCCTGCATGAAAACCTCCTCAACACAGTGCTGATAGAAACTCAGAGAAGCGGTGCTTCTATGGGCTTCCATGGCAGGTTTATTTATTTTGTGTGTGTGTGTGTGTGTGTGTTTTAATGGGAGCAAAGATTAACGCTCGCTGGACAACAGGCTTTTGTCACATCATTTCGAGTCTAGCCCAGACTCACGGCTTCTCCAAATGACGGAGTAATCAGCTCCTAATCACTGAAACAGTAATGACCTTGACTAACATGTCAAACATATCAGTGCTGGTCAGAATCTCTCGGAGTTGAGTAGGCTAATCTAAAACAGTTTTACACACTTGTATAGAGTATTTTGTCATGTTATGTTGTAATTTGTAAGTATTGTACATAAATCGTAAGTATAAAGTTTTGTTTGATTATTTGCATTCATTCATGAAAGTTGTTTTTTATACATGAAGCTAGCTGTGACTAATTTCCTCAGCTAGCAGCTTAGCTGCTTTTTGGCACAAAATGGCAGAAACTGATGACATTGACCTGATTTTAGAAATTCTTTTGATGTTCATACATATGACGTGAGACTGAAAATTGTCACGTCAGCGCCGTAATCAGCAAGAAACTCCACTTCCCAGAAGTCCACCACGGACTACAATCCCTAGCACAACATGCGGAGTCACATAACGAAAATTAAACAAGAGACCAACACCCAAGATTTTAATTCAAAAGTCATGGAGCAAAACCAGGTCCTTTCAGCTCTCCTGGTACAGTAAAGTGAATTAGGGCAAAATATGCCAAACTGCCAATGTGTAGTCATATTCAGGTTTGGCTATTCATTAATTATTGATTGTATTCCAATAGTTACAATGAATACAAAATATAGTATGTTACCATGTAATATTTGATTCCTCAGTACACAATTATATTGTTTTTATTGCACTTAAACAGCTATGTATGTTTATATTACTTATGTGGTAGTTTAGTTTCCACATAAAGTAGCTGTAATACACCCGATGTTGTACTACATACTTTATTAAATCTAAGGTGCCTGAACACTGAACAAGACAACTGCAGGCGTTATATGATTCATATCAGTCTGGAGGATTTTCTGTCGTGTGGCATTCACCTTATGAGACTGGCAAAGTCTAGATGATGGACACATTTGCAAATCTGGCTTGTAAGTAAAAGAATAAGCACGGAGGGACACTTACTTATCTAGCTCTGACACACTGAATAACCAAGCATTTGTCTAAAAAGTTAAAGTTTTTTCAGTTTTTGGCAAACTCACCAAAGCTCAAGCTTTGGTTTATCCATCATATAACACTAAATCAAGGAGGAGCAATCCAGTGCTGCATTTCTACCTTTCATTATATTTATCTGGCCTCTGGGAAAGCACTGCCTGCCAAACTGTTAGCAATGTCAAAAGCAAGAGAAGAGAGGCAAAATAATGATTAAAAGTAACTCAAAAGGGAGACTTTATTCAAAAACTTTTCACAGAAACCCTTTAAGCAACGTGGAGATTAAGGAGATTTTTTTTTCAAAACTTTCCCTCATAGTTGGATTTTCCTGCTCCTTTATTTTCATTCATTTACAGCATTCCTTCATTCATAACTGCCTGGTCAGGGTCACGGTGGTTTAAATTGGGCAATTTTTTCAGATTTAGATTTAGGAAATACACTCAAATAAATTTGCTAGAAAACATCACAAGCAGGTAAAAAAAACAACAACAAAATAATCTCTAGTTGAGATCAATTATAAACTCACATAATAGTTCAAGTGTAGCTGAGGGTTAAGAATGCTGACAGTGCTGGTGTTTCCACCTTTTTTCTTTCTTTTTTGGAATTTTTTTTTTTCTTTCTTTTTTCAGTTGTTTCTACCTCAGAGCTTTTTTTTCCCCAGTGTTTTTGGGGTCATAGTGCTAGGGTTAACGTTTTATCAAAAACAAATAAATACATTCTGTGTCTAAATCCAAATATAGATATGGACATTTGGAGCACTATACAGATACAGATAGTGGTGTTGCACCACATGGCAACTGCCAACCAGCCGAATCACAATCTAGGAGTCAGAAAAAAGAGCTTAAAAGAGGTAAATGATATAGAGTAAAGGAGATTCTCTAATAATAATTCTGGCAGAGCGTAAAGTATCATCTTTTTAAGCAAATGCTTGAGACTCACCATGCGGAAGCAGCTACGGACACTGGGCTCCACATTACTTCCCCCGAAGGCTGCCACCTCACCAAGCTGCCGAGGGATCTGGACAGCTTCATGCAGCAGCAGGCTGAGGTGTTTCTGATCCATCAGGCCATTTGACTCACATGCCTGCCTAAACAGGTCTAAACAAATACCAGTGAAGTATGGATCATTAATAATAAGTGCAATACTACATCTGAAAACTTTACAACATATATTATACATTAACACATAACTGTATAACATTAGATTATTACAAATGTTAATGTGAGTCCAGATTAGACAGTTAATTCATTTCTCTGAGGTTGTGTGTAAGTGTTAGTGTTTCCATGAACATATTTTCCAAGGTCTACTTAGATGCCAGATGGCAGGATTTTTTTTAATAGGCATACAATCTTCTATATCATCTTTCTGGATCTCCCAGTACACTTCAGCCTACTCTAAACAGTTGTCTTATCCTCTCCCAGGAATAACTCATGCATGAACAGAAGGCAGTCTCAAATAAGCAAGTGAGGCGTTTAATGTCAGCTTGCTAGGGAGTTTTGTGTACCAAGGTTGTTTGTATACTGAACGTTCTGCATTGTGCTATTTTGCTCAACAGTGTATCTATAAATAACTCCAGAAACCACACATTTGCATAAACACACTGTCATTATATGTGCAGTGTCCAATGACAGCAAATATGTTATCAGCTATTCTAATCAAACTAACTGCCTTTAGCACCTATAATGTAGCAGCTTCAGCAGCTGGCCAGCATCTCAACTAGTTTTAGTGCACAGGCCTTTAGAGACGATACCAAGGCCTTGTCCAACCATCATTTACTTTTTACATTCTCTCATTAAGCAGATGTCCTTACACATTAGAGACAACTCGCGCAGACGGAAGACAGTGCAATGATGCAAAAAATTCAGATGCCCTGCAAGGACCTGTAACCTAAAGAAAAAAGCTTTTTCGAGTGCTGGTGTAACTTTAATTACCCATCGCTAGGAAAGGGATTTGCTCATTCAGCCACAAGAGCATCAGTGAGGTCAGGCACTGATGTTGTGTGAGGACCTCTGGGGCGCAGTCGGCATTCCAATTCATCCCAAAGACTTTCAGTGGAGTTGAAGTCAGTGCTCTGTGCAGGCCACTCCAAGTTCTTCCACTCCAACTTTGGCAAGCCATGTATTCATTGATCAATAGATGAATATGAGACGATAGATCAGAATTTAAACTTTATTTTCCTGATATTTACTTCTAGATGTGAGCAACTTCAAATTTAGGACATTCCAAATAGTTGTACTGGCTATGCCCAATGCTCGTGCAATTGCTCTGATGAATTTTCCCTCTTTTCTCAGCTTCAACATGGCTTCCTTTTTTCTCCAAAGACAGTTCTTCATGACAACAAATGTAGTCTTCACAGGCAAAACTCAGGGCTCACACCAAGAGTAGACATGCAGCACTATGAATTATTTAAACTATCAATCTAACAAAGCACACCTGGGCAACAAGAAAGACCTGTCAGTCACATGCTCCAATATTTTTGATCACATGAAAAATGGGTGGGTTCAAACAAAAGGTGCTATATTCTAAGTTGTTTAACACACCAAGATATCATCTATCGTCTCATAGTCATCTTTTGATCTGAAACCCAAAAGTCTTCAGCGTATAGCAAAAACAAAAGAATTTGAGAGGGGACTTTTTGAAAGGACTGTAAATATTTGGGCATAGAACAATGAATAGGAGCTTAAACTGTAGACTTTCAGCTTTAATTTGAGGGCACGTCCCAATTGTGCGAACGGTGTGGAAATCACAACACTTTTTATATTTCAAGTGAAATGCATGCTGGATTCAAAACTGGATTCATTTCAGGTGATTGACTTGGGCATTGCAGAACATTCCACTCCTTTCCTTAAAAAAGTCTTGGGTTGCTTGTGAAGTATGCTTCAGGTCATCTGCAAAGTGAAGCAGCGTCCAAAATGTTTTGAAGCATTTGGCTGGATCTGAGCAGCTAATATAGCCTGATACACTTCAGAATTCAACCTGCTGCTTTTGTCAGCAGTCAGCAGTTCCATTGGCAGCCATACATGCCCACACCATAAGATGAGCTGGTATGCTTCAGATCATGCTATGCCTCTCTTCCCTTCCCATGATTTTGGTACAAGTTGATCTTTGTCTCATCTGTCCATAGAAAGTTTATGTTTTTGGCAAACTCTAATATGGTCTTATTTTTGAGGCTTACCAAAAACCCTTTGTATTTACTCTGGTAAAGTCTTCTCTTGACTGATGACTTTGAGACAGATACATCTACCTCCTGGAGGGTGCTCTTTATCTGGCGAACTGTTGTGAAGGGGTTTTTCTTCACCAGGAAAAGAATTCTTCTGACATTCACCATTTTTTTGCCGGTCTTCTGAGCCTTTTGATGTTCCTGTGCTCACCAGTATGTCTTTTTTTTTCTTTTTTCTATTTTTAAATGTACCAAATAGTTGAAATGTCTAACCATGACAGTAAACATGCCTGCCACTGACCTGCTCAGCCAAATTCTATTCCTGCCTTCTGATTCTCACTACTCTCTAAATGGCCAATCCAATTCCAATTCATGTGCACTGTCCCATGTGTTTATTTACTAGGTCACATTCATAAAATTCGCTTTAAATCATAAAACTGGCCTCTTGTTACCTGCTTTGTATATATTGAGTTATAGGTGCAAATAGAAAAAGGGGAAAGGAAGCACCTGGCAAAAAGCAGCCCAAGACCTGAAAGTTAAGAATGCCCTTTCTGTTTTATTGAGAAAAAGAAAAAAACTCTCTGTTATTGAACTGGTCCCTCCATTAGGCTAAGTGGATGAGGGTGCATGTGTACCTGCACTTTCTTTTTGGGAGACAAAATGTTCCCGTGCTGATAGAAAAAATTTTGCATGTTCCCATGAGGAAAGATGTTTCTTTTATACAGAAATACTTTTTTTTGGAAAGAAAACATTCCCATTGGATACTGAGGTCAGGATTAGAGTTAGTACATTACAGTACCGTAAATTTCAAGGGGAAAACTTTGCTTGAGAGGGAGGGAGATTGCTACTCACATCTGTATTTCTCCGTGATGTCTGCATTGCATAGGCTAACTATTCCCATCTTGACGGAGAGTACCCGCATCTTTCCATTCCGACCACTGGAGACAGAGGAAGAGATCTTTTTTGCATCAACTGTGTTCCAGTCAGTCGGTTGTCAGTTGTTCCATTCAAACCTATTATATTCAGGTAATAGTTCTATACACACAATATTGTGGACTCTTCTGTTTATTTGTATCCCTGTATACATTCTGTGGTACTATTACTTTACTGTTGGTTATATTTTCATGACATTAACATGTCATGGTGGGACCCATGTTTATATAACACACATTAACATAAATGAATTTTGTTTTTTTGCGTTAAAGTGGTTAGAGTAGAGCAGTAATATTTATGCTGTAGTACAGATAGATGTTGGTGATTTCACATAATGTGTATATTTATAATGAGCATACTGTTTAAAGGACTATGTTGTGATATATTGTAAATTATAACATCCACATTCTGGAACTGTATGCTTAAGGATAAATTGTATTTATTAAAAATTAACAACAACAACAACAACAACACAAAAAGTGCACCCAAAACATCAGTCCTCCTTCCCCTGAGTTTCGAGGTGACATGGGAAGTGCTAATGAACATGAGGAATAGCCTGATCCTCCACCTTGACCACCAGAAGGAGAAGAGGAATCAGACAAAGAAAAGATGTTTGACTTTATAGATAAAATGATTGAGCTTCCTATTATGAAAAATTATGCATGGTCCATATCTGAATAGGTCATCTTCTAAGAAGACATCTGGTCCCTCATCTTCTCATCCCAGGGTCTATCAAACATTGAAGCTAGTGCTAGCATACAAGAGTAGCAATAAAGCATCTTACACACCACTACACCAGGCCTTCTCTTCCAAACATCTACCGAGTAAAATCAGCCAGCTAAGTCCACAGTGTTGTACACAGTGACACCTGACAACCACAATGGTCCACCACGTACAGCATCATGAGCCAGCATCATGCAATCATCTAGGCGATAAGGATTCTGCTAAAACACTTAAGATGGAAAAGAATTTCACCTTTCAGCATGACAATGACCCAAAGCACACCTCCGAATCAACAAAGGAATGGCTTCACCAAAACAAGATCAGGGTTTTTGAATGGCCCAGAGTCCAGATCTAAATCCAATCAAACATCTGCTGGGTGACCTGAATAGGGCTGTGCACAGGAGATGCCCAGCCAAGTTGACAGAGTTAGAATGCTTTTGCAAGGAAGAATGGCAAAATAGTGCTAAGTCAAGATGTGCCAAACTGATTGACGCTTATCCGAAATGATTGAATGGCATGATCAAATTTAAAAGAGCCTCAACTAAGTATTAGTTTAGGGGTGTGCACACTTATTGTTTTTCACTTTAATTTATAGGTTGCAATTTCACAGTAAAGGTAAAAAAAAAAGTTTCTGACATGATTTACTTGGCTTCATCACAAAAACCTGCCATTTTTACAGGGATGTGTAGACTGTAGATATTTATCCACTGTAGATATAGTTTGCCACTACACAGGAAGACAACCATGCTTCTACTTCAGGCTCCAAAAGACACATTAATGACATTAATGACAAACTAACCCAGATTGTGAAACATCTTACTGTAAAGAGATTGGAAATAAAATCTGAAACCATATCTTCTCTGTATAATACAGTTAGGATCCCATTTAGGGCAAGAGCTATTACAGAATAACAATTCCTAAATTTGTGCTATGTACAGAGGATTATAAAAGCATCCTAACTTGCTAGAATCTCCTAAAAAGTGTCTTATGTTAAGGATAAGTTTAGGTGTCTTAACTGATAAGTTTATCCTTCCTTCATAGCAACAGAGTAGCATCAACTAGTGTAATGGCTTTACATTTATTTATATTGCATTAGATGATTATATAGGTCGATGACAAAACACTTATTAGCAACTTTGGCTCCCATGAGCCATGGCACTACAGTTAGATGATAGGCTTCGGAGAGGCCTATGAAGTGGTTTTGCTTTTCTATTTTTACAACAATCTGTCCAACTATGGCTCAATCCAACATGTCTCCCTTCATACTATATAGTGCACTATATGCATGTGGCCTGAAATGCCCATGTTGGTACCCTCTGTTAAAAATGCTAAATTTCAGGCACAGGCTCACGCACACACACGCAAACACACACACACACACACACACACACACACACACACACACACACACACACACACACACACACACACAGGCTACGGGACACCAACCAAGTTTGGATGTTTGCTTTAATTATTTATGCATTTAGGGGCACTGCAGTGATTACAAGCTGCATTTGCTCACCAGAAGTTTTGAAATGCTACCACATAAGCTTCTGCATTTGTAACACGGAAGTGGGAAAACAGGAGCATTACTGTTTACATATTGTACAATGTTTACATTTACAGCAGCACACATACTAGTTATAAAAGTGCCTTTACACTTACACAGCATTTGTGATGGCAAAAATCTTGGATTGCCCCCAGAAGGATTATCTCAATGTCCAGGCTGGAACTCTGCACAGCCATTACAGTAGCACAGCTGACAAGGTTCATAGAGCAGGAGCTATTTTTGAAGATTTAGATGACTGATTCCACTACTGTATTAATGTGGCTTCAGCCAGAGTCATACAGGCAAGTTCTCCTCAGTATGTTGGTCGATGACATTCGTGATCTCACAGACTTCTAAGCGTGGTGATGTGTGGATTCAGCTAGTATTCCCACAGATGACTGAAGACAAAAGTTAAATGAATTGATGACTCAACTGATGTGGAATGAAACACTTTCTGCATGTGCATAATTGTGTAAATGTGTATAAAACTATAATTTTAATGCCTAGAAAAAATGCTTTAGAAATACAGTCAGGCCCGGAAGTATTTGGACAATGACAGAGTTTTTGTGATTTTGCCTTTATACACCACCACAATGGATTTGAAGTAAAACA
>CM074980.1:12524856-12563902 GCA_037576825.1 Pangasius krempfi
CGTTTCATTTGAAATCCATTGTGGTGGTGTATAGAGCCAAAAATGTTAGAATTGTGTCCATGTCCCAATATTTATGGCCCTGACTGTATATGGCCAAAGGTTGCAGATTTAGTCCCCCTTTGCTGTTATAATAAGCTCCACTCTTCTGCGAAGGTTTTCAACTAGATTTTGGAGCATGGCTGTGGGGATTTGCTCATCCAGCCACAACAGCATTAGTGAGGTTATGTACTGATGTTGGGTGAGGAGGTCTGGTGCGCAGTCAGCGATCCAATTTATCCCAATGGTGTTCAGTGGGGTTGAGATCAGGGCTCTGTGCAGAACACTCGAGTTCTTCCACTCCAACCTTTGCAAACCATGTCTGTATAGACCTCACTTTGTGCCCACAGGCATTGTCATGCTGAAACATGTATGGGTCCCTTAGTTCCAATGAATGTAAATCTTAATGCTACAGCATACAAAGACCTCC
Source organism: Pangasius krempfi (assembly GCA_037576825.1). NCBI lineage: Eukaryota > Metazoa > Chordata > Actinopteri > Siluriformes > Pangasiidae > Pangasius > Pangasius krempfi. The sequence goes on from CM074980.1 coordinate 12,525,323, forward strand.
TATAAAATTGTGTGCTTCCAACTTTGTGGCAACGGTTTGGGCTTCCCCAGTAAAAGGGGACTAAATCTGGAATGGGATGTACAAAAAACATATGAGTGAGATGGTTAGATGTCCACAAACTTACATAGTACAGTACCAGTTGACATGATCGAAAATATGTTGAATGGTGATGTTTTTTTTTTTTAGAATTAGAATGCGCTGTCAGTAAATGTTTAATACTGCAGAAAATAGCCATTTCTGCATGTGTCTGCTGAGTTCTTCTCAGGCCACTGGAACCATAGGCTAGAAAAAAACAACTATGAACTCATGACTACAAAAACAATTAACTAAGAAGTAGAGGAAAACAGAAACTTGTCCAAGATTTCCAAGACTTCATTATATATCAGAAGGTGATGAGGGACTGGCAAAAAACATGATTACTGGTATTATATTCGAGTGGACTATAAGCAGGAATACAAACTGAAGCCAAATATGAACTAATACAGAATATAAGCAAAAAACAAGCAGGGCTTTTCATATTGCTTGACACATCTCCTTAACCTGCATTATTTGCATCACACCATTTACAAACACATCCACAAACCCCTATTTAAGATCAAGTGTTTAGGGAAATGTATTATTATTATTATTATTATTATTATTATTATTATTATTATTATTATTATGTTTCCCTATAAAACGAGTGTGCCTCATGCATCACAAAGCATTCATATGGAAATGTGCATGTACCCACTATTAGATATGTGCATAAGTGTTCATTTATAAAACAGACATTTGCAACAAAATGTTTGCATATACAAACCCACCCTTGGGGATTAATGAAGAGATAAACTTCTGATTTCCTCTGCAACAATAGACAGGTAATATGGCTAGGGTTGGACATTGCTGCTCAGGTTACATTAGGCTGAAGCTTCTAAATGTAGCTTTTGTCCAGTAAGACTGATGCCTAAGCAAAAAGAGAACAGACTATAGCATCCATACAGTAATACCTAGTGAAGTTTTCCCTCCCTTTCTGCTATGACACTGTTTATATAAGCATGTATATCTCTGTCTATATAAGCATGCAAGGTCTTTTTATCTGAAAACAGACTGAACACACCAGCATGCTGTTGCTTTACACAACGATTATGTCCCGTCTCTGATATCTGCAGGCAAGTCAGTGAAACTGTAGCAGCAACGCAGAGCCACTGGATAGTAGAAATGTTTTATCCACACCATACCAGCTGATAGATATAGACTTTGTGCTCTTGTCGGTTTTAATTACTTTCGCTATTTCCATCTAGAGATTTGTTAAATAATTCATGCACTTATAAGTCCTTGATGATTTGTTCTGTCTGAAAATTGGGATGTACAGCAGCCCTGGCACAAACACAACCACACAAACACAAAGTGTTTGATAATTCATGTGTTCCAGAAGTCACACAGATGCAGCCTTCTATCATACTTCATATTCAGTCCCCTGCAAAGATGCCATTAACATTTTTTCCTGCTACAGTATGACCAAATGACAGCATGTGGACATCTTTAAAGGATGTGTTTAGGGTTGAGACAACTCATAGTGTTGAAAAATCTGTATCGCTTCGTTCTAAACTTCTCGACTAATCAGGAAACCCCCCATAACATGAGATGAGTTTCATATCGGCATTTGTCAGGAACTCACCAATTCTGTACCTTATTTAGCATTTCTGTTAAAAGCTTTCTCAGAAATGTGAATGTATTGCTACAAAGTTGGAAGCGTACAATTGTCTAGAATGTCTGTGTATGCTCTAACTTTAAGATTTCCCTTCAATGGGACTAAGGGGCCCAAACCTGTTTCATCATGCACAAAGTGAGGTCCATAATGACATGGTTTACTAAGGTGTGGAAGAACTTAAGTCGCCAGAGCCCTAACTCAACCCCACTGAACACCTTTGGGACAAATTGGATCACCAACTGAGCACCGGGCCTCCTCACATGACATCAGTGCCCAACCTCATTAATGCTCCTCACAGCCCCACAACCATGCTCCAAAATCTAGTGGAAAACCTTCCCAGAATAGTGGAGGCTGTTACAACAACAAAGGACCAATTATGTGTTAATGCCCTTGGTTTTGGAATGGGCACATATGGATGTGATACATGTACTGTTTTTTTCCTCCCTTGCATACACACACACACTCACTTACACACACACACACACACACACACACACACACACACACACACACACACACACACACACACGCACACGCACACAGAGTTTAACAAGATGGATGACCAGGTCACATTCTAATCAGAGACCACTGCATGCTGTGTTTGGTTAGATGGGTTTGCTTAGTAATTATCATGCTATTACAGCCCCATTAAGCATAAACACTGAGCATTACAACAGCATTACTGAGGAGAAAGGAGGTTCACAAGGTAGCCAAAAGGTTACAGTGGGCTCAGAGTGATAATAGCACAGTGAGAGAGAGAGGAAAACATTCTGGGTCATCAGCACCCCCTCACAGCTGCGCCATGTGGGAAGTAAGGAGGGTCTTGACATCTCCTGAAAGATCTCCACTAAAATCTTCACCAACGACAACAAATTCCCAGCAAGCCTCTGTCCTCCCGTCTAACCCCCAGAATACATTCCACCCAGACCACAGGACACTTTAGTATGGTGTGAGAGGTTACCAACAATGTCTGTCTGTTGATTATGACAAAGAGGTTCTTTGTTCCCTCCCTCAAAGTTTGTTTGACTTTTATATTAGCACACATAATCTGAAGGCATATTATTTATGATAAACCGCTCTAGAGAAAAGGTTATGAGATCAAGCTTTGACTTTTCAGATTCCACATAAAATGTTCAAATAAGCCAAATAACCCTATGCTAACAATCAAGGACACTGAGCGAAATGCATTGTGGCAACATGATTCTGATAAAATCGGTCCAGTAGCCAGGGATATTATAACTGGTGAGCCAAAAATAAGGCCCAATAGTGTGAATGCTCTGATGTACTCCCTGAAGGTCTTCTGTACTTGCCCATTACACTTGGTCGCTCATGAAATCTTAACATATGCATGGGATATAGGCTATTTATCACACTTTTAATGAGCTATTCTTATGTTGCCAAATGAATAAAATAATACCAAAGCTTTTTGTAAATTTGATGTGCTCTCCTGTAAAGAAAACAGGACCATGGTTTGAAGGATACTGATTTAATTATCAATTAATTAATAGTGTCATACATTTCAGTGTTATTGTGGTTAAACTGTCAATCAGTGGCACTGGACTTGCTGCTCCTTGCTTGAGTCAAAAAAAAAAAAGGGTCAGAATCGCACATAACTGAGACATACCTCTGTTTTTGGAAAACTCCACCCCGCACGCACAATTCTTGTGCAACTCTTTGATTAGGTGAGGTCTGAATACCTCAGTTTCAGCATTTCAGTGCACAGTTTCAGCATTTCAGTATTAAATCCTCACTACATGCGTATAACTGAACCTTAAGTGCATAAACAAACCAGAACATAATTAAGTTATCTAAATGTAATGGAAACAACTGTTTTTAGCCTACTCATAGAAAGCCCTGATGGTAATAATAATATGCTTGGCACAAGTTGGGGAATGTTGGGCTATGTTTAGAGGGCAGGTGTTTTTTAAAGCAAAAGTGTGAATGGTACCTGATGTTGTGGGACTTGCGCTTGATCTCGGTCCAACACAGGTTCATGTTTTGGTCAGAATGTTTGATGTTGTGCCCGCTGCACTCAATAGGCACCTCCTGCCCCTCAGGATCCCCCACCGACTTGCAGGGCACACAGTGGCATTTCGGCCACGAGGGCCGCCCTGCAGCTGCAAGACACACAGACACAGGATTATTCAGATGTAAATATCTAGGAAATTTGAACACACAGCAAACAGAAACAAATACAATCTATCTGTAGATGCACATATTACACTGTTGTAGTGGTGGTTGCCTCTACTATTACTGAAAGAACAGCAGAGATTCCGAGCACATCCACAGCACATAGAGAAAGACACAATCAGCACAGTACAAATCCCATGATAAGGGAGCCTTCCCCAGGTCGTGACACTCTTTATGTCTGGGGACTACTACTGCTGTCAGAGTGCCCATGTGCTCATCCCTTCATCCTTTATGAAATCCATCACCCTGTCAACAGGGTTACTTCATTTGAAAGCCGCTATGCCCTCATGACCTACACCCCTTTTACTGTGTCATCCAATCACTGCAGCATAATCGCTCCTCAACCTCAGCCTGAATAAACACATCCAGCACTTGCTCTCTCTCTCTCTGGTTGCTGATGCTGGCCAAAAGACACCATGCCTCTCCAGAGAACATTCTTTATGTGTTGATGCTAAAACCTATACTCCCAGTCTGGATGTATAGAAATGGCTTGTCTTGGAATAGATTCATCTAGGAATATATTAGGTAAAGAAAAGAGGACTCCAAACCTATATCTAAAGATTTTCCTGGGTACAATGCAACATATCATTCTGAATATCTATTTAATGAGTATTGAAGTATATCAGGTAAAGGATGATATCATACAAAGCAAACACATACTATATTTGGTTCAAAAAGGCCCAGAAAAACTCAGAATGTTTGTCATATTTCCCCTTTCTTCTATTTGAGAAATGCTCCACACTAACCCCAGAAGAAACAGACAGCTTTTAAGTATTTAGCCTTGCTGTCAGAATCTTACCTCAGAGTTTTCACCTTGCTAAGATAAAAGGCCCTGCACAAAACAGACCTGCAACAGTGAACAGCTGCCACTGCCTTTGCATAAATACTAAAATATAGTGTGACAAAAAACCCACAGGAGAAAGGGCATGATTTGGGCCTTTTATTAGCCCAAAAGCACCTTAAATATAATTTTCAATATAATTTTTTCTCAACTACCTGTGAACAATGCCCTCAATTATCTCTCAACAAATGAACATAGTAAGTAAAGGCCTTACCTTAATGTGGAGACCACCCAAGAAACTGTAATGCCTTCTTATATAGACAGATACCCTTGCCTGATCTCCTCCGAGTCGGTAATTAAGCCTGATTTAGACTGTCTATGTCTGATCTAAAGGCATGGCTGAAATACCACAGAATTCCTCTCATTTCAAAAACGTCACTGTCCTTTGCATTCTGCATCGTGCCACTCTTGCCAGCACACCCACCAGGCCAGAAATGCAGAGCACACAACCCAGTAGGCAGGCACTGGCCACCAGCCTGCCCCATGCCAAACTGCAAAGACCTCAGCAGGGCCAGTGGGCCGTACCCTCAGTGGGCCATACCCACCTTTAGTAGGAGTACACAACAACTTGCTGTTAGGGGCAAATTCTACCACAGGCTTTCATGGTTTCCCCCAAAATAAAATACCTATTGGCTATAGCAAAGAAGTGAGTTAGAAGTGAATTACAGGGCAATAATAGCCCAAATCAGAGAAGTTAAATTGAATTCAATTCCATTATATTTGGACAGTGCTTTTAACAATAGAAATTGTCACAAAGTGGCTTTACAGAAATCCAGAAAAAAGATATGGAATTAAATCAAGCCAGAAGCAACAGTGGTGAAGAACCACTCAATGGTTCCTCAATGATGACACGAGGAAGAAACCTTGAGAGGAACCAGACTCAAAAGGGAATCCATTCTCTTCTGAGTGACACTGGATAGTGGGATCATAACTCATGACTCATCTACAACTCTATACTATAAAGTCAAACAGTATGAAGTGAGTTGAAAGGATATTCAGTATGAGCATCATAATATTTATGATGGCAGCATCTTTATGTACACTTACAGTATCCAGGTGAGATTATTCACTGAAGTGACCTGTTTTGGGGAAGTGTAATCTTTTGGGTATCTTTAGGTGTAACAAATTGGCTTAAAGACAACAAAGTCAAAGTATTGTGATAGTATTGTATATATAGTATAAATATACTGTGTGTATATATGGCCAGTTCCCAATACTTTCACTTTGTTGTCTTTAAGCCATTTTGATACAATATTTGAGGAATGCTTAAGATTGATGCAGTGTCTTTGTGGTCCCGAGATTTTTAGATTGGTATACAATTGTTTGTACAGATGCTTGTGGTACCTTCAGTTGTTTGGAAATTGCTCCTAAGGAGGAATTGCACTTGTGGAGGTCCATAATCTGAGGTCTTGGCTGAGTTGCTTGGATTTCAATATCTATCAATATGGTATCAAGGGGCAAAAAGGTACTGTGTCTAAAAGTAGGCCCTTTTATAGCCACAGGTGAACTCCCAATTAACTCCTAATTATGAAAACTGGTCAATCAGAAGCTTCTACAAATCAATCAAAAATATCAATTTTTGGAATCTTTGGGACTGTTGTACTTGGTGTATGTAAACTTTTGACTCATTAGAATTCTGAAATAGTGAATTAAAGTTGAAATAAATCCATCCCTAATCGATTGTTTTAAAATTTCCCCTGATGTCAACAGGGTAGATTGACTGGCCAAAAGAAATAAATGGTAATATGAAATGTGTGGAGGTGTGAAAAACAGAGAGTGAATATTTTTAACCTAGGTGGCATGTAAATGTTTGGCCTCAACTGTATCAGGATGAACCAGGTAGGCCATCATGAGGTTTCACAAACAGCAAGCTCTAGAGGCTGAACTTCACTGATATGTCACAATATAGGTCAAAATACAGAACACAGCAATTGTTCTGTCAGCCTAACCGAAGCTCACAGGGCTTTGTCCAAAACACCGCTTACCGGGTCTTGTCCATATTGCCCCAAATTATCCAAAGCAGTGCATTCGCTGCATCAGTAGATGCCAAAACACTATCAACAGAGCAAGCAAGAGCAGGATGGCTACAGAAAACAGGCCTGAGACTTTGTTGTGATTAATTCAATGGAGCACACAAACAGTTTGCCCTCCACAGACATGCTATTAGCTGTTCAATGACAGATAATTTTCTGTAGTCAGGCATGCTATACATACGCTTATTTAGGGAGGCACTGCCCTTGTTTTGCTCCCTCATCTGAAATTAGATTCAGTTAGTTGTAGCACTGAATGTCTCTGACTCTGTTTACCTCAGTGTAACGAAGGGCCATTGTTCCAGTACTTGCCCGATTGTTGCCACCATCTCATGCAACAAGTATTATTCATATACACACTGCCAGGATATGAGAAATGTTAGAAATTATTTTATTCTAAATTATAATCTAATTTAATCTAAAAGGCCAAAATCTTTATCACTCTAATTAGACACTCTAATTTAGCATACCATATATTTATTTTTGTTAATACTAGAACTTTCTGTTAGTGTTTTCTACAACAGTTAGTTATAGTCCACTAATTTGATTAGATCAGCTGCAATCCAAGGGTGCTTATATGTAGTATAAGAGCACTGGGACATTTCACTGTTCGTATCAGTCTGCTTGTCTGCATTTGCTTCATAAAATTCCAGTTCTAGCAATAGCTCTGTACACTAAAACCATTACTACCCTCACTACAGGCTCTCGCTCAGTCTGTGCATTGCATTGCAACACGCAATGCTCTATCCAGCTGTGGCTTGTTTGGGAACGATTTTTTTTGTTAACAGAGCAAGTATAAAGAAAGAATTTGGCCACTCAAATGTTACTCAATATTAATTTCTTGCTTACAGCAGTTAATAAGTTCCATAAAGATTTAGGTTCCGTTATTCAACTGCTATCCTATATAAATTTGTTTGGTCTGTGCCTATAATAGCCATTAAAATTCTCAAATCTGATTGGTCGAAAGGTGCATTATTTTTTACAACAGTACGGGTCAGACAGTAGTTCTGGCTGTGAAATGAACAATAAGTTTATATTAATGTGCTCATTCTAATTACATTGTCGTTTCTATAGTAACAGGGACATGTAAAGCAGATGCTCCACATAATCTAAGACAAATACAAAATAGACTTTTTTTTTAAAGTGTTGTTTAATAAAGAAAAACGTATTATTGTTGATGTGGTGAAGATTTTTATTGGGAGACATTTATTTAACATTTATGGAAGGAGTCGTGGGTGTCAGTGCTTTGCAAAGCTTCCCAGCAAAGGAAAGTGTTCAGGACAGAATGAAAAGCCGCATTTTTTGAGAGGGACAGCGAAAAAGAGAGGCTGGTGAGGGAACAACTGTATAGTTTTGCTATAACATAAGTGATAACAGGAACTAACCAGTCTCTTGGATTTAACAATTTAATGACATTAAATCTAACAATGCATTAATCACATTAAATCGAACAATAAACTGTTGCAATGTGTGACATAATAACACACTCTAGACCATTCGGTTATACAAAAATAATCCATCTGGGCATATATTGTTTTCGTTTAACCGCATGATCTATTGTGTGTTATTCCTGAAATAAATCATAAAAAGTTCTTGGTGTTCAAATACATTTGACTAGCAAACTAGTTTGTTTATAACTGTGCCTTACAAGAATTTCTCCTAATTTAATACACCTGGTCCAGATCATCAAGCCACCACTAGTACCTGAATGTAAAAGTCAAGTGCTGCAGTTTCTATAAAACTCTACACATGTTGAATAAAGCAAGCAATTTCAAATGAAGAATCAGTTATTTCATTATCAATAAAGATATTGTGTAAATAAACATAACTGTCCATTATACCTTGAAAGAATTACAGTGGCCATATTTATGATTTGTTAGTGTCCTGGTCTTTTGCTTGTAATATCAACAAAGATAAGAGAGATGAAATGATAAGAGGATTGCAGGCAGTTTTCATATTCTCTCGCCATATGCAGATCTGGCTAATGAACATGCAGCATAACCTTCTCATGGCCTGATTTGTAGCAGCTACTATGATGCAGTGGCAGTACTTCAATTCTACAGAATTCTGATGAAATCTGTATCAGTTAATGCACAACAGCTCAAACAGCTTTCCCAGCCTTTCAAAAGAACCAGCTCCCACTTCTGTACAATATTCTCTGTGTGTGAAATATATCAGTTGAGCCTAAGCAAAGGTAATTATCAAGTTTAACCTTTTGGCTGCAAAAGATTCGATGTAATAGCTAATCACATCAAATGCACATCTGAACTAAAGAGTTTTTAATGCCATGGAAATGTAACAAATAAAAAGTTGGAATAATCTGGAGTACACAATGCCACTTAAAAAGCAAACATTAGCCAGTAAATGGTTAATGGCTTCTGACACCCACTTGATGAGAAAAGTTTAGACTTAAACTCAACTGCATCACATAATTCAAACTGCCCCTTTATTATTGCTAATCAAGGTGAAAAGGCAAGGTGAAATGTCTTTGTATGCATTAACATTACGCTTCACTGGAACTTTAAAGAGCCTATCTTAAACCCTGAAATACAGCCCTAGACCATTATCCCTCCTGCACCAAACACTACTGTTGGCGTACACCTGGCATCCACCAAACTCAGATTCGTCCAACAGACTGTCAGATAATGAAGCATGATTCATCACACTGGAGAGCATGTTTCCACTGCTCCGGAGTCCAGTGACAGCGTGCTTTACACCACTCCAGCTGACACTTGGCGATGAGCATAGTAATCTTAGGCTTGTGTGCAGCTGCTCAGCATGGAAACGCATTTCATGAAGCTAACACACGGTTCTTCTGCTGATGGTGCTTCCAGAGGCAGTCTGAAACTCTGTAGCGAGTGATCCAACAGATGACAGGCAATTTTTACATGCTATGCACTTCAGCACTTGGCAACCCCGCTCTGTGAGTTTGAGTGGTCTACTGCTTGGTGGCTGAGCTGTGTTCGCTCCTAGACTCTTCCATTTCACAACAATAGCACTTGCACTTGACTAGGGCAGACCCAGCAGGGCATATGTTTCACAAACTGAGCTGAGCTCCTCAATACCACCCATTTGACTGCCAATGTTTGTCTGTGTTGCCCCTGTTAGCAATGAGTGTGGCTGGAACACCTGAAATCAATACATTTTACTCCAGTTTACTAAATCCTCCTGATGTAAAACTAATCCAGGTTAAATAGGGATCACCATTCAGTGATACTCTGGCATAAGTACTTTCCAGATGGGAAAAGATTTCTGGACATTAGTTTGTTAAGTAATGCTGCCAAAGGATGTCTGTAGTAATTACGATCCTTTTGCACAGGATAAGCGATGTATGAACGACAGAGATGGGAGTGCCTTTGCAATGCCTTTGCAATGTACACATGGTTCTATGTGTACTAAATATACCATATATTAATACAACCTCATTGTTTTGACCTCATTGATCATTTTTTATGGTTACATGATACTTGTAAACAGTAACACTGTCTGTACAGTTATCATTCCTAGCCCTAACTTTAACCTTTACTGTAGTTTATTAATTATAGTATATGCAGTAATTTGTCTACATACACTCACTGTCTACAGGTTAAGCTTTTCATTAAATCATCTCATTTACATTTGACTGGTGCTTTCCATGTATATACAGTGTAACTTTTACATTTATCTGAAAGACGTTCCCATTCTATCAGATAATCCTGCACTCTATTTAGGTCAGAGGTGTCCAATCTTATCCATAAAGGGCCAGTGTGGGTGCAGGTTTTCATTCCAATCAGGCAGGAGCCACACCTGATTCCACCTGTTTAATCTGTTGATCTTGGTTTTGTGGCAGATGTGGGCTCCTGCTTGGTTGGAATGAAAACCTGCACCCTCACTGGCCCTTTCTGGATAAGATTGGACACCCCTGATTTCACATAGACATCTCCATTCCTCTCTTCCTCACTAATTTCATCAAAAGCAAGCACATGTTAAAGTTCACTGAAAAGGGATTTATGCATGGTCACTCAGGGCACTCCTACACAGCTGCTCTGTGGAAAGTGTTTTGATTAAAAAAAAGCCCTTGCCCTGGTTGCCAATGATCTCTAATGCATACACACTTGGTCCAGCAAATAGCTAATTTACCAGCTACTATTTGGATCTGCAGCTAATGAAGGCTCTATTGTACTGAGACAAGTCTAGACATGTCTAGAGTGCAAAGTAAAGCTCAGAGTAAAGCTGTTCATGGCATGGCAGAAACATATTGTACCATTACCAGCCCACAAGCCCCATATCCATGCACATGTTCATGGCATTTCACAGTTGTTACCAGAAATAATGGGGACAATTGTAGTGGAGCAGATTATGACCTGGCCTCACTCAAAAGGTAGGAATCTCATTAAAAGTGAGAAAAAAGCTTTCTGACAGGCTGCATTATGACATCGCTCTCTCTGCCACCCTGTTCTCCAGGGCCACCTTGTCAGCCCTGTCACTTCCTGTTTGCTAAACAAGCCAGTGAGAGGTTTGAGAGATGGCTCAGGTCCAGTCATAAATTATTAATGCTCCTGCAGAAACATTTGTACAGTCCACCGACCTATGCAAAATGGGCTGATGGAATGTTTTCTCTAACCATTTAAACTTACTTTTACCAAGAAGAGAACAGTTTATTGTGATTGGGACTGACAAGATGGTCAAACGAGGTGGCAGAGGATCACATATGAAACTGATTTTTGCGACTTTGAGCGACTTGATCTATGCTTTCGATAACAAGTGCTCCTAAAAATAGAAAAAAGGAAGTAATGTTTACTTAAACCAATTGTTTAATAAATTGGGGGTGTGGTTTTCAAACTCAATTTGCATATGCATTCAAAGAACTTTAAACTGATTTAATTTTGAGTATTCTGAATGGGTTGTTTTCAATATTTCTTGGTTTGTACCAGCTTTAAGGCCTAAGGCTACGTCCGAAATGTAGACTCCACATTAATCTGGATAAATCTGGATAAAATCTTCTTCTACGTTTTGGCCTTCTGTCCACACTGAGACACCGTTTTTGTCTAGTGAAAATGGAGCTTTTCAAAAAAAAAAAAAAAAGGCATTTTAAAATGAACATTTTCAGATCTATCCGGATTAATGTGGACTTAGCCTAAGGCTATTATGAATTGTTTTGAAAGATCAAGTGTTTCTGTAAAGTTTTCTTGGTTCACCCTCTTTGTGTTTCTCAGTCAGGTGTATGGTGTGCATGCACATAAATTAGTTAATTAATCCTCTTGGGTTCTGACACTTCAGTTTTTTATGAAGGCTGTTTGTGCGTGACTGCGATTACTTATTAGCATGCTACTTCTGGATGGAACCACTGAAGCTGGTAGTGACCATTAAGTAGCAATGAACACATCTGATGTGTACTTGTTACAGTGTTGAGATTTATGTAGTTCATTTAACTCAAATTTGAGTAACATGTACTTATAAAACAAGATTGCTAGTCAACTGCTAGTTAAATTTTCTTTTTTTTTTCGGAGAATAATCCTTTAAATATGCTTAGTTAAATTTAATAGGATTTTTATTTTTTTATATGATATATGATATGGTTAAATAAGAGGTAAAATTATTTATTACATATGGATCTTACTTAAACAGCGTAGTGGTAGAGGTGGGCGTGGTTAAATTAAGTTGTAGAATGTGGCATTTGAGAGAGCATTTGAGTGAGTGTTTGATACATTGCTGTGTATTGCTTATGCTTCTGACAGAACATTGATATGCATCATGACGGTTGCAAATAAAGATATATGTGAAAATGTTTCTGTCGTACTGGGTTGCATAGGGTGACGCACCACCATCACTGCACAAGTTGAGGAGTGCATCAGCTTCTTCTATCAGTAAGGATGCCCTTTTGGTTAGAGAATGTGACGTGTAAAAACGAGACAGAGCCACAGCTGACATTTCAGCAGAGAAAGTTAATTCACAGCCTGTCCTGGAGCACTGACAAAATGCCCTATTACCCACTAACTGTCAGGTTGACAATAGCAGCATTTTGAACACAGACAGAAGATCTCTGAGTTACTCTCCACTGATGTTTACACTGATGTTGACAGTGGCACATGATGATAAGAAGGATGCATGATACGGTAGCAATATTTCAAACCTAAAATGTCTTAGCAGAGCCTTTTGCGATGTTAATTAAATGAGTGTTGACTACGAAAATCAATCTGACGTGCTTGAGTAGGAGAAAGAATGAATATTATGTTTCAGCCAACCGTAATAACATATTAAGAAGGACTTCATTATTGTTAATTGTGCATTAGTTGCATATGCAGTAGTGACTGAATGAAAATCACAGTACTTCTTAGACACTTATTCTTGCTACACATCTTTTTGTAACAAAATATACTCGCTCTCGCATACATTAACACACAAACACTGTTCTGTAGTTCTGAATGCAGCTTAAAAATAGATTCTTTCACCTCAGATCTACAGACAGTCAAATGTCAAACACTGGTAGCACATTATGCAATACTCTGCATACACTGCACATTCTCATTGTGGAAACATATGGGCTCTATCTAAAAAATAGATTTCCTTTTGCTCAATTTACTGCAGACCCTTGGTGTAGTGTAAAACAGGATAATACTTCTGTATGTTCCTGTGCAATAGCTGCAAAATGCTGCAAAATTAGAAAAAGGAACCTAAAGTGTATTAGTAAGGTGTTGCACCACCAGAACAGCTTCAATTCATCTTGGCACAGATTCTACAAGTCTCTGGAGCTGTGCTGGAGGATGAAACACCATTATTCCACAATATATTCCCTCAGTGGGTGTTTTCATGATGGTGGTGGAGAGCACTGTCTAAAAGGTAGGTGTTCAACTGGGTTGAGACCTGGCAACTGTGAAGACCATAGCATATGATTTATATCATTTTAATCAAATCGTTCAGTGACGCCTCATGCCCTGCACATGAGGGCATGATGGAAGAAACCACTCCCATCAGGACAGAAATGTGTCATCATCAGGATAAAGGGGTTCAGTCAGTATAACTGAAATTGATTTGCAATGCACCTTCCTCTAAGCGAACAAGTGAAGCCAAACCATGCCAGCAAAATTACCATTCAGCATAACAGAGCCACCAGTTTTTACTTGTCTGTTTATGTAGCTCATGTAGTACACAACAGTAATGTACAATTCTACTATTTTTTCTGGATTTTTTAGTACATTGCTCCCAGAGCAGACTGACTTAATGAGACACGTTTGGGTTGTGATGTGTGCACAGACCTGAATGTCAGCTATTAGACATTCACTTGAAATTCTTGTCTACTCTCAAAAGAATGTACATTTGGAATTAATTCTAATACAGCTTGATCCTCCTCATAATCCCCCCTAAAAATATATGACTACAAAATCTTCAATCTTTTAGAATTCTTGGCTTCCCCATATGGGATTCTTGTTTTTATGAAATCAAGAAATTGAATCAAACCAAAAGCTTACAAAGTGAAGTAAAGTATGCACAGAACAGGACATTTAAAATGTCCAAAAAGCCAGACTTTTGTTTTTTTTATTTCTACTTTTATTATACTTCCACAGAATAAGACATCATAGAAGAAAGTCACCAGTTTTTATGTTCCATGGAGAAATAGCAGTAGTGGCTCAACAGTGGGCAATGGTGACTCAGTGGTGGGCAGTGGTGGCTCAACGCTTAAGGCTCTGCCCCTGCACCGCCAAGCTGCCACTGTTGGGCCCTTGAACAAGGCCCTTAACCACTGTGCTGCAGGGGTGCCATATCATGGCTGACCCTGCACTCTGACCCCAAATTCCTAACAAGCTGGGATATGCAAAGTAAAGAATTTCACTGTACTGTGATATATGTGACAAATAAAGGATTCTTCTAGCATTCACAAGGGTGGGAGTAGGGGTTAAAAATGCCTGTCTGCACCCAGTTTATAAGTGATTTGAGAGAGAGAGAGAGAGAGAGAGAGAGAGAGAGAGAGAGAGAAGGAATGTTTAGCAGAAGCAGAACCCACCACACAGGGTCTGATTGCAGCAGCAGAACTCCTTGCAATTACTCCTTGCAACCTTTTCGACAGTGTCATGCAAACACTAAATAAAAAGACAGTAGAAATTGGGAGTGAGGAGTAGAGCAGAGGGAAAAATATATATATTTCAGTGCTTTCTGCTTGTGAAGGGAGCCTAGTGGGCTATACTTCCAGAGCAGAATGTTGGGGCTTTCATTATGTCAGATATACCAGGCTACAGCAAAGGAGAAGACAAATCTATCTATCTATCTATCTATCTATCTATCTATCTATGCAACCATCCATTAATCCATCCATTCATCCACCCATCTAGCTAGCTTCTTGCTCTCTTTAACCCATGAAAACTCCCTTGAAACACATTTCTCTCTTTCTTCCCCATTCCCTCTTTCCTCATTCAACATGAGAACAATAGGAGACCTTAGTTATAAAACCACCATGTGAAACTCACATTAATATGCCGATTATGTAGTCCCAGAATAAACTCTTTATAAAATTAAGTTTTCCCTGTAAGAAAAACTGAGAAGGTCAGAGATATTTGTATGAACTCTGCATGTGATAACAAGGAAATAATTTTAGATATTATTCCTCATTTAAAGCCGAGGCAGTATTTTCTTAGAATTTAGTCAGACGCTCAGAGATTGAACTTTTCTTTTCTAGGAATTACTAGAAAAACAGTATAGTAGAGAGTGAAATTGCTTTCTCTGGGGAACATATAGAATATCCTTTCATCTGTGCTAAAGTGGGCCAGTCAAAAACTAGTCATGTCCAGTTTAGATACACAGTGCATTCACTGTAACACTTGTTAGACTTGACTGCCGCAGTACATTCCTATTCTCTACACAAGAGAATAAATGTGTTGCACACGGACAGAGCACTCATCCTGGCACCATTAAGGATTTCTCCAAGACAGGCATTCTTGGCCTTGAGGAGGATGGCAGTAGCTTAAAATAAAGTCAAAGCTGAAAGTGCCACTGAGTTAGTGGCAGCTTTGCCACTTAATCCCCAAATCTATAATATAGGGTGAACACACTTATCTGAAAGCTGCCAATGCAGATGCAAGTCCCCGGGGCAGAGCATGCCTCCTCGCACGTAGGATGAGATCCACATTTCCGCTGGGACTTGCTAGGGAAAACATTGCTATAGAACTGTATTAGCTTGCTTTTTCAGCTTTTTTACCTGGCAGCCTTCGACCCGTCAGCACACTGAGGCCATCTGTTTTCCACAGAACACGTGCAGCCAGGTCTATTTAATATTTCGCCATTCACATGTGGCATGTCATCCCTCATGGCCAACACTAAATTCTGCTGCCTTCCTGCAGCTGATGGAGCAAAGCCGGATATGCCGGGGCTATTTATCTATTATCAGCTTACTCTGTGTGATTTATCAGAGCTGTCCTAAGGGCACTTTTCCAAAGTGTATTCACACACTATACTGTGCTAAGGTGAGCATCACAGTGAGGACTTTAATTCAGATTAGGCGCACTTGAAAACGGCATGAAGTTTTATCTCCAGCTTTTAGTACATTGATATACTGGTGAGAGGCAGTTCAGCACTGCTTCAGCACTTGCAGATACTCCACATTTCCAGGCAAAAAATCACTGACGATCCATATAAATCACTTCGTTCTCTTTTCAATAATTAACTGCAGCAGGGCCAATTTGCAATAAATCATCAAGACAAGCAATCGAGCAAATAATTATATTAATTGATTCCGAGAAATGTACACTGGCACTTAATAAACACAGACGCAGATGCTTAGGAGGCAGTTAACAAAGTGACAATGTGTTCAGGCAAAGCAAAGCACAGGTCTTTCATTGTGGGGAAACTGTAATGGAGAAACCACACATTGCACATAGGACAGTAGAGCCCACTCTAAGCCTATTAAAGGGGAATTTATTCTAACATAATGAAAGCCAATTTGAGGATGGTCTCTCGAGTTGACTGGAGAGGTGTGACACTTTGCCTACAGTCCCCCAAGCCTTTACAGAATTACAGCTCAAGTGCTTAACAGTCCCAATGTATAGTGCTTACGTATGCACTGAGTTCACTGGAATGTGCTCAGCTCTTATTTGACAGCTCGGTATCAAGTCCACTAAAAAGTTGTTGTTGTTCTTTTGTCTGCTCCCATTAGGGGTCACCACAGCAGATCATTGGTCTGCATGTTTGAATTGCCACAGGTATTATGCCTTCCTGATGCAAGCCTCCCATTTTATCCAGGGTTGGGACTGGCACTGAGAGTACACTCCCAGTTGGCCAATGGACCAAGTCCAATGAAAAGACCTCATCATAAACAGATATAGCCCATCATGTGGTTCTCTGTAAATGATCTCCAAGGTCTGTCAATGTAGCACCAAGGAAACAGCAGTCCTATTTATAGCTCAGAGATTCATTTTATACTATAATCATCGCATTCTAGACATCTGATAAATTATTTTCTTCTCTCCTGCTATAACAACTTTCTGGATTATGACCATCAGTAGGGCTGACTGCAGCTAATTAAGATGATTAAACAAGTTATTTCAGTTCAGTCCTTTGCGGGAAGGTGTCCTTCAAAGCCAGTGACAGAAAACAGCATACTTCCAAACTGTAAATATTACAAGCCTATTTATTATCTATGAAGCTGTGACGCTGCTGTGAGGCTTATGTTCAAATGGGAGAGAGCTGAAAGAAAGTTTGTGTTGATATCATCTGGGCAATCAGCAAGATAAGGATTGAAGTCATCTCTTTATTACAAAATCATAATTAAATCCAGATTAAAGGCCATATGGCAACTCTTGGAATAGATCAGATTATGAGCAGGGAAGATTAACATTGAGACTCATCAAGTGGAGAAGCAATCTGCGTGATGGAGGATAGGCAAATAAATCTAACTAAACATAGAAGGCAGAGAAGGAAACTGGATCAAACCCTCACATGCTCTAGGACAATAGAAAGTGAAGGGGTGTCCTCTTGGTGGCGCTTTAAATGTGATATGAAGACAACATTTCTGATGCAAGCATCCACAACCTCTCAGTCACCTCCCCTCATACTCATACGCACAAACACACAGCATGTTTGCATCCATAAGTAATCGCAACATGTGCTTTATTGGAGAGCATAGCTGAGCGTTTATACATTGTAAAGCAGGGGGTGCTGCATTGGGTCCTAAGAGCAACATATGTTCACCACAGATTTCAATATCTACACACACATACACATCTTGCATAACCTGCTGTGTCTGTTCATTTTAATTATAAGGAGACTTTGCTAATTTTTCACACATTATAGCTTTAGCTGTTCAACAGAAATCTATATAGAGGAGCTGAACCTAGGCCCTACATCTTTAGTGCATAGCTAAAGAACTGACAGAAAAGAGAAAGAAAAAAAAAACCTAATTAGAGTCACATGGACAAGAAAGAGAACACATAATCCCAAGTCAATGAGAGATGTTTACAGTTTCGATGGGTGCAGGCTGACCAACTATGCTATGCAGCTGACTGAAACTGCATCACCACCCCTGGTCTCTCTGTTGCCTCAGCATTAGCACGGAAGCCGAATATTCCCCCTCCTTCTCCTAATGCCTTACACAACCCACCCACGCACACACACACACACACACACACACAGACAACCCAGCCAGCCGGCCACCCAGCATGAATATGCCAAACACAGCTCTGCTCATGCCTATTCTGCTCCTTGCAGTTGGATTAGGCTCCCAGTACCCAGAAACTTACAACACACACACACACACATTATTATTATTATTATTATAAACATTATAAACACATTATTCAACCTACCCTGCTTAAATCATATTCTATTTTTCCTCCGGTCCTGACCTCCAATGCAAATTGGTCCAGGATGCTAAGCAGGCAAAAGCTCTCTATTTTAAAAGCAGACTTGTGCAAGCAAGGAAATCTGAGGTAGGCAGATATGCTTTCAGTATTTGACACAAAGCCAGCCAAGTAAACAATTTATTAAAGGAAGGTTCTTGGTTCCACTTTATACTAAGTGTCTCTAATCCCTATGTAGCTAAGTAGTTAAGTATATACTATATGCAACTATATGTAGCTACAGAGGATGTGTGCGCTGTTACAGACGGATTACAGCAGCATATCACATATACAGTGCCGTGCATAAGGATTCACTGCAACGTCTCACACCTGGAAATGAAATGGACATAACTGGGATTATATGTTGTGAATCTATACAAAATAGCCCTTTATATACATAGCCCAAAATAGCCCATTAGGTCTGGTGCAACCAAGTGAGGTCAAAAATCACAAAATTAGTTGAGTGGACCCAGAATTCGAAACCATGTAAACAAACAACATCATGAAGACCAAGAAGCTCTCAAAAGCCTAGGACAACATTCTGGAAGAGTATGAATCAGGGTTTTTTTTTTTTTTAATTTAAAAAGTAATTGACCATCCTGTAGAGCACAAATTGGAAAGAATACGGCGCACCTGTGACTCTGTCTAGAGGGGGCTGTCCACCACAAGTCAGCGATTGGGTGTAGAGGACATTAATCAGTCAAGCAAGCGAAAGGCCAAGGGTAACTCTGAAAGAGTTGTAGAAATCCACAGCTCAAATGGAGCACAGAAGCTGTCCACCAGATATTGCACAGAGCTGGGCTTTATGGAAGAGTGGTGAGGAAAAAAGCCATTATTAAAAATCCCATTTGCAGTTTGCCAAAAGAAAAAAACAGTCTTGGCAAACATGGAAAACATATGTTTTATCTTATGTACGGTATACACACAGGTGTATTGATTTGAAGATTGACAAACTTATATGATGCTATATGATTGATTATTTAAAAATAAAAATATAATTTCTGTGTAATATTTGTTTTGTAATGTGCTGATCCATGTTCTTTGGAATATGACAGTACCTACCTATATTTACTCCACAGGAACGGCCCATTTATTTTAAAGTGCAATTTCTATATAAATGGATATGATAATAAGCTGACAATTCCAGTGTAGTTAGTAGGTAGGTACAGTGACAATCAATTAATTCTTACGATAAAACTATATTTACTTAAATTGGGCTTTAACCATAGCAGATTGGTTCGCCAGCTTCACTATTAAACCATAGGCATGTTTCCCTTATGTCAGAACTCCATTTCCCAGAACACCCTGTGGCCTACACACAAGGTCGCCATGGACTACGATTCCCACCCTCATTGCCTACGTTTACATGCACATCAAATTCCGTTTAAGGTCTATATTCGGGTTGCAGCCATATTCCAAATACAATGTTTATATGCGTACAGGCATCGGAATATTCCTGTATACATGGTTGTTGTAAGTATGCCAATCTAGACATGCGCTTTTCCTTTCCCGCTGTTATTTCTCAGGAGATTCAAGATGCTGCTGTTGGTTATAGAGTATGCTCATTTACTCAGTTATTAGTTTTATTACTTTTTCTCACTAATTTAATTAGGACCCTAACACTTCTCACCATCAAATCGCCCGACAACACCACCTCAACATGGAAAGTGTCGGGTAAGCATCTGTTAAGCTAAGTATCTGTTAGCACCCACAATTCCTTGTGGACTGATTATGAGCATATATCCTTTCAGTGGATTTTCTGAATAAGGTGTTTACATGCAACAAATTTCCGATTAAAACATATTCCAGGGCTGGGAATCAGAATATTGTCTTAATCTGAATTTGGCAATCGGATTGCGGTGTTTTTACATGATTCAATACTAATTAGAATATTGGCAAATTCTGATTAGTATCACAATATTGATGTTCATGTATACGTAGTCACTGGTTAACCAAATTCCTGTTCCCACCATTGGAATATGCCCATTTTAATCGGAAATTTGTTGCATGTCAACACCTTATTCAGAAAATCCATTGAAAGGATATATGCACATGCTCAGTCTGCAAGGAATTGTGGATGCTAACAGATGCTTAGCTGTAGGCTAGTTATTTAGGAATGGCAAGTCAGGCATACTTACAACAACCATGTATACAGGAATATTTCAATGCCTGTATGCATATAAACATCGTATTCAGAATATGGCTGCAACCTGAATATAGACCTTAAACAGAATTTTCACATTCACAGTAACCGGATTACTAATCATACACACATCACACCCTCTATATACAAACGCTGGGCTCTCCATCATTGCGAAGTAACGTTCAGTGTATTCCTGCCTGACTTACCAAGCCAATCTATGTGGTTAGCTATTCTGTTGTTGTTTTTTTTCTACTTCCTTGTTTCTCGATTTTTGGATTTTGTCTTATTTATGTGTTTTTCTGACCTTCATATTATATCACATTTTGGATTGTTTGTCAGTTTTTTATAATAAACATCACCTGTAACTGCAACAATTGTGGGCACACATTACATTTTCATTACTTTGATTTAGTATCTTACAGCCACATTAAACTAAACATATGCATGTATGCATAACAGGAATGTAATGTCTGTGTAGGTTCTTGATTCGATAAATCTGCATATTGAGCAATACATTCAACACAGTGCATAATAAAGTAGGTTATTTATCATAAAATAAAATCATAATAGTCATTTTACGTGAGGTGTAACTCAAAGGTGTAATGAACATTTAAACCTAATCAAGCCCACAAGCGTGTGCTTCTAAGCTCACTGCTTTTCACAAGCAAATATGCTAGCATAAAAGATGGTGCTAGTAACACACACACACACACACACACACACAGAGCAAAGTCTCTCTGCTTCACCAGGCTGATTTAGCCTGGGTTAGGCCGGGTTTACACTGTACGATATTCGGCCCGATTTTGCTGTCACAGGAACAGTCACACATCGTAAAGGATAATCTTTTGTTAGAAGATTGGCGGTCTCAGAACAAATAATGTGACACGTTAACCAGTGGCTGATTTAGTGCCGCTGTGACCAAAGACAGCCGATGATGAAGTTATGGTAGTGTCAGAAAATGTGGATTAAAATCTCAGAGTGTGACCACTGCTATGACACTCATCTAAAATCCACCAATAGAAGGACGGCATATCATTACACAAAATTCACAGCTAAAAACATGGTAGTGGAATTGGCACAATGTAAACAAAACAAATTGGATATAAAATAAGAGCAGTTTGTTGAATTGCGGCAGCAGACTGAATGTCTCTACAATGTCTTATCACAGGTATATCATGAGAGGACAAAAAGGGATGCAGCATGGAAAGAGGAAATAGAGGATGAATTAGAGCGTCCAATTAGCTAGCTAATTAGCACACAAACCCTCTGTTCATAGAGTTTTGCTATGTCTCTGCACACCCAGTGTAACAGAACATCTTTTAATCTGACATGAAGAACACTTTGTCGCACAGACTGTTACAGAATTTTTACTGGGATCATCTTGGACAGTGTGGCAAGTAATAATTGTAAAAGACCTCTGGAATCGCACAGTGTAAAACCGCTTTTAAAGAAGTCAGCACGGCTATTGGGAAGTTCATAGCTGCAGATATGACACCATTCTGTATGGCTGATTTTATAATTGGAGGACATTTTGTGTAACATCCACACTTGTAGTGTACTCGTAATGTGTGTGTTGAATATGTCTTAAAACAAAACAGAAATAAACTATCAAAAAGTGTTTTAAAATATTTATTCAATCCAAAAATGGCCTTTTTCTCTTGTCCCACTTTGCTGATGACCAACTTGCATGTCAAACATAAGGGTTAAAATACATTTGAACTCAAATTATTGGTGATGTTTTGTATATATAGGTGAATTATAATTGTTACAACATAAATTTTCTTATTTAACTTTTTGTAAATAATAGTAATTATGCATTGAAGTTGTGTCCCACAACATGAGTGCAACCCTGTTACCAAAACCTGAGATAACCTGTAATGCTGCTTGATGCACAGGAAATGATGTCATCAATTCATTTGCTAACACCATTTCCTTTCAGAGCGTCCTCCACAGCTTACTCTTCAACACATGAAAGCCGCACCTTTGATTGTCCCTTACTCAGAGCTTCATACAGAGCCTTGGCTGTGGGGACATCAATTCCTTGGCTGACAACCCTGTTCGCCCTCCTCTTTAGCGTGGCACCCACACCATCTGGCACACATTGGCCTCGAAGAAATTCCAGGGTTCCCTTGGGGAGCCCCATCTTGAAAAACTTCAGTCCTGACCTTCAAGTCTTAGGTTGAGTCATGGCAAGGGTGTCGCATGGTGTGGGTGCCTCGCCATCTTGCGCATGTTACCATACGCAGCCCTGTTACTCTAATTTCAACCCTGTTCCCATACCATTTTTATTAAAAACAATCTTAAATTATTTTCTTGGCTCATGGACATTTAAGCTATTGTCATTTAAATAGTCGCATTTATTATATGCATAATGTCTACAGTCAAAAAGGTGAAACTAAATATTGAAATTGTTAAAACAAAATGTAACTGTAATTGACATGATGGACAAGTTAGATTTTAAAAGTTGTTTCAATTGATATAAAGCAACTTATCTAAAATTAAATGTGTATTCAAAATGAATATGATTGCTTTTACTCAGTAGTAAAGTTTTTACAAAAGGTTATAAAATATACTTTTTCAGGGTCCTGAGTTTTGGTAAAAGGGTTGTGACCAGCATAGTGTATGACAAATTAAAGACCTCATAAAAAGTATGTCTCTGATACCTGAGATGGATCAATTTTTCTGATGTTTTTTTTTACCTGTTTTACTAAAATAAATTACAGAAAATTGCAAAACGGTGGGATTTTTTTAAAGAGTGTTGATGCCTAAATTGTCCTCCAATTATAGAATGATCCGTATAGTGGAGAACGCAGGATTCAAAAAGATGTTTGAGCTACTGAGAGAGACGTGACTTTTATAGCACAAGTAACAGCAGAACATGAAAGTGCCCCATGCTTCAGACACTCCCCCCTTGAGTTACACCAGCAGGTTTTTTACGCCACAACATTTTATGCTAGTTTTAAAACAAAAAACCTGGAATATGGTTCTGTTCCTTATGTGTCTTGATTACTAGTGCCTGTTTTCAGTTTTCCCCTTGATTTGTTTTTTATAGTTAAACCATCGTGTTTCTATGTTCGACGGGAAGTATTGTTCAATGTATACTTGCCTGTCATTACCAAGCCTTTTGGTCCATGTTCTGATTCCCCGCCTCTTGATATTGTTCTGTTCCCTTGTTTGTGTACTTTTACCCAGATATTGTTGTTCATAGATTGCCTGACCTCTGCCTATTTCCTGTTCATGCTTTTGATTCACGTTCTGGATTTGTCTGCTAGCCACTCTAATAAAGCACTTAACTGCATTTTTTTTTTGAGAGCCTGTTGAACCCCTCAAAGAGCTCAAAGAGAAACAGTGGCTGAGGTTCATGTTGTCTCTGCTCACTGGCCAGTGGGCAGAGATCATGGTAGCCATGAGAGACCCAGGCCTGGAAAGCACAGATGGGTTTGTGAGCCTCCTGAGAAGGGTGTTCCGGTGAGCCGAGGATAACCCAGACCTACAAAATCTTTTGGGTGGGCCCGTTCATGAGCTACTACATGGAGAGAAAGGCTGGAGATGAAGAAGAAATTACCTCTCCTGCAGAGCTCTCTCCAGAGGCCGACGAGGTGGCCTCCCCAGCAGAGCTCCAGAGGGAGGGAGCTCCAAAGGCAAACGAGGCAGCCTCCAAAGCAGAGTGGCCTCCAGAGGCCAACGAGGCGGCTTCTCCACCGAACCTCCAGCTTGAGACTGACGGCATGGCCTCCCATTCGCTGCTCACACCAGAGGCCGATGGCACGGCCTCCCATGTCCTGCTCCTGCCTGCGGCCAATGGCGCAGCCACCCATGCCCTGCTCATGCCCACGGCGCAGCCTCCCACGTCTCGCTCCTGCCTGAGGCCAACAGCACAGCCTCCCATGTCCACCCTGGCAGAATGCCATAGCTTCATCACCTGACCCCGGCGAGGACATCACAAATCTGCCACCTGACTCCAGCGAGGACATGACAGCTCCACCTTGGGAAGGGGGTGGTTATGCATTTCATAACAGACCGCAGCATTACGTCACGCTTTTCCATGTTGTCATGTGTTTGTTTAATATCCACGTGTTTGTTTTGATTCATGTCCTGTCTCCATTCATGTAGTGTCATTGGTTGTATCCCTCTTTTGTCTTGAGTACTCGCACTTGTTTTAAGTTTGCCCCTTGATTTGTTTCTATATTTTTACCCTTGTGCTTCTCTGTTCAATGGAGTTTATTGTTCAGTGTGTACCCGCCTGTCATTATAGAGCCTTTTGTTCTGTGTTCTGATTCCGCGGTTCTTAATATCTTTCTGTTCCCTCAATTGTATACTTTGGATTACCCAGATATTGTTGTTTGTAGATTGTCTGACCTCTGCCTGGTACCTGTTCCTGCATTTGATTCACGTTTTGGACTTGTCTACCTGCCACTCTAATAAAACGCTTAACTGCATCTGTATCCGTCTTAGCCTTCATATCCCTGACACTAGGACTATTCATGACAATCAAATATAAATATACTATAATATAGTATCAATATATCACTTAAATGTGATTATATATATATATATATATATATATATATATATATATATATATATAAATTATATATATATATATAAATATATATAGATATATAAATTTCACTACTATTACCAGGTTACTTGTATGTTTGACTTCTTCTCATTTGTGTATCACTGTATTAGTCTAAACTTTTGTTGGTCTTAAAGGCAAGTGTATGATTCAAAGGGGTGGTCTAGATGTGATCAAAAAATTTATGCTCCGAGGTGCTACACAAGAAAAAGATGGCATCCTTGGAGATCTAAACTATTAGCAAGTCATTTCAATCAAAGAGGATGCCCAGAGGCAATGTAGCACAAGTCTGAATCTTTACAGCCATACCTGTGTAAATACTGATGCATCTTTTAAATTTGAGTTCCACCTTAAGCTATCAACTTCAGTATAACTACTGATATGGCCCCAAAGTATCCAAGCAGAGCAGATGTAATCCATTCCATTTCCATTTTCCGTATGACTTACCCTACATTGGGTCGCTGGGGAGCCTGGAGTCTATTCCAGGGGACTTGGGACACAAAGTAAGGGATGGGGTGCCAACCCATCGCATGGCACAATCACACACACATTCAGGCAGATGTAATATTCCAGAAAATAAAATGCTCACAAATTAGATAATATTTTAAAAAATATATATTATCATAACGTTCTCCACTTTGTCTCTGGACACTGCATTTAGACATTTGCAAGACTCCTACAAAACTCCATGTTAGAGGCATAGGGATTCTCATCTCACAGTAATAAAGTAAAAAAGTAAAAGTTTACAACATTCACTGCAACCGAAAGCAAAAAAATAAAAAAATAAATAACTGCCTTGTACTCATATTGCCTTTTTACCATCTGTTCACAAAAGCCTCAGGTTACTTTTCCAATTACAATGCTTAGATATAATCTCATAATAGCCAGATGCTTGATAGCCTACAATGTTACCCAACAACTGCTTTCATGTAGTGTTAGTAATCTGATGGTTATCTCAGCAGTGGGTCATTAGGTAGTTTTAGAGAACCATTTTCACTAGCAAATGAAATAAAGTATATAAGCTTCTACTTGCAGAACAGCAGGACAAATGTAAAAAAATAAAAATAAAAAATAAAAGTTCAGTGTGCATTATCCAAACTGTAGTCACTCTCTCTCCTTATCAGATATTTATTTATTTACTGGAGGCACATTGTTGTACTCCAAATCAGAACCTTCATAGCCTCTATTTGTGGTTTCTATGTTTCTTACCCATTTAGACTAAATCATTTTAGTATGTTCCATTCTGAAGCAAATACATGATTACATGCTCATAAGTAGTTACCAACAGTGCGTAAATTAATGCTCAATGATAACTGCTCTAAATCATTAAAATGTTTTCATTTGAATCACAGTGCAAACCAAATGTGCTACATATTATTATTTGTGCTGAACCTGACACCTGTAATTTTGCCACAAACACACATTCCGAATATAAAGTATGGTCACCATGAAGCAGAATGAGAATAATTACTGTATGATAGTACAGAGCAATGTACATACATGCAAATACTGATCAGCACATCAAATATTTATGTATGTGATGGCTTCACTCATTATTCAATGCTATGCAAGACTGTATGTGACAGTCATCCTCCTCAAACATTTATGAAAGTGACTGACATACTTGTGAAACACAGGCACGGGTTTTTAAATAAAACATTACCTTTCGGCAACATTATATTCGTTATTATTCCTGTCAAACACTACGAGTACTATGTGCTTGAAATGGAAAAAAGAAATCTAGAGGCACTGAGGATGAAATAGCAGCAGGTTCCACAGGTGAGAGAGATATTTTAATAAAACATCAAATTTAGATTATGCTTTATTCATTATTATTCTTGTCAAAGACAATCTCAGAGAAGACTCCCCATCAAGTAGGTAGACTAGCAGGAGGTAAGCTACCAGAGCTGTGTGATTTAGCATGCTGTAGCACAGCATCTCTTCTGGCCAGGGTCTGCTTAAGAGTCTCCCTACAGTGTGAAACTATAAAATCTGCCTTTTTTGCTCAGCTGTTGGTTTATTCACAAGGGTCTGCACTTTTCTCCTAAAGTACAAGCTTTGGGATCTCACAGGTGAGTTTGATATACAACCAAGCCAACACTTGCAAACCAAGTGCTACTTTTGACTGGCTTTAAAATGTATAAAAAACATTTATCTCCTCCCAAGAGATTCAGAGTCAGCTCTACGTCTTAAGAAGGAGGTTCTCTCTGAACACAATGTGTCAGAAGGCAGGATGGTCGATAAGAAAACATAAAAGTAAAGGCTGGAAGAATCGTTTTTCACCAAGACAGATCTCTTTTGCTCTCTCTCAGCTGTAAACAAGCTTTTGTACGTGAGGATGAGGACTTTGTCATTAATTACCCAGCTGTGAAGACGTGATTGACGTGGCAGCAGGTTCTTCGTGTCCGAACTGGAGCAAGGGAGGGCAGGTTGGAATGCGTGAGGAGCAGTAGGTGAAAAAGTCTCAGCAAAACCTCTTATCCTTGGCAGGGTGACCTGAGGGGAATTGAAGGTCAAAGAGTTTCTCTGAGTGAGGACATCACAAGCGGTTACTGTACAAAGACTTTCCAAAACCAACAAATATCATTCAGTAAATCCCCAATGGCTCCTGGCATGACAAACAAAATTCCACACAAGTTGGGCTTCAGTCCCCTTCTCTCAGGGGACAACATGCTCCATTGTTCACTCACTCTCCAGATCCAACACACACACACACACACAGATACACATAAACTGCTGACAGCAAGAGAACTGGAGTTGGAGAACGAAGGCCAATGCTGGCGTTGAAGGCCAGGCCAAGATTTCATTAGTCCCTGGATGTGCATTTCTGCACCTGGTTTACTGTGTCCTGGTTAATATTGCCTGCGTGGCAATCATGACAATGCAACATAAAAAGTGGTCCTTACCAATAAATCAGTGTGCTAAAAGTACACTTTTGAGCAGACAAAATGTAGAGTGCTGCCAAAGTTCAAAACAGTCATAAACGTTTAATGCGCAGCTGGCAAGGAGGCAATGAGATAAGCTATTTTAAAGCTGTAGTTGGCATTTATAATTCAGAATTTATTTTTAGTTGAGGAGAAAGCGATCTCTCTCTCTCTCTCATTCTCTTTCTTTTGGACCCCCCTGCCTCCCCCTTTCTTGACACAGGACAAATAGTGATGAGCCCTATGAGACTGGGATATTTCCTCCTTTTCCAGACAAATGAACTTGAAAGCAGTTTTCCTGAAGTGCCTTAATAAGTGCATGTAATGTACTATGTAAACTAATTTGCCTTGCCCTTGCCTTGCTTTAATGAGGAGTACTTGCAAATATCTCATCCTTGCCTGAATATGAAAGGCATTTTGTATGTTGCTGTACTTCCCCAACTTACCTATAGAACAGGATAACAGATGAAGAACAACCATTACAGTGAGACTGAACTCTTAATCAGGAGAGAATAGGCTGCTGAAGTATCCTGCTGCCCTTGCCCAACAATTCCAGAGCATCTCTATATGAGATAAAGCTGTCTTACTCTCCAGAGAGGGAGAGACAACCATACACGTAGAATCCAAAGTGGCAGACCAATGCAGTTTAGTCACGAATCACGCAAACTCAGCAGCTGTTAAGAGTTAATTCAGTTCATCCTTGGCACCATTTCAGGAGCATCGTATGTATGCTGTTTAAACAGATCTTTAATAGCGGTTGGTTGACCTGAATGTGCACAGCGATATCAGCAAGCATGGTCATTAAAAATGATCGCAAAGTATTGGAGCAGTAATGCGAGCATGCAAGGAAACTGTTGCGTGCAAGAGAATTTCAGTTCTGTGAAAAAGTCACTGGTCAAATTCCCAAAGAGACAGGCTAATGTATTCGTCACTCAGTCACAAAATTAGATTACAATTATTGCATTCTCATGCAAAGGTAAATAAATCAAATAGTAACCATTAAAGGAAATCTACTGATAGATGTAGTGAAATTTCGAATGTTTTGTGGCGGTATATTATGTTTAGTGGTTGAAATATGCCACCATTAAACATGGATTTTAACTTGAAACAATCACAAAACATTGGAATCCAATTAATAAGTTCTTCTCTCTCATTTTAAAGACAAGTGGATTAAAAGGTTATCTGTGGCTAATTGGCTTTTGCCTATCAACAGGGCATTTACATTCACCAATTGACTTTTCACAGGGAACCTGTAGAAATGTTTTAGGAAAAAAAAAAAGAAGAAAAACTTAAAATAGCCTGGTTGCCTAAGTATGCACACCCCATAACCAATACTTGGTGAAAGCACCTTTCGCTTGTAATACAGCACTCAGTCATTTGGGGTAAGAGTCTACCAACTTAGCACTTAGATTTAGCAATTTTATTCCACTCTTTCTTGCGAAAATGCTCCAAATTTATCAGATTGCGAGGGAATCTCCAGTGCACAGCCATCGTCAAGTCAGTACACACGTTTCTGATAGGATCTAGATCTGGGCTCTGACTGGGCCATTGGAAAACATTTATCTTTTCTTCTGAAGCGATTGTTTTTTTTTACTTGGATTTGTGCTTTGGGTCATTATCGTGCTTGGAAGGTGACATTTTTCTTTGCTTTCAGCTGTCTGAAATAGGCCTGCAGGTTTTGCACCAAAATAGATTGGAATTTGGAGCTATCCATGATTGCCTCTATCATGACTAAAGCCCCAGTCCCAGCTGAAGAGAAGCAGTGCCATAGCATGATGCTGCCACCACCATGGGGTCTTGTTTTTGTGCCAAATACAGTGGGGTCCAAAAGTCTGAGACCACTAGTGAAAATGCATCTATTTTGCATTAGTTTAAAATTTAAACCAATAACATTCATTGCAAATTATATTATTAACAACAACTTGAGTGAAAGCACGTCTGAACACATGCTTTGACAGAAGAGATTAGGCATTAGGAAAATCCGACCTTTTGTACTAAGCAGTTAACATGGTCAATACCACAAAATTACTTACATTTAAATAGGGACCTAGAAATAGTGTAGAATCTTGAATATTAAATATTTATTATCAAATTTATTAAACATGTATTTTATTTGTTTTAAATATTTCAAAATTCTAAAACCTTCTGTTTAAGTTTCAATTTTAAAGTGAAAATCCCAGATTCACATTGAGGTCTCAGACTTTTGGACCCCACTGCATATCTTTTAGAATTATGTCCCAAAATTCAATCTTGGTCTCAGCCCTTTTTTCTTTAGAAAGGGCTAGCATCCAGCCATCCTACCCCACAACCTAGACATATGGATAATACGAGAGATTATTGTTCCATGCAGGGTGTTACTAGTACGTACCAGATATTCCTGCAGCTTTTTGAATGTTGCCATAGGTCTCTTGGCAGCCTCCCTGATATGTTTTCATCTTGTCCTTTTGTAAATTCAGGAGGGACGTCCTGTTCTTGGTAATGTCAATGTGGTGCTCCATTAATGGTGTTTCATGGAGCACCACATTGATAAGGCTTATCATTTATGCCTTTTAATGTTTCAGGTCTTTTTTGGCTGAGATCAGTAACATTAAAAATCACAAATGATGGGGAAAATATTTTTTAATTGTTAAAATTAGGCCTGGCTCATAAATGGTTAACCAAACAGGAATTCAAACACCTTAGTAATAATGCAAGAATTCCATTAGTTACCCATTAGAAGACAGGTAAGTTGTGGCCATGAAGGGATGCACATGGTCAGCAACAATACCCAAATAGGCTATGGCATTCAAGTGATGATTGATTGGTATTAATGGGCCCAAAGTATGCCAAGAAAACATTCCTCACACCATTACACCACCTCCACCAGCCTGGACTGTTGACCCAAGGCAGGTTGGGTCCCTGGATTCATGGTTGGCACCAAATTCTGACCCTACCATCTCTGTGCATCAGCAGAAATCGAGATTCGTCAGACCAAGCTATGTTTTTCCAGTCTTCAACTGTCCAGTTTTAGTGAGACTGTGCCCACTGCAGCCTCAGCTTTCAGTTCTTGACTGACAGAAGTGGAACTTGACATGGCCTTCTGCTGTTATAGCCCATCTGCCTCAAGGTTAAATGTGTAGTGCTTTCTGAGATGCTTTTCTGCTTACCACAAGTGTACAGAGTGGTTATCTGAGTTACTGTAGCCTTTCTGTCAGCTCAAATTAGTCTGGCCATTCTTCATCCTCTCTCTCATCAACAAGGAGTTTCCATTCACAGAACTGCCGCTCACTGGATGTTATTTTTGTTTCACCACTCTGAGTAAACTCTAGGAATTTTCTAGAAAACGTGGTGTGTGTGAAAGTCCCAGGAGATCAGCAGTTATAGAAATACTCAAACCAGCCCATCTGGCACCAACAATCATGCCACAGTCAAAATCACTGAGATCACATTTTTTCCCCCATTCTGATGGTTGAGGTGAACATTACCTGAAGCTGCAGGCCCGTATCTGCATGATTTTATGCATTGCACTGCTGCCACGTGACTGGCTGATTAGATAATTGAATGAATGAGTAGGTGTACAGGTCTTCCTAATAAAGTGCTCTGTGAGTGTATTTTTTCTAATAACATTTTTTAACATTTTTTTAATAAAAAACAGTGGGTCTATATCTACCACTATTTATCATAATCCGACAGATAATACTATATTATTAGCAGTAGTTAGCTACCATCCCTCTCCCCTTTAAAAAAGCCTACCAATAAGACAGATTAAAGCATAATAATATCATAATATATGGTTAAAGAAATTTTTAAAGCTTTTAAAAATGTTTTTAAAATGAGGACCAAAAAACGTCTACTCAAAGGATATCCAGAAAAAAAAGAACATTTTCTGCTAACTGTACATCGACATTTAATGATAACTGCAAATCAATTATACATAACCACTGGCACATGCTGTCAACTGATGACACTTTAAACCATGACACTTCCTCATGTACCTCTTTTCACCGACAGTCCAGGTGTTGTTTGAGGATTACTATTGTTGTATGCTGCCATGTGATGTTCTGCAACCTTGTTAAGTAATCAAGGTAATGTCTCATTAAGTAATCAAGGTAATGACTCATTAAGTATGTTACATGGTGCAATATATCCTTTATAAAGAAATGAAAGTGTGATATACAAAGACTACACGCTGATAAAGGCTTAAAACCAAAACATTCGTGTCATTATTCCAGTTGAAGTAAATGACTGAATGACTAAATTTGTGTGGAATTTGTTCTTTCAGTTATTTATACATCTGTTGTTTTGGAAATTCTTCCCTCTCCTGATCGATACGTTATGCCAGTGAGATCCTGTACATGCATTGTAAGCTCTTTGCACACAATGGCTTCAGCAGTCTGATAAAACCAAGAAATCCTACAGAAACAGCTGATCTTTATTTGGGGTTAAGCAGAATCACCTCACTGATGACAGGTGTGTGATAATTACTTTTATACAAGATTTTCAATGGAATTGGTTAATTCTGAGCACTGTCACATGTCTCACTATAAAAGGGTATGCCCAGGGATGTTGGTTTTACACTGCTGCTACAATTCAACAAACTGCTCTTCTTTTGTTTATGTTTGAGCAATGCCACTACCGTGTTTGTAGCTGTCCCGTGAGTTTTGTGTGATCATATGCTGTCCTTCTATTGGTGGATTTCAGATGAGTGTCGTAGCAGTGCTCACACACTGAGAGCGTCAGAAAATTTTGCTTACGATGTCAGAACGTTGTCATCGGCTGGTCACAGTGGCACTAAAGCAGCTGCCGGTTAGCTTGTCACAATATTCGTTCTAAGACCACCAATCGTCTAACAAAAGATTATCCTTTACAACGTGCAATTGTGTCGGTGGCAGCAAAATCAGGCCGAATATTGTACAGTGTAAACCCAGCTTTATGCAACCAGGTTATTGTAAGTTTTCCTAAAATGTTTGTATTTGTTTTTCACTTGAATTTTGTTGGTTGCTATATCACACTAAATGTGGAAAAAGATCTGATGTGATTTATCTTGGTTTGATTTTTTTACTTAACAAAAACTTACAATTCTAACATGGCTGTGTCGACTTTTTCCATACACTGCAAATAAAAATGGTGGCCTTACTTGTTCATGTCAGCTACCTAATAAATTGTATAACATTATTTGACATATGTTAGCTACGTACTTATTTCAGCTTTATTGCAAGTTTGTTGTGATCATATCTCTGTGTTTTTTGGGAATTTTTTAATCCCAAATCAATGTCTGTTTCCAGAAGAAAGGGAAACTGGTTAAGAGTGACCAATCATAGCTGTGGGAACATATGTATGTCTTATCCCTGCCCCAAAGTCTCAAAAATAATAATCTTGACTCTAGAGCAAAGTGTAGACCCTGCAAACAAGTATAAAGGACACAAGTATGCTCAGTGCTCAGTACTCACAGAACTGAAAAGTTCTTGCACATGTGCACACAATTCACTATATCTTGCACCCATTTTAATGACCATGCTTGTTGATATTGCTGTGTGCATTCTGGTTGGCCATAGTCACTCTCTCTAATAAATATACTGTTTAAAAGCCATAGATATGCTCTTCACCATAGAGGGCTGTGTGGACTGGCCTGCCTGCATCAGTTAATTGAGGAGGCCAGAAGTAAACAAACAGCTACAACAGCATCCATTAAGCAGGCAGGGAATTGGAGATAGTGCCTAACCCATTAACAGCACCATTCTAGATGGGCACTTGATGTATTTCTTTTTTATGATCATGCAGGGAAAGAAAGAGGGGCCAAGGACTACAGTGCAGAATTGAAAGATGAGATAAAGGAAGAAGACTGGGAATGCCAGAATTCATGCAGTAGCACCGGGTTGGTGAAATTAAAAGTGAAGCTTGGGGATTGCCTCCTGCCACTATAACTTACTCAAATGCACATCAGTATTCCCATGGTAACCAGCTGAAGTGCATGCTGGTCCATGCCTAACTACCATGAAATTTTCTCAAGCATGCATTTAGGTTTCAGATCCCTTCAGAGCGATATGAATAAAAAGTACATCCCTCATACCCACTTAGCATGCCCTGGTTTTGTTCACTCTTCTTTGTTTTGGCCAGACACTGGCATGTCAAATTGGATTCATCAAAAGCTTGATGATGAGCTGATTTGTGGTCGTTATAGCCTGCCATTCCACAACTGAAAGTTCAGCTCAAACTGATACTAACTGACAATGCTGTATAGTGACTTATAGTGGACTATACTGGAATATTCTAGTGCCTGAGCCTTCCTGGCAGGCTCAAGTCAAATGTGATGGGGCCTGAAAACTTACCATATCTTTTGCATAAACCCACATCACCGCACATTTTATTAACACTTTAAAAATATATATTCTGGACCAAGGGACCTACCATAAGCCTTTTATGTTCTTTATATGATAGATATTTATCCTCCTGCCATATGACACTGCAAATTGTGACAAAGCCAGTGGAGGTTAATTGAGGAGGCTTGCGACCCATCTGACATTAGACCCACACTGTTTTCTTATAGCCTGCCTTCAGGTTCACATGAAAAGGTAAATGTTTCCACAAAGTCCACCTTTGGAAATGGTACTGGAGTGGATGAGCTCCGAAGTCTAAACGTTCTAATGATGTGATATGACATCCGCGTACTCAACAGAAGTGTCTGCACAGATCATGGTAGATATGAATAAATTTACTTTATGTATGCACACATCAGTCAGGATTTAGCTTTTCCCCAAACTATAATGTAAAAAAAAATTCATTGTTCATACACAGTACACACATAGAGCAAATATAATTAAATCATAAATGGTGCATTTCTTTCACCATGTAATGAACAAATATGCTTTATAAACACTATTGTGACACACTGAATATACACACAGACATGTATATTCTCTATTAAAGTTATTCAGTATTAATTGTAGCATATTTCCAAATCATACAAATGTATTTATTTATGTGGTGATGGTTGACAAAATGGTTGCCTTGCATTTTTTATTTTTTAACTGAAATCTTAAATCATCTCAGTTTTGGCCAAACATAGCCCAAATGAACTGGAGAATGATTTATTTTGAGCTTAATTCTGCCTCAAAATATTAGGAGTGTGGATATCTTGCCTCATCTCATATGCTATCCAAGCTTTTCAACCTTTTCGGTTCCCTCTAGTACTGCATCAGTTATGTCCCAACAGACAGAAACCTTGTAGCAGACCCCGGACCCACTGGAGAGATTATACAGTGGGCTCAGGAATCCCTAGGTGTAACCATAAGCAGTAATCCTTCAGTGCATATGCAGTCTGTCCACTAATAATTCATGTCACAGACACAGTATAGTGTGTAGCAAAACAAAGGGTGTAGAACAAGAAATAATGGCACTGTAACACACATTACAAGTGAGTGTGGTCTGTTAATAAAGGTCATGAGTTAGTTTAAGAAGGTCATCATTGTGAAAAGAACAAACAAAACATAGTACCAGGAATAAAATCAACTGCTTGATGTGCATAAGCCACTGGAGAATTTGAAACTAATGGGGAATGTGGACAGCAATTGGCACTCTTTCAAGCAACTGTACATCATGACTGTGTGTCGGGTTTTTTATCTGGTCCCAACGAAATTAGCATTACTGCTAATGGTAGCAGGCCCTCAAGTCATTGAAGTATAGAATATGTTTGTGTTTGATAACGCTGATGACAAAGATAAAATACACATCCCTTGAAAAAAATTTATGCTCATTGTTCGCCTAAAAATTCTGAGACAAATGAGAGATATCTCGTTCCTGAGTGCAGCTGCAGCATGAACTCTTTGATCGTTTTCTGACTGACCTAAAGTTTAAAGCACAGTCATGTAAAGTTGCCAGTTTAAAGGACTCCAACCAAAGAAACGAGACGTACTGTATCCAGCTACAGAAGGAACCGACAGTACATCTCAGTCCGAAGACTAGTTCAACTGTAAGCACTGTGGTTCACAGCACAAGCCAAGACAATGTCTAGCTTTTGGTTAAAAAGAAAGAAAGAAAAAAAAACGTAACATCTGTTAATGTAGTTGAGGACACGGAGCTGTCTAAAATATTTTTTTGGGCATCATGAACTGTGAAAAAGTACTAAAAATCAATAGAGGTAGCATGAATGTGCAGAATCAAATTCATGTAATCTCTGGTTGCATGAATCTCACACTCAAGTAAGACTGGTGCAAAAGCCAATTTGATCAGCGTGTCTGATATTAAATCAATGACTGAAAAGCCCAGAATACAGTAGGAGAGAGTAGTGCTGAAAGACTACAAGGGACAAACTATTGACTGTTTAGGCATCTACAAATTGAAAGTAACAAGAAAAAACGAAATGCATAATCTGTTCTTCTCTGTTGTAAATGAAGAACTGGATTCACTACTTGGTGATAGAGCTTGTGAGGGTACCGCATCAACACAGCTATGACCAGTGTGAGTGACTACGCAGACTCCACTGTGCAATCCTTTTCTGATGGCTTCAGAGTTTTGGTACACTGCCATTCACATAGAAAATACAACTAAAAGAGCATGCACAGCCTGTTGTACACCCTGCATGAAGGGTTCCTGCACCATTGAGTGATTGTCTGAGGAAAGAACTCAACAGGATGAGCACACTTGGTGTGATTAAAAAGGTTCAGGAACCAACAGACTCAGTAATCTCAATGGTGCGCGAAGAAAAAGAGTGGAGATCCGAGAGTGTGCATTGATCCAAAGGACCTGAATGAAAACATAAAGCATGAACACTACCATAGTTATTCAATAGTTATTCAAAAATACATACTGTTGATTGTAGTGGTTGGTACTACGGAATGGAAATCAAAGCAATTGTAAAGTGAAATGTGACGTTCACTATAAAGTAACAATATCAAGTTTTTATATTCCTACTTTCTCTCAATCTATCTCTTCCCTTTGGGTTTCTAACTTGCATCCGGCACGCCTAAATTGATGACTAAAAGAACCTGGCTGTGAGTGCTTTTTAAATTTTATATGACTGAAAATGAAATTATAAAATGAAGTTAGACTACATCGTGTAAAGCTTCCACCTCATTGACTTTTTGTTCGTCTCAGGAGGAAAAAGGCCAGATGCTAATGAAGACCTTCATCACAGATGTCATCATAAAATGTCATCCTTGCAGCCCAGTCGTAATGGTAATGGAGGTCATTCAATTATACCACTGATCTCTCTCCAGGGCAGGTGGCAACACCATTACCATTCTCCACCTCACTACCTTGCTGGCATGCTTACACTCTCTGGCCATGAACACCAAAGCAAACCAAACAAAATGACACCAGAGGGCGTTTCCTTCAAAGGCAGCAGTTTGCTGATCAAATCTATGATAGACCATCTTGTGCAGTACCACATATTATTACTTTATCGTCATAGACACTAGCGTAGTGTAAAACCAGAGCCAAGATCATTCAGGATTGCCAAACTTTTCCCAGGCTGTGAGTGAAAGCACTGAACAGTGCTATTGCCATGTGT
This sequence comes from Pangasius krempfi, assembly GCA_037576825.1. Lineage (NCBI taxonomy): Eukaryota > Metazoa > Chordata > Actinopteri > Siluriformes > Pangasiidae > Pangasius > Pangasius krempfi. The sequence goes on from CM074980.1 coordinate 12,563,014, forward strand.
CCATGTCACTCAGTGTGTATTCTCTCTTTCGAGTTTTTCAGAGTCTCTTTCATGTGATAACCACAAACTTTTGGGCTTAAAAGTACAGTGTATCCAACATAAAAATGACCTTTTGTGTTGTCTGTTTGCTAGTATTGTGCAAGAAGATTTGAACACTACCATCTTAAACAATTATACACACCTTGAATATGGAGCTGCAGTTGTCCTGAGCAGCTCTCCTTCATTCTCACGTAACCCACAGAGGTGCTCTTTTGCTGTGACAACTGACATTTAGATGTACATTAGTCATTATACTAAACAGGCCTTCAAGCACTCTGAGTTGGGATTGATAATGAAGATACAAGTCAAAGGGGTACGAAATAGCTATTTTAAATGTATTTTCACAGGAATATATGATGGGAGATATTATTTTCTGCTCTACTGCTCCACTGAACTATCTAGTCTCCATTTGTTGTGCCCACACAAGGCTTTAAATAGTACTGCATGTGCTCATTATTTTTTTAAAGCTTGTCACTACACTTCTTGTGTAATGTCAGTTCCAGACAAAGTTTTTTAAATTTGCATTACCCTACAAGTCTACAATTTGGGTTACACTCATAACATTTACATGTGTGCTGCCAGAGGGTTTTTTCTTTAGCCTTAGTTAGATACTTTTATTTCACAGCACCAATAGAATCTGAAAACCCTGTATTTAAAAAAAAAGAACTGTACTCTTTAAAACACCCAAAAAGTGGCATAAAGCTTCATTGACCCTAAGCAAACAGTGCATACAGAAATGATCCTGCAGTAGAAATGCCTTGAACTCAGATTTAACACTGTAAAATCATCCTGGATATGATTTTTTTTTTTATCTACAGGTGATTTAGTGACAGGTCTTTTGCTTTGGGAA
>CM074980.1:12593649-12607100 GCA_037576825.1 Pangasius krempfi
TATATATATATATATATATATATATATATATGTATACACACACACACACAATTATATATATATATATATATATATATATATCTTATGGATATATATTGTACAATGGAAATGACAGTACCTTTATGGAGGCCAGGTCCACACACGTCCTCTCTGGCCAGCACTGACGACCCCAAAAAAAGGAAAGCATGAATATTCATAATTCTACTCTCCTTTAAATCTCATTAGAGCAGACCGGTTGGTGCAGTTTTTAGACCAAAGAAGGATCTTATTAAATATTATAAAAAGTCAAGCTTATTTTAGCTCCTATAAATAATAAAACGAAAGCCCATCTTAACTCATTTTTCTTGACCGGGTTGGAAAATACTAGATTAACGTCCACTATGTGGCCAAAAGTTTGTGGACACCTGACCATCACACCCATGTGCTCTTCGGGGAAGGCTCGCCACTAGATACTGGAGCGTGGCTGTGGGGATTTGCTCATTCAGCCACAAGCGCATTATAGTGAGGTCAGGTACTGATGTCGGGTGAGGAGGTGAGGAGTGCAGCCGGGGTTCCAGTTCATCTCAGTGGCGTTCGGTGGGGTTGAGGTCAGGTCTTCGTGCAGGAAGCTCGAGTTCTTCCACTACAACCTTGATGATGCTATAGCATACATACACGTATAATACAATTGTGTGCTTGTGGTAATATATATATTTTTTTAGAAGGCCACATAGTGTACTTCATTACTACACTCAAGTATTATTTTGGTATATTTATAATTTAATTGAGTACTCTTGACTACTTGTTTCAAAATGCTGGAGTAAGCAAAGATTTGCATAAAATGAGCCGTCTCTGTTGCCTCCCTGGAAGGCATGAACTCCATCTAAATTTAAAAAGAGGATGTTGAGGTACGTTCTGCTAATAAGAGATTGACTTAGAGATTGACAGGTTTCAGGCAAAACTGCATATTTGCTTTAAAACAAACAAACAAACAAACAAACAAAACACCATCTAACAGTTTTTAAATAGTAGTATAAAAGTAATAAATGTTACGTTTCACATGGAAAACATTAACTGTGTTTTCAGTTAAAAACACTTCCTTTTTTTTTTTTTATTATAAACTTTTCACCTGAGTGCATTTTTGGCCCGGTACTTCCCCTTTTAATTAAGTAAGATTTTGACACATCATGAATACTTTCACGCTAGGATTAACTCTCAGTAGTCTGTCCACAGTTAGTCATATGGTTTCGTTATCAGAGGAAGGGATAGTCTCAGTCCACATCCGAGAGTCTGGATTATTAAAATCTTTTTCGCTTTTCTAAATTTGGATGACGTGTCTTATAGTGCAGGGAACATTCACTAATGCAGGTCAGTTTACACTATGAACTGTATCCAATTTTATTTAAGCTGCAGAATTTGTTGATCGCTTCCTGAGCCTCACACACTGCGTAACTATAGCATTGAAATCGCTGGTTTACTCAATGTGATGTTAAATCCTGGATCATTAACGAAAAACACTCAGTCTGCAGTTAAACCCTGCTATCTTTAGATTTAATGAATACTTTTTTTTATTATTATTTGTTTCCTCCTCAAGCCTCAAGAGCACGTACTCACCTTCTGGTGAAACTCAATGGCATACTTGAAGAAGGCTGGATGGTGAACGAGATCAAAGCGGCTCCAGTACTTGGGTACCTTGCTCTGGATAAGCAGGTGCTCGTCAATCTCATTGTTTGTGCCAGGCAAGAACGATTTGGAGTTCCACAGACAGCTCACCATGGCCACAAGCTGCTTATTAAAATCTTGGTAGGTTGCTCTGCTTATGTGAAAGGTTTGCTGCAATTCAAGAAGACGACATATTTCTATTCAGCAGGCACCGTGATACCGTACTATGTGGCGTATGTGGAATGTGTGTGTGTGCATATAGACAGTACAAGAGGAATACATAAATGTCAGAAGGTTGGAATATTTTTTTTTTTTTAGTTTGGCCAACTAAAACATTTATAAAAATGAGTGTTAAAGATTACCCTGCCACAATCACAAATTAGAATGAATGAGTAGCGCATTAGAACGAAAAGATTTCACTGAAACGACAAAATACAACACCGTAGCAATTACATGCTTTCTTCATGCTGTTGAGCTTAAACTATTTTTATTACCTCATTTGGCTGTTCCTGTTTTTTTGCCAAGGTCAGATTTTTCCGGTATCTGAGGAGAAGAATAATGTTGGAAGAGTAACATGTTAAAAATGTGGGGAAAAAAAAAACCAATAGCAAAACTAATATTTCCAGTGACATCATCTCCTGTTGTGCATGTGCACGTCGTCGCCCCGATACTTCCTGTAGTGTATGGCATCCTACCACTACATTATATCCAGCTTTGCATTATAGAGCATGCTTGCTTGTTAATGGCATCCACGCTGATTTCAGCTAATTCCAATGAACTGTTGCTGCCCAACATATGATCGCAGCTTACCTGTACATGATGTAACCCAGTCGATCCACGGTGAGTGAGTCTGAGGCAAGAAGAGCTGGATAAAACACACCAGCTGGGGGCATGATAACTAGAGGCAAGTCGTACTTTACCAACATATCGCACACCTAGAAACAAGACCATAGACAACGCAATTTTATTTTGTAGCGTTTCAATTCAACTGACATGACAGTGGGTTTTCTTTTCTTATATTGAACTCCAGAACATATCCGAGTAGATAAAAACGAAACAGGACTGCGTTACCGTCTCGTAGAAGTTGAGTGTATGGTTGAGGAGGAGAATGTGGCAGTTCTCCAGACGCAGTCCCTCAGTAGCCAGGCGTCCCACGAAGCGCACGAGCTCTGTGACTGCATCTAGAAACCCGGACAGGGTCATAGTTCTGCACAAAAAGTTTCGTATTTTAAAAGAAACATTATCATTTTACTAGCTTTTTACAGTAGAGAATGAAAGAGACACGTTCTTTCTCTAACACAAAGGTACTCCCTGCAGCTTGCGCCATGCATACTCAAAACAAGCAGGCCCAAAGCTCATTGATGTGTGCCCTATAAAAGCATTTAAGATGTACTTTTAGCACTGCCCTTAATTGGTCTTTAAGGAGTAGAGACCAGACAACCAAACCAGCAGGCAGTGCAAGCCAATATACTAGCTTATCCACCATTACACCTGATTCCACAGAGCACTTTCGAGGTATAAGCAAGTTCAAACAAGGCTTGACCATGATTAATACAGCCTGCCTTTTCCTTCTTTTTCAGGTTAAAAGCAGTCAAAAGACAAAGAGGTTCCACAAATACGTATTTAATTCCTCAGGACAGCTTTAAATGGAGAACACTTTAAAGAGAGCACAGATCATTTACAAGTAGCACTTCTGGGTAACAGTGCAACCTGTATAACCTGTGCGAAGCATTCTTTTTCTCCCCTCGAGTCTAGGTTCTGCAAAACATTACCCAGGTGGCTCCGGTGCTAAATCTTCTTCTAATTTATTCTAAACGAGGCAGAAGCATCACAGTGATGTAAAGTATATATCTGCATAGGGTCAAACAGGAGACAAGCATAGCAACTTGATACTGAGCATAACAACCAGACCAATATTGGCTTCTACACGGGATCAGTATCAGACTGGATTTGATGTATTTTCACATCCCATGACAGTTTATAGACATGCATGCCCTGAACGTACTGTTTGTGATGTTGACATTAAAGTAAGCAGACAGCTATAGATGATGTCACTACCAGGTTAGTATTAGCCGAGAGTCACAAGTCTGATATTAGTATTGATTTGAAAATAGGACCATTGAATTCCTAAAAATAACATCAGGGATGCTCACGCTGTACTGTTGTTGACGACGCTGGGGTCTAGGCACTCCGTGAGAGGGTTGACAGAATGCCAGGTCAGCCATTTAAGCAGCATACTGTTCAGACACTCGATGACACTGCACTGTGGGGAGGACGTGAAGCAAGAGCACACTGTTACAGCTAGTGAAGAATTAAAGTCTTCTTAGGTACTACAAACGTAATGCCATAAGTACAATCGAATTTAAATAAATATGCTACACTCCCAAAAAACAGGATTTACACCTCTCTCATACACACACACACACACACACACACACACACACACACACACACACACACACACACGCCAAAGGTTTGTGGACACCTGCCCATCACACCCATATGTGGGCCGTCCCCAAACTGTTGGCACAAAGCTGGAAGCACACAATTTTATAGCATGTATTCGTATGCTGTAGCATTACAATTTCCTTTCACTGGAACTAAGAGGCCCAAACATGTTCCAGCATGAAATTGCCCCTGTGCAAGATGATGTGGAAGAAGTCAAGTGGCCTGCAAAGAGCCCTGAGCTCAACCCCACTGAACACCTTTGAGATAACTCGGAACGCCGACTCCACCCCAGGCCTTCTCGCCTCACATCACTTCCCGACCTCACTAATGTTCTTGTGGCTGAATGAACAAATCCCCATAACCACATTCCAAAACCTAACCGGAAAGCCTTCCCAGACGACAGCAAAGTTGGACTAAATCTGCAATGGGAGGTTCAGAAGGCACATATGGATGTAACGGTCAGGTGTCCATGAACCTGGCGCGATGTATTGTTTTACACAAAACAAAAATATGTTTAGCGTTTATTTCTGTAGAACGCAACACAACTGATATTCTAAACGAATAGGAAGAAAGCACAAAGTCAGACACTCACCTTGAAGAACACATTAGAGGTGAAGTAGAGTTGAATCAGTGGCTCAAAGACCAGCATTCGGATATCTGTGGATATTGAAGTAAAAATCATGCACCAACTGTCCACATGATGGTCACAGTGTACTAGAACTGCACTAAAATTCATTTTAAAAGGCAAGGAAACAGCTTCCCAGCTTCGTTCCAAGCCAGCCCAGTGCAGTCAGAATGCCCTAGCAGAAGGAAACGTTTCATATTTATACACTGAGCCAAAGCTGGTATTTAAAAGTCAAACGTCTTAAATTCAGGTTTGTTGGAACCACTACAGAGGGTGCATTTTAGAGGCTGAATAATCATTTTAATCATCTAGTTACAAAGCATGACCTGCAGTCAAAAGTCTAAAAATATACAATAACAGCTGAGGGGGAGCAAGCTCGGGAAGAGCAACGGAGTTGTACTCACAATGGCTGGACATCAGGGGGATGTGGCTGAGAAGATCCAAAACCTGGGAGCGCAGCAGGGAGCCATCCCACACGCTCAGGAACTTGTAGAGAAAGCTCTCTGTGCTGAAGAAACCCTCCTGAAAAGCGCAGGAGGTGATACGAGTTTAAACACAAGCCTTGGGGAGATTTGATTAATTAGCAACATAGGGGCTATCCATCGTTACATAGTCCTACAGAAGCACCAGGAGAAATAAGAGAGTATAATAAAAGGGATAAATTTATGAATTTAAAATTTAAAGTTGATATACAGATTTCTGGAAAGCTGCTTTGTGACAATGTCCATTGTTATAATTAAGTGCTATATAAATGAAGGCCGTGCCCAAGCTTCAAGGACAAACCAAAATATAGCTGGGCTACTATCCAACTGCGTTTATGCAAAAAAAATTCAAAACGCTAAAAATCTAAGTGCAAACATCCCTACAACAAACCTGAATGCCACTGGGACAAGGCCTAGTCTTTGTTTTATTACATGGTAGTATCGTGCCTTTTTCAGAATTACTTTAACTTAATGATAGTTGGCGGAAAACCACTGTCGTTTTGTAAATTTGCAAAACAGCTGGCTAGAAACGTTAGGAATTTTAGCTGTTTGAATTTCAGAGCATGCGTTTAAGCAGGAGTGTCCGTCCTGTTTAGACTCACCTGGAGGAACTGTTGCGAGGAGAGGATGAGACTCAGGAACGCAGATGCCTCGGAAAGGCTGTCTGAGCCGCCATCTTCAGGACAGAGCAAAAACTCTATCCCATAGACAGCGAGAGAAGAAAAAACACATTACTTAATCCAGTTGAATTTCAGGGTGAAAGACACGGGAAAGATCGCAACAGAAGAGCCAGCTGAAAAAGGAACAAGAGTGCTTCATTGGCGTTATGCTCAAGGCTAAAGGTTTTGGGGATTTTTTTTTTTTTACCCTCCTGAAGGGAGTGCCCGAGCCAGAAGTTAAGGCGCAGGAATGCAGACTCGTCCTGTACACAGTCCAGGTAGTGCAGGGCTAAAGAGGATCCGAGCAGAGAGCCCATTTGGGCCGGCAGCTGAAACGCAAGAAACAGAATAAATGGAATAATTTCGTCAAGCAGGAAAGCCTAGTTTCCACTGCAGAAGCCAAAACATACGCAACATCTGTCGTAAGGAATAGCGAACGATAAAGTCATGTTTGGTTCTCTTCGGAACTGCTGAGCTGCAGGGGATGTAGATAGCAAGCAGAGAAACGCAACACAAACTGCACATTTTAATGCACAGTATTATTCAGGTGTTATCCCCATCTCAGCACGGGGACTCAAGCACATGAATAAACAAGAGCGACAGACTGCTGATAGACATGACTCAATCTTTTCATAATTAAGAAGCAGGAGTATCTTGTACTCTTTTGACGATTGACTGGTGTAATACTTAGGGAGTCCATTGCAAAATTAGTGAAGAGATCAGTGATCCTCTACCGTAGTGTAAGATTGACTCATCCCTCTAATTCAGCCCGTCCTTCGCTTTGCTAAACTCTCTGCCCCAAATCGCATATTAGTAGTTACACGTATATGATTTGGGGCATCTATGGCATCTACTGCAACAATTCACAAGCCTCTGAAGCCAGCTTACTAAGGTCTGTAATGTTTATTAATATGGTACACACCGACGTGACCTTGCTGTAAATGTTGCGATCCCTATTTTATTTCCATCTTTAAAAAAAAAAAAAAAAAAAAAAAGCTCTTATATAAAGTGAGAACATTATAATATAGACGTGTATCATACACAGATGATAGTAATGCAGAGGTTCCCACAGTCCTGTGATATCAGAGCACCACCATGAGACAAAAAAACTAAACTGCTGTTTAGATCAATCTGAGGGCATGCTTCCCTTTAGCTAGGCTTCTATGTGCACGGTTGAGACTTAGTTCAGAATTCTCCATTATTTCTGTATTCAATAAAATGACATTTCCACAACCTGCCTATATGACACCTCTGTGCAGAACAAAGGATTTCCTTTAATGTCGTCTCAGCGCTCTCCTCCTAGACAGACACTAGTCATGCAACAAAATGAACACCTAGGTCAAACCAAAAGCGAAAATAAACTGCCCGATTATTTGACCTCGATTACTTTTTCCAAAGAATGACAGTCAAGGTAACAGCTTTTCTTTTTTAAAAGAATTGTGTTGTCTTTGCACACTTCTCTTCACTTGCTGCTACTCTTATTTAGAGCTAGACTTTAAAGAAACAGTACAGGGGGAAAAAAGCCTTCATGCACTCTAGTAGCTTACGTTTTACATCAGTAAAACTATTACTAGCTGATTAATAGTTAAATTACTCAATTTGAAAAACATACAGGAGCAATTAAGAGCTGCAATGTCAGTAGGTTAATGTTCACAGACAGATCTGAAATGCTGTGATGAACGTCAGGTATGTAAGGATGGTTAAAGATGGTCACGGCACTAATGCAAAGATGATCAGTGCATTTCTGCAGTGTGTGTTACCTCGACGTTGTGAATGTTCTGCAGCAGCTGGGTGAAAGATCGCAGCTCCTGTAGACGGAAAACTTTCCTCTGGGTGTTGGTGTCGAATGCTGAGCTCAAGCCAGGAACCTCCAGATGATGCAGTTTCTGTAAATGGTCATAGAGGCAGATCGCAATCTAGATATAGAATCAAGGACCACAGTGGTTTAAAGGTTAAGGGTTTTTGTATGAACTATTTTTTTTTTATTTTTTTAAGTTAAAGCCCTGCATTTCCCTTTTCACATCGTATGGCCAATCGTCAGCCTCATGTATCACTTTAAGAACACACACCTTAATATTTTTATATTTAATCAGAAGACACACAATAAAAGTTCTGTAGAGACTGCTGTGTGGGGAAATTCCCAGGAGATCAGCGGTTTATGAAATACTCAAACCAGCCCATCCCACCACAGAGATCACACTTTGTCTTGATGTGAAAATTAAGTGAAGCTCTTGACCTGTATGTGCATGATTGTTTTTTTTACATTGCAGCCAAATGATTGGCTGATTAGAAAACTGCATGAATGTAAAGTTGTACAGGTCTTCCCTAATCAAGTGGACAGTGAGTGCATAAGGAACTGCATGTGTCAGTAGAATGTATTCCGAGGGTGGGGAAATCACTAGTTTGGGCAGCTGGAACAAGCAGATAATGGATCCAGGCTATTAGTATTTTACATGTAGTCTATTCAGTAGGCTGCGGTCGGCAGCTCTTTCATCCAATCTAACCACCGGAGAAAGGAGGAGAAGCAAGCGCCCTGCTTTTTTTTTTTTTTTTTTTTTTTTTTTGCATATCTTACCCTTTTTCTGGAAGTGGATTTGCCTTTCAGCTCCACACTGAGATTAAGGTCAGCCATAACGTCAGGCCTGTTCTTCTTCTGGACGGCACTCAGTGCTGCTTTCCAGGTGGAATTGTAGTTCTTGAATCCAGTCTGAAATCATGCAGGTAAGCAAGCTGGTATGTCAGATATGAACACTCGCACAGTAAACACAGGCATATTGCCACTTTTTTTTTTTTTTTTTTTTACAACGCATACGCTCACCCTCATTCTTGATGGCACAGAGAGTGTCACCAGCTCTGGCCGGAAGACTTTGTACACAGCAAGCAGCTGCATGAGGAAGGGCTGCCTGCCCTGTGGAGAGACAGAGCACAGAAAGCTAGGACTGGCCAAAAAAAATGTGTGTACAAATAATCCAATACTCTTTCAAAATCATTCTTTAGTTCAGTTCGGCAACCTTTTAAAAAAAATAAAAAATACTGACTGAGCAACTTGCTTAATGAGATCTCATGAGAATGCCTTTACCATTTTGGCCTGAATATCCATCAGTTTTCTCACTCTGTATGGCTGCACTGTGGAAAACAGCAAAATAGGGCACTGTCTCTGATACAAGAGCGTTTCTGGCAACAAACTGCTTTCCTTATTTCATGAATTAAAAAGACTTACCATGCTCTTTCATTGTTAAGAGGTACAACAAGTGGCAGATGAAAGGACACTGAAACAAAATTACTCATGAGCCGATTTGCACTAGCAAATTATATGTGCAACGTCTGAAATGCTTTAATGGACATACCAGATTTTCTTCAGTCACGAAGCTGAAAAGAAAGCCATAGATGGATCTCAGCTGGTCTTTGCAGTCAATAAGGTCAAAAACAGTAAGAACCCAGCGGAGAAAAAGGACCTTGAAAAAGAACATTAAAACCCCAGTTATGTTTTCTGAGCAATGAATAATATGTACACATGACTGAACCAAAAGCTGCATGGATAGATTTTCACCTGAGCATTAATCGTCATTTTCCCCACGCACAGCCATGACACGCACCGTACAATGGCTTCCTGAGGCACTACTGAAGCAGGAATCAAAAACTTCAAAATCCGCAAACAGGTCACACCACCTGTGCAGTGACGAGAACAGGTTAGACAATAACGCAACCATTGCTCTAGAATAGTGCAAAGATGAAACGTAGGAACGTTGCTTATTTGTTAGATGAGGTTTAATTACGAGTCGAGCACTCTGCTACAAAGGACGACATTACGGAAGAATGCTCTTACCTGCACGGAGGCTTAGTGCCAAGTCCAGAAGCAGCGAGATAGCATCTGGTGGAAGCCCGTGACGGAGAGCAACGGTCTCCACCACAACCAAGTTCCTTTCTAGTTCATCATTGCCTCTTACAACTGTGCCTTCCTGCACTGTAGAAGACAAGTAAAAAAAAAACTCATTATTCACATGGGAACAATTTCCGTTAAGACACCCATTTACCTGGATGTCTTAATGTCATTAGTGTCATGAATGTCCAATAGCCAAAAGGGATAAAATGATCAGAAGGGGTTCTCAAGTCAAGGCCCAGGAACCAGCTGCTTTGTACAGGTTCAGAGTTTCTCTGCTCCTAATACATCTGCCCCAACTCATACACACAGGTGGGCAAAGAGACAAAAATGTACTACACATGAAGACATTCTATGATACACTGTGGGGCGATTTCCCAGAACTAGTTATAGATTAAAATACCCTGCTAAACTGGAATCAGTTTCATAGTCAGGAAAAAAAAAAAATCCTAGATTGATCTTAATCTAGATTTAAGTAATCTGTTTTCCAATCAAAGATTAATGTTATGCCTGGAGGAAATAAGGTTTTAAATTAAACATCTGAGAACAGCTGGTTTAACTTCAGTTTCACACTGATTTTTTTTTTTTTTGGTTTGCAAAGCAGTATTTGGACAGTGACACAATTAGTAGGAGTAGCAGTGGATCCAGGGATTTTACATTTTCGACACATGTTTCAGAAGTTATGACCATAAATGTACTTCCAAATTAGGTACAAATTTGCCCCGATGGTGGCGCTAAAGCGTTGGCAAAACTTGGCCCAAATTTGATCAGAATGTTACATAGACCCTCCCCAATCAACGTGCCAAATTTCACAACTTTTTCCCAGACGCTTCTACGGGCTGCCATAAACTCCCTAGCCAGAAGATGTAAGTGCAGAAGAATAATAAGAAAATAAAAGGATTATTTTTAATATTTGGATGTAAATCTCTGCAGTCAATGACTGCCTGAAGCCTGGAAACCATGGACATCAGCAAATGCTGAGTTTCCTCCCTGGAGATGCTTTGCCAGGCCTTTACTGTAGCTGCCTTCAGTTGCTGCTTGTTTGTGGGTCTTTCTGCCTTCAGCTTTGTCTTCAGTAAGTGAAAAGCAGCTCTACTGGGTTGATATAGCAATATAGGCGACTGACTCGGCCATTTAAGAACATTTATTTTCTTTCCCATAAGAAGCTCTTGGGTTGCTTTAGCACTATGTTTTGGGGCATTATCCATCTGTATCCACCGTCCTATCAGCTTTGCAGTATTTGACTGAAACTGAGCAGAAAGTATAGCTCTATACACTTTCACTTTCTTGCCACTTCTATTATATATTTATATATTTATATATTTATATATATATATATATATATATATATACATACACACACACACACACACATATATATACATACATACATACATATATACACACACACACACACATATATACAGGTGAAATGTCATTGATTGTCTCATTACAATGGTACCTGTAAAGGGGTGGGATATATTAGACAGCAAGTGAAAAGTCAATTGTAGAAGTTGATGTGATGGAAGCAGGAAAAATGGGCAAGCTTAAGGGTCTGAGTGACTTTGATGAGGGTCAAATTTTGATGGCTAGACGACTGGGTCAGAGCATCTCCAAAACGGCAGGTCTTGTGGGGGTGATCCTGGTATGCAGCTGTTAGTACCTACCAAAAGTTTACCAAGGAAGGATATCTGGTGAACTAGCGACAGGGTCATGGGCACCCAAGGCTCAACGATGCACCTGGGGATCAAAGGCTAGCCCGTCTGTTCCGATCCCAAAGAAGAGCTACTATGGCACAAACTTCTAATTAAGTTAATGCTGGCTATGATAATACTTTTTTTTTTTTTAAAAAAGATCAGAACACACAGTGCATCGCAGTTTGCTGCGTAAGGGGCTGTGTGGTATAGTGCAGAGTGCCCATGCTGACCCCTGTCCACCTCCGAAAGCCCCTACAATGAGCACGTGAGCATCAGATCTGGATCATGGAGCAATGGAAGAAGGTGGCCTGGTCTGATGAATCATGCTTTCACTTACATCATATGGACGGCCGGGTGCGTCGCTTACCTGGGGAAGAGATGGCACCGGGAGGCACTATGGGAAGAAAGCAAGCTGGCGGAGGCAGTGTGGTGCTCTGGGCAATGTTCTGCAGGGAAACCTTGGGTCCTGGCATTCATGTGGATGTTACTTTGACATGTACCACCTACCTAAACATTGTTGCAGACCAGGTACACCGCTTCATGGCAACGGTTTTCCCTAATAGCAGTGGCCTCTTTCAGCACCGTATAATGTGCCCTGCTACACTGCAAAAGTTGTTCAGGAATGGTTTGAGGAGTATGAGAAAGCGTTCAAGGTGTAGGTTGGAGGTTGGGAATTACAAACTGTGAACCCGAGTCAAACGCAGCATAATTTTCATTCCCATTATACCCCATCAATCAGTGGAAACAAACACCGTAAGTCCCCAGATGTTCTTTAGATGGAGGATTCTCAGCATAGCAGTGACAGTGGTATGGTGTTCCCCGAACAGCAGCTTTGCTTGGGATTTTAAACGCTGTGTTTTTACTGACCACCTACCAGGTTGGCGCACACTTTTGGTTTAGAGTTAGAGAGTACAGTTTATCTTTTTCTACGCAGAATGTTAATCATTCTCTAACCCTCATTAATATCCCTTTGTGACAACAGGATAGCTGTTGGCTAAATTGTGGTCAGTCTCAAACCAGAAATCATACTCATGCCTCTGAAAACATCACTCACTGACTGACTGACTCACTCACTCACACACACACACACAGTGGTGGCCTTTTTCCATTAAATGACCAACAATAGCAGAGTACAAACCTATTTTATATTTCTATACAGTACACAAATAGTTAACTTTAGCTCTCAGGGGGTCAAAGACGGGAAAAAAAGCTGAATGCTAGCCTTAGGTAATAATTTACTTCAAACACAAACTAGTTAACTTCTTCAGCTAGAAAGCAAACTGTTAAATTTACATATGCTTGCTAACTAGTCAATAATGCTAGCCCGGCTGTGCTAACTAGCCAGATAGTTTCTAATACCGCCACACGGCTAGCTGAATAATTCAGTTTTCTTCGTTTGTTTGTTTGTTTGTTTTTGTTTGTTTAGCACATTTCGGCTTAGAGACGTTAGAAAGCCCCGTGAACGCCATCTCCCGTTAGCTACGCAGCTCACTTACCGTTTGAAAGATAACTCAACGCCAGCTGAAACGGGTTGGTCTCGCCCTTCTTTCTCACATTTTCTGCCACACGTAAACTCCTACTGTTGAGACCAGAGCTGGAAGACTCTAATAATTCTCTGGACGCATCCGAAGCCAAGCCAGGCAGGTTAGAGACGTTCGCCATTGTTATGCGCTACATAATTCTGTCTTTCCGCCACACTGTTTTGCACTCGGATTCAAATAAAACTCGAATTATCCGCGCGACCGTTTGGGCATGCGCATTTGAGAACTTCCGGTTTTGCTCCGTTATGCCACCCAGTGGTAAAAGCGCCTCATCACCCCGCGAGCTGTGTGTATTGTTCACATGAAAACGCACACATGCCTCCTGATGCCACAGCGTGCGTTCACTGAAGCTCTGTGATGCCACGCGTGAAAAAAAAAAACCCATCAGTATCTCGTTATATACAGGGAAAGGTAGGGAGCTGGCTGATATGATGGAGAGAAGGAAGGTGGATATACTGTGTGTACAGGAGACCAGGTG
>CM074980.1:12607200-12631586 GCA_037576825.1 Pangasius krempfi
GAAGATAGGGAGAGGTGGAGAGTGATGATTCGCTGTGGCGACCCCTGAAGGGAAAAGCCGAAAGAAGAAGAAGATCAGTATCTCGTTATAACGAGAAAATCATCGCGTTGTTACGACACGTAAGAAAAGGTCGAGCAGTTCTGAGCTCGCGCCTGTAGATGGCACATGAAGCGCACTAACACCACAAATACAGTGTTATAGCTTCCTACACCATTAGCTCCTCACTCTCTAAACGCCTCCAACATCTGTTAAAGGAATATAAATCTAAGTATAATATACTATCATAAAAACTTAATATGAGGAAATTTTGCTGTAGGATTTTTAAAAAAGGATCCTGTGAACTTAGTATATGAGACTATTAGATGTAGGCAAATTTCTAATTAATTTCCATTATTTCTCAGAATGCATCAAAAAAATTTGCAAATGCACATGAAATTAACTGTAATATACTATCAAAGTACTTGGTAAGAAGAATTTTTACTGTAGGAGTTTTAAAATAATGGCCTTGTGAACTTTGCATGTGAGACTATGCAGACAAATTGCAATCATCTTATTTCCTGTACCATAATCTCTTTATAATCTAAACATCTAAAAAAATAAATAAAATCTGACAACTTATTATGAGGTTTAAAAGTTTATCATGTTAAAGGAAATTGATGAACAGTGAGATTTATATTTATGGCATTTGGCAGATGCCCTTGCCCTTGTCTCTCGTGTTTGCACTTGTGCACTTTATGTATAAATTATGTAGTCCTTGTAGTTCTGTGTTGTTCTGTTTCGTCTTATGTAGCACCTTGGTCCTGGAGAAACGTTATTTCGTTTCACTATGTACTTGGCTGAAATGACAATAAACTCCACTTGAACTTGAACTCTATCAAAAACATATCTTCAAGCTAGTTCACCAGGTACTAAGAGTACCATCAGTCTAAAACCCTGTTGAGGAGATTAGTATGGTATGAAAAACACAAGACAAAGCATTTATATATATATATATATATATATATATATATATATATATATATATATATAGTACAAGTACTTGGTGAAGAGGTAGGTGTTTAGTCTTCGTTTGAATGCATGCCTTCCTTTTACACTGAGAGATGGTTGATCCAGTCAAGCAGTGCTAGTGAAGTGAAGTGACATGTGACCAAGTATGGTGACCCATATTCAGAATTTGTGCTCTGCACTTAACCCATCCAAGTACACACACACACACACACACACACACACACACAATAGTGAACACACAGTGGAGCAGTGGGCAGCCTTTTTTGCTGCAGCAGCAAGCAGTTGGGGGTTCAGTGCCTTGCTCAAGGGTCATTTTTGCAGTTCTGTGACCTGATCATTAGAAGTGTCTTCTAGTTATCTTTTGGTTGGAGAATCATTTTGGATCCTTTAGTTTTAGCAATAAATATCATGTTGCTATCATGTAAGTTTTTTCATGTGTTTGTTACCATTGTTTCAGTGTCTCCAATGTCTCCCTGGAGTGGTCTGTACGCATAAAACAAAGGAAATTACTTATAACCCCTTTGTTTTGTTCAATTTCATATTTGCTTTTGGATCTATTAGCCAGAAGTATTTTATAATTTAAATGTTAATATTATACACTAAGCTGCTGTTACATTGATACTACATTGGCTCATGAGCATCGCTTTGTATACTCAGCCAAATTATTTTGTTGAATCTTCATGACTCAAGCTTATGACTCTGGTTTGCTCCTGTGGTGTAGCTACTGTGACGCCAAAGCCTGGGGTTTTTAATGCTCTAACTGAAAAAATGACTCTTTGCCCCAGAGATAATATTTTACTGGAGCAGGTTTGTAAATATATATTTTTGTACATACATAAGTTTAATGAGATTTAAGAATGTATTTAATGTATTAGTGCAACAAAGGGCTCCTGGAGACAAAATGCAGAAAGCTTAATGAAATCAAGCTTATTGAAGTCAAGACAGGCAAGAAACAATCCAAAAAAAAAATCACACAATGCAAAACAGCATCCAAAACGTGATCAGAAAGCAGTCAAAAGGCAGAGAAGGGGTCAAAATACCCAAATCACACTGCCAACAAACTGCAAGGCTTCACTTTAACTCCATGTCCATGTGGTGGTTTATATAGTGTGTAAACAGGAAGTGAGTGAATAACCAAAGACAAGGCCAAGAGCTCGGGTGAGGATGCGCTCTGGCAGTCTGGGGTGGAAATGTCCGGGCTGCATGTTACAATTAGTATCTATTAATTGCGACAATAAATTTCAGAAAGGATTTCCTTTAGGAGCAATCCCTTCATGCAGTGTATGTAAATTAAATGATGCAGATTCATATTTCGGTATGTAAACTCTGAACAAAGATGTACCTTGGTGCAGGTTTGATGGTAGCGTGTTTGGCTGCATTTCTGGGCAATTGGTGCTGGGGACTGTTGCATCAGTGGTTGTTATCAGCAGTAAAACTTTCTAAATTCTTCATTTCTTCAAATTTCTACTTCACTTCTTCACATTCAGTTGTTATTTTTCACATACTATGTCATTATTTAAATATTCTAGAGAGTAAAATCTCTTCGAGTTTTTGAAGGTTTTTTTATGGTATATTATTATACTATTATAGTTTCATATTCATTTATCAGATTGTTGATGTTTTGAGAATGAGGAGCTAGAATGAGGAGCTAGTGATACACACACACACACACACACACACACACACACACACACACACACACACACACCAACCACTTTAATAGGAACCTGCTCATTTATACAGTTATCCAATCATTCAATCGTGTGGCAGCAGCACACTGCATAAAACCATGCAGATACAGGTCAAGAGCTTCAGTTAATGTTCACACCAAACATCAGAATGGGGAAAAAGTGTGATCTCTGTGACTTTGGTCGTGGCATGGTTGTTTTTGCCAGATGGGCTGGTTTGAGTATTTTAGAAACTGCTGATCTCCTGGAATTTTCCCACAGAGCAATCTCTAGAGTTTACACAGAATGGTGCGAAAAATGAAAAACATTGTGTGAGTGACAGTTCTGTGTGTGGAAACGTTTTACTGATAAGAGAGATCAGAGGAAAATGTAAGGAAGGATATAGTAACTCAAATAATCACTCTTTATAACCACGGTGAGCAGAAAAGCATCTCACCATGCACAAAACATCGAATGGGCACAGACTCACCCAAACTGGACAGTTAAAGATTAGGAAAAAAATGTGCCCATGATAGCCTCAGACTCTTGTTCTTGGCTGACAGCAGTCAACCTGATGTGGTCTTCTGCTGTTGTAGCCCATCTAATTTCTTATTGTACTTCTTTCAGGTGTCTGTATTTCATTGAAGTATTTTGTAGACTTTATACGGGTCATTATCTGAGCAGAGTGGCAAATTGTTTCCCTGGGGTTTGTGAGGTGAAAAATGTTTTAAATGTAAAATATGACCCTTTTTTGTATATTAAGGGAAAGTGTTAAAGCAAATAACATCAGTTATGAGTAAATTTCTGAAACCATTTGTGTGCTTAATGGTAAAATAGGCTGTCCCACAAAGCAGATTGAACATTTAGGTCTGTATTCTGAATACAGAAAAAAAAAAGTTTGATTTGCAGTTGAAATCACGAAATAGTTTGGAGGAATTGTCTTTTTACAATGTATAATGAGGTTATTTTAATGTATAATTGAGATATTGTAAAATATTAAAACTATTTTTCAAAATGTTTTTGTCCAAATATTTTGTCACTGGTTTTACTGGAACACCTAAGTGCATTTTAATATATTGGACCATATTCTTTTAAAGTACTTCCTGTGCCAAAATGTCAGTGTGAGGAGATTCTCCCTGTTTTTTCATAAATCTGTTATTTGGTACTTTAGATGGCAACAATTTCTGCCTGTCACTGGTGTTTCAAGTTAGTTTCAGTTTTAAAATTTGTATAAATGTCTATAATTGATGACTGACATTTTAGCAAGACAGCGTTTTCTCTCATGTGTCAGCCATTTTGAATAATCCTCCATTTCAAAAATGTCACTAGTGTCACAGTCCTGACATCATATTACAGATGTGTAACACTGGTGACAGTGCTGTTTCTCATACTCAGGTTCAAAATCACACCTGGGTAACGTGTAGGCAAAAGCATTGCAACACACACACACTGCAAAATTGTGTAGCACACTAGGCCGTGGCTGACACAGCAGAATTAGCTACCAGAAAGACGAGTACCAATAACATTTCTTGTGTATGTGCACCTGCAAACAATTTCAATCCTATCACAATTGCCCTATCTCTGTGACGTGCAGACATTTGTCAACAGATAATCACCTCGATGTTTAAAAAGGTAAATAATATTGGCTGTTTGACCAAAAAATGATCAGTTAAACAATCTAGAATCCTTCAACTGCTAGAAATGCTTCATCCAGTCCTGCATGTGCTGTTTTCTCATTACTGCCCACAAGCTCTCCATCCGCTGATTATGACTGCTGGTGCCATGTACAATCTGGTCCATAAGCACCACCATAATGGATTTGAAATGAAGCAATCAAGATGTGATTGAAGTGTAGACTTTCAGCTTTAATTCAAGGGGTTTAACAAAATGGAATTACAGGAATTGCAGCCATTTTTTTTACATAATCCTTCCATTTTCACAGGCTCAAAAGTAATTGGACAACTGCCTGATAAGCAGGTTCATTGCCAGGTGTGGCCTGTTTCCTCATTATTTTATGACAAATTAAAGACATTAAAAAGTCTGGAGTTGATTCCAACCGTTGAATTTGCATTTGGTAGCTGTTCAATGGGAACTCTCACTATGCCGTCTAAAGAGGTGTCGATACAAGTGGAGGCCATCATTAGGCTGAAAAAACAGACTTATCAGACTTATCAGAGAGATAGCAGCAACTTTAGGAGTGGCCAAATCAGCAATCTGGTACTTTCTTAAAAAGAAGGAATGCACTGGTGAGCTCAGCAGCACCAAAAGGCCTGGAAGACCATGGAAGACAACTAAAGTGGAATGCAGATTCTTTCCTTGTTGAAGAAAAACCCCTTCACAACATCTAGCCAAGTCAAGAACACTCTGGAAGAGGTAGGCATATCATTGTCAAAGTCTACAATCAAGAGGCCCCTTCACAAATGTAAATACAGACAGTATACCTCAAGATGCAAACCACTGGTAACGTTCAAAGAGCAGAAAGGCCAGAATATACTTTGTTAAACAACCTTTAAAAAAAGCCTGACCAGTTCTGCTGCAAGATTGACTTGTACCAGAATGATGGGAAGTGAAGTGTATGGAAAAGGAAAGGAAAGGCTCATGTTCCAAGTATACCACATGTATAAAACACGTGGAGGAAGTGTTATGGCATGGGCATGTATGGCTCTCAGTGGAACTGGGTCACTGGTGTTTATTGATGAAGTGACAGCTGATAGAAGTAGCAGGATGAATTCTGAGGTGTATAGACCTATACTTTCTGCTCAGATTCAGTCAAATACTGCAAAACTGATAAGATGGCGCTTCACAGTACAGATGGATAATGACACAAACATACCACGAAAGCAACTCAAGAGCTTCTTAAGGCAAAGAAATGGAATGTTCTTAAATGGCCGAGTCAGTCACCTGATCTCAACCCAATTGAGCATGCTTTTCACTTACTGAAGATAAAACTGAAGGCAGAAAGACCCACAAACAAGCAACAACTGATTTTTTTTCCTCTCAAGGGAGGAAACTCAGTATTTGGTGACGTCTATGGGTTCCAGGCTTCAGGCAGTCATTGACTGCAAAGGATTTGCATCCAAATATTAAAAATAATCCTAAAATTTATGATTGTTAGTTTGTCCAAATACTTTTCAGCCTGTGAAAATGAAGGTACTATGTAAAAATAGCTATAATTCCTAAAAGATTAATGCAATATTTTTTTAAACCGCTTGAATTAAAACTGAAAGTCTACACTTCAGTAACATCTTGATTGCTTCATTTCAAATCCATTGTGGTGGAGTACCAGAGGCAAAATTATAAAATCACTCACCAAATACCTATGGCCCTGACTGTATATTAACCTATTATATTGTATACGTATATTAGCCAGCATATTAGTCCTGATCTTCATACTGAAGGAATCTTTGTATTTGTTCTACAGGACAGTTCTCTGTTATTGAGTGAAATTAGAGTCAAGCAGAACCTGAACATTAACTTGTAATTCTTTAAAAAGAAAATGTGCAAATGCGATGTTGAAAATTTTCAATGTGAATCTCATTCTTAAAATAAAGGTTACATAAAAGTAAATCGTTGCTATAACGTCTTGATATAAATGCTGCAAAAATAAATGTTCTTGGGCAAATTGTACCAGGTGTCTTTATAAAAGATATTAGTTGAGAAGATTTTATGCGACAAGTACCAATCATGGTGAAGGAACTTACTAAAATTCCCAGGGACAAAATTATTAAACAACACCCGAATGGAAAAAGCTACAGAGCCATAGCAAAGCCCTTAAACATCCCTGTCAGTACAAGTGGTTTGATAATATGCAGGTGGGATGTTCATGGAACCACAACTAATCCCCAGAAAGGTGCACCATGCACGGACCACACCTAATGTTTTGTTCATTGGACTTCTTTGTTTCATTGGAGCTCTTTGGACTTCATATTGCGAGTTAACAGCAACAGATTCCAAACGCAAAGGCCACACTTGGAATGAATTCTTTTATCTGCTTACTTGTAAGTGAAATAATGAGTGCATAACACACACATGGTCATGGTCGTGGCAAAAGCATCCTCCATATCCGTGTTCTTTGGCCACTCCTTTTCTTTTGGTGTATTTCCACATTAAACTGTGTAAACTGAACAATAACTACTAGCATTATTTTAAGACTGAAGTGACTAGGGGCATCATTGGCATTAAACCGTAGAGAGTCCTGGAGTATGTGCACTTGCGTCATGAAGCACCAAACAGTGTGAGGATGTTTGTGAAGCAATTTCTACCACTGTGTTAAGATATCGAGGTCTGCGGTTGTGAGCAGTAGAGACGTCTCTCATCGCACAGAGTACAGGCTCACCTATTCTTGCATCTGAACAGGCTTCTGATGTCGAAAATACACGTCGGATGGGGTACGGCAACTCTAAATCCGAAGCATCCAAACTGCCCACCCACCTCCTCAGTGATTGGCCAGTAGAGATATGTGAATAAACATGGATTGGAAACTGGTGGGAGCTCCTACGGCATGTCTCACACCCTCTTTTCAAACATGCTTATCACAGAAATAGTTGACTAAGTGACAGAGACTACAATCAATGGATGAACACAGAAAATGAAACCGATGTATTTCAGTTAGTCATTAAAACAGTTTATACCAGTGCTGTTGCACGCTTTATTCTGATTGGTCAGAAGGTGTTGATTAAGCTTCTATGACAGCACAGCTTGGACAGTAGTTACACGGTTTCTATAAATGCGCTAGTTCTACAGCATTATTATTTCTATACTAACAACTTACATACAGGGAGGTGTATGGTGGATACTCCACATAAATGGATTTTAAAAAAGAAACGTGCAGTTGTTGATATGTCAACACTTTGTTACAATCAGTTTTCCAACATGGCAAAGTCTTTAAAACTGAAGGCTTTATGACTTCTTGGGAAAATAACAAGCTGGATTTTTTTCTCTTATTAACGGAATGACTGCTTATAACTTATATAACGTTAGCTATAAGAGGAATTAACTTGTTTTGTGGACACTCCACAACATTAAACATAACTATAAATGGATAAATAGTGTGAATTAAATAGTCAAAATGAAATTACAAAAATTGGCAAATTACAGTGGCATAAAAAGGAATAAAACACTTGGAGATGTGCTGTTATTGGATAGTAATCAACTTCAGGGTGGTTTTTAAGTAATAAATTGTTAAGTAAAAAATTAAGGAATAAAGCAGGACGGGATGTAATGTGATATTTCAGTGCTCTATTTGTGAACAATTGGGAAAACATTGGAAAACGTGTTAATGAGTTTTTTTATTATTATTTTAGATTATTCAGTCCATTTTAGAGTAACAGCTAAAACATACAACAAGCAAAACTTAATGCCAGTAGCGTGAATAGGGATGCCTTCATTGCCAACATGTTACAAAATTGCATGCATGAAATATCTTTAAAATATACTTCCAACAAAAAAAATCAGGGATAGCCAGAAAATGGGCCTTGAGCGTCTCAACACGAACGTGTAATAACATTCAAGGAAACAGGACACGACTGACAAACAGGAAGGAAGCTATTGAAGAAAAACTATTTCAGACTATTAAATTTGCTGTGACTTTGATCACTTCGAAAATCTAATCAGTTCATCTTCTGGTTATACTGAAAATTCCATTTAAATCCTACAGACTTGAGATATCTTGAGATGTCATGCTAAGACAATCTCGGACAGACACACAGAAGGATGGACCAGTGGCATAAATCATGGATAGCTAGAGAGTTGCTGTGTTCCCGAACATGTAATTAGCATCTCTGTATGACAAATAGGAAGGAAGCTATTTAAGAAAAGCTATTTCGGACATTTGACCTAGTTGTGACCTTGAGCCTGTTTGGCTCTAATCCAAAATCTAATCTAATGATCCACATACATTTTATCTCCTGAACATTTAAGCCTTCCTTGCCCGTTTTTAAATTAAGATTAAATTCCTTTTTACTTAAATGGACATCCCTTTACTAAAACTGAGATCAGTGGTTTATGATAATAATAATAATAAGTTGAGTACAGATTTGAAGGGTGAGGACATCTTTATTGAACTTTTATAAGTGACAGTTACCAAATCGAGTGTGGTAAAAGAAACAGGAAAGCAACACTAGGGAAATTGTCTCTTTTATATATAAAAAAAAATAAAATAATAATAATAATAATAATAATTTAAAAAAATCAATAATTCAAAATAATTCATGTACTACCACAAAACAGCAAATCGTTTACACACACAAAACAGATACAGTTTCATCATGTTGTGGCTTGTCTGTAACAGAGCAACCACTGGAGTATCATGCTCAGAAATAGTCTGACAGCCTACTGTGAGAAAATACAGAATCCTAAATCTTTTGCAATGCATCAGTGTTAAAATGTCTTGCAAGATGTTGTTTATTTCTCGTATCTAATGACGAGCATTTTTTATAATTGATATTTTGCAATTAAGAAACCATTGTGTGTCTATACTATACTATGTCCGAAACGGGAATAGTCACTATGGGAATAATAAGAAGAATTGGCCCTTAAAGCTGATGGTAATGGTGTAATAATAATATTAGCATTACACAGGGCAGTATTACATAAATTCAAGTTTAAAAAGACAGCAGGGGTTACTCGGACTATTCACTCTTATGGAGTGTTTAGGACAAGGTTTGTAAATTGAGGGCTAAAAGAACTGTACGGCTGGACAGCTTGTACGGGCATAGAGAATGTAAATCACCTTTTTCTGGCGACAATCTTTTATGTGTCGCGCCATATCTGATATTCAGGAAATGTCCGCATTGTTTTGCATTTCCTACAGTCAGAAACGGAGAAGCTAAGAAACTTTGATTTTGTTCTTTTCCTGAGCATTGACCTGTTCTTCTCGTCGTTCCTCTCTCTCAGGCCGGTCATCACTCTGGCGTGCGATCAGGAGGCGGCAGGTGAGTAGGATGCCAAACACCAGTGCATGGGCATAGCGTTTCAGAGGATCGCCAACTAGCTGGTGAAAGAAGAGCACAGCTAGCATGACCAGCAGCAGCAGGAAGTTTGCGACGTCCTTCGGTTTCCCGGGCACGAGCGTCAGGACCACACCGCACGCCACTTCGACAGTACCGATGATCTTGCGCAGGAGCACTGAGGTGATGCCCAGCTTCTTCAAACCTGGCAGAGCCTTTGCATAACTCTTATATGCCCTTTTCTGAAAAGTGAACAGAAACACTGAATTTAACAACAGGAGCAGAAAAGCAGCATGAAGATGACATCGTTTATAGAGCTGGTAGCTGCTCTATATTCAGTACTATGAAGTACTGAAACAGTAAAACCTGTTTTTCAAAAGGGTCAGAGCTGCACTGGTTATAAACTATTAGTAACAGCTCCTTGACTAACATTTTGCTCTTGTGACTGGAAGGTTGCTGCAAATCCCAAGACAGGAATAATCAGAAAACCAGACAAAGAACCACAGCTAGGTAAAATCTTCAACCCACAACTCAACGCTCCTTCCTCTAAGAAATGGAGTCCAGACTCCTTTTTTTTTTTTTTTCTTTCTTTTAACTCTCTTGTGTGGGTCAGACATCCTAAAAGCTACTGTGTACTACACAATAGCATAATGCATGACCATAATGTGCATTACCCTAACATTCACCATGCGCAATTAACCTTTTTTTGTTAAACAACACATCATTCAGTAGACAAATATATACACTGTGTGTTGTGGAGCACAAAAGCGAGTGAAGTCTGAACTCCAGAGCAGGGTCGCTTCAGCTGCAGGTGCACCACAGAATTTACTCGAAGGCGCCGCCATTGAAGGCGTCACATTTCCAACACAACGCGGATACAGTCACACTGTAGCTGAATAAACCCCAGTAATGTGCACAGTGTAACTCCACCAACCACAGACTCATGTCGTGCTGTGACATGTATTACAGTATATGGAGTGACACCGTGCTGTAGGATGTAGCTCCTGGCCTCAGAGCTCTAATATGAAACAATGGGTTGGTGCAGAAAGCGCACAGGTCTGTGTGGGATGAGTGAGTGTGTGTGTGTGTGTGTGTGTGTGTGTGAAGAGCACAGTGGAGTAATGCGCTTCCGGAAGCAGGACTGTATTCACTATGGCTTTATATAATTACACTAGCAAGGCCTTTAAGATGTCGAGTTGCACGGCAGCTAATTCTACATACAGTGCTCAGATTTCCCTTTCTCCGTAAACTACAGGGACGGTGTATTTGTGCGTGTATTTTTGCAGCTAACCAGTAATAAAAAAATGAATGAAAATCCTTATCTATGACCGACCAATGCACCAAAAAAAAAAAGGAACACAGGACCACAGGAAGACGCAAATAGAGGCGCAGGATTTGTGGTCCAGGTGCAGCTGCAGTTTATCTCTCTCACACACACACACACAAACAGACACACACACACACTCACTCACCATTTCACTGTAGGCATCTTTGCTTAACCGCGGTGTAAGTTTAATCGTTCCCATGAAGACGAAAAACAGGCCCAGTGCAAAAGAAAGAGCGACGATGGTTACTGTCCTCGGCGACGCCATATTCGGTCAAGACTGCCAAAAGTCCAGCTCCGTCTAAAAGCCGCTGTGTGTGTCCGCTCTCCTCACTGTCCTCATGAAGATGCTGAGGGGGAGGAGCTCTCCACAATCAAACATGGCGGCACGCCAGCGCGGCCTCGCTCAGTCCCGGCTAGGGACTGCTGTGGGGAATTCTTTCTCTTCCTTATTCTTTCTTTATTATTATCTCGCACCATTAAAAATACACAAAAAGGAACGTAGTGAGAATACAATTATACAGAGCAGGAAGAGGCACAAACCTGCGAGGGCTTATTCAGTGTAACATGTTCACAAAGTTCCAGAAAATGCTAAATTAGCATACAACTACATCAGAATGCTAAACTAGTAATAACAATATATATCATAACAACAAAAAAATAGAACTACAGAAATGCGTATATGTACATGTCAGTGTGCATATGTGCATACAAGTGTGTGTATATCTATAATGAATATATGTGTGTGTGTAAATGTATAGGTAACATGAAGGGGATATTGGTTTATACACCTGAACAATAATACTAATACATATCACTATAAATGAAATAAATAACACATAATATATGAACAACAGTAAATAGGGAGGGAAAAAACAGTTACAAGGCAGCAATTAAATGTTCTTTTAAACATACAACTTTGAAACATCTTTTATAACATATTATAGGCGAACTTGTTTTTTTTAACCAGGTGGGAAAAGCCATTCCATAATTTGATACCCCTAAATCTTATCGAGAATTGACTTCTACAAGTGAGAAAGTTATAAAAATGAAACTCTGAAGGTTGATGAGTTGAGTAAGAATGGACCTGTGAATTTGCTTTAAAGTAAGTCTTGAATTGCTCAGGAATATTCCCTTCACTTAAATGTATCTTATAAATGAAAACACATATTTGAAAAATATTAATGTCACAAATCTGACATTTCTGAAAAAAGGAGAAGACGAAATATACGACTCTGATCGGGTCACGATCCTTTGTCGGTTTGCAAGAATCCAAAATTTTATGGAGAGTAGTAGGAAAAGTACTCGCCCAAACTATATTACAATATGAAAGATAGGAATAAATTATACTATAATAAAGAGTAAGAAGTTTGTGGTAACAAGATGACTAACCCACTTTATTATACCAATAGATTTATTTATTTTTCTGCTAACCTGTTGACACTTGAGGCATCTCAACAGACTCAACTGTAATTTTAGATAAATCCTTAGAATATGATTTTTTTTTACCACTGAATATAATAAAGTTTGATTTTTTTTTATATTCAAAGATAATTTATTTAATCTAAACCATACAGCATAAGCAGTTAAACCAATATTTGCATTCTTAATCAGAGAGAACTAGGGTTGTATCATCTGCAAATATTATTGGAGTAAGGATATTTGAGACATTAGATAAATCATTTATATATAAGGAATAATAATGGTCCAAGAATAGACCCTTGAGGAACCCCACAGAGTAGTCTGGCTTTGTTGGAATAGCAACCCTTAACACAAACAAACTGTTTTCTATTGGAGACATAATGTTTTAACCACTCATATGTAGTATCATGAAAACCATATTTATACAGCTTTTCCAGTAAAATATGATGGTTAACTGGATCAAAAGCTTTTGGCAAATCTATGAAAATACTACAAGTAAATTCATTGTCCATCCAGTGAAGCAGAACCATATAAGTGGAGTGATTTTTTTCTGGAAACCATACCAGTTTCTGAATAAAGAATTGAATTAGAATCTAGATGAAAAAGAATCATTTTGTATATAATTTTTTTTCTAATGTTTTTGAAAAACATGGCAAAATAGATATAGGATTATAGTTAGTAAAACATTGTGGATCATCTCCTTTAAGCAGAAGAATAACTTTAGCTACTTTTAAATCCTCTGGCACTACGCCTATTTTCGAAGATAAAGAAAAAATGTGAACAAGTGGCTGCAATAAAGATTGTTTCACCTGCTTGACAAGGAATACAGAAATATTACCATGACCAGCTGAAGATTATGTCACTTATTTCTTCAAAGCCCCTTCAAGATGCTTAAAGTAGAAATAAAAGTAGAAATAATAGGAAACTTTCTTGGTATATAATCCAATGGTTTACCATGACAAGCAGAATTTTGATTAACCAATTCATAACCAATATTAACAAAAAATTCTTTAAATTTTTGACCTATGCCAAATGGATTATTAAAAGAATTTTCACCTTCCAAAAAGACTGAAGGCAGCTCTAAGGTGCAACAATTGATTCAGTACTTTCCAAGCGGCTTTAATATAATTTGAACTCCATTTAAATTTTTCACAGAAAAAGTTTATTCTTTTTCCTCAACAACTTCAGGAAACCTACTGTAAACCAAGGCTTATTGAAGTCTTGACTGTATTTCTTGACAGAACTGACAGTTGGAAAGCAGTCATTAAAACTAGAGCTGATGACTCTCATACAATTCTGATATGCAAAATCAGCATTATGTTCCTCATATAGATCATCCCATGAACTACTAGCAAGCATATCTTTAAATTTCGAAATATATGACTTGCTCATAATTCTCTTTGCCGTATTTTTGTGGTATGTTTAGCTCTATTAACCTCAATTAATGAATAATGAAATACGGGGAAGAATATGAATACATTGTTCAGGTTGCACAGGTAATGTGCTCTAAATACACATACAAACAATAGGCACATGATCCTTTTTTTATTTGAACAAAAACTTTCCAGAAAGGTTCATCTTAGCAGTAAATAATAATAATAATAATAATAATAATAATAATAATAATAATAATAATAATAAATGCAGCTTATGTCTTCTGTTCAAATAGGCTATATTAACATCAGTGTAAAACATAAAAAAAAATCATATAAATAAATAATCTAAATAAATCAAGTAAATAAACTATAATAACAAACAAGCCAAATGGAAGCATGATATAAAGTATTAGTTGCATCATTTATTTCACCAAATTATGAAAAGTGAACATACATGTCACAAGTTGATACCAGAAGAAAGCATACCTTTTGATTACAATTCAACATTACTTAAAAAGAAAGTGTTATAAATGACTCAGTGGGATGCACACCAGCAATAACAGCAACAAATTATATTACTGGTTCTTGAAAAAAATGCTTTTTCAATATTTTTTTGGAGAGGAGAGACACCAGTCTGTTAAAAGCAGATTATCCAGGGTTTCATAGACAGATGATGGAAATAGAGGTCTTGATGAAGATGCCTAAAGATGGTGGTTCTGTGGTCCAGTACCTTCATGAAATGTTCTGTACAGGTCTTTGATCTGGGTCATCTGCCATTGCATTTCTCACTGTTCTGGCACCAAACTCTGATCCTGTCGGGCTTTTAGAGCCAAAATGGCTTTTCTGTAAAGATCTACCAGGAAACAGGCAAATTAAATTATTTATTCTGCTGAGATTCTAGATCAGAGATGCTCACCCAAGAATTTTACTTGTGTGGTGGTCTAGGAAAACCCACTGAATGTCATGTTGGCTGAATAAGGACATACAGCCGAAAGTGAGATAAAATTCGACAGATAAAAAAACTGTCAAAGCCTATAATTATTTAAATAAGAAAAGTGCTTATACGCCCTGTACAGGTGACAGTGGACAAGGTTTTAAGTAAAGAACCACCATGTAGTTAATGATTTAGATATAGTCCCCCCAAAAATGCTAAATCAATGTCTCCTCACAGAAAATTTCACCACATCAACAATGATAACATCACATAACATCTTTGCTTTCAGATAATGTATGTTAGCAAAGTAAACGTAACTCTATTAATGAAATCTGCTGTAGTGGGCCATGTGGCTACACATGCTAGCTAACTAACTTCCTGCTGCACTCAAGTGTTATAGCTACATAGCTGGTGACATGACAGTCTAAGACTAGATCACAGATTATCCATTATATCGGTGACTACATTTTTTTTTAATTCTATGTTATAACAGCTACAACCTAGCACTAATAGTGGTAGTTGCTACTGCTGAGTACTTGTACACAAGCATTTGTTTACAATGAGGATGAGGCAAGGGAGTAAGCCCAGGAGAGTGCACCGAGGTCAGCCATGAAGACTTTAGCCATAAATGGAGCTCCAAAGTCGGCTAAAATGACTGAATTCTGCAGCCTCATTCTAGGGCAATGTAGTTAGCGGGGATGGTGTCATTTGCAAGCTACTAGCTCTTTTTAACTGTGGCAAGTGTCAGTTATTGTGATCCAGAGCTATTAGGTTTCACGGTTGTTTCACAAGGTTTGGTAATGGTACAGTTTCACCATGAAAGAATGCAATCCCATGACCAGCATATTGTTTTTTCTCTCTTTTTTTTGTCTTTATTTCCTTCTTTGCATTTTTTTTTGGTGAATGAGTTGTGATTGACTGGAATTGTGCTTTTTTCCAAGACAGTGAAAATTCAGTGCGACTTACCAAAAGTGGCAGAGAGATCAGCAGGCTGTCTATAATTTACAGGAATTCCTTCTGTGTTTATCCTGTTCTTTCGCTTTCCTGTCACCACTTTTTTCTTTTTCTTGTTTTGTCCATTACCTGCTGTAGCAGTATGAAAATGAAGCCAGCCCATAATGCTTATTATCTACGTGAAATGATTCTAAAGTGTTATATATTATTTATAATATATATTTTGTTAATCCATTTATTTCTGTAAAGCTGCTTTGTGACAATGTCCATTGTTAAAAGCGCTATACAAATAAAACTGAATTGAATTGAATTGTTATATTGAGCAGAATACCTTTAGAGGGTTTGGACTCCTGGGACTCTGGATGATCCAAAGTCTCCACTTTTGCTTTGGGTTTCAGCCTCCCACTTCTTTGTGGCACCAGTTCATGACTGGCTTTCTCCTTTTGACTGTAATCTTCCTGATCTGCGTTATTTCCTTCTGCTTCTTCTTCCTTCTGTTCTGTATCTACTTCTTCATTTTTGCTCCCCTTTTTCACACTTATTGCTTTAATCTTAACTTTCAGCTTCTTTTTCTTCAGTTTGTTTTGAAGGGAATTCTCCTATAACCAGATTGTATAGCCTAGTTTAAAGCAAGCAAAAAAAAAAAACTCTACATACAGAACTCTGTGTGTGTGTGTGTGTGTGTGTGTGTGTGTTTTAACTTACCTTTAGAATAATCGGATGTAGATGGCTCCTACTTTTCTGTTCTTCCTCCAGAGGGCACTGTGCTTGGCCAACGTCTGTGTTACTGGCTTTAAGTCTGCACATACCAGCACTTTTATTACATACTCCAAAAAATGGCACCTTAGCAAGTGAAATGATCTTGAATATAGTCGCATTTATCTAGTATTTCCTATTATAAGATTTCAATAAACCCAAAATAAGATTATTATACCTATTTCTGGTCAATTTTTTTTACTAATTTCAAGCTATAATAATTTGTAATTTCATATGATTAGAGAATTTTCCTTTTTTTAAAGAACCAAATGCTTAAAATTAGCAAATCTGTCAATTGAACAAAGCACCTTAAAATGAGTAGTACTGTGGCTTAGTTGGTTAAAGTGCCTGCCTACGAACTAGGAGTTCTTGGGTTCAAATCCCAGCAGTGCCTGCTGTAAGACTCTTCTTGTTTCCAGTACCTTGGTGCTCATTTCACATAGGACCTGTTCTGGTCCTATCACATTAACACCCTGGTGAAGCAGGCTTGTCAGTGTCTTCACCACCTTAGATGCTTAAAGGTCTTTAAACTGCTCTCTCAGGTGCTAAGGAACTTTTACACCTTCCCAATGGGAAGCATCATAACCTGGTTTGAGAACAGCCCCAAGCAGAAAAATTGGGCTCTCCAGAGGGTGGTGCGATCAGCTGAGTGTATCATCTACACTGAGCTCCCTGACCTGCAGTCTATCTACAGCAAGTGGTGCTGGACCAAGGCCAGGAAGATAGTGAAGGGCCTCAGCCATCCAAACAATGGACTCTTCTCTCTATTGTGGTCAGGGAAGAGCTTCCGCTCCCTGAAGGCCAACAAAGAGAGAATGAGGAGGAGCTTCTTCCCACAGGGCTTTCGGGCCCTGAACCAGGGAAACACCTAGAACTAGACCTTGGGTTTATTTGCACTACACCCGCACCCCCTACATTCCTGTTAATATACCCGTGCTACCCTGTACCTCAGTATCTCATTGCACATACAACTGCATATATGTGCACTTTATTCCAAATATAGTCCATACTGTTGCTGCTATCTATCTTTCATATACTTTATATTATATTTTTATAGTTTTCCTTTTCTACTTGTATACAAGTAAATTCTGGTTTATGTAAATTCTATTTTTATGTCACAGACAGTCGTCAGGAGCATTTCACTGCACGTCATACTGTGTATGGTTGTGTGTGTGTGTGTGATCAATAAAATTTGAATTTGAGAGCATCTTTAAATACAAAAGGCACCTTTGAACTTTGTTTTTCTTCTGACTTTTTTCTGCCTTCTCTTTCCTTTCTCTCTCCTCTAGTCCTGGTTGCCTTCCACCATCTCTGGCTACACGGGCACAGAGATCTGGGTAGTCAAGGCACACAGCCCGTAGTAACCACCTGAGGCCTCGCAATGTCTTCCTGTCTGACCATCGACGCAGGTCCATTAAGGCAGAGCATGGCTCCTTTTATGGGACAAAAAGTTTATTATTCATACAATTGCTCATGCAATGTAAATAATAAAAAACCCAAAATTAGGTATATTATATATCATTAAGTATATTAAGTATATAAAATATCATTACAGGTATTACTCAAGAGATATTTGGATTTCTGGCCACATACTGCATTTTGTCATAACCCAGTACGTTACTCACAATGTGGCACAGAGACCGGCTCTGATTGACCAGCTTCTCCAGGGACAGGACCTCAATCAGTTCACTTCCCAGTAAGGCATTCATTTTGTCTTGTTTATTGGCTAATCTGTAAAGAAGAACAGTCTGCGGAAATGATTTCCTTTGCATGTAGAGGAAACCACTTATACCATTAATTTTAAGAATCATTTTAAAGAGCATTTAAACATATAAAGGGTATCTAAATGAAGGCTTACACTAACAGGGGCTTTCCAGCCACTCTAGGCTGTCTCAGCATGTCTGTCAGGAGCTCTTTGACCTCTTTCATTCTGTGTCTATCACTGGAGTCCACCACAAAAATGACTCCATGGGCCTCGCCATAGTATTCTCTCCAGCATGAGCGAAACTCAGGACTTCCACCCATGTCCAGCAAGTTCACCAGGAAGTTTTCCGACCTTAACTCATAGCGGACACATCCATGAGTAGGACTCACTTCTCCATGGGGAGCTAAACAAATGGTAGGTTTAGATAATATTGTAAACTCCATCAATATTTATATACAGTAAGCTAATATACATGGTTTGATATGAGATATTTACCTCTTAACATCCCTCTGATGCACAACGTCTTTCCAACCTTGTCAAGACCAACCACTATCACAGTAACTTTCCTGAAGAAACAGAAGAAGTGCACATTACCAGTCCATCTCGCTAATTCCTGGCTAGTATTAAACAATCTACATTTATTAAGCAGCTCACTGGCTTAACAGTAGCAGCTTGGCAGTGACAGTGTCAGAGTTTTTACTGTTTTACTCTCTAGTATGTTTCTAACGAGCCCAACACCAGTGCAAATAATACAGAGTATTGTGATTATATCTGCTAGCATTTACCTCATGGGTTGCTGCAGTTTGGAAACCCAGTTGCAGCAGTTGCTCATCAGATTGAACATACCGAGCTGAGGAGGAGAGCACCATCTTCTTCTTGATTCAAACCTGCATACAGATTGTAGCATAGGTTCCACCGAGAGTGAAGCTGTCTACTGGGCTGTTGGCCAACTCTTAGAGCTGTCTCAAACTATAAACTGATTTGTGCCATTATAAATAGATTTAGCCTTAGATTTCTAGGCTAAGTTCTAAGGCTAAACTACCAATATACATTTCCATATAGTTGATAGAATTTTGCCTCACTACTTAAGGACTATCTTAATATCCACATGCTGCGATACCTTTAAGTGCATAAGCAGTCTTAAAGCTATATGCAAAACTTGCAGTAACACAGAAGTAAAGTAGCACAGTACATGAGACAAGCACATTCAATTTTACTGCAAGGTTTTGTTAAAAATGCCTATTTACTTACAGAAATATGTCCTTATTTATTTGCATGTTTATGTTTTCCTCGTCTGTGGCATTGTGCACAGTGCAGGGAAATCCTAATCTGGCTCAAATTATACCTCTAATCCTGTCTCCTCATCGGGGAGGAGCCAGGTAAGCTTACGCTTCTTACTAATCACATGAGCTTCAGGGACATCTGCTCTCCTTATTGGCAGGTAATGGTTTGTTTATCTGGCCCAAATAGAGATTCACTTATGTGTGATTCTTCAGTGACAAAATGTGTTTCATGCTTTTCAATTCACTTACAGTAATTATGGATTATATGGTAGCAGGTTATTACCATATTGTGGTATGGCACTGTTGATAAAGGCAGTGTGAAACCAGGTAGGAGAAACTGACTGGAAATCCTGGCATCTGGTGCCTGGTGTATGCAAGCACATGCCAACAATGTAAATCATGTGTGTGTTCATTTCCTTTTCCTGACATCATAGAAGGTTTGGCCTATAAATAACTATTTTACTGATGAGCTCTTTCAGGAAATAAACCAAATAATACCAAAATACACATCTATTTGGGAGGGTGAGGCAGGGTGGTTCAGTGGTTAGTATGTTTGCTTTGCCTCGCACCTCCAGGCTTCCTCCTCCCCTTGTCCAAAGACATGCACTGTAGGCTGATTGGCATCTCTAAATTGTCTGTAGTGTGTGAATGGGTGTGTCAGTGTGTGTGCGATTGGGCCCTGCGATGAGTTGGCACTGTGTCCAGGGCACCCCCACCTTGTGCCCTAAGTCCCCTGGGGTAGGCTCCAGGCTCCCTGTGACCCTGTGTAGGATAAGCAGTACAGAGAATGGATGGATGTCTATTGTGGTGTGCTTGTCTATCATTGAACCAAGGTGTGTGATGTTCTGTGCATTTATTTATGAACATCTTTGGGGCATGCATATAAATACCAGCACTTCCCCCAGTCCTTGTGTTACATTGCACCAATCCTAACCTCCAGGGGGAGTGAGAATTACCTGGATATCTAGTTGTGCCCCTTTCCAACAATGTCACAAAGTGATGGATGGCACAGTATTTGCAATAAATACTGCTGTCATACAGCCATCTGCTTCTTCTTCCCACATTGTGCACATCAGCTTAGTAGCGGCAGTCAGAGCTAGCTTTATCCTGTTCCCCATAGCTGGCAATGCTCTCCTCTAATCTCTATTGCTGAGATGAGTATACTGTATTTTTTATACATTGTGTTTATCTAGTGATATGCTATGGAACTTTGTGGTATCCGCCAGCTTCAAGCTGGCTTTCCCTTTTTAGCATTGCCGACCTACAAATTATCACGACAAACTTTCTCTGTGTTGTTGATCAGTAGCAGCATTAACCTCTCATTCTCCCCACCAAGTCGAGTTCTCCCCTGCAGGTATTTCACATCCCCCACCATCTAGCCAATGAGCAGGCTTGTGACTGCGTGCCACTAGTGTGGTTTACTAGTTTTTTCCAGCCATAACCTCTGCTTTTACTACTAAGATTTGGCTGGACTCTGCACGTATGCAATATTGGGGCTGGAGTCATCCCTCCATTCACCGCTAACCCACCCACCCCAATATTGTTTTAATTGCGTCTGGTGAGTCTCTGTTGGACACTATGATCTTTTAAACACTTGTTCTATTAAGCAAGCTAAGAAAAGGGGAGGTCCTTATTGATCATTTCCACTCGGCCAGTGGAGTTGAAAGCAGAAAAGACTTTTGGTATTTTTATCACTGAGTGAAGCTTTGTGTGGATCCAGAGCCTGGGATCCTGGGAATGCTGGGAGTAAGGCAAGAATCCACCCCTGATGTCAGTCCATCACAGGACACCATGTGCACACACATTCACACACTCAATAACACATAAAGGCAATTTAGCCAAGCAATATAGAACTTATAGTTGCTTATCAGAAGATAGTATGATCTTAAATAGGATTCCTAAGAGTGAATGGTGCTATAGATTGTGCACCAGTCCTAAGGCTATTCACTACATGACTGTTTAGGTATAACTGCCTGTCCACTGATACATGTAGGCAGGGGTGGACTTAGACTATTGTTGGGGTCCATGACGTGAAACTACAACTGCTTCAACCAAAAAGAAACCAATGCTGCTATGACACAAAACAGTAACTACTATAACATATATTCTACTGTAACATACTTTCAGGCTCGTGATTTTTCATTATTTTTGGCTGTTTTACAAAATTTAGGCACAGACACATCCGCCAGGATTTCCCAGACCACCATACATATCAGTAGCATTTAAATTCATAAACATCATGTAACTGCATAGTTAAGCTAGTTATCGTAAGTGCTGCTGTTGGATGGTCTTTCCTTACCTGAGAGTTGTGAAGAAATTCCTCCAGGAAGAATTGATATTTATTCAGGCTGAGGTCTTGCAAGCTGAGGACTCTGCATTATTCCTGAACTTTGGTATGAGCAAAAAGCAAAAACTCTTTCCATGGCAAGATGAATTGATAAGGATGCTCTATGATTGACAGAAGAGTGACATTTCCACTCGTCCCTTCCACACAGACAGCATGGCCAGTTTTGCTCTCTTGGACTCCTGCTCATGGATGGCTAAGACGTTTTCAGGATTCGAACTCACAATCGTCTGGGTGAATACCTTTCTGTTGCAAAAGGCCCTTGTGAAAAACAATTAGTTTTTGCATAAAACAGTTAGTTGGCTGCATACAGATTATAAGAGACAAAATTGCTGCACGTCAGCGAAGCCAAGGAGAAACAGCAGTCCCTCTTCTATTTAACTCTGGGTGCTACTTACCAATCAAAGCACAAGCACAGAGTCATTTACATATTTACCATGCCATTGGGCTAATAATACATGGCAGTGTAGTGTTTAAATTTATTTAATGATGACATACACATAGAACCCCAAAAAATAAATAAAATGATAATAAGAAAAAAAATAATGTAAAAAAGTTTAAAAAAAAAAAAAAAAAAAAAAAGACCTGTATACAGTGGCTCTTATTCATGTGGCAATTCTTAAAGACTGAAAATACTTTCAGGAAAAAAAAAAAAAAGAGAGAGGTTATACACTGCAGCAAGGACAGAAGGGACTAATATATAAATATTTGCTAATTTGTCATTGGACATGTAAGCTCTATGAACTAATTTAAGTTGCATCTGATTCAGGGGAGTACAGGAGGAGGAAAAATGTATTCTTTCCAGAACTTCCTCCCACCAAACCTCATCCAGCCCCTCTGCCAGCTCTGACTCTTATTCAACTTATTCTCGGTTCTGGAAATATTTTCTTCAGAAAGAGACATGATAATATTATATGACCCCTTTTAGGTTAGATGTCCATGAAATCTGTGCTTGTTTCCTTGCAGAGCATCAGTATCAAAGTGTTCACCTTGGGGCCATGACTCTACATGGTGTGGTAACAAACCTTTAACTTTGATTTTGTAATAGCAAACATTATATGACATGACACTTCTTTTTTTCATCATCATATGCTACATTCATCTAGCCACATATTTGTCTTTAAGACTGTGTATTCTTCTAGAAGTTTCTCAGTAGCCTTGAAACAAGCATATGAATCTGATGAACCTATAAGAACATAATGTTCTTGCAAATGTTACAATCTTACAAATCTTACAATGTTCTTGTTCTACTTTTGATAAAATATGAATAAGAGGACATCTCTGTGTTAAATGGTTTGGCCTTAATTTTTTTGCCTGCTATTTGTTAGAGACACTCCAGACTTAACTGCTGTTAGAAAAAAGCTGTTAGACAAGACTATTTTTAAGACTGCACTGAGCGCTCTATATAAGCGTCTGTTTTTCCCTTGAGCTTGAGAATAAAGTTGGTTTGCTCATGTGGTCTCATCCATTCATTTGTTATTGGTAAGAACCAAAGTCCACCGCAATGGGCAGCCTATTAAGACGGTTCCTGCTATGTCATGGTTGTCCTCTTTCCCATTCTCTTCTTGCGGAGGAGTTCCTTTTTTCTTGCAAATCCTAATTTTGTTATGTTTATATCAAGAGAGTGTGATGAGTGTGTTGGGAAAAATTTTATAAGCTCATACTGATAACTTCCCACCATGGGTTGGCACCCTATCTAGGGTATCCCCTACCTTGTGCCCCAAGTCCCCTGAATAGGCTCCAGGCTACCCCTCTTTCACAAAGTGTATGTCAGTTGACCTAGACCACTGTGATGCGGAAACCACCCTGAACGGGATGCCAGTCCATTGCAGGACACCATACACACACACACACACACACTCACACAATCATTTACAGCTAGGGGCAAGTTATCTTAGCCATTCCACCTACTAGTGTGTTTTTGAAGGGTGAGGAAGCCAGAGAAACGGGAGAGAATCCACATGGACACAGGGAGAACATGTAAACAGACAGACAGTAACCTGAGCTCAGGGTCGAACCAGACTGTCCAATGTGGTTCACAGGCAGGGCAGAGACAGAGAGGGCAGGATGCATTGGCAATGATTGGATAAATCTACACCTGTATGCTTTCCTGCCACTGTCACTCTTATAGAATACACTATAGTGTATCTGACAAATTATGCAAACAGTGTTGTTAATAAGCCTATTCTGGCCAAACCAGAAATTATGGATCTGGCCCCTGGCAGCAACTCCAACATACTGGCATCTTGTAAGGGGTCAGACACATGGTTATGGGTGTCCACTTAAACACCAGTGGGCAAATAGAAAGTTTTTTCACCATGATGTGAAACACTGGGCATAAGACCCTTATCATGCACCATGAACAATATTTTTATTGCTAGAAGCCTCTCTTTCTGGGTCTATCCTAAAGGTGTATGTGGCCGCATTGTCTCTGCACCAGAGATTGGTTGACAGTTTGCCACTGTGACCGAATTAAACTAGTCAAAACATTTCTTGATGGTAAGGAACATCCTCCACACAATCCCATGTTCCTTTAGTGGGATCTGGACTTGGTGCTAAACAATATGTGCAACTTGTCATATGAACCAATCTTCTTCTTCTTCTTTCGGTTTTTCCCTTCAGGGGTCGCCACAGCGAATCATCACTCTCCACCTATCCCTATCTTC
>CM074980.1:12631686-12665605 GCA_037576825.1 Pangasius krempfi
GTCTCTAAACCATACAGCATGGCCGCTCTCACCACTGTCTTGTACACCTTCCCCTTGATTCTCGCTGATATTTTTCTCTCACACAGAACTCCCGACACCTTTCTCCACCCATTCCAACCTGCCTGCACTCGCTTCATTACCTCTTATGTCATATGAACCAATGGAAGATGTTATTTGTTATTGGCCATCACTATGGCCAGACAAGTCAGTGCATTTTTGCATGCACTATTGATTAGCATACAGTATCTGCATTGGGGAATTCAAGGTATTGGCTTCACAGCATGTTACATAAACCTATCGATCTATCTACTGTTGTAGATAAGAATGCGCCCAGGCCAGATCTATGTCCGAGTAAGGTCCCTTAAGGTTTGAACTGTAATGTAATTTTGAACTGACTGCCGGCACTGACACTGATCGGCTATTTGTGTGTTTTGAGGAGCACCACAAATGTGCTCCACTGTCTAATACCAGGTTAGTCAATTTGGCAA
This sequence comes from Pangasius krempfi, assembly GCA_037576825.1. Taxonomy (NCBI): domain Eukaryota; kingdom Metazoa; phylum Chordata; class Actinopteri; order Siluriformes; family Pangasiidae; genus Pangasius; species Pangasius krempfi. The sequence goes on from CM074980.1 coordinate 12,632,175, forward strand.
AAAAAAAAGTGATTGCACAGGTATACTTGAATGTAGGTCAAGAAGTGCCTTCTTCCATTAAATGCCATTCAAGCTGCACTATGGCTGTGTGCTGGGCAGCATTAAGCCAAGCGTCACTTGGGGACATTTATGAAGCAGCGCATATTCTCTGTGGTGAGTTTCAGTGATTCTCAGCCTTCGTAGAGCGCAGTATGACAACTTTGATTCTTATTCTCAGTAAAGAACATTATGAGAACTTGAACTTTTAACCGGAACAACTCCCATTCCCAAGGGAGGGCAGAATCATCGTTGTGTGCAATTATCATCATCAATAAAGCATGGCTTCAGCACTAGTTAGGAGTATTGTCCATTATTGTATGAAGTGTATACTTTTGCAATGATGCTGATATGTGGCCTTCACTAGGTTACTAAGTTACCTTTGAATGATACTCTTGTAACTGCAGTTCTACTAGAGGACTAGTAGAGGTCTAGCAGGGCCACCTGGGTAGACGAGAATGGCCAGAGAAGGAGTGTGATGTAGTGGGAACCTTTTATAGGCTGCACACATGAGGTTAGGGTCACAGTCATGAGGGAACAACTTTGCTATTCCTGCTTAACAAGGAAATAAACATATAGGAACACTCCACTAATTCCAAAGGAAACTGCCTGGGCCACTTGTCACAGAACCACAGTTACATACATTAACTTGCATTTCTGCCCATTAGTGCTGCATATACAGTGTGATCTATTCCTGGCCACCAGAGGTCCTTAAAATCAATTCTGCTGTTACTGTGTTTTGTGGTGTCCATTATCTTAGGCTAGTGGGCCATAAGATTCAAATAAATGACTATAACAAGGAGGAAACCATTAGGCAAGTATCCAAATGCATCTCTCAGCTCCGGCTGCTAAGATAATAATACATGGCTGCTAGTGGTTTAGTTTCAAGTCTGATGAAATTACAGAAGGGCAGAAGATCCATTTTCATCCCGGATGTTGTTGCAAACAACCAAAAAAAAAAAAAAAACTTCATTGCATTAGCTCTGAAGTGTCTTATAACAGAGTTACTTCTTCTGTTGGTTAGGCTCATCCTGTAGCAGCTGGCCATGACAAAAATAGAACCAACACAGCAGCTATTGCTCCACCTCTGATCACACGTCCTCATATATCTTATCCAAAATAGTTGCTGTGGCAGTTTAAATTAACTTAACTTTTATTATCCTGATAATTAAAAGTATTTATCTTTAAGGCAACTTTGATTAGTCAGACTCTAATTCTAGGAGTACTAGAAGAAATAGAAAGTATTTGTCACATATACAGTGCTGTGCAAACAAAGTCTTAGGCACCCTATTTTTTTTTTTTTTTTTAGTACAAACTTTGTTATAGATTTTTATTTTATGACTTCTACATTATTGATTCAGTACAAAAACATTTTAGATTTCCAAACATTAGTTTTCCAGCACAAAATTAAATGTTACAGAAAAATGCTTGTATGTCAGTAAAGAAAGCAGCATATTACATAAGAGACACTTTTCATATAAAAAAACATAATGAAGGCTGCTGGGTTTTGCTGCAAAAATAAGAAGCAAGTGTGACATTCAAAGTCTCCAGAAGAACTGTGGCTGCTTGTGCAAGATGCTCAGTAACACTTGCAGCTCATTTCCTTATAAAACTGCACACACTGTACCTGAGACTGCTATTTTTTTTAAAGCGAAGGATCGTCACCAAATATTGACTTTGTTTCATTTATTAGTTTACTGTTCTTTATAGTATTTTTTAATGTAGAAACATTAAGTTTCATTATTTTTGAAATCATCTTTGCCCTATAGCATTTCGTTGCATGTGCCTAAGACTTTTGCACAGTACTGTACTTTGTATTCCCTGCTTGTTAGAAAGTTGGGGTAAGAGTGCAGTGTCAGCCGGGATATGGTGCCCCTGGAGCAGATAGAGTAAAGCAACTTAGACTACTACTAAGGCTCTTTGTTTAGTGGCCATGCTGACTGTGCAATATAATTTAATAGAGCACAGTTTCCCAACCCTGGTCCTGGAGTACCCCCGTCCTGCATTTTAGTGTTTTCCCTGCTTTAACATACTGAACTCATCCCAGGAAGGGCCGGTGATTAAAGTGATTAGCTGAATTAGGTGTGTTAAAGCAGGGAAAGTAGCATAGGGGGAACTCTAGAACCAGGGTTTGAAACCTGTGTAGTAGAGTAATGTATACTATTATGGAAATCGACACTCCCAGACACAGAGTAATGGCCGCTACACCACCACTGGGCCATTGTGTGCAGTAACACTAGAAGACTGAAAGCAACAAGAGTGTTAGACTAATAGACCTCAGGGTAATATTCTGTAATTAAATCACATGCAAGACAAGCTCTTCAAGCCCTTAAATGATATCATGTTCACTAACAGTGCAAATATGTCAGTGACTAATACTGATTGCATTCATGGATGCTTATTTTATATATTTATGTTATTTTACATGTTAAACAAGTTTATTTACTGTATAAGGTCCATAGGTATTTGGACAGTGACACAATATTCGTAATTTTGCCTCTGTACACCACCACAATGGATTTGAAATGAAGCAATCAAGATGTGATTGAAGTGTAGACTTTCAGCTTTAATTCAAGGGGTTTAACAAAAATATTGCATTAATCGTTGCAAGTGAAGGAGGCCATCATTAGGCTGAAAAAACAAAACAGACCTATCAGAGAGGCCACTCTTTCTAAGTAGAAACTTTAGGAGTGGCCAAATCACCAATTTGGTATATTCTTTTTTTTTTTTTTTTTTTTTAAAGGAATGCACTGGCGAGCTCAGCAAACGAAAAGGCCTGGAAGACCATGGAAGACAACTAAAGTGGATAACAGCCGAATTCTTTCCTTGTTGAAGAAAAATCCCATGACTACATCTAGCCAAGTCAAGAAGAAGAGCAGGAGATAGCCGTATCATTGTCAAAGTCTACAATCAAGAGATGCCTTCATGAATGCAAATACAGATGGTTTACCTCAAGATGCAAACCACTGGTAACACTCAAGAACAGGAAAGCCAGATTAGACTTTGCTATAAATAAATAAATAAATAAATAAATAAATAAAATAAATAAATAAATAAATAAAAGAGAAATGTATGGGAAAGGAAAGAAAGAGCTCATGATCCAAAGCACACCACATCATCTGTCAAACATCTGATCTCAACCCAACTGAGCATGGTTTTCACTTACTGAAGACAAATCTGAAGGCAGAAAGACCCACAAACAAGCAGCAACTGAAGGTGGCTACAGTAAAGGCCTGGCAAAGCATCTCAAGGGAGGAAACTCAGCATTTGGTGATGTCCATGGGCTCCAGACTTTAGGCAGTCATTGACTGCAAAGGATTTGCATCTAAGTATTAAAAATAATCCTAATATTTATGATTGTTAGTTTGTCCAATTACTTTTGAGCCTGTGAAAATGGAGGGACTCTGTAAAAAATGGCTGTAATTCCTAAACAATTAATGCAATATTTTTGTTAAACCCCTCGAATTAAAGCTGAAAGTCTACACTTCAATCACATCTTGACCGCTTTATTTCAAAACCATTGTGGTGGTTTCTTCTTCTGCTTCCAAGAACGGTATGTGATAACGTGAGGTAAAGTGACTCATACAGGCTAGCACAGGGGTGTCTGTAAAGGGCCGGTGTGGTTGCAGGTTTTCATTCCAACTTAGCAGAAGCCACACCTGAGTCTAATGAAAGCCAAGATCAACTGATTAAACAGGTGGAATTGGGTGCGGCTCCTGCTTGATAGGAAAGAAAACCTGCACCCACACTGGCCCTTTGTGGATAAGATTCGACGCCCCTGGCCTAGCAATAGGTAGCCGCAGGTCTGCTAGTCTTCGGGACACCAGGAGTTATAAAATCGCAATGAAACTTAGCGGTGGGGTGAATGAGGGCTGAAATGCAGGGAAATGACTCCCTTGTCTTAGCAATCTGGCTAACTCAGTAGTGAACAATGCACTGAACAGCAAACTAGCTAACATCTGGGCATAGAGCTTTGTCTGCCAAAGACCTGCTAGTCAGTAAACTGCAGGGAATGAGCAGAAAACTGAGTGGCAAAATTCCTGAGGGAGAACATGACCTGGTGGAGAGAATGAGGGGTGAACAGGAATCCCAACTCCAGCCCAGTGCTATGTACCGGATTATGGCTAATGTAGCAGGCTCAGCAACAAAGAGAGCACGGTACCATGAGGGACACCCATTCGATCACGTTATCAGCACCCACAACATGCCGATAATGCTGACAGAGTAAAGATGACAGGTAAATGGGGTAAATAGAGGAATTTGAGTAAAACCCACTCAACCAAGCTAGTGGCATATATGCACAGGCCCCACAGGTTGTCCAGATGAAAGGGGATGTGAACATTCCTTGGTACTGAGCGCCACAGAAAAAAGAGAAGTGAGTAGTGCCACTAAGCAAAAAAACAGCATTAGTAGTGGCTAAATTGTCAAACAGCATGGTGAGTGAAGCTAACCATCCTAGCAATGATAACACGGGAAACCATCTTCCCAGATTTCTCCAGAATGGGTGCTAGAATGTAAGAACAAAAATGCACTCAATGCAGCAGAAAAGATTATAGGAGATGGTAGGGGTCCTTTTGCCAACTTTGGAGGACCGGATAAGCATAGCTTTGGCCATCTGTTACACAGATAGTTCCACATGGTGTACACGTGTGCGAGATGAGAAGAAGAAGGTGAAAGATGGCTGAATGTCAGAAGTATGTACAGCATGTACTGTTTCATAGGTCACTTTCTGACCTTGGTGGAAGGTCTCGGTATGCATGTACATGTGCACATGACGGTTTCCTGGTGATTCTCACCTCTAACCCCTGGTGGTTAGAAGGAGTAAAACGGAACTGCATTCTACTTTATTCCACTTTAATCTTTGGAATCAAATTGAAATTAATTCCTGTTCCTGTGACATGACAAGCCATGTGGCTAGATAAGAAGTGATCTTATAAATGAAGCACTGTTGATTGCAAAGAAAATTGCATATGCTCAGGATAAAATTAAGGGAGAAAAAGTTTAATATTGATTATAAAAGTTAGCATGTTAAGGTTTAAAATGTTCTTTTATCATCATTTGCCTTTATAACTGCCCTTATAGTTAGATTGTCTCTGTTTTTTGTAAAGAAGTTGTAAAATAGATGCCAGTCATAGAGTGCCATGTCTGCCTATAAAGCCTACGATTGTCATTATAAACACATTAAAATCCAAGAACATAGTCTGTTTTAATTACAATAAGTACTCATAACCACAGTTCTTTATTGTATATAGAAGACAGTCTAGACATCCAAGACGGTTAGTGCTCTTCCAGCTGTGAAGGTGGAACCACTGGATCAGGCTTAACAGAGAGCTTAAAAAGAAGTCTGAGGACAACAGTTATTAAAATGATACTGATTGTAAATGAGATATGTTTGAATATACTACTACATTAGCAGTACATTACCAAATGATATTATTTTGTCCTTTTTATTAGGGCTGATTTTGTTTAGTGCCCAACAATGATCTTAGTGGAATTTATTTTTATTACACAGCTACCAGTTTCAAAAAGGGTTGGAAAAATGTTATGTCAGAAATAGATTTAGCCTGAACAAAATGTGGCACTGTGTAATATGTAGATGTGATGATGATGATGATGATGATGATTTTGTCCCCAGTGCTCTGGATGTTCTGGGTTCATGCTTTGGCGTTGGTGCTTTAACCGGCGGGCGCAGGGACCCGCAGGAGCGTAAAGCAAAGCGATAGCGCGCTGTCAGGAGGCGCATGCTAAGACACACCTGGTTGTGCTACTCGTAAACAGCAGACGAACAAAACAGATTTGTGGGAACTCTAAGGTGGAATCTGCGTGGTACACACTGCCATACATTACTCCTGTGCGCGGTTTTTATTTGAAATGTTGGAATGGGGACGTCGCGCTCGGAGCAGGCCACGCCGGTGCTAGGACCCTGAAGCCGTGTTCAGTGAGCACGCGAGACGCTACGGCAGCCACGGGAATATCCTCGCGCTGCTCACTACGTGCTTGGCTCGATCAGCAAGAACTTACGCGTGGAAAGTTGGTGATGGACTTCTTTATTCGGAGTGGCCAAGCAGGATGATCATGCCTGGGGAAATAAAGGCCGGCTCAGTCTTCTATTAATGCAAATCGCTGGAATGTGGAGTTACGATCAAAGCCACGTGAATCAAATAATAATTATTATTATAATAAAAAGCTCAGACGACCAATCCGACTAGCATTTTAGCAGCTCGACAACGCGTTTACGTTTAAAGCTAGCGGTATTTTTTTTTTTTTCCCCCCCCCGAAATGAAAGGTAAACACGAGCACAATCCTGGGTGTGGGAAGTCGCTGAGCTCTCATATGAACAATATGGACGAGGCGGTGGAGGATGACATCTCGGAGATCCCACAGCACGCCGTGGTACCGAACGACAACAGCGTCGTGATGGTGATCAACCACAGCAAAATGCGGCCCCCTGTCAGCGTGCTGTGGGCGACCGTCCTCTACTGCGCCGAGTTCATCTGCGCCTCGGTGCTGTCCAGCATTTACCACACAAGCAACGACGTCATATGGATGGGGCTGACTATCACCTTCATCCTGGTGCCTTCTGTGCTCACTCAGCTGACCCTAACCTTCGTCCATCGGGATCTAGGGAGAGACCGGCCTCTGGTGCTCTTCATGCACCTGCTCCAGATGGGACCGATCATCAGGTACGCGAGAGGCGCGTGTGTGTGTGCGCGCGCACAGTCACGTGATCAGCAATCTCTACTAAACAGACGGACTGTATTCGCACGCGCAGTCACCGGGAACATGGAAAGTCACACATTTTCGTAAACTACGAGGCAAATTCGTTTAATAAAAAAAAAGTGTAATGACGTCACTTGTGCAGAGGGTGGCCCAGCTGACAGTGTGTAAATGTTTGTAACAGTCATCCTTTAAGGGTTACACAAGCCTATTTAGTTTTATTCCTGTATTCAGTCGTTTGCTTAAGAGTCATCGATCTCCTTGAAATCTAAGCGCACGCCGATTGTTCACGTGACCAGTGTACCAGCTGCGGGCGAACCCCAAGCGGTCACGTGATCATTACCATAGCCTGGCAGGTTCAGGCTCTGCCTCGGCCACTGTAGACTGTAGACTGTGTACCTCTATATGTTGTAGCACATGCAGTGTAGTTTCTTTATTACGCGTTTGCACGTAAGGACCAAAACACACCCTGTGAAAAGTCGATTTCACGCGTCTGTGCGTTCAGAAGTGTGTCACGGTGTCACGGCTAAATATATATAACACAAGCTGCATTGTGGGAGCTGCAGCAGGAGGTGCCAGGGTCAGCTAAGGGCAGAGGCAGGTTTCTCCCCCGCCAGCTGTCCTGACACATAGTGATGGAAATCCTGGCTCTTTTCACGGAGTCGGATCATTTGGCTCGGTTCACTAATAAGAGCCGACTCTTTCATCTCCCAAACCGCTCACTGCCGGTTTTTTCCTCATTACAGCGGACAGCGTTTAGGATACTTTCACCAGTGATTGTTTTTCTTCGTATAGCTATGGTTGCTTATTTCCTAAAATCTTACTCTGTATTCTAAATAACAGAATGGCATTACTATGCGTTTCATTTTATAAAATCCTTTTAAATAACTGTCAAATGTGCAAGGTACTGCGACTGTGTAAGAATCCCTGCACTAATGTTATTGTGTCTGAGCTTCCTGAAGAAGATTCATTCGACACTGACTACATTTACTGAAAAATGTGAGCCGGTTCTCCTAGTTCATATCAAAGAGCCGGTTCAAAGAGCCGACTCGTTGGTGAACGACTCCTCGCTAATGGCAGACCTGCAGTTTGCTGAGTTGCGTTCAGAGCGTGTACATTTCTATAAACATAGATGTGATGTCATCAGCTCTGCACTCAGATCACACAGCAGTTGCAAATGCCTGGCAAGAAACTGCATGCTCTCTTAGTTCTGACAAAAAAAGACCCTTCTAGAGAAAATGGAAACAGCTTCGGGACAAATTTGTCCAAGCTAAGTATGGCCTTTTTGATTTTTGGAAACACTGTACTACTGACTCCAGCTTTCATGTTTTGGTAATGTTAGTGGAAGCGCTTCCACGGCAGTGGTGGCTCAACGGATAAGGCTCTGGGTTACTGATAAGAAGGTCGGCACCGCCAGGTTGCCACTGTTGGGCCCTTGGGCAAGGCCCTTAACCCTCTCTGCTCTGTATCACGTCTGACCCTGCTTTCTAACCCCAGCTTCCTAACAAGCTGGCATATGCGAAGAGAAGAATGTCACTGTGCTGTAATGTATATGTTACAAACAAAGGCTTCTAAAGTTTTAGACTCTATCACCCACCTGAGTACTGAGCTTCATACCCGCCACAGTAACGCATGACCGAATGTTGAGTACAGCAGGATCACACGTGAGGAAAGGTTTGGACAGGTGTTGTCGTTTGCGCTCGCGTAGATGCAAAAAAAAATTTTTAGGATTTGTGCACGTATAACTGTAGTGACAGACATTTACTGTTTATCAGTTGTTTACATATTTGTAGATATCATTGACGCCTTTTATTGGCCCAATTAATTTAATACGATGATATCTATTGATGACGATATGTTCCTGTCAAAATATTTGATTCATTATGTCAATAATAAAACTGGAAAGACATCATAAATCAAATATTTTGACAGGAACACAAAACACGCAATATAATTTAAAAAAGAAAGAAAATATTGTATGGAATATTAAATGATGACGCGCAGCACTCTGCGTCCATATAATTGAACAAAATGTCTTGGTCTAGAAATGCAGAATATTTTCTCATTAAAAACAGAAAGCACATTCTGCCCGTTTCATTTTTTATTGGTAGCATAAGACTAACTGATCTCATGATACAGCATCAGTAGTGTGTTAGTTCTGGGTGTGTGATTTTGGAGAACGTTTTTTTCCACAGATATGCACCAAGCAGCAATTATAAAATTTTTTTTTAAAAAACAGCAAGGGAAAAGGCGGGTATGACTACTAATCAGGCGTTTCTCAACTTTATTACCGACTGGCACGAAAGAACAAGCTTCACAAATTCACAGGTCACACAGAAGTTAATCCTGGTGATTAGTAGACGGTAGAAAGCTAATATAGTAACAGTGCCGTTAGCCTCCAGGACAGGAGTGTGAATTGTGGTCTGAGCTGTGTGAGAGGAATGCTGTGTGCGGCCCGTATGTTTGTGTTTTTCACAGGTCTGAGCTAAGCCTGTGGGGAGGGACCCAGGGCCGTGTTCTTCATACTTCACGTAATAAATACAAGACATAAGCCAAAAAAATAATAATAAAAATGCCCGATTTACTCGTTGTGATCATTTGTGGTCTAATTGGGTTCTTAGTATAGCCAGATGGAGTCGTTTGAGATAAATGTGCACTCCTGATTTGCCTGGAAAGGACGGCTATATCGAGACTCAAAAACCGTGGATCATTGATTGGCTAATGAGAATAGTACGCAACCCTGGAGGAGCCGTTAAATGTTTTCCTTCTTTTTTTCCATCTGTACAGTGTAATAAGACATGTAGAGACTAGTTTACTGTGCCTACAGGACGCTTACTTGAAATTAGAAAGCTTGTGCAGGTTTAAGCTACTTTTTCCCATGTTCAATTTGCTATTTTTATATATATATATTTTAATTTAATACAGTTGAACCCACGTTTTGGTGTATATTTGCTCTTCCTACAGTAATGCTGTATATGGCAATAGCAATATGTAATATTACATCCTGACTATAAATATCTGTCTGTAGACCTCTCTGTCGTGGAGACTTCTAAACTGGAGATGTTTATTTAATGCACAGACAGAAGACAGTGGATTCGCAGGGTCAGGCTTGATGACGTGTTTGTGTGATGGTATGTTTGTTACAAAGAAGGGAAAGCTTTAGCAGATGTCTCAGGTTCTCCTTCTCTGTCCTCCCCTCCCCCCACCCCTCTATCTTTACCTCCTCCTCAACTCCACCAGCTCTGAGCCTTTCTCATAATGCGTTAAAGGAGCAATAGCCCTTTTTTTTTTTTTAAATTTCCAAAATGTATGTATAAAACCTGAAAAATACACAGAACATGATTTTAAAAATAATGGTTTTAATCATGGCCTCGTGTGTATTATGTGACCGGGAAAAAAAAACAGTTGCAAAAATGTTTTTGGACTGTAATTGTTTGGATGAGCCTTGTGTCAGTCATTTTATAAACACTCCCCAACGCCCCTTGAATTACCCACACACACACACACCCCACCGCAGCTAGCCGGGAGGAAAAAAGAAACACGGCTGAAGCCTGTAAGCGCCCAGCGCAGCTAGATCATTTTTGTGTTAGCATAAATCGTGCTGCGCTTTGGGGGAAAAAACGACTTAAAGACATGAAATGCAGTAACAGCAGGATAAATACTGCCAGTGCTTTAGCGAATTAGCAGTGTTGCCCCTGGACGGGTCTGTAAAAGCAACCTGTGTAAAGTGTTGAACTGATCCAGTGGCCTACAGAATGAATCCAGTAGATAGATTTTTATCAGTTAGAGATTCAAGTAAGGAGATGCTTTGGATTAACCGCCCTGAAATGTATATAATGTTAGATAACTATGCAGCTGTGCTAACGATACTAATAATAATAGTTTAAATCGCAAAGAACTTGTTATAGATAAATGACAGGGCAGCAGAGGCACTCTTAACCACACTAATAAAGCAGTATGAGTCCAATTTCACTTACTTCTAGTGCTATAACTTGTATGGCTCAATGGTCGAGCAGGCAAAAAGCTAAACGCAAAATGCTAACATCATCCACTTGGAACACTGGAGACCTGGAGCTCCTATGCTAGCTGCTGTAACAAGCAGAGTGTCTGTAACATGATAAGTCATTTAGGATGTGTATGTCTAACGGTCATTAGTCATAATGAGCCGAATGTCGTGTGTTTTAGTGCTATGACTTGGGTTTTAAGCGCTTGAAAGGCATCTGGGCCAAAGCTTAATGCTAAAATGCTAAAAATTAGCCACAGAGACATGGAGCCTCTATGCTAGCAGTGGTAACAAGCAGAGACCCCGTGTAGCATTATGTCACTCAAGATTAGTGAAATCTAATCTGTATTAGTCATAATGAGCCGGATGTCGTGTGTTTTAGTGCTATGACTTGGCTTTGAAGCACTTGAAAGGCATGATGTGGGCCAGAGCTTAATGCTAAAATGATAAAAATTAGCCACAGAGACATGGAGCTTCTATGCTAGCAGAGGTAAAAAGCAGAGACCCCGTGTAGCATTAAGTCACTCAAGATAAGTGAAATCTAATCTGCATTAATCATAACGAGCTGAATGTCGTGTGTTTTAGTGCTATAACTTGGGTTTTAAGCGAATGACCGAATAGGCCAAAGCTAAACGCGAAAAACATCCGCCAGCCTTTATACAGAACTCCATTGCTCACCACTCTAACAAGCAGAGTAATTCTGTTATGATGAGACAGTGAAGTCACTCAGGATAAATCAGATATAATTGTCATTAACCAACAGACACAATAAATCAGCAACTGCCGCATGGAGATGCTAATCTATGAGCTAGTCTAGAGGCTAAGGAGCAGACCGTTGAATAAAAAAACAAGCTAGTTAGTTGGAGGAAGCTTCCGGCGTCATCAGCTAATTCTATATAAGAACTGTGTGCTGGATAAAACATAAAGCATAATTAATTAAAGTCACTTGTTGTATAGAGAGAGCTCCACAGTTCCTTATTATTCTGCAGTGCCTAATGACGATCATACCAATCCTTATGCTAGCTGAACTTGCTAACTCTAGCTGAACTTTACTAGCCGCCGTAGTTCCTTGGGTAAAAAAGTAAAAAGGGTTTGGATAAAATAATGCTGCATCATTAGCCTTGGTCTTCAGGGTCGTCTCAGTCTTTCATACTCTCTTTTATACATTTTGACCAATAGACCAACACAGAGAAGGTAACGAGGTGAAGTTTTGCTCCAAATAACACGTCCTAATGTAGGACACAAAGAGCAAGGGATCACATATTAGGCCACATAACTGTTTCCCAGTGCTGCAGAGTCATTATGTGTATTTTTACTGGTTACATTAGATACTGATGTAATAGGATCAGCTTTTAGTCTTAGTCATTTGAGGCACACAGTGGCGTTAGTGTAATACCAAAAGGAATAACAAACATGTAAACATGTTGCTTTTAATTGAGATTTTATTCAGACTCCAGTCCACACACCCTGCACTTGTCCTTTAATTTCCCTCCAATTTGCTGAAAGGAGATTACAAATTAAACCCGATGCCTGTGCTGTTGTGGATGACTCATCAGGCCGGTAATCGCAATGACAGCAGTGACTAACAGCTACAGCAACGGCGCCGAGTGTAAAAACACACGCCTCTGTTTGTTTGGTGAGAATGTCAGCTGTATGCTTACTGTACCACCACACCGTTAGTTGGCTACGTACAGACAGTCTTTTCGGATTAATATATTTATAGGTGTCTGCCTTCGTGCTTGCATGTAACATGGGTGTGTATCCTTGGGGGCAGTGTCGTGTGAAAGAGACCAGCATTTACAGAAAAGGGAATGCAAAAAAGAGCAGCCCCAAAGCTGAAAAACAAAGGAGAGTTCCGTTTAATCGTGATCGCCTATAAAAAAACAAGTGAATTCACATCAAAAGCATTTCTGAAGCATTTTCACTCATCTGTATTAAAGAGTACAGTAAATGAATTTTCTTTAGCGTTCTTTAATAGTTGAGATGCTGTGGTTTACATTACCTACACTGTGTCTTTACCAGGATTCTTTTAGAAGAAAACAGAAAGCAACATGTGTGAGCTTGCAGGCTGAGTAATTTCGCCTTTGTAAGGTTTTATACTGGCTGTAGCTTTCACTTTTATTTCTTTTGTCAAACAGCCAAGACATGTTTGTTGTCTGAACATAGCTAGCAAGCAAAGAAAAAGTAAAGTTCTAGCCAAACTTATTCAACAAACCTGGAAAAATATGGTTTACCAGATTATACCCTGTCTGAGGCCTACAAAGCCCTGAGCAACAGCTGTGCTGGGCAAATGACTGCAGACCGTCGTTTAATGTGACCTTTTGCTTTTTATTGTATTCTGTAGAATACAGCCGCGCAGAGAAATGAATTCAGTTTCCTGTCTATTTACTCTCACACTAATAAACCCCGAATTACAGCCACTCCTACCAGCCACCATTCTCACGTCTTCATCTTGGGTCATCAAAGCACTTGAAACTTCTCACCTCGCTTTGGTAACTGTGGAAAAACAAAGCACCGACTGCAACCTACTGCAACCTACTGCAACTACTGCAAGCTACTGCAAGCTACTGCAACTACTGGATGGCTGTAAATATAAATTAGAGTGACATCCAGTTAGAGTAGGTGTTGTAGAGCTGGATTTTGTTCTTTACCAGTCCTCAAAGAAGTGGCTTATGGGTGAAAAGCTGCCGCAGATGACGGCTGCACCTTCCACAGACGCAGTTATTCACTCGTGTCATTAAGACTGGCGACGTCAGGCTTCTCATCTGTCAGTCATAGTTGCACCTGTTCCAACTCCTCTTCTGTCTACAAGCTGACAAAGGGTATTTTTACTATCCGAGGTTGTACGGTTTTAGAGAAAGTAGCTATTAATTGAAGGCGGGTTCAGGCAGCACATGTGCGAGAGACAAACAAATGAAAACAAATTATGCAAACAGCAACTCCACCATTAAGTTACAAAGTAACCTACATAGAAACCAGCGACATAAAGACTGCCTATAAATAAATCCATTAAAATTGACTCCAAGAAATAGTTCATTCTTGCAAAATGTTAACTGCATTCACCTACCAGATGATTAAAATGGCAGTCGGCCCACATGGCACATTACAACCAGAATGGCAACCAGCTCAACTGGTGAATTGACAACCTCATTCTCTGTACCAGGGGTCATAGGGAGTCTATCCTAGGGCACAAGGTGGGGGTGGCAACCCATTGCAGGGCAGAATCACGCACACACACACACCCATTCACACACAATACAGACAATTTCGAGATGCCAGTCATCCTATATGCGTGTCTTTGGACTGGGGAGGAAACCGGTGTACCTGGAGGAAACCCCCAAAGCACTGGGAGAGCATGCAAACTCCACACACGCAGGGCGGAAGCAGGAATCGAACCCCCAACCCCTAAGCCACTGTGTCCCCCCTGAGCAGTTACTGAATCTTATAAATTCAGTAGACAAACTGTAAGTGCCTGAATCTGCGTTATAATACCTGCTTTATAATTATAACCTGCAGCAGTGCTTTTTTGGAACAGTCACAGGAAGAGTCTTCAAGACAGATGACTTTGGACTTTGCTGTTTTATGGAACCAAGCAGCATTTTTTTTTTTTGTTTAATTTACTTTATGAGTGAAGCAAGTACGGCTGGTGAAGAGATGATTGCTTACAACTGCAGTAATGTAAGCGATAGCAGAAAAGACATTCTCTAAAAATCCTAGCGACGTTGGATTACTTTGGAAACTCAGGATGGTAAATGCGTAGCCTACAAGCTAGAATTCACTTCAGCACATAATTACACCATTTGTTCAGTAGATCGACAGATTACCACTAAACTCCATTGTACATTAGATGATTTTTCGACTGGATTTTGAAGATCTTTTTTTTTTTTTTTTTTTTTTTGTCTGGATTGTACCATCATGCATTCATATCTGCTGTAAACCTCTTATGAGGATTTATGATAGTCTTTCAGGAATGAACATTGCTCATTTAGTCTCGCGCTCTGAGCCAAAAGTCTCACTTGCCCTTTATAGCACGAGTGCTGTTTATACAGTGGGCTGTAGTCTGACAGTCTGACTACGAAAAAACGTCAGCGTTAGCCGAGTTTTGTCTGCCGTACGTTCCAGAAAACATACTTCTACATTGTTTACATTATACTTATGTTTCAGATCCAGGTGCTTTGTGGTATCCATAAATGACATATATGTTTATATGCACTAGGCTTTTCTTCCTGTTTTTTTGTTTTTGCAATCGATTTCGTGGGTCAGTTTGTGAAAAGGTCAGGATTTTTAGTCATGTGTATTTTTAACAAGTGAGGACGTTTGTTTTGCCTTGTGCAGAACCTTGCATTCAAAGAGATTACAGCATTAGGGTTGCTGGAAACACTCTCCATTTTAGTTTTTACAGTTTGCTCCAATTAAAAAAAAAAGTCAGTCATGGCTGGAAATGATTTTGTGTACTAAGAGATAAGAAGTCTGCGTGGAGATAAGAAGTCAGGCCTGGATTATTTTGGAGCATGGACATCGGTGTGGGTGGCGTTAGTGTTGGGGGCAGACCAAAGTTTTAATAGTTTATTGTGTCAGTTACATTTTCAGGTACAAAGGAAAAGCAGATATTGCTAGATATAGAGATCAATGGTAGATAGAGTGGTGTGACCGGAGTGTGAGACATCAGCTGAATGTTTGAGCGCATGTTCCGTCTGATGGGGAACAGCCGCGCAGTGAAATCAGCGCTGGAATGTTTTGTCCTTTCAGTAGGACTGGACTGTTCATGCTTGACAACGTTGTGTACATAAAGATTTTGCCGATTTCACTCAGCACTTAATGATTCCAGTGGGAGCAGCGATGTTAGGCTAAAGAACTGCTGTCATGTGAAGCTGAAGTCGTCTTGCGGAGAGTTGGAGCGCATTGGTTTTTACATCTGAGTGACATCTAGTGTTCAAAGCAGGAAGCTCGTTTATCTAATCTCTTAATAGTGGGTCAATTTTCATGTTATTCTTAAAAAAAAAAAATACTACTAGAATGCTGCATAGAATTGTTTCGATTACACGAAAGTGTAATCTTAACTCATGACCTGCACACTAGCATAACTGGTGATTATTATTATTACTCTCACACCAAGACTCTTACAATAACTATTTAAAATAAATATTATAACTATTTTATTCATGTACAAGACCTACGTCTGCTCTGTAGGTTATAGTGTCTTTGCACTAGTGGTTTCTGAACTCCAAGTTGCACACGTGATCAGATCTTCTCCGTATCCTCCCTACAGGTGTGTGGAAGCTTTGGTAGTTTACTTCAAGGCAGGCAGAAAGGAGGAGCCGTACGTCACCATCACGAGAAAAATGAAGCTGAAAAACGGTAAAGCCGTCGGCTCTCCTATGGAATGGGAGATCGGCCATTCAGAGCGCAAGCTGGCTGTCCACCGCGATGCCTTTAAACGCACAGCTGTCATCCAGGCCTTCCTCGGTTCCACACCTCAGCTCACACTCCAGCTGTACGCTGCCATTCAAGAGAAATACATCCTTCCTGCTAGACGTGAGGGTTTTTTTTTTCAGTAGTTGTTGTTTTTTGGGTTTTTTTTAGTCAAATTGCTTGAGAGGATGTTACTGGTACTACTGATACCAAGTATACCATAGACTGTCATTCTGGAAATGCTAAGAAATAAATCTGAAATGTTCTTGTATTCTGCACTCAGTTTTCACACGCATTTGCTTCTGTTTTCCCCAGTTACCTTGATGATCATCTCCCTAATATCAATCACGTATGGGGCGCTGGTGTGCAGCGTGTTGGCGATCCAGATCCGTTATGACGAATACAAAGTGAGCATGAAGACTGGCGCGTATTTGTGCATGGTGCTGTGGCGCGGTTTGGAGATCGCCACTCGCGTCACCTCGCTGGTACTCTTCAGCACGGCCCTAACCGTCTGGGTGGTTCCGGTGGGTCTGGCCAACCTGCTCATCTTCTTCTTCCAGCCATGGGTGGAGTTCTGGTCGCGGAGAGCCTCGCTGCCTGAGAACGTAGAGAAGGGCCTGAGCAAGGTGGGAACGTGTGTGGTCCTGTGCCTGGTCACGCTGCTCTACGCCTGCATCAACGTCTTCTGCTGGTCGGCTGTGCAGCTAAACCTGGCCGAGCATGAACTGATAGAGAAGCAGCCTCGCTGGAGCTGCCTGGCCGTATACTACACGCTGCGCTTTGTCGAAAACGTGGCACTCATTGTGGCCTGGTACTTCTTCAAGTCGGACTTCTACGAGTATGTGTGCGCGCCGCTGCTCGCTGTGCAACTGATCGTGTGCTATGGCCTCGCTGTGCTCTTCATGCTGCTCTTCTACCAGTTCTGCCACCCGGCACGCAAACTCTTCAAGCATAACGTGGAAGACTGCCTGCAGTGTGCCTGCTGCTGGAGAAAAGAGCATACACTGGTTCCACAGGTCCCACCAACCCCAGACCTCACTGTTCAGCACGGGGCGAGAGAGACCGATATCTTGGAGGACATGGAGGCAGCTTGACCTGCCCCTGTAATTCATTCGGTCAGATTTGGCCCTCCTAAAACGCAGCCTATTTTGCACCAATCCATGATCAGGAACATCATGTGAGATATCCCGAATCTCAGTTTCTATGCAGAAACTGCTGTAGTTCATTTTAAGAACAAATCTTGTAGTGTTTCCAAGAGTATCTTGTTCCTCAGCATGACTACTTTGAATTGCCTTGAAATGGCCTTGAACAAAAAGCCTCACTACTCTAATTTTAGACATCACTACTCTGGTGTGCATTGGCAGGGAATGAGATTGTAGTGAGCTGGGTTTTTT
Organism: Pangasius krempfi; assembly: GCA_037576825.1. Taxonomy (NCBI): domain Eukaryota; kingdom Metazoa; phylum Chordata; class Actinopteri; order Siluriformes; family Pangasiidae; genus Pangasius; species Pangasius krempfi. Next base: position 12,649,737 of record CM074980.1, read on the forward strand.
TTTTTTAGGCTGCTACATACCAAAGAATGTTGCAAAGAATGAGATGATTCACAAAGACAGCCTTCTCAAAGGCTTAATGCAGGTGTGTTGGAAACAGGCCAGATGTCTGACTCAAGAATGGAGTTTACGTGATAACGTGGGACATCCCCTGCTTTTAGGTAAAAACACAAGCCAGCCATTCATTCCCCTCAAGTGCACTTTGAAACTTGCATATCACAGTGATAAGCTGGGAGGCCTCCTGTGAAAATCATTTTCCCGTAAGTTCTGGAGGAAGGCAAACACATTAGGTGTTAGCATTTACCTCAGTTTTAAGTCGCTGTAGACTTCCTGCAGAAATCAAACCAGAAAGATGTCCGTTTAAATTTAACGACATTGATTTTAAGTGCCGAAAATAAATTGTCTTAACTTTGTGGGATTTTTTTTTTCGCTTGTTTTGTGCCTGAATTATGTGCCTCTGCTGACTGTAACTTGAATATAATATTAATAAAATATTTTGAATGTTGACCTGAGTGTTTTTCATTTACAGAATAGTGTAAATGCTTTATTTAAAATGGCTAAATGATAACTTTCAACCAGTGTAATTGTTTATTGCTTCACATATTTAATGATTATGGCCACATGTTGAACGTTATGGCCAGTTTAAAACCTCCTAGTGTATCATTTATATAAATATATAAATAAATAAAACTAACAAACACGGAATAGGCGGTGTGTGTGTGTGTGTGTGTCCTTATAAGCTTCTTTTAGACGCAACTTAATCATATCAGATTTGTGAACAAGCTTATGAAACAAACTGAACAGTGAGGTTCCTCCACCTTCCAAATCCGAGCGTAAGCCACGTTTCCTTCACGACTGCTTGAATAAGAAGCTTCTGTTAGATGGGGTAGGTAGAAGGTGTAATGTTTGCACAATAACCAGCCAAACTCAGTCATTACTGTAATGTTCTGCTGTGTTTTTTTGCCCGGGGTTTCCGTGTGGAGCCTGAGGCGGAGTCCGCACACAGCGTCGCTTTATAACACACACACACACACGCGCGCATCACACACACACCTGCTGTGAGTTAAGCTGAAGATTCCTCTCTCTCATCACATGAAATAAACATGGCTAACTGGATTGTAAACCATGGACTGGAAACCTTTATTCTGGTAAGAGATAATATTCACTATTGTTTGGAATGAACTTGCATATGGATTCTTCATGCGACTGAAAGGTTTTAGTTCATCTCAGTGAACATCGTTAGTTCAAACATCAGAGCATCCAACATCACTGTGACTGAGAATGTGTACGATGTACAACGATTTTCTACACAACCCTGGTAAGTGCTGGTAGAACGCTGTTTTGCCGTGACTAATGCTGGACAAGTTATTTTAAATCCCATTATAGGCGTGTTATTGTCATCAGAGTAACTTATCTAACGTTAGTAGCGGCAATTCGGAAAACAGCTTTCTGCCCGCTCTTACCAGCTGGCAGAGATACATCTACCAGTGTGAAGCTCAGCATGTGTTTTTGGGCCGACCAAGTTGGATTTTTTTTTTTTTAAGCAGGGACCCCTTTCTGCAGTTTGATCAAACGGGGATAACAGCAGAGTGTTTTACAAAACCTTGTGATTATATTTGTAGGTGGTCTGGATGGGCATCAACATCTTCTTGTTCGTTCGCTTTTATCTGTTCTATGATCTGGGGCCTCAGTTCTTCTACACCCGTGTGCTGATCGGGGTGAGAGTTCATCCACACTGCTTATCATGAGCACATCAACACTTCACTCATTACAATACAAGAGCTCAAGTGCATTAAACATGCAAGGTTTTGATACCACATTACTACACTGCCAAATAGTTTACAGTTTACAGCCCAGGTCCTGGATTTCTATTGTCCTGTGTATTTATCGCACTCCTGCACTCATCTCACACTGCTGTGTATTTGCACTTTATGTAGTCTTGCGTACTGTTATGTGTTGCCCCGTGGTCCTGGAGAAACGACATTTCATTCCTGTGTATACACACTATATAGAGAATGACAATAATGACTTGCCTTAATGATTCCAAATGTCTTTTAGAACAAGTTTTAAGATCATTTTTTACATGACGTAAATTAGTGAAACAATAGTTATGTTTGGGGGAAGAGGTATTGCTCGAGGTAGGTACATATTCAGCCTGCTTCAAAACCTCTTTGCAACACAACACACTCTGTACAGTTTGATTGAATCTAAGTGGATCATACTGTATATGTGGCATTTATAAGACTTTGTAAGAAGTATGTGTGTTGGCTCCCAGTCTGCACTGTCCTGGGCGAGAGCTCCTGCTGCTGTTCTCAACTTTAACTGCATGCTCATCCTCCTGCCCGTGTGCCGCAACCTGCTGTCTCTGGTCCGGGGTTCCTTCATGGTGAGTTATTTGGAAAATTTGGCCCTGACTGGTATAAACATTATCGTCTCTTTGACGCTATAACTAAGTTAAAAAGTTTAAAATTTCCAATAAGAAATAATACCGGCTAATGTAATTCAGTATTGTTAAAAGCAATAGTTGCAGGTAAATTGTGCTTTACTGGTATGATTAACAATTTACACCACTATGTCATTAAATAATACAAATTATATAACATAAATCCATACATGTAATTACGTTGGCCACTACAGTTGTAACCTGGTGGATTCAGAATAAATAACTAAAAAATTGACAGATTATTATACATGTGTCTTCAAGATTATGTTGAATAATGATATCCTTTTTCAAACTGAATTTTTGCTCATACTTTTCTCACGATGCAATATCAGAATGATTTCTCGTGGAAAGCTTTCTTACGGAAACTGATTCGCTTCTCTCGTTTACATTGTAGTGCTGTGGACGAACCTTGCGGAAACAGCTGGACAAAAATCTGACTTTCCACAAACTGGTCGCCTACATGATTGCCTTGATGACTGGTAAAATCAGTTGTTGTATCCTGAATAGATAATGAACAGGAAGTGGTACTGATTACTCAGATTCCTGGAGAGATCCGTTTACCCGAACAGATGATAAGGTTTATACAGCTCAGTTTTCAGCGTACGTGCAAGAGACTGTAAAGCACATCTACACCTAGGCTGCAATGCGGAAAAGCGTTGCTAAATATTTACCAAGGGTAAACTGACTTTCGTGATTGTAGACAGTGAGATATCACAGATTGTGAATATTTCTTAGTTAGCAAGATATTTCTAAGAAATACCAACTTTAATTTAAGGTACACAGACAAGTGTATGGTATTTTTCTTTAGGTTTTTTTTTTTTTTTTTGGCCCAGGCCAATACAGCACAGTAATATTCAATTCAATCTGTACCACTTCATGTCCCAAGGATTTACTCTTTCCGAAGTCTTTTTTTTTTTTTCAATCACTATCTACAACTGCTGTGAATATGCTTTCAGAGTTGAAATGTTTTCAAAGAAAAGACATTTATGGTCAGTGCACAATACCTTGCAAAGTACACTTACACCCTGATTTATCTTTGCAACTTGATAGTTTCTAAATTAGCTTTGTGCATAGATTCATGTTATTGAAGGCTTCTTCGGGCGAATTAAGAATGAATGGACAAAATTCATGACAGAATTCCTGTCTTTTTCATTCTCCAGCCGTTCACACCATTGCCCATTTGCTCAACGTGGAATGGTTCATCAGTAGCCGTCAGGGCCGTTTTGGTCCCCTTGCCGGTAACCTCTCCACGCTTGAGGATGATGCTCACGATGATGATGATGATGATGATGATGATGGCACCACTTACCTCAATCCTATCCAGTCCGACTCTACGGTGAATCATTGATAAATGATTTTGTGATAAAGTGTACTGCCTGTCTTCTTTTCAAATATGTTTTAATGTGATTTATATATAAATATATATATATATACACATCTATGTATGTCTGCAAGTGCATGCCATTAACAGCAATACTATGTTTATATCCTAGACACCACTCCTCTTTGCATTCACTACCATTGCTGGCCTTACAGGAGTTGTGATCACCCTCGCTCTCATCCTTATGATCACTTCATCGATGGAGGTGATACGGCGAAGCTACTTTGAGGTGTTCTGGTACACTCACCACCTCTTCATCATTTTCTTCGCAGGCCTGGTCTTTCACGGGGCAGGGTGAGAGCTGATGGCATTACTTGAAGGAAATGTATTTGCCTGCTAGAAAACGAATTGCTTAAGTTGTACTGTGTGTCTGGTGCAGGCGCATTGTGCGAAGTCAGCAGAATGACCCACCTCACAACACTAGCTTCTGCAAAGATTATCCAGAGAAGTGGGGTGAGATTCCTCAGTGTCCCATTCCTCAGTTTGCAGGAGGGTTTCCTCAGGTAGAGGACGTTGTTTACAGATACCGTATGTGCATATATGAAACATACTGCTTTCTTGTAGGAATAGATTGTCCCTGCTGCGTAACTTCCACTTCTTAATGTCCTTTCCCAGACTTGGATGTGGGTGATTGGCCCGATGATCATTTACTTATGTGAGAGGCTATTGCGCTTCATCCGCTATGTTCAGACTGTAAATTACAAAAAGGTAAGCTCGCAGTGACGCTGAAGCATCAGGTAAAAGTAGCACTTTGTCAGGGATTTTATAACAGTGGCTCTGTTTCAATTGCACTCTAAGATTGTGATGCATCCATCCCAAGTCCTCGAGCTGCAGTTAGTGAAGTCTGGATTTAAAATGGAAGTTGGACAGTATGTCTTTTTGAACTGTCCAGCCATCTCCCAACTCGAATGGCACCCGTTTACAATGACATCAGCCCCTGAGGAGGACTTCTTCAGCTTACACATCCGCTCAGTCGGGGACTGGACCGAGAAGCTCATCATGATGGTAGAAAAATTACCAGAGGGGAGTCAAGGACCCAAGTAAGTTTTTAACAGACAACCATATGACAGGAGAACAATAACGTTTGTACTGTCTACAACATGAAAGCCAATTAGAAATAAATACAAAAACATGACCTAATCATCCTCGGGAGTAGTTCCATATCTCAGCAAGGCTAATTATCTGGTTTCAGATTAGGTGTGGATGGTCCATTTGGAACAGCCAGTGAAGATGTGTTTGATTACGAGGTCAGCATGCTGGTGGGCGCTGGCATTGGCGTGACCCCATTTGCTTCCATCTTGAAGTCCATTTGGTATAAGTTTAAAGATTCCAACCCCAAGCTACGCACCAGAAAGGTACGAATGTACAAGACCTGCCAACAGGCAAATCATGCTATCAGCTAGAACATGTGTAAAACTCACAACCCTACGAACATTTGTGTTCCGTTTACCCGATTTCTAAAACTACAAAAGTAGCCCATGATGGCCTTGGGAATTAGCTGACGAGTTGAATCAGGCTTATTTAATGAATGCAGTGCACTCCAGGACTGGAGTATGACACTATAGATAGACCATATTCCTTTAATTTCTCATTACATACCAGAAGCTTCATTGCCTAAGGCATGTTTGAGCATCAGCTTGGCACAGCTCTCACTTGTGCTTCTATCCCCTACAGATTTACTTCTATTGGTTGTGCAGGGAGACACATGCCTTTGAGTGGTTTGCAGATCTGCTTCAGGTGCTTGAAAAGGAGATGGAGGAGAGAGGCATGAAGGACTTTCTTACATACAAACTCTACCTCACTGGATGGGACCATACGCACGTATGTCTGGTTTATCTGCTGTGACACAGCCCATTTAGATACAGTACAAAATGTGAAGGCTGTGCTGTGATGTTACAGTTGCTACTCATTTTGTAATCCTAGGCAGCCCATGTGATGGTGCATTTTGATAAAGACACTGACGTCATCACTGGTCTGAAGCAGAAGACTCACTACGGAAGACCAAACTGGGATAAAGAATTCGAACAAGTTCGACAAGAGAACCCCTCGTAAGTTTTAAAAGTAACACAAGACCACATCACCCGTGTCTGACGAAATAGCCTTAATCCATTTCATTATCTGTGCTTACAGGTCAGTGGTTGGTACATTCCTGTGTGGCCCAGCCACCTTAGCTAAAGATTTGGAGAAGAAATGTGTGAAATATTCTAACGTTGATCCACGGAAGACCAGATTTTACTTCAACAAAGAGAACTTTTGAGCTGTTGTTGGACAACCAGTCTAACCGGAAGGACAAGCTCTTCGGTGTTGCATTCCCTTTCCAGCAGAAGCTGATGCACTGTCTCGATGGCTGCCTGCATGTGGAGCCCTGAAATAATTTAGAAACTAAACTGATAAGTCTGCATAAACAAAATAGCTGCCCTAAGACAAGTCCTGCACAGCAGAACCATAGACTCAGCAATGCCTGAGCTGTCTGTAATAGTTATGGCATTAGCCTGCTTATCAATATAGTAAAAAATTCAGGATCTCCCCCAGACTCCGCCCCCTTAACAATCACATTGAGCCTGTGTGTATTATTCTGCATATCAACTGATCTCCTTTATCCTGTCACAGACATCATCTTGAAGTGATTTATATTTCTGTAGGCAAGTTATATAATATATTACATAAGACATGTATGCAACTAGAAATCTTTAAGGCCTTTCTTTGCAGGAGTTATGGTATTTTCATTAATCTGGGTGTGGCTTTCTTGCCTTGGTACTGACAAGTCATCTGGTATGAAGGAAGTAAATTGTGGTGTTCTGGGTTCAACACTATAGTTCCAAAAGAAATAAAGGAAACAAATACAACATGACTCTCTATTTTGTAATGTTAAGAGTGTGTATTTGACATTGTGTATTTTGGGTTTCCCCCCCCAAAGAAAACTTTGCCATGGTAGACGTGGGGAAACATAAACTTTCTTACAAAGTGTTATTTCATTACAGCAACATCAGATTAGTCACACTAGATCAATCACTTCCTTGTCCGTGTTGGTTTCACCTGCACTGGCATGAAATGTTCATTGTATTTGCACAAGCCATGACAGGTTTTTCTCCTTTTTTTTATTGAAAAAACAAAAAGAATTCAGACAGCAAACGTAGCTTCGGCAATATTGGAATTAATAAATTCTAGCTACGTACTTTTCTGTGTTCCAGTAGGATTAGATTCAGGGGTTTTTTTTGGGTTTTTTTTGCATTTCGAATCAGGAGTTGCCCCTGTTACTATTCATTTACAATCCAAAACCCCCCTGCAACATGTAATGAACAAATAACATGTCTTAGTCCTTCAATGAATAACAGGGAAGATAAACATGGGTATGGACTGCATATTGTATGCTTATCTCAGTCCTAAAAATAAGAGAAGGAAACTTGTTTCAAGGTTTAGAAATTCCTAGCAATGGAAACATCCTGAAACCACCAAAAAAAAAAAAAAAAAAAAGCATGTTAAGCAACTGCTTAGGCCAAGTCATGTTGCACACTCACAGAAACAGGAAATTTGTCCATCTTGTCTCATTAACAGACTTGTTATAGACAAGGAAGACAACCAAAGCAAAAAAAGGAAGAAAAAAAAAGAAAAAAAAAAATTTCTGGAATCTTCAAGGGGCACCAGCAGTTTTCTGAATTTGCTCTTTCAGGATGAGTATACTCTGCCTCTGCTCAGGGGGAAGCATGGCGATCTGTTCTGGAGTCAGCTGGAGTACCTGCATAATCAGAGCAGCCTGGAGAAATACATAAGAGAGTCGCCATCAGTTACACTAACAAGGAGAAAAAAATAACAGTACGTTCCACTGTCAGCATAGCCAGCAGTTGGCTGCATTGGGGGCTACTCAACATGTGAAATGGGAGGATTCAGATATCCTGGCTATACTAAAGCTTTTGGATACACAATATGGCCAAAATTATGTGGACACCTGACCACACCCATATGCTCCCATTCCACAACCGTAGCGATGGTCCCTGCTTCGCTATTAAAACACCCTCCACTCTTCTGGGAAAGCATTCCACTAGATTTTGGAAGGTAGCTATGGGGATTTGCTCATTCAGCCACAAGAGCATTAGTGAGGTCAGGCACTGATATCGGGCAAGGAGGCCTGGTGTGCAGTCGGCGTTCCAGTTCACCTCAAAGGTGTTGATTGAGGTCAGGGATCTGTGCAGCCCACTGGAGTTCTTCCACTCCAACCATGGAAAACCTTGTGCTTATAAAGCTCGCTTTGTGCACAGCGGCACTGTCATGATGGAACAGGTTCGGGCCTCTTGGTTCCAGTGAAAGGAAATCTTAATGCTACAGCATACAAACACATTCTACACAATTGTGTGCTTCGATCTTCGTGGCAACAGTTTGGGGAAGACACGCATGTGGGTGTAATGTTCAGGTGTCCACATACTTTTGGCCACATAGTAGATTTCTGTTCGTCTTTCTTAAATGTAAAGCTGCAGGATGTAGGATTTTGGAATTTCGTCTTCTGTGTTTAATCTGTGTTTAATCAATTAATCACGTAGCTGCAAAAGTCAGTCAATACTCATTCGGAAAACAAGGCAGAGACTACATTCCAAACCACATGAAGAAGTATGCCTCAATAGCAAAGGATACCAGTGGTGTACTGATCAACTATTTATTATGGTATTATGCAGTTTGGGACATAATCCAAGTATTCATGATTGAGGATCTAGTAAATCTAAAACCTTTAGATAGCTAAAATACAGCACAGCGAACCATCCTGCTAATTCTTTCCTCTCTGACTCAATTATGCTCAACATGTTAACACACTTTGTTGAGTACTAGGTATCCAAGAATAATCTCAAACCTATATTCAAACAAACATTTGTTTAATGAACGTTTGTATGGGCCACACGTACCTTTTCATGATCTTGAGAGGACACCTCAGGTGCAGGACCCTGCTGAAAAGAATACATTTTTTTCTTAAATAAATAAAAAAAAAAAAGACAGTTCTTACAAAATGAAAATACTGAATGTATCAGTGAATATAGTATGAGATAGATTTAAGGCATACAGGTCGGGCGGCTGGGGGAGCATTTGATGGCATTGCGTGAGAAGGAGCACCCTGCATTCCACCCGCTACAGGGACTCTCTGGCCTGCCACAGGACCCCGAGTTTCTACAGCTCGAGGATCGCGGCCTGGAGGAATTGGGGCTTTAAAAGAAAAAAAATAAAATTTCAAATGAAAACATTAAACACACACACACACACACACACACACACACACACACACACACACAATTGCTTGTTTCTTTGGTCAACACAAAGCTTGATAACACCACACGGTACCCATCGTGTTATTATGTACCTCTAGAGTCCATGGGTGGACCACGCTGATCCATCATAGGGCCTCTGGGCTCTCCCAACATGGGTGCTCCTCTCATGTCATGGGGGCCACGCATGTCTGGAGGAGCCATATGCATGGGTGGCCCCTGGTGCGGTGGAGGGCCTCCCATATAACCACGGCTACACACACACACACACAGGGATATGAGCAATATATTATTTGTTGATTAAAGAAGAAAAAAACCCAGCTGATATAAAGGACATATAAACTTGGTCTGAAAACACACAGATAATGCACAAAATGTGATAAAGAGCGTAAGGCTGTTCTGAACAGCAACCAAACAATACTGTCAAGTACTGGGGAAGGTATAATTGAATCATTTTATATTCACAAGTGTCAATCTCGACAACAACACAGTCACCTGTAGCCTGAAGTCCTAAGAATTACTCTCTCTCTCTCTCTCTCTCCCCTGTCACTCACAGTGACACTATCCTATTGTGGGTGTCTGAGAGCTCAGGTATGCAGAAGAAGGCTATTAGCATTTTCCTCTAAGTGTTTTCAGCTGCGCTGTGATGTAGCATGAGCAGCAGTTTGGAAAAAAAAAATAAATGAAAAATGCACTGGCTGGCTTCATGTGTCTCGAAGGAAGGCATGTGCTAGCCCTCACCTTCCCTGATATGGTAGTTGTTGCATGATGAGAGTCAGCAAGCTAATGTGTGGGAATTGGCAAATGACTAAACTGGCAGAAAATGTGAAGAACTAAATCTCAGAAAGGCCCCATCAAACTTTTTTGAGCCTATAAATTTATACGCTGTGATATTACTAGTTATCAGAGATTTCAATCAGGCCCTATCAATGATACCAAAATGCAGATAGTAGTCCCACTCAATCACGCTGAGATCCTAGGCAAATCCATTAATGCATAGTGAAAATGACTTATCTGACAGATTTACGAGGACATTTGCTCGTGTTGTAGGTTCAAGAAGGTTCTTGGTTATCAGACCAGTCACCTTGAATTATTAATACTAGATCGAGTTTAATGTGCAACCGTGTGAACTGAATATTGCAATCCAGAGGAGATGCTCTACTCACGGCTCCACTACTTCTCCTCCCACGTTTACTAGTGATCCACCTCGCGGATCATTGGGACCATCACCCAGCAGGCCTCTTGGCGGAATCCCTTGAGGTCCTGGAGGGGCTCCTCGCATGGGAGCCCGTGGGTCGACCATGGGCACTATGAAAATGTCCACACCATTCAAATTAGAGTGCTAGTCTTCAGCACGTAATAACTTAGAAACGGGTGATCCACAAAAAAAAATTATTAATAAATAAATAAATAAATAAATAAATAACATACTGCACAACAAGGATTACATCGTAATGATAGAGGAGGTATGGACGTGTTGCATTTCAGTTTGAAAATGCAAAGAAAGACTTGAACGGAAAAATGATGCATTTGTCAAGCACATTCTTTAGTAATGGCGCTTATTAGACAAAAGCTATCAAGGAATTCGGAATGCAACCTGAAGCTTGTGTTAGGACCTCCTCTCTGAGGTGATGCAAAGTAACAGCACTGAAGAATAAAATGTTCTAAAAGCAAGTGAACTTCTCATAGTTTATAGATGAGGCTATGAGCAGCACATAACCCAGTCCTCTCATCTCTGAGAACACTGAGGTAAGCTGGTGATACCTTGCGGCCGCTCGATAGCAGCCGGCCCAGATGATCCTACAGGAGAGTCCTGAAGGCTTCCTGGGTCAGCATTAGGTAAAGGAAACAGGAAAGGAAACTGAGAAAGCATACAGCACCCCCTGCAGATACTACTCAGGAACAATTCTAAAACACATCAGTCAAGTGGAACTGATGCGGCGCTCTAATCGAGGCTCTTCCGTACATGATTACTGATACTGATTCTGACACTCGTAAGAAACTTACTGTAGTACGAACCTTCAGCAACTATGAGGTTCAAGAGTTAAAATGCGAAAGAAGCATTATAAAGATGTAATGTTCCGATCTAATATCGAATATCATACAACGAACACACTAGGATGACTGCGATATCAAATACTTTCTCGAGAGAATATTTTTAAAATAACGAGCATTTTGCAAGTTAATGCTTTATATAGAGAAAAGGCAAACTACGATGAAAAAACTATTTAATGGTCTTAAATTTGATATTTTCATGTGAAACACACCTTTTCCATGACTGTCTGTGTGAAAATATATTGATTTAAAAATATGATGCTAAGAACAAAAAAAAAAAAAAAAAAAAAAAGGGACACAACGTTAAATGATATAGAAAATCATACGGCAGAATTTTTTTTTAAAAACTCTATCGTCATGCTAGTATTAACTGCTAATAGCTATTTAGGCTACTAACATTAACCATACACTTTAAATAAATAAATAAATAAATAAATAAATAAATAAATAAATAAATAAATACCACACACTAGTACTCTGAAACACAGAACTAGCACATACCTAATAAATTTATTTCAAAACATGTAGACTTGTTTTATTGAAAATTGTTACTCCATGTTAAAAGATAGAATTTGTTAGTACGTTCAATTATTTTCAAAGCTTTTCAGTCTTTTGTAACGTACTGTTTCGGTAGCTTCTTGTAACTGCATGTGTAAATATGAAACATTCGATAACGTCACCCTTTCAAATCTCATAAAACATGTCATTTATTTAAAAAAATAATGATAATAATCGCCCACCTGCACCCCTGTCCATAGGAACAGGGCCTCCTTGGGGGATCCCCATCTGAGGCTGCATTCCACCTACAGAAACGTGGCCAGAAGACACATAACATACACAATTTTTTTTTAATTTTTTTTTTTTTTTTACACACGCACACACGGCCAAGTTTACCTCCTGGCCCCAGCGGCCCTGGTCCTGGCATAGGGCCTTGTCCCGGCATTGGCCCCTGTCCTGCCATTGGCCCTGGCACTCCACCTCCCATCTGAGAAGGTGGCATCATTTGGGGCGCACCATTCACGTGCATTCCCGGCTGAGACGTGAGATTAAAGACACGTTAGTGTTTAGGTTTCTGTAATGTATACATCATAGTCTATCAAAATAACATACTGTATAAAATGTTATTTGTCACTGTGTAGTTTCACAAATAAAAAAACTAAAACAGAACATTTAGAAGCTCTTTAAAACGCTCAGGATCATTTCCTGACAGTGACAGGATAACGTTAACATGCGAGAACGAGAGAAGTGCTCACCATGGCCTGGGGCTGTGACACTGGAGCACTGGGCTGAGCATGAGGCTGGCTAGACACTGGCAAAGGCCCTGACTGGCTGTTTGGGTTTATGGGCTGCACAGAAGCTTGCCGATGAAGCATTTTCTAGATTATTAAAAAAATAATAATAATAATAAATAAATAAATAAATCACAATATCACAATATGTGACATTTCCATGTACTACACAATATGTTTCAATAGTTTTTCCAAAGGTTTTAACGGTTGCTAATAAGTTGGACCTTTACATTCCAACACAATAACATTTTACCTCAAACGTAACATTTTAAGAACCTGTTTTTGAACAGGCGTTAACCAAAGGAAAAAAATTAAACATGTAGTTTATATAATACATGATTATTATATTATATTCATATATATTATGTAACAAACTACATTATATGCATTATATTTATGTAATGCATGTAACAATGCTTGAAGCATTCTGTTAGACAGACCCCTACATATGAATTAATGTTTTTGCCAATATGGTGTCCTAACAGAACTCATCTATGCTTCTAAAAAAGTCTCACCAAGGCAATCTCAGGGTCTACGATCCTCATGACGACCTGTGCCTGCAGCAGTGCGTAGGCTAGCTGTGGATTCTGCAGGAGCATGTTCCTGGCCTCCTGCGGACTGTTCTGAACACACAGCTGGAGAGCAAAGAGATGCAGAGTGACAACACTAACAACGCTTGCCACACACAGATGACCCTTAGGCGGTGCATCGAGGTTTACTGGTGAAGAGCCGGAGTTCATGCTGGTGGACCATACGGCTCCGTGCTAACAGCATCAATGAAAAATGTGTGTTGGGTGAACTGCTGCATTTCTCTCTCATAGAGGGAAAGTATGCGTGGGACACAGAGAGTTTGTGGCTGCCCACGTCCCCAAACACAGCTAAGTACAGGTATTCAAATGCACCCCTTATCAGATGACGCTTCACACACACACACACACACACACAGAGAGAGAGAGAGAGTCACGCATTTTCTGGGCCTCAATGAATGAAGGTGAAGTTAAGCGTCAACGAGATATTTTATTAACTGGTCCATACACTAGTGAAAATCTTTTAATGTCCATACTACTCATTTGCTCTTGTACTCACTTTCATCTGTTTCATAAGCTCAAACATCTGCTCTGGTGGCAGGCTAGCCACAGCTCTGCTAATGGACTCTGGAGCCTCCTCGGCTGGGCAGCTGTCTCCATACGGCGACTCGATTATGGGAGCTCCAGTGCCCAAACCTCAGGGAACAAGCAGGCACAGAGTACACTCTGCATAAGCTTATTTTCAAATCAGACCATTGTGGGGCCACAAATGACTCCAGTAAGCATACTCACTCTTGAGCTCTTCTTTGTTTTTCTCACTGGCGGCGTTGTCCACACGCAGAGCTCGGCCACTGAACTCTCGGCCGTTGAGGTTGCGCATGGCGCTGAGGGCCGTCTCCTGGTCCTGGTACTCACAGAAGCCATAGCCTTTGGGTTTTCCTGTTTCTCTGTCGTATACCAACCTACAACACCAGTCTTTCTTAGTCAAGTGAATGTGACTTCAAGTAAGCACACAATCCATCGTCCAGTTGGTCTGATGGTCATACCTGAAACTGACGACAAGGCCAACTTCTGAGAAGATGTCTTTCAGCTGCTCTTCCGTTGCTTCATATGGGATATTCCCCACTAGGACACAAAACCAGGTGGTCAATGTTTGTAATTAAACACATGGCTTCATCATATAGCTACACAGCTGTAACTATTCATACACTAGATAACTCTCTCTCTCTCTCACACACACACACACACACACACACACACACACACATTAATGTTGTGTGTATTAGTGTTTACAAGGTAAAGAAAGCGAATGAAGCTTGCCAGCTAGCTATGCTACACAAGCTAACAACCTGGTGCAACCTGTAACAGCCTGTAAGTATATAAACAGCCAGTTTATTAGCCAGTAAGAATCACTATTGTCTAGCTGTCTGGCTTGAAAAGAAACATGTACACCAGGGAAGTGTCTGCATGAAGGAAACACTTAGCTAGTCGGCTTACACAATTAGAAGCCATGTAGTGTTAGCTTAGCTAGCTGGCAGATGCGCATCAACAAAACAAACGGGATACAACAGGTATATAAATCTCCATTTTTTTTTTCTTTTACCGAAGACAGATCTTAAGGAGCGGTCTACAGCAGGATCTCTTCCCGCAACTGCAGCCACGGCTGTTGCCACGTTCGCCATTATTCCCACTTAAGAGCTTTATTCATTTGAAAACAGCGTGAGTGAAGCACGGAGTAAAATACTTAGAGGAGATTCAAAATGGCTGCCACGCAGATTTTCCCTCCAAATTAAAAGTCTCCGAACGGGCTGCAAAATGTGCACGTACTGCCACCTATCGCCTAACAGTGTAATGAGTCACAGTGTCGAATCTGAAAGAAAGTAATGAACGAATTCATGCTCTTTACAAATGACCCTTTAACGCACTCCTGATTCTAAAATTAGCAGAATCTGTACAATACTGCATTTCCTATAGTCGGCCTTTAAGCCAACTATGTTGCAGTGAGCCTATCAAAAAGTTCAAGAACTCGGGCCACACACACACACACACACACTGCAGTGTGATGCCTGTCAGAGGATGTGAAATCTGGATTCATTGCTCTGAAGCTATCTGAAAGGAAGAGGGAAATGTGTTGATTCTGCTTTGAACAGCACTAGGATTCAGGGGAAAGTGCACTAGTACATATTCTGTGCCCTATTTTTAATTTATTTTTAAATTAAAACTATATCAAATGATTTCAATCTATGTGTCTGTCAACATGCCATGCATTACACACTATGAGATGGAAAGCATCTGATCAGTGCAGCAGTCACACAAGTCCAGGACTTCATTATCTTCTGACTTCAGAAGAAACGAGAATGTTGCATCGTTCATTCTGTGATTTAAAAACAATCACACGTAAATAAATTCTCATAAAAGTTATTACATTACCCTAACTGAAAATGTTTTATATTGGTTTTATTTTACAAAACTCTGAAAGATGATCCAGCAATCCTACGCTCCTAACTTCTCCATTTACAGATGCACTTTATGGACTGTTCCAATTTAGTGATCTGAAAACATACATACAGCCAACTGCAGCTCAACATGGCTCCCGTTTCCAAAAGCAAATATTTAATCTTCTTATTAAATATGCACGAGTCAATAAAAATGAGCAGCTTCAGAACCCTGGACAGCTCCGATATTTAAAAAAAAAAAAAAAGTCTGAAAACTATCCAAATCCATCAGTGGAATTTTAAACTTGAGCACATGAAAAACAGACATATCATATTCCTGTACAGCTGGCACAATGGTCCACCAGATGTAATCACATGGTAATCTGGCACATGGTAACCTGGTCCACCAGGTGTAATCACATGGTAATCTGGCACATGGTAACCTGGTCCACCAGGTGTAATCACATGGTAATCTGGCACATGGTAACCTGGTCCA
>CM074980.1:12665615-12683214 GCA_037576825.1 Pangasius krempfi
CATGGTAATCTGGCACATGGTAACCTGGTCCACCAGGTGTAATCACATGGTAATCTGGCACATGGTAACCTGGTCCAGCAGATGTAATCACATGGTAATCTGGCACATGGTAACCTGGTCCATCAGGTATAATCACATGGTAATCTGTCACATGGTAATCTGGTCCACCAGGTGTAATCACATGGTACTCTGGTCCACCAGGTATAATCACATGGTAATCTGTCACATGGTAATCTGGTCCACCAGGTGTAATCCCACGGTAATCTGTCACATGGTAATCTGGTCCACCAGGTGTAATCACATGGTACTCTGGCACTTGGTAATCTAGCACATGGTAATCTGGTCCACCAGGTATAATCACATGGTAATCTGGCACTTGGTAATCTAGCAATGGTAATCTGGTCCACCAGATGTAATCACATGGTAATCTGGCACATGGTAATCTGGTCCACCAGGTGTAATCACATGGTAATCTGGTCCACCAGGTATAATCACATGGTAATATGGCACTTGGTAATCTAGCACATGGTAATCTGGTCCACCAGATGTAATCACATGGTAATCTGTCACATGGTAATCTGGTCCACCAGGTGTAATCACATGGTCATCTGGTCCACCAAGTGTAATCACATGGTAATCTAGCACATGGTAATCTGGTCCACCAGGTGTAATCACATGGTAATCTGTCACATGATAATCTGGTCCACCAGGCATAATCACATGGTAATCTAGCACATGGTAATCTAGCACATGATAATCTGGTCCACCAGGTGTAATCACATGGTAATCTGTCACATGGTAATCTGGCACATGATAATCTGGTCCACCAGGCATAATCACATGGTAATCTAGCACATGGTAATCTAGCACATGATAATCTGGTCTACCAGGTGTAATCACATGGTAATCTGGCTCATGGTAATCTGGCGCATGATAATCTGGTCCACCAGGTGTAATCACAAAGTAATCTGGCACATGAACGGCTGCTCGCATAAATAGATTTATCAAATTTCTATTGTTTGGATTTGAACATCCTGTTGACTACAGCATGTCAAGTCAGGAAATAACTGTTCAAGACAAGTCACGGGCATAAAGGTGTCAAGCGAACATATATCAGATATTGGAACAACGTTTGCATAGTTACTGTGAATATGTAGATATACATTTATAATGCAATATCCATCCATCCATTCTCTGTACCACTTATCCTACACAGGTTTGCGGGGAGCCTACACAGTGGACTCGGGGCACAAAGAGAGGGACACCCTGGACAGGGTGCCAACCCATCACAGGGTACAATCACACACACTCCAGACAGTTTAGAGATGCCAGTCAGCCTACAATGCATGTCTTTGGACTTGGGGAGGAAACTGGAGTACCCGGAGGAAACCCCCAAAGCCCTGAGAGAGCATGCAAGCTTTGCGCAACACAGGGCAGAAGTGGGAATCAAACCCCCAACCCTGCAAGGCAACCGTGCTAACCACTAACCACTAACCACTTTCATCCAGGATCATTACATTGTATTTAACATTACTATAGGTTGCAATTCCCTATAGCAATCTTTGTCTGTTTCTTAGAGCTGTATTCCAACTGAAAATACACCATGTTTAAAAACCATACATCACTTTAAGCATGCACATGGCATTACTTTCACAGAGAAGGTTACATACCATGCTGCCTTCAACTGTGACTCTGCCTTCAACTGTGACCAACTTATGAAAACATCTGTCCTTAAACTGATTAGTGAATGCGACAGCCTTTTCCCCGGGAGCGTGCAAACTCTGAATAAATATTTAGGAATACATAGGAATGTGTATAGGATTTTTGTGAATATACTGTAAGCACTCTGTATTTGTTTTATCTTAGACTAACCTTAACTAACTACAGGTTAGAACAGATTCATTCAAGTTCAGCTAGGAGCTTTAAATATACTAATATACTCATATTATTCCTAATCAGTAATATGAATCAACTGAATCAACTGAATCATTAGGCTACACCTGTCGGTTCTTGCAGCAGGGTGCATCGTCTGAGCGCAAATGTTGCACAAAAAGTGATAATGAAAAAAAAAAAGATATTATTACTCAGGCCGGTTAAGGATCCGACACGAAGGGAACAGTAGAGGTCGCTAAGACTTCAGACATAACCGACCTTATTTACACCAGCGATCGAATCCCAGTTAAACTGGAATTTAAGATTATGTGTTCAATGCTGCTTATAGCACATCATACCAAGATGAGTCGTAAACTATTATGTCTGCTTCATTTAATCGGATCCATACATAGTAGTATGTATCAGGCGCGCGCGCGGGCGCGGGCCCGGGCTGTCTGTGTGTGTGTGTGTGTGT
This sequence comes from Pangasius krempfi, assembly GCA_037576825.1. Classification (NCBI taxonomy): domain Eukaryota; kingdom Metazoa; phylum Chordata; class Actinopteri; order Siluriformes; family Pangasiidae; genus Pangasius; species Pangasius krempfi. The sequence continues at coordinate 12,667,963 of CM074980.1, forward strand.
GTGTGTGTGTGTGTTTGTGTCCGGTTTTCCCCTGTAAAACGCAGGGGATGGGGGAGGAACAGCATGCATGGACCGGGATTAAAGAGTAGGTCAGTGTGAAAGGGGGTGTAGCCTGCTTAAAATGTATATAACAATTCCGTATTTTATATGTCGCTCCTTAATGAATGCCACATTCCTGGTGTTTATTCAGCAAAAGATGGCATCTTGGTGTCACTCGAAAAGCTCCTATTTTCACGTGACCCGAGATTGGTTTTGTATTACTATCAGATCGTGCGTGTTTGGTTGCAAGATGCCGATTTTCGCCAGTGGCACCTAAACTACAGATCTGCGGTATGCCTGCTTGCTGTGGAGGAAATTTTTATTTTTTATTTTTCACCAGAACGTGTCGGTGATCATGTAGGAAGCCGGGCATTATTTTAGAGATCACGTTAATTAGAGAAAACGTCTGGTTCCACTGGGGCTCGAACCCAGGACCTTCTGCGTGTAAAGCAGACGTGATAACCACTACACTATGGAACCGCTTGGAAAGCGCCCTGACAAAGAGTCTGATATAGCCTAAGCTCTACCATTTTATATATATATATATATATATATATACACATATATACATATATACATACACACTGCGGGGTATGTAGGTATTTTAATATTTATACCACTATGATTTATCTTCATATGCTTCACTCTAACTGTAAATGTTGTCCAAATGGACCCTACATGACCAGATATGTTTCCATCGAGAGCGCCGTTGCAGTTCCACGTGACTGTCAACTTCAGTGAAGCACGCGTTAGTCCTCAGTACGTAAGTGCAACGTCAAAGCGCTACAGAACTGACAAGAGATCGCAAACTTATATCGATATCGTGAACTGACAACTTGCTAATATAGGTGTCTCCTTGAGGCCTGTTTCTAGGGAGGGTATATAAGTTTGCTTCCGCTCGTCTCTGTCATCCACTTTCTCGCAGTCTCTCTAATCATGGGCAAAATTGTTCACTTGACTCTCGCAACAAGGGGAGAAGACCCTCTGAGAACAAAGGATCAAGAGTGGAAAAAGGAAGAAGCATTCATTAATAGGATCAGGACCAGCATTTGAAGTGTTTAAAGCAACAAGTAGGAATGTGAGGAAAAACATGGAGGAAGCACTGTTTACATTAAAAAAAAAATGAAATGTAATATAAAGGGTTCACAGTACAGAACCCCATGGACCCCCTCGGTACAGTTAATCTCATGAACGTTATTATATGTGTACAGTAATATGTTGCCTATTTACTGAATTTACACTCAGCTTTCTGTTTCTGAACCTTCCACCTCCAGGACACATTAGGTCTAAAGTGACATGCTGAGTTGTTTTTGAGGTTAAACCCATTCAATTTAACTTACCAGTCTTAAAGAACACAGTAATAAATATAATAACTTTGATAATGGTGGCTGTATTTCCACTGCTTTTTGCATGATATGTAATGTTAGTTTACCAGATTCAAATGCCCTTGCAGAAGTGGCTCTGGAATTGGGTTCACTGCTTAAATATTGTAAATACAGTGTTTTTTTCCCCCTATGTTAAGTAATGTTACTAAGTTTATATATTGTTGATATATTGCAATTAATAATAGTCCAAAAACTATTTACTATTATCACAAAAAAAATGACATGGGCACATAAAATGCAGTTAATCTATTCTAGATAGATATAATGTAATACACATGCCCATATACCTCAGGTGTTTTAGTAGACTACTGTAGAACACTTTATATTTTTCTGTCTAACTGAGATGTCCATTTGGTCCGACAACAGCCTGGTTTTGAAGGAAGCCTGCAACATGTGCACAAATCTCAGTTCATAGCTGGATCCATTGAGCTCATTACTGGTGTTCACTGCTATGAGAAGTGACCTGGTAAGGAGCCTTTAACAAAATTTAAAACCAGACTGCCTCAGTGAAAGAGTTCTTGCCATGACTTCAGCCAGACCACATGACCCAGTGACTGAACCATTTTATACACTGAAAGTGAATGAACCATTTAATCCATTTTATCAACGACGACTAATAATAATAATAATAATAATAATAATAATAATAATAATAATAATGTGTAATAATAATCTCACACCTCTACTCTAGCACTGCTTGTATTGTTCTCTACTGGATGTATCTCTTTGCTTGTATTTCTTCATCTGTAAGTCGCGTGAGATAAATGAATAAAAGTACAGTAAAATGTAGAGTTGTTGTAACCCGTGATTACGGCTTTGCTGTAAATAAACGAAATCAGGTTTATTCCATGAGCACCGCTCACAGTGTAGTGTAGTGTAGTGTACACTCACCTGTATAGAGTCGTCAGGCTTTAGGACCCAGGAAGCGCGATTTTCTTCTCCAGCTGCTGCGGTCGAGAACTGGCGATGAGGGAAGATCGCGGCGAGAAGCCCAAAATTCACGCTGTCTTTGACTCCTTCGCCAAATCGCTGTGTTAAACCGAGACGAGCGCTACGAGCACGGAGCCGGTTTGACGGTCTCTTCGTGAGCACTTCCTGTTAAAAGGCATAGAAAAGGCGTCCGGGCCGTTTAGGTAAGTGAGGTAAGGCAGGCGGCGCAGCACCATGCGATTAACAAAGGCGCTACTGGCGAGCGAGGGGCATTAAAGGGGGCACTACGAAACGCCATGCACGGCTACGGGCAACTCCGGAAACTTTGCAGGCTGCGCAAGTGTATGAAAGTCCCGATTTACTGGAGCACAGGGTCTGTTATCTCCCAACTGCGACTAATGCTTATCTGGCGTTGCCTTGCAAAGTAGGGTCTACCGTTAGGTTTCAAATTTGCGTGCGGCTAATGATAGCTAATGGTCACTCATCTGCAGCCTTGGGTGGATTGGGACACGCTGTGGCGTGTGTTTTCAGGCCTACAAGAGCGATGAGAGAGCGGCAGCCCGTGGTCAAAGCGGCCAGGGTGTGCTTAATTAAGGCCACTTTATCATGCTTTCGTGAGTATGGGAACGTTTTGCATCATCCCAACCTGTCACCATGGGCAGGAGGGCTGTAATGCTCATAACGCGTCTCAGGCATGCCATAGCGTCCCGTGTCCCGCGGATCCGCCTTCACCACGACACTATCGTGCGCTTAAGCCTCCTCATGCCTCTAAATCAGCCTGCTAACAGGAGATCCTTATGTCTGTCAGCAGGTCGGGCAGGCCAGTACCCAGGGCTGGGTTTTGTGCCCAACTTTGGAGCTGAAGTCTTCGAGAGACACAAACCTGTCGCTCATTTTCTCCAACATCTCCCTCGGAGTGATCTGAGCTCCAGCTGAGCCTGCTGTACTGCGAAGACAGCAAACTCTCTGCGATCACAAGTGCAGAAGGTCGGAGCTCTCAACGCAGCTTTCTCTGCTCTTCCAGCTGCCTGCGTGTTCAGCATTACACTTCAGTGCCTGGATTACTCAGTGTGCTGTACGCTCTCTGCGCTCTTACGTCTCAGCTGGATGTGTGTTATATGCATCTGCTGTAGTTGCAGTGGAAGGCACTTTGTGTGTTTAAACAGGGCTGTCTGGCTTCAGCTGTGTGTATTCACGCACACAGCCTGGTTTTTCTGTGCCTAGGGGTCACACATTTGTGTTTGTGAGCTTAAGGAAGATAAATAGCTTATCCTCTAAAAGAAGTCACATTGTCTAGCTAGCATTGCAATGCTTCCCATGTTGATATGTTGATATGTTTGTTTAAGCACGTATAGACACACACCATCAGTTAAACAGCAGGCATATGCAGAGGTTTATGTTTATTTCGTTCATTCTCACAGATCGTGGTGTTCAAGGTGTATCAGTTTTGGCAAGTCTGTCCTTGGTACATCAGTCCAGTGTTATTGTACGTACATAGTTATTTACTTGTCATCATGTAAATATGTCAACGCTGGGATTTTCTAGGCCTAATTACTTATATGCTGTGGTCTGTTATTGTGCATTCTAGGAAAAAAAAAGGTTTCGAAATTATGAGTAGGATGGCGTGGGGGAATAGCGGGTAGTGCTGCGGTTTCACAGCTCCAGGGTCTCTGGTTTGACCCTGACGTTGGGTTACTCTCTATACAGTGTATTGCGTGTTCTCCCTGTATTTGTGTGGCTCGCCTTTCGGTTCTCTGGTTTCCTCCCACTTCTCAAAAACATGCCAGTTGGTGGAATGGCAATTCCAACTTGCGCCTAGGTGTGAGTGAGTATGTAAATGTGTGTGTGTTGCCCTACGATGGACTGGCATGTAATCCAGGGCCCATTTCGGAATTAAATGGTTACTGACAGTGAATGAATGAAAAGTTAGAAATGTTAAAACCCTGTGCAAGAAAACAAGCCTTTTTCTGGTGTCTGGCCCTGAATCGTGCTGCCCCCGCAAACATAAAAGCTTCATTGAGCAGTGCATTCAGCACACTGTTAAAGTTGTGGTTGTAAAGTCACATTGTGTCTGGCCAAAGCCCAAATGATGCAGTCTGGGTGAAGATGAAAGGAAAAAAAGGATGCATGACCAGGAAGAGTTAGGATGTAACTGGGAGGCTGGCTATATAAAGACAGAATGCGCACTTGAACAATAAGAGCGGCTTGTTAACTTCTTATGTTTTGAAAACCTTAACTGTTAACTCTCTTCATCAGTTATGATTGCTTTCAATAAGCATTGTATTACTAACATCATTAGGACATTCAACGTTACTTCTTTTCAGTAGATGCTATATATACACACACACACACACACACACACACATATATATATATAAAATTAGGAAAACAAATAGACACTTAGAAAGTATTTTTTCCTGTCATAGACACCTCCCACTTTGTTACTTTTCTATTTCATTAGTTACAGCAATGAGCTAAACACAGCATGTATGAAGCAAAGCACATTCTTTGTGGTATTGTGGTATATGGTCAATCACCTCAGCTTTTTCCTGAGGTGAAAAAGTGAGAATAGTTGGCACTTATCATAAGAGAGGGACAGAGATGGTACCTGCCATTGTATTCTTGGGACCCCCAGACTTAAATTATATAAGTTTATGGATTTTTTTTTTACTTTTAAAATGGCTAATATTTGTGTTATTAGGTGTCCCCTTGGGAACAGCTAATAACCATGGAGCAATAATTATAAGATGATATAAGAATATAGTGTACGTCTAATTTAGAGGAGGTCTCCTGAAATTATGGGTCACCTTTTGTTAAGTCTGTTGAAAGCAGGAGGAAAGAAAGGAGTCGAAGAGGTGCTGGCTGATTCTGTATGTCTGCATGCAAGCTGTGAACTAACGTTAACACTCCCAACTCACCACCAGTTTCTACACACCACTGACAAACTGTCAACTATGGTGAAGCGATAAACATCTTTAACATGTAGGGTAACCTCTGTGTTAGTTCATAGAATCGAGCATAACCACAAATCCATGTAGCATTCCTTTTTTTTAAAATTTTTTTATTGGAAACTTTTACAAGGCCTATTATTATTGTTATTAGAGTAATGTTCAATAATTGCAGATGCAGAATTATGGATCATTTGTGAGGTTCTGTTACTGCTTATAGACCATGGAAAATAATTTTTTTCCCACATAAATTTAGTAACTGCACCTTTAATTCTAAAGGAAATGCCCTTTCTGAACATAGTATGGCTTACAATCATTACAGGTGCTTTTTCTTATCATTTAGGATAACTGTTAACCATATGAGCTCATGTCCCTTATACAATAATAATAATAATAATAATAATAATAATACACCCATGTTCAGGTATGCGAATAATTAGAAAACTGAACTAAATAAGCCTTTTGTGTAATTAGTTGGCATGTCAGACATCACAATGTCATAAAACCTTACAATCAGATTCTACACGTGTGTGTGTTTGAAAAACCTGTTGTAGAACGAGAAGGATTCAGTCCTGAGGATATAGCATGCAGATGTCGGAATGGAGGAGTATTTCTATATTTCAGAGTGAAACTGGTCGTAAGAAATTGAAGGGCGACGGTTGATGCTGGTTTCTGTGGAGGAACAAGTGGAGAAAAGTTGAGCTCCAGCCTATAAAATAATCCAGACAATAGCCTATATATTAAAGGTGTTTATCCCTTCATCGTGCTTGATGGATTGTCGGTTGTGTGTGTGTGTGGAAATCGGAGGCATGGTGAGCTGGAGTGTGTGTGTGTGTGTGGAAATCGGAGGCATGGTGTGTGTGTGGAAATCGGAGGCATGGTGTGTGTGTGTTTGTGTGTGTGTGTGTGTTGGTTCAGAGCTCGCGACTTAGCGTGCAGAGGTACACAATCAGCCAGCACCTCTTCAACTCTTTCTTTTTTTTCCCGCCCGCTTTCAACAGACTTCACACAGCGTGACCCGTAATTTCAGGAGATATCCTCTACATTATGTGGAGAGTAGAGTCTAATAATATCATCCGCATTGCTTGTAGGACGCGGAGCGTATTCGTAATTAGGCGGCATATTTCCACTTTGTTACTTGGGGAAGGGTTTTTTTTTTTCTCTCTCTCCAGTTTAGCGCACCGTTGCGATCCCCTTTCCCCTTGAGCGGCTGGACTCGAGCGTTGCATGCCGGTACCTGCAGTCCCTGCTCCTCCCTTCTCGGAGCCGGCAGCGCCAGGGTGTGGGGTTTCGAGTACTACAACTCCCATACTAGCGGTCCTTCCATCTCCCCCTCTCTCCCACCAGACCAGAGCCTGTGAGCTACAGCACGGCTTGTCTTGACGAAACCCCCTCCCGCCTCCTCCTCCTCCTCCACCACCACCACCTCCTCCTCCTCCTCCTCCACCACCACCACCACCACGGACTTTCGGAACCGAAAATCGTCGAGCTCAGTGAATTGCTGCCGACGGGATTAAGATCCTGTGCTCTCGATGCACCCGTAGCTCCGATGCTGTGGCTCCAGCGGGTTGGTGTTTGTTTGTACTGTTTGACATCGTTATCTGGCTCGCTAATTACCTTTGGGAATTACTGAGTGGACAGAGACATCGGGTCTGGGCTGTGTTTATGTTCTAACACCGCGGACACCGGATTGCTCCGATATGGGACGAATGAAAAACCGTATCGGAGACATTTCTGTGCGATGACACACGGCTTGTCCTTAACATTCGCAAACAGTGTAATACAGATCGATAGTTGCTTGGAGGAGACTTTGCTGCGCAGGGATCTGATCGGTGCAGCTTCAATGCTAAGTAAGGATCCGGCTCTTTCCATCGGCCAGCACACTCGGTACTTGTGTGTGACATGTTTCAGCAGCCTACAGAGGGTGAATGTGCAGAGTTCGTGGAGCCAAAGTGCGATGTTTCCTCATGTGGCTGCTTTCAGCTCGCACTGTTGTCTGCCTCGCTCTCTGCCTTGCTCTCCGCGATGAGGAAGGCGTTGTTGTAGTTGGACTACACACTCGTGGGCACCCGGAGATGCGCTCAGGCTCGCTCAGTTTGCACAGTACGAGGCTTGTTAGTTTCTGATCGGCAGCACTGCTGTCCATCGGGAGGGACGTGGGCTTAGTTTTGTGCTCCGTCGCGGCCACACGAGTGTGTACATCACTAACACTGCTCCTTTTCACTGCATGCGCCAAGTCTCTCTCCGATCCTTCCCGTCCAGAAGAACTACATCGCCCTGTGTGTGTGTGTGTGTGTGTGTGTGCCTCACCCTTCCATCGCCGGCACTTTCTTTCATCTACTGGCCTCATTTTAAACAGAACATTTCCACCTGACAGTCGGCGGCGTCTTTCTGTATTGTGTGATCGCCTGATTGTTCATCAGCGAGTGCACTAGTCCGAGTTTAAGCAAAGGGCACATTATTTATTATTATTATTATTATTATTTTTTAAAAATCTTTTTCAGTCTGTTATCATGGGGAAAATCGGCGGTGTCCATACGACACTCGGTTTCAACCCCGCATCCTGTATCGCTGTAGCGTCTCCTTTGTGTGTGTGAGCTGTGGGGCTCTGCGCTGCTCTCTCTCTCTCTCTCTCTCTCTCTCTTACTCTCTCTCACACACACACACACACACACGCGCGCGCGCGCGTGCACACACACACACACACACACGCACACACCGGGAGAGAGTGTGCTCAGGAGCCGAGGTTCCAGTCCTCTGCCCTGCCTTTTCCTGACCATCTCAAACAGCGACCCGAGGACCGGGCTCTCGCTTCACCCCCAGCCGACTGACTAATGTGCTTAGTCTACAGCTTAGTTCAGCGTTTCTCCTGTGAGGGCTGTGAGCAGAAGTAACGAGCTCTGGTCACTAGAGCACCGAAAACTGCGACGACGAGAGCTCGCGTGAGCCGATAAACTTTCCTCATAAACACTGGGCTGGTGTCCGTTAGCCCCACTCGCCTGACCTCTGAGAGGAAGAGTGCGCTGTGCAGATAGACAGGCTGTGTGAGTGTGTGTGTGAGAGAGTGTGTGTGTGTGACCCAAAGGCTCTATAGTTCGCGTTTTCCCAGGCATTTTTCTACATAGCAGTAATTTCAGTCATCTCCAGCTGCTTCTGTCAGGTGCACTAGTCATGTGAAATGTTGTTGTTGTTGTTGTTGTTCGAGTTACATTTAGAGAAATAATTTATTGTGCTACTCAAGGACGTTATCCACTATTAATACCGATATACTGTGAATAGCACCTCAGATGAACTATACAGTTACTGAGTAAGTCACATTTCCTCCATTCAGCACTCAGGTTTGGATGTCCTGCTATAGGTGTGTGTGTTGGTTTGTCTGTTTGTTTGTTTTCATGGAAAAGCTTCTGTTGTTTATCGGATGAAGCCACGTTTCAGCCTGACGTCGTCTTTCTCTAATTATATAGTGGCTTGTTGTAGCAGTTATTGGCCTAGCTTTTTGAGGCTATGAGACAAACATCATTCCTCTCACATTTATTGGCAAGCTCCACACCCAGCTCATGCTTTCTTATCAAAATAAATCTGATATTCTAATACTCATTACACTTCACAACACTTAGTTAGAATCCTGGGAAATCCCCTGAAGATACCAAGCGTTGTATTAAATTAGCTAGAACTGGCTCCTCTGATTTAAATGGGACATGGTAATGCTGAGATGGGACTATACCTGTGACTAGTGCTTTTCACAATTTTATAAAATTCAGATTCAATTGTTTGTGCCACTGTCAAGCTTAAACAGAAATATTTACATTAATAGAACCCTGGATCAAATCTTTTATGGGCTTGAGAAAATCTTTCTAAATTTAGCCACTAGATCCTGGGATTTTTCTTGACATTATTTAAAAAAAAAACATACCAAATTTGATTAATCAGTCATAAAAAATGAATTCATTCATTCATCTACCTTCAGAAGTAAACCGCAATATACCAGTAAAACATCTGCAGATAGCGGCTGTATTTGCAAGACCCATGGTCATGCAAGGCCTAAGCAGTTTTGTTTAAAGCTTGGTCTCCTTTGATCGTGTCCACTGTGAAGGAGTACAGCAAAAGGATCGCACTGTCAGGAAAAAATACAGTGAAAGTTGGGTTGATAGCAGAGCAGCATAGGATTTCTGAAATGAAAAAAATGACGTGACTTTTTTTTTTCTTTTTTTTTTAACCGATTGTGGGTTTTTCCACCTAGTTTACCTGTTTTTTATCTTAACACCTTGTAGCTACTCCATGATTTAGAAGATTGTACTATAACATCTCTGAGGAACTGTTTTATCACTTTCACTGAGAAAATGGTGGGTTCACTGAATCAGGATGCCTCTGCACTCCATTTCCCTCTCTCTCACTGAGCAATCCATCCACCCAGTGAATACAGGCACTTGCTTCTCTTTGGGTCTAAATATCAGGTTAAGCATATATAGCTCAGTTTATCTGTATTTAAGTCTGTACCCGACCCTCACCCTCAACATTAAGAGTCAGATTAAGACTTGCAGTTCAGGTAACCTATCTTGAAACTAATGCTTGCTTTCAAGTAATCAACAGAGAATCAGTAGAGATATCGAATTGATTATAGAAATATTTGGTTATCATTTTACAAACTGTTATATGACACCATCTATGGTAAATGTATTTATTCCATCTTAAGTCTCAGTTTAAAGGAAATTGTGACATCTTTTGTAAGGAACCTCTCTAACAGGAAGTTTCCAACTAGCTTCTTAACATTTCATACTAGAGAACAAACAAGAGCTGAGAAAAAGGTTTATGCAACTCCTGGCCTCAGAGTTATAGTACCCTTGCTTGTAAAGCTTGCTATGGAAAAAGAATTGTGCAATGGGTTCTTAAATGCATATTTATGCAATAAGGACTGGTTTATGTATTCCTGAATTAAGTGTTTAAACATTAAAGTTAAACTTGAGCTGATTTCTAATCTATGACATAACCTTTTTTTTTTGGCCATTGTTTGACCCCTTGTTCTCTGAAATCATTAAAGGTTTGGCATTTTGCCTTCCTTAGTTGTATTTTTTTAAATTCTCAAATCACTGCTTTCCTTAGTTAGAAATATTCATTTGAATTTTATAGTTTGGTAATGAAACCTTGGTAATGAAAATCATCATCGTTTGGAAAGAGTTCAACTGAGAAGGCACTGTGGATATAATTTATACATTTACTAATTAAGTGTTTTTCCTAGCCTCCTGGAAGACACAATTTTTTATAGCTGTAAGAGAATATCTGTTCACTGCAATTAAGATAAAATAGATTTCAGAGATTTTAATTTTTATTTTTATCTTAGTTTAAGAGATTTTATGTAGCCAAGCTATAATATTTTGAAAATGGCAGCATATGTGATTTGCAGTATTTTTCTACTTAGTGACAAAATACATGAAACACTAAATGTGATTACAATGTAAAAGTTTCTAACTGATTAAAGTTTGACTTAAATAATTGTGCATAACCAAAATTCCAAATATCAGCAGGTTGTAATCTCCCCACACTGAGCTTATACATTTCCTTGTTTAGATTAGAGTACAGACAGATGAAAGTTTTTTAAATAGTGTGAATTTGGAAGGTTTTAGTTATGCAATGTCCTGTGTACCTCACTGTCTCTGAGCATGTTTTTGTTCTTTGCTAGTGCTGCATGGACAGGTCTGAATATTTGAATAACTCTAATAATTGAATCATTTGAAATGATTACAGACTTTGACATTTTCCTTGTATCTTTAGCTTTGTGCCATATGTAGAAGAAATTCTTGTAAATGCACATCTGTTGACACTCAAAGGAATGCTGTGTTGAAAAAAAAACACGCCTATGCAGGTGATAATCATATGTGATATTAGAAGAGTGCTTATTTTAATACTTGTTTAGTTTTACATAGGATTTGGATTTACCAAACTTTCTTATTATTTGATCAGGTGGATCCCTCACCAATGAATGTAGGGGATGGAGGCACAGTGAGCAAAGAGAGCAGTGCCCTTACACAGCTGTCAGAGAGCATGGTGGGGAATCCACAGCAGACACTGCCTCCTGAACTCAGAGGAGACGTACCTCACGGACAGCAGAACAAGCTGAGGACATCTACAGACTGCAAAATGCCTGGTGTCTGCTCAGATGCCAGCAAGGCTAGCAAAACCAGCAATTCAAACCATTGTCCCGAAGTCCCTACTTCCCATCTTCGCAACAATGCTGTGTTCAGTGCTGATTCTTTTAGCACGCCGTTACCCGATAGGACAGAAGTTCCCAAAGCCCAGGCTGAAGGTGCTGCTGCCTACCCGACTCAACACTGGCCTTGTGGTAAAAAGGTTGGCTCAGAGGACTTGATGAGCTTGGTTCACAATAGTGTGACCCAAAATAAGAAAGCTCCTCATAGCACTGGGCCTACCCAACCTGTTATCAGCCTTTCCCCAGGATTTCAATGTTCAACCCTCTTTAAACCAGGCCAACCTGTTGCTTTCCTTCCATCTGCAAACTTTGCTTCTTCTCTTTGTAAGATCACCTTGCCCCCAGGATTGGGCCAGATTGCCGCTCTGAGAGAAGCCACAGCTAGTCAGTTTCAAAAGGACTGTCCAGTGCCGTGTTCTGGCTCGAGTACGACTCCAAGGCTCAAAACCTACCCTTATCAGTTTTCTGTGGGTCGAGGTGTTGCTGAGAAGAAACCACTGTCATCAGCATCTAAAGGGCGATGTGAACATGTTTCTAATGCAAAGGGTGGCAAAGGTGTAGGAGAGCACAAATCAACAATTTCCTCTGCTGTTAGCCCAGCTATTGCTCTCCCAGCGCAACAGGCCACACAAGCTTCAGCCCCACTGACTCATTATACTATCTCTCCCACTGCTGCCATCTGCTGTAGCTCAGCGCTGGCCAACATTACCACTCAGAATAGGCTTCTAAGCCTTGTAGAGAAATGTCCGCCATACAGAGGAAGTGAAAAGACTTCTGTGGCATATTTGAAGCCGAAGACTGTATCATCTACTGAGGAACACAATGCTCTGTGTCCTCCAGAGGCCAGAGATGTACCTCTTGACTTATCTTCAAAATCCAAGCGCCAAAAAAGCATTAAGGATGCTCAAAACAGCCCAACTGCCACAACTGAGCAATGCTTGTTTGAGCCTCATCAAAAGAATTCCCATGCCTCCAAAAGGCCTCAGACTTCCACTTTTGGTTCTGCCTCTACTTATGCCATTCTACCAGACACCCAGCGAAATGGCTCAGCCCAGAGATCCACCTCGAAACTCAGCAATCACAATTTGGAACCAAGTGCATCATGGGGCAAAAGCTCATCTCAAGGTTCCTTAAACAACCTCCCAGGAACATATGTAGGTGTAGCAAGCCCTATACTAGCCTCTACCTTGCGCAGCAAGGATGGGAAAAGTGCTGCGTTTGTTGAAGACGTTCAGATATTTGCCAAGCAAGAGACCATTTCGATTATTGATCAAGGTGAACAGTTGGCCTCCAGAGGCAAGAAGACACCTTTTGCGGTTAAAGGTGATAGGCAAAATAAAGGTGGTAAGCAATCTGGTAGTACTTCTGCTAGTACTACCTCCCCTGGAATGCAAGAGCTTTCATCCAAGCCACTGTTTACTTCTACAAACTCGCAATCTCCTAGGACTTCAGGTGGAAAAGCGGGGATTCCATATACACCCCCAGGTAAACCATTGTGGCACCAACCACTTTTCCAGGGAATGTCTTTGCAGAAGCGACCGGCTCAGAGCCAAGCCCCATCTAAGGTCAAAGGCAACCCGAGTTGTGATGGCCCCTTGTTTCATAAATGTGAACTAAGCCCCACTAATGTAAAGGAAGAAAAATGGGAGAAAACCCATTCCCCCTTATCCAATTTGGAGTCGATAGTAAAGCAGAAAGCTCTTGAGACCACTGCACTAACTGGTGAAAACTACTGTAATCTGTCAAATGTGGGATCCAGGAAGCCTGAGGTGGTCAACTTGCTCAGCAGGTCTCAGAACCCTCCAGTGCAGCAAACCGTAGCCACTGGTTTTCCACCCTGCGGAACTTCAGAGCTGCAGGACTCTAAGACAGGTAGCAGTTCCCCATTTACAGATGCAACAGCGGACAATAGGCAGGACGCCACAACTGTTTTTGTGCCCAAAGAGAAGTGCCATGACAAACAGGCAAAGCAATTAGAAAATTTCACAGGCCAAAAGTCAGAGCCCAGCACGCCTAAGAAACGATGTGCATCTAGTATTAAATCTGGCAAGAAGGACAGCATGCTGGCTCCAGATCCAGAGGAGAAAACAAGAGAAGACCCTGCAGTACAAAGAGAACTCGCTTCTAATTCAAAGCTGGAGAGCATATCCATCCCTCAGCACCAGACTTCAACAGAGGCAGAAGGAGAGAAAAAAATGAATGGTGGTAAAAAAGATAATGTTTCCAAAGGAAAAGTATCTGTCACCAAACAGAAGAAGCCAAGGAAGAAGGAGAAGACCTCTCCTGAAACATTAAAAAAGACTGCAACACTGAAGAAAAAACCTCGGATGAAGGAAAGCGCTACGGTAGTTCAAGCCCCTATCTCTAAAAAAGTAAGATATATTTATATAAGTAAGCTAGATGGTTTTCATTTGGTTTCTTAAACGAAAGCAAAACACATTAAATATGTTTATATTGGGATATTTGTGACGTGTTTAGCAATTCTGGTGCTAATTTGTTGGTTGGGGTTATATTTTCTTTATTCCCGTGAGAATGATTTTCTGTGCAGTTACAATGTTGTGTAATAGGAGAAAAAATTTCAAGGATCTCGGACATAAGGTATAATGGTCAGATTTTGCTATTAGCTCTTGGGGAAAAAAGAGCAAGAGCTTCTCTTCTCGCCATTTTCCAGTGACATTGAATGTCATATTAATGAGAAGTAGTGGAGACAGCAAACTCTAGTTCTGGAGTAAAATGCAAATATAGTTGTGTATAGATGCAGTTGTGCTGAGTTATGGCAGAGACTCGGTTCGGCTAATTAGCAACCTAAGAGATGACAAGCTTGATGGTGTTGACAGCGGTATTAGCATGTAAGTTGAAGCTTTCAAAGCTTATTTGTTTGAGCATAATAAACAGATGAGAAGCTGAGAGAGCCGGACAGACTAAATGACTAAAGCACTGCTGCATCAGTCTCTTTAGATAGTGATGTAACAAGGGCTAAATCCCACTGACACCACTATCAGTGGGCAGTTGAAAGGCATTGTGTTTAACGTAAGAAACCATTAACCAAAGTGAAAATGGACCAACTTGTTGAAAGAAGTAGTTCATGTCAAAAAAAGTCAACTCAGAATTTAATCTTAAAATAAATCTGCAAAATCCAAAATATAATATATATTAAGTATTGATGGGGGAAAAGTCTTTCAGGGTGGATCTTTTCCTTTAACTACATAATAACAGACATTTAACTAACATTAACAGCACTTTTGCTTAAGCCAACTTGTATCAAAGGAGAGAGATAGCATTTTGCCATGTTTGTTTTGCAACAGAAGAAGGGTACATCGTCCACTGCAGAGAAGAGCCCACTGAAGGAGAGCCCACTGAAGGAGAGCACATGTCCAATCCCTGAAAGTGGGGCTAAGATTCACAAAGGAAAGAGTACTCCGGTTAAAACGGAGCAGCCTGCCTGCAGCAAACCCGGTAACGAATTTGTTTTCTGGTACAATGAGGGGAAGTAACTGTTCAGACACTTTTGTTTTTGTTATTTAATATACTTCCAGTGTACATATCCACTTCAAATTTACAAACATAATGTCTTTTGTCTTCGCACTTATGAATATGAGCAAAAAAGCTTAAAGAAAGATGGGTTTAGGAAACAAAATTGACTGGGGGAAAAGTATTTGTGTGTGTGTGTGTGTGTGTGTGTGTGTGTACATTTTATATATATATATATATATATATATATATATATATACACACACACACACAC
>CM074980.1:12683314-12703416 GCA_037576825.1 Pangasius krempfi
TATATATATATATATATATATACACACACACACACACACACACACACACACACACACACACACACACACACACACATCTGAATGTATTGGAATGGCAAGGCCAATTCTTTTGTTTTTGCTATACACTGAAGACATTTCAGTCTGAGGTCAAAAGATGAATGTGAGACAATAGATGAGAATTTCAGCTTTCATATCCTGATATTTACATCTAGATGTGTTAAACAACTTAGAACAGTGCACACCACCCAATGTTAAGGTGAGCAAAAGTATCGGAACAGATAGTCTTTAAGTAAATAACACTTAACAGTTGGTTGCATATTTCTTGCTTGCAGTAACTGCATCAAGCTGGTGACCCACTGACATCACCAAACTGTTGCATTCTTCTTTTCTTCTATATATTCCAATCTGATGATGTTTTTCCAAGCTTGTACCACAGCTTCTTTCAGTTGTTGTTTGTTTTTTGTTTTTTTGGGGGGGTGGGGTTCTCCGTTCAGTCTCCTCTTCAGGAGGTGAAATGCATGCTCAGTTGGGTTAAGGTCTGGTGATTGACTTGTCCAGTCTTAAGCCTTCCACTTTTTTCTCCTGATGAAGTCATTTTTTGTGTTGGCAGTGTGTTTTGTCTTATTGTCTTGCTGAATAATGAAGTTCCTCCCAGTTAGATTGGATGCATTTCTCTGTAAATTGGCAGACAGAATGTTTCTGTAGACTTCTGAATTCATTCTGTTGCTACCATCATGAGTTACATCATCAGTAAAGATTAGTGAGCCGACTCCAGAAGCACCCATGCAAGCCCAAGCCATGACACTACCTCCACCCTGCTTCACCAATGAGTATGTTTTGGATCATGAGCAGATCCTTTCTTTCTCCACACTTTGGCCTTTCCATCACTTTGGTAGATATTAATCTTGGTTACAGAACTTTTGTGGCTCATCTCTGTATTTCTTTGCAAATTCCAATCTGGCTTTCTGATTCTTACTGCTGATGAGTGGTTTGCATCTTGTGGTATATGGCCTCTATCTTTCTAAGCTCTAACTCTTCTTCTTTGAACAGTGGTTTGTGATACCTTTACCTCTGCTTTGTGGATGCTGGTGATGTCACTGACTGTATTTGGACTTTTCTTCACAGTTCTCACAATGTGTCTGTCATGAACTGCTGTTGTTTTTCTTGGCTGACCTGTTTCATTTCTGGTTGTTAGTACACTTTCTTTCTTTCTTTCTTTTTCAATGCCCAATGCTGTGGCTCTGATTGATGAAGACTGCATTTGATGTTATCTTTTTTAACAACAAATGGAGTCTTCACAGGTGAAACCCAGGGCTGGAATCAAGAGTAGACATTCAGAGCTATTAATTGTTTGAATAATCAATCTAACAAGTCACACCTGGGCAACAAGAAGCACCTGTCAGTCACATGTTCCAATATTTTTGATCGCTTGAAAAATGGGTGGGTTCAAACAAATGGTGCATTTAACAGTTCTCAGGGACAACATTATTAAACAGCACTTGATGGAAAACGCTACAGAGCCATAGCAAAGACATCCCTGCCAGCACAATTGGTTTGATAATATGATATGATAACATGCAGGTAGAACCACAACTAATCATCCCTGGACAGGTCCATGATGCAAGATTTCACAACTTGCTCTCAGACTAATGATAAGGAAGGTAAGAGAGAAGCCAATATTTACTCTAAAAGAGTTGCAGGACAATCTGAAAGCAGCAGAAAGAACGGTTAACACTGCACAACAATGATCTCCATTTCTACACCCCATGCAAAACTCCTTGAAAAAAGAAGCACAGAGATGCACTTAGACAAGCATTTAGATAAATTAGGACTCTTTTGGAACAGTATACTCTGGTCAGGCCAAACAAAAATAGAACTCCTTGGCGATAATTCAGCTTGTCATTTTTGGAGAAAGAAGGATTACACATATCTTGCATCTATGCCAATAAAAATATATCTTATTTAACAATATAACATCACCTGAAAAGGCCAAAATCTGCAGCCAAATGATCAAAAAGGTGAATTAGTTGTGAATTAAGTGAGGGGAAAAGAATTTGACATGAAAATGGAGAAAATTTACCATACTGTGCATAAGTCTTAGTCACATGCAAAGAAATGTTGTAAAGCAACGATGTCTTCAAAAATAATTCAATTAAAAGTTTCTACATATAAAATATTATGAGGAACAGTAGTAAGCTAAACAGTCAATATTTGGTGTGACAACCCTTTACTTAAAAAAAAAAAAAAAAAGATTGTAGTCTCAGGTACAATTTTTTTGTCTGAAAAGTGGTCTGTTACATGATATGTTTTCTTTATCGATGTATAAACATTTTTCTGTTTGGTGCAGAGTTTTGCGCAGCTACTGTACCTAGCTGATCATGAACACCAGGCACATCACGCAGGGAATCCTCTATGCTTATTATTATTTTTTTTAAGTGTCTTGGCCAGAAATCCCTTGCGCACTTCTCAGTGCCCTGTTGGAACAGCAGATGGGAATGAGAGTATTATAAGTAAGCGTAAGGTCCGCAGCACACTAGGGAGTATACGGCACATTACAGCTTAAGTCATACCAGATCAGTCACTTATCAGTCACTTAGTGCTGGCATTAATAAAGTGTTGCACTAAAAGAAGATGATGTGGCACACGGAACCAATGTATGCTGAGCCAGTGCAGCCCGTCCTCCTTTTATTCAGTGCCTTTTCTTCTTAATTGAATGACTGGTCTGATTTGTCTTAATGTATGGATTTGTGTTGACTTGCTTTCATTTTTTTTCATATTTAACATTTCATTAATTAATTTGAAATGACTGGGTTTCACAAAATTGTCATTAAATTTGTGTATGTAATTGAAATAGCTACACAAAGCTATTTAAACTTTACAGCAAAATTTGTGATTAAAAACGAATCATTTACATGAACTGAAGCTGCTCAATTAATTTATCTTCATATGCATAAATTTACACACCCATGAGCACAAGAAGGATATAAATGTTTTTCCAAACTTTTTTGGATTTACCTAAATGCCAAATTTCTCGTGTAAATGCTCCAGTAAATGATTTACCAATAAAGCCGTTCGTATCCAGCTTGACAAATGAGGCCCATTATGTGTCTAAGTGTGAAGTGGATATAGGCACTGGAACACAGGCAATTGCTTTAAGACTATACAGGAAGCCCGGCTTCCCCTTAAGTTTCATTAAAATGCGGCAATGAAATGTTTACCAAAGTGTCTACATTATTCATCAATCTTGGTGTAATTCAATAATTTAGCAAATCAAAGGATCTGATATCTCACTGCAATATCGTACTGTTCGTTCATTGAACTCTTTGTGGCGGATTAAACTATTTTTGGCAGATAGTGCAGCCGGCATGAAAATCTCCTTTAAAGCCCCCGACACAGCGCAAATAAACACACGGTGAAGCCTTGTCCATCTCTTAGTGTTTATTATGTTTGTGTACGTTGTGTTTTGATAGGCCGAAAGATTAACGCTTGTTAGACAACAGGCTTTTAACACATTGTTTCGAGTCCCACCTGGACACATGTGCTTCACTGGGAGCAAAAAAACTGGGAGTGTGGGCAGGTGTGTTTTGCACAGGGAAAAAAAAAACCATCTCAACATGTCCCGCCTCTGGGCACATAGCTTCTCCTTATGATGTCTTGTAGATCTCTCAAAGGGGCGGAACCTTGTAACCAGCTGCTAATGACTGAAACGAGAATGAACATGATTGACATCTCAAACTTAAACATATCACATCCAGCTGGAATTGCTTGGAGCAATGGTGCAGTAGTGTAATTTGTAAATATTGTAACTGTATGTATGGTAAGTATAAAGTTCTGTTAGATTATTTGCATTCATTTCTGAAATTTGTTGTTTATAAATCTAGCTAGCTTTTGGTAGACTCTTAATGTTGACCTGAATTTAGAAATGTATTTTGATGCTCATACTTAAGAGGAGAGACTGAAAATTAGACAAGAAGGCAGAATAATGTCCAAGATTTTAATTCAAAAATCAGGGAGCAAAATAGGTCCTCTTAACTGTCTTGGTACAGTAAACGTGATTTGGCTTTAGTATTAGTCTTAGTATTAGTGGAACATCCACCACCAGCTGCCACTTCACTGGAAATATACCAAATAACAAAAACAAAAGTGTCTGAATACGTATTTCCCCTCACTGTATACCTAACTAATCATTTTATCTGAAGTCATTAGATGGAATTTCTTTCAACTCTTTTTCCTGGGGAGGCATTATTGAATGTCTGTCCTTGGTGGTTTCTCTAGATTTTGAAAACAACCCAGCGAGAAGTGGGCAGGTAGACACTGCCTCCCTCACCAAGACTGATCAGCCCAGTAAGGAATCTAACCTGCAGCAAGCGTCCTCTCCAAGGCCAAAACGAGGGCGCCGGCGCACTGACGATGCTTTGCTGCGAGACTGGAGCTTTGCTTCTCCTCCTACTCCTCCTCCTCCTCCCCCAGAATCCCCTTCCTCCACACTTTTGCCAAGTCCTGTTTTCCCACTCAGGCGACCTCGGGGCAGGCCTCGTCTCAATCCTCTGCCTGAAGGTGGGGACACAGACAATATTAGACCTGCTCAGGTGGCAGAGGGAGGAGACCTGGCCTCTGCAAAAAAGAGAAAGCGATGCAGGAACCGCAAGTACCAGAATGGGGAGTACATTACAGATAAGGAAAAGGAAGCCAACAGGGAGAATGAGGAGAAGTTTGTGGATGGAGAGAATGAAGAAACGGGTAAGTACAAATATGATGTTTTACAAGACCTGGGGTCTTGGGTATATAAACATTGTGTACACGCAAAAAGGTTTTTGACACTAGTATTCACGCACACGCGGCATGTGCCTTCCTGTTTTTTATTCCATTTGCCGGGAGAATCTTGCTGCTTTTTTCATCACTAGGAGATTCTGCAATTTTGAAATATTCTTCATCAGTGGTTACATTTTTTTTTTTTGAAAGAATGTTTTTGTTTAAAGACAGCAAATGGAGACTGTTCTTACTAAGTCTGCTCACAATCCTCCAGCAGGAAGTCACGATAAAAGTAACATCCTCAATATTTTGGCATAGCCAACTTTGACCTTCTTCATGTGTTGAGTGCAAGATGTTTAGCTATTCTTCCATCATTGGTAATAGTTTTACTTCTGAGAAATGTAGATTAGAAGCTATACTGTCAGAGAAGTGCATTAGAAGTCCAAACATTAGACAGAACTAATGATAGTGGGAGAAGTGTAAATTCAGTATAGGAAGTTTAGGTGCCTTAGGCAGAGATAATGAGCCCCCATCTCTGGCATTAGATCAGAGCAGATCAAATGGGTGACGAATCAGTGGTATAGCCACAAAGGAAAGGCTAACACTAAGACTCACCCATAGGCGCACCACTCCATTCCGATTCGTCTGTCCAACAGGTTTGCCGTACTCAGTAAAGCATCCTCTGAAAAGCCTTTAGAAAGTGCTCTGGTTGTAAGCGACTCTATTCTATGCCATGTGAAATTAGCTAGGCCTTTAGGGGCACCAGCAGTTATAGGCAGCTTTATACCTGCAGCCAGGGTGCCAGAAATTGCAGGGAATCTTAGGGTCTTAAGCAAGTGCAGGTTAGTTATCCTTAGTTGGGTGCTAATGATACGCAGATATGTGTAAAGTAGCGAAGGCAATGTCTGATGCATAGAATGCTCTAGACATATTCCAATGTCGTGTGGTAACTTGCAGCAGGGTATGATCACTGTACTGCTGAATGTCCAAATGGTGCTCTGAACGCAATGGGTGCTTTATAGATTATTGGAATACTTTTGGAGGCGAGTCTGACTGGATGGTATCCATTCCACTTGGGAAGGTGCTGCTGTCATTTCTTGTAACATAGCTTATAACAATTTTTTCAGTCTTTTGACAGGCCTAGTCAATCTGTGACAGTACTGAGCCAGGCCCAACCAGCAGACAAAAAGGCTAAACTGACTGTCTGCCTTGAGGCGTCATTCAGGTTCCACCATATTGAAACTGCGCCTGTTCCCTAAGCTCAGTATAAATAAAAATGCAGAACATCTAAAATTAGATCATATCAAATGCACAACCAGCAGCTTGATCTGAAGCTAGGACTGGTAATTGTTAGATCCCTTGCATGTAAAGTAGGCCTGCAACAACTAATTGACAAAAATGATAATAAACCATAATAAAAAATAGTAACAAATTTCATTAGCGATTAGTTGGACTATGTTATGAAGCACACTGTGGCATTCAACTTCACTTCATTTAGAGTAAAAAGAAAAAGCATTTGATGTAAATGGCAGTGCATGTTACTACAGAAAATACTTCTCTAAAGTATGGAAACGCTTTGCATTAATCTACGTTGTTGGACTCATGACATAACGTTTTTGTGTGAGTAATATTTCTAATCATTCGTTTGTGAGAAGCATTGGAAGCACACTGTACCTGCTTGAGCCATGCTTATTAACCACTGTGTATTGACTGTGTATGTACTAGCTTATCCAGCTGTCTAGCTGTATCGTACATTTCTGTTCTATTTATCTATCTTTCCTGCCCTATCAGAAAATGTTATGTCATGCTATTTTGGCTCAGTAGTCGGTTATTTGTATAACTCGATGGGTTGAAAATGACCATGGTCTTGAATGAATAGTCTATGAGACCAGTGTTTTCTCATTTCAAAAATCATGAAGCATGTGCATTATGCAGTGTTGGGCAGTGAGTAACAAAGCTATTTGAATCAGTTAGTTGTAAGTAGTTAAAATATTTAGCGTTGACAAACACTAATTTAAAATTTTTTCTTAGCATTTTTATTTTCTATATTTTTAATATATCTTCTGTCAAGTCATTCATCTTGCTCATCTGTCTTGCTTTCAGTTCACATCAGAGTCTCTCCCAAAAAGAATCAATTCACTGTTTCCAGGCATTGAAACCTAACCCCAAAGCTTTGGAGTCGATTCCTCACACTGAAGATGATTCGCCTTGCGCGAACACACACCCACACACACGGCAAGCAAAATGAATCTGGCATCAGAGTGTGTCAGTTAGTGAGACAGGCAGCGGAAATTTATTTCGCATTTATTCTGAATTTGTCTAGCCGGAATTGGGCAAATCAGGGCTTGAAATGCAGATAAGACATATAATTTCAAAAATAGTCTTCAGAATCAGTAAAAGGGTATGGAATTCCATAACCTTGGATTAGTTTGAGGGTCTCATTTGATTGACAAAAGCACTTTATAATTTTGTCATGCTGTGACAGATAGTCTGATTAATGTCAGTAATGCTGTATTGAAATTAGTGACTTATTTAACTAAGCATAATTAAGAGTTCTTTTTTTTTTTTTTTAATAAATAAATAAATATTTTTGGTATTCAATATATTGTGAAAATAATCCAACTAATTGATTAATCTGAAAAATAATTGATAGATTAATTGGTAGTTGCAGCCCTAATCGTAAGTGTATATAGTAAAGGAAACTATAACTGATCAGGCATTTAATGTACTTTGTTTACTAGAGACTTGCCGTAGACCAAATGAGTATGTAGCCTAAATTAGGCTATATTAGACTCAGTAGAGGTCAATCAGAATATAATAAGATCCACTCATTAATGCACATTCTTGATATAATGCTGATAGTTGGCATAAATATAAAAAGCAATCACAGTACCCCAGTCTGAAAGATCACTGCCTCGTTCATTTAAAATACATCTTGGTCATGATATATTTGCCTTGCTACTGTATCAAAAGTACAATCATGTTCAGAAACCAGTTAGCTACCCAGATTTATCGATTGTTCCAACAGAACTCGATGAAGTGACTGATTGCTTAGAGTTGAAGTTGCCCCATTTAGAAGATAATTGCCACCTGACTACTCCTTTATCTCCAGTATCCTGAAAAAAAAACAAAAAAACAAAGGTTGTTACTCAGCAGCTACGCCCATACATGTATAGGAATAACATGCATGAAATCTTTCAGTCAGTTTTAGGTCTCATCAGAGCACTGAGACAGCGCTGGTTAAAATAGTAAATGACCTGCTACTAGCCTCTGATCAGGGTTGTGTCTCTTTATGTTGCTTGATCTCAGTGCAGCTTTTAATACCATTTATCACAATATTCTGCAGGGCCTGGGCAAACAAATTGACAGAACCATGAATTCTGCTCAGAAAATCCTGAATGAGATTAAAATTAAGCTTTTGGAGTGGCCTAGTCAAAGTCCTGACTTAAACTCCATTGAGATGCTGTGAGATACCAGCTACTGTGATGAGAACAGGATTAGCCAGTTGGGATGATGCATTTTCCTGTTTTTGTTTAAAAGCTACTAACCAGATAGCTACTCTATAAACACAGATATTGAGGTGAGAGCCAATGAAGTAGCTTACTGGAGTCTACTGCAGAAGAAAAGATCATGATTTATAATATAGGCTGTAACATTCCACTATTATTGACGTTATTTTAATCATTTTCAGTGAAATTGCTGTATAGGTATTTTATGGCAATGATATTAATATGGAAAGATTGTTTGATGGCACAATCTACCATCAAACAATATTTCCATATTAGTGTCATTGCCATACCGCTCATATTGCTGTCTGACCACTTGAAATGCACAAGTGTGTCACACTTACCAATTTACTTGTACAGATCAGGAAAACAATCGTGATTTTATTAGGCAGATTCCTTTCTAGAACCAGAAATTTGACCAAATTAGTGTAGTGTGGGAAAGTGTGTACTTTTTTTCACAATACACTGGCTGAACTGACTGAACTTTGGGTCTGTTATGATCAGTCATGTCTGATTCAATCAAAAGGTGCAGGTTCTTTATCAGAGAATAAATGAAACCACAGCTGGGCCAGAGACATTTCCTACAGAGTCCCCAAGCTATAGAATAGCATTCCGAATAGCATTCAAGGACTCAGAGACAGAGACTCAATCTTTAGTCATAGGTTGAAAACTTGTTTTTAATCAGCCATTTTGTTAAAAAACTTTCCCTTAGGTAAAGGTGCAGATCTGTGGGAGTTCATGGGCAAGATGTTTTAATGTTTACCCCTGGTGATCACTCAGGTTTGTTGATGGTGAAGTGGTGGGACACTTTATGTCCCAGGTTGCCCTAATGCCTGTTTTACTTTCTGGCTTTCTCTTTTAAAGATCCTGGCATAGCCAGACCCGCTAGAGTCCCTACTTGCCTTCTGATCACAGTGGATACCCTTTAAAACCACTATAGAATAAAAGCTAATAATCTACCCTCTCTGTCTAGCTATACATGCACGTTCCTGGCTGATGCCAGATCCTGACACACTTCTACTGCTGTGGCATTTCTTGCCTAATTCATCCTGATTCTCTACTTCTGCTTGGAGCTTCTGCAGTTGTGACTCACTTTCTGCTGCTATGGATGGTCCCACATGGACCCTAAAGATTTGCACGTCCCAAAAACAGTTTATACCCAAGGCACACCCTTGCTTCACTGGATAATCTCACTTGGATACTGTAGACATGTGCTGCTGCTGTAATGAAAAGATTTTCTGTGACAGAACTGGACTTTCCTTCTCCAATTCAATAGGACTCCAATATGCTCATACTAAACATCCTTTCAATACACTTAGTATTGTTTACGTTTTCTGTTTTACAACTGTATACTGTAATAATTTAATTTTTTTGAGTCTGGTTCCTCTCGGGTAGGGGTGTAAAGAAAAAAAGCTATTTGAATCAGAAAATCTGTCCAACAGTCTACAATACAGCAGCACTGATTTACAATCTTAAATCCCCTTTGAATTGAGAAGCCATCTAAAATCGATATAAAATCTAAAATCGATGCAAATAACAATGTACATGATGTACATTATGTATGTGTGTGTGTGTGTGTGTGTGTGTGTGTGTGTGTGTGTGTGTGTGTGAGAGAGAGAGAGAGAGAGAAAGAAAGAGAAAGAGAGAGACACCCCAACAATGCACCACCAAGTCAAGGAAAGCTCGACATATAGCACTGCTGTATGCAAAACTTGCAACACTACCATAAAATGTACCCACAATACAAATTAGTCTCTATTATGACGTACATTATAACAGCTATAAGCAATTGCTACCTCTCTTTGAGAATGGCCAATGGGAGTGAATGCTAGTGCATTTGGCTTCCACTGCTCTGTGTCTGTGTAAAGCTTTTAGCTACCTCCAAACACCTTATATGGATATTTTTAAGTATCTGAGGGGAAAATATCAGATACTGCTACTGGGATATTTCAGCTTCTGTTTTACTCCTTCCCCTCTTACCTGCAAGCTAATGCTGGTAAGGGTAATGGGTGATGCACATAGTTGTTGGATTCCCACTGCAGTGCTGCTGAAACTCCATCAGCTACTAAATTTCATTGACTCCGGTTGCACTACAATCCTCCCCAAGCTTTGTTTTATCCCCCGGGATATCCTTAGGAGTCCACAATATGGCCACCATGGATCTCGTCAGAACGAATTAACAACACATGTCTGTTTGCTCTTTCTGGTCCACACATCCTTGTCCCCCAGAAACATCCAGCCAGACTATTGTTGATAACATACTGACTTCCCTATCCAGGTCAGCTATGTATGCTCCTGCAGAGACCTGGCAACAGCCCAGTGACTTTTCCCAATTAAACCAAACAGTTCCACCTGGCTTATTTCACATCAGCAAACCTTGTTCTTCTGGTTGTGGGGGCAGACTGTGTGATATATCACTACAACATCAGTCACATTCCTCATCTGAACTTCTGGCAGTACAACTAAATGGCCCTGAACCTGAACTCTTATAGTGTTTTCAGACCACCCAAATTATCTATTTTTTTTCTCGCAGAGCTTGTGTGCCCTAATTATATGTTAATGGGAGATTTTCCACATTGACAACCTCACTAACCCTTTAACTAATGATTTTAACTGTACTCTTAACTGTCCCAGCATCAATCAGTTTGTTAATTTTCCAACTCAAAACAAAGGCCATAGTCTGGAACTACTCTGCTGTGCTGGGGTCATATCACAAAATCTCACTGCCGGTTTCTGACCATAAATTTCTGCTTTTTGTTGCTTTTGTTGCCCTGGACAAGCCATCAAAAACATGGTGAGGTCACTTTGGTTAAAATCCCTCTCTAGTCCTGTCTGCCATGCCTCTCCTGCTGACCTGGTTGAGCATTACAATGACTCGCCATCTTGAGCAGCTCTCTACTAAGACTGATCTGGTTGTCACCTGTTCTGTTAACAGCTTTCTCACTACTACCCCTCCTATTATGCATTGACTATCAGTTATCAAGTAGGCAACATGAGAACTCTCTTCTCTACAGTTAACTCACTCAAGTTACCCACTCTCTCCAGCAATCTGCTGAACAATGCTCAACCTTCTTGAAATTTACCTCATCTGCCTGTGTTTCTGGCAAAATACCCTGGATGGATACTCTGTGTTTGCCACCTACCTCATTCTCTGTCTTCAAACCTATATCCATTAACCATGTTTCTCAGCTAATTCAGAAATCTAAGTCCTCTACCTACCAGCTTGATCCATTTCCCACAAGTACACTCAAAGCCTGTCTGTCCCCCGATAACTGCAATAATTAACTAGTCCCTTACCTGTGGTATTGTACCCTCCTCATTAAAAACTGCTGCAGCCTATTCTCAGAAAGCTTGGTTTTGACCCAATTGACTTTAATATTAACAGGACCAATATGCCGTTCATCTTCAAAATACTGGAACAGGTGGTAGCTGCACAGCTCCAGTTGCATCTTGATCACAATAGACTCTCTGAACCCTTTCAGTCTGGTTTTTGACTCAAACACAGCACTGAAAGTGCTCTAGTGAAAATAACTAATGACATCCTCTGTGCTGCCAACTCTGGCCTACTGTCTATCTTTATTCTCCTCGACCTCACTGCTGCCTTTGAATCTCTCACCCAATGCTTTTGGAATGCCTGGCTGTCATTGGAGTTCTACCTCACCAATAGACAGCCATTTGTGCAGTTTGAGATCTCCAGATCTGAGTCTTCTGCAGTTACACAAGGTGTCCTCCAAGGGTCAGTTCTGAGTCCATTGCTATTTATCATATCTCCTTCCTCTAGGCAACATCCTCTGTCTGGCACCATGTTGGTCAAATCCACTGTTGCACAGATGACACTGAGCTCTATGTTTCCACCAAACCTGACATCACCCTCCCTCTTACTACCCTCACCAGTTTCCTTCAAGACGTCGAATCCTGGATGACCAATAACTTTCTCAAACTAAATGGCAATTAAAGCAATGTTCTTCTCATTGGCTCCAAGTCCACACTTTTGAAAGCACATAGGGTTAACATCTGCATCGATGGCTGCCTGGTACCTCTTTCCTCCCAAGTCAAGAGCCTTGGTGGCATTCTAGCCAACAGGCTCATTTTCGAACCAAACATCAAAAACGTATCCTGGGCTGCTTTCTACAATCACTGCAATAATGCCAGACTATATGATGTACTTTCTCAGCACAACACTGAATTTCTGATCCATGCTTTTGGGAAAATCTGAGACTGATTACTGTAATGGTATTCTCTATGACATGACAAATAAAATCTTCCACAGGTTTCAACTCATTCAAAATGCTGCTTTCCATATTTTCACCCGCAACAAGTCTAGCAAACCCATCACCCCCACACATATTCAGCTCCACAGACTCCCCTTCCGATACCCGATTGATTTAAAAATCCTGCTGCTCACTTTTAAAGCCCTTCACAACCTCACCCCCTCTTACCTCTATGACTTCCTCCAGGTTTACAACCCTTCTCACATCCTGGAATCCCCCTCTGTCGGCCTATTGACTGTTTCATCTTGCTGTCTCAGTACCATGGGTGGTAGGGATTTCAACTGCACTGCTCCCAGACTCTAGAACTTTCTTCATGTACAAATCCATAAACTGGACTGGTTTTATTTAAATATTTTCTAAAAACTCATTCGTTTAAGTTGGCCTAATCTGACTCTTATGACTTTTTTTTTAATTTCTACCTAATTTTAGTTTTGACTTTGCATTGTAATTTGATCTTGAGTGTTTTGAAAGGTGCCCATAAATAAAATGTATTATTGTTATTTATGATTTCTCTCTCTTGTAGTTGAAAAAATGGTAGTTTGTCATGTGGCAAAGAAACCAGAAAATGCAGGTTTCTGTCCTGAAGACTTTCTTGTGGTGGAAAACTTAAATTTAACCAAACCAGATCTTATTTCACAGGGCCTAAACCTGTGTGTATTGGTGCTGAGCTGAATCATATAAGATCAGTAGTGGACTAAAATGTGTCAAATCATTACTTGTTTGACTGTATCGTTTTTGTATCATTTCATATACTATGTATCAAGATGTGTAGCATATCGTCTGAAAGGGGGACATTCATACCCCTAGTTTCAAGGTTTCTTCCCCAAGTCGTCTGATGGAGTTTTTCCTTGCTACTGTAGCCTCTGGCATGATCATTAGAAATCTACATCCGAATTTCTGTAAACTGCTTTGTCAAAATGTCTATTGTTTAAAGCGAATTGAATCTATGTTTTTGAATACTTTTTTGCTAATTGTTGTGCCCAAATGGCATCTATCTGAATATTTGAATTTCAACATTAATTTACAGTGACCAGTTTTCAAAGCTATCAGCTCTCATTCATCAGACATCAGAGAAACATTTTCACTCCAGCAATTAACAACAGACTTGTCTGTTGGGAACAGACTTTAGACAGGAGTTCTGCATTATGGCTGGTTTAAAATTTAACAATATTTTATAACCCTGCATGTGCAGCCTGGTTTCAGTTTGAAATTTTCTTTTACATCTAGAACTTTTATACATTGCAAATTACAATCAGTGACTCTATATAATCTGAAGTCATATCAGAAATACTTTTAAAATGCTGGCAAAATACCAGAAATTAGGGTTTCTCTATTAATTGCGGAATTTGAAATTGATTTTCAAATTGGGTGAGCCCCAGCATTCCGATCTATCTGCCAGTCTTGCTGATGCTGATGGTATTATTTATTGGTGTCAGATGGGCTGGTTTGAGTATTTCTGTAACTGCTGAGGTTAATGGAGAATGGCCAGACTGGTTAGACCAGACAGAAAGGCTACAGTAACTCAGATAACCACTCTGTACAATTGTAGTGAGCAGAAAAGCATCTCAACACATCAATCCTTGAGGCAGATGGGCTACAACAGAAGACCATGTTAGGTTTCACATCTGTCAGCGAAGAACAGAAAGCTAAGGCTGCAGTGGGCACAGGCTCACCAAAACTGGACAGTTGAAGTCCTGAAAACATAGCCTGGTCTGCTATATCTTGATTTCTGCTGATGGTAGAGTCAGATGGAAAACAGATGGTAGGGTCAGAATTTGGTGTCAACAGCATGAATCCATGGACCCAGCCTGCCTTGTGTCAACAGTCCAGGCTGGTGGAGCTGGTGTAATGGTGTAGGGGAATGTTTTCTTGGCACATTTTCGGCCCATTAATACCAATCCATCATCGCTTAAATGCTACAGCCTGTTTCAATATTGTTGCTGAGCATGTGCATCCCTTCATGGCACAATTTACCCATCTTCTAATGGCTACTTCCAACATAATAATGCACCATGGCAAAGCAAAGGTCATCTCAAACTGGTTTCTTGAACATGACAATGAGACCAGTGTTCTTCAGTGGCCTTCCCAGTCACCGGATCTAAATCCAATACAACACCTTTGGGATGTGGTTCAATGGGAGTTTCACAGCTTGAAAGTACACCTGAAAAATCTGTAGGGTTGGCGTGCATGCAATCCTGTCAACATGGACCAGAATCTCAAAGGAATGTTTCCAACATCTTGTGGAGTCCATTATATGAAGAATTGAGGCTGTTTTTTGAGTTTTGTGGGTTATAAGGCCCTATCCTATATTAGTGTAGTGTTCCTGATAAAGTGCTCTGTGAGTGTATAAGAGTACATATTTCTTCAAATCCAAAATGTATTTACATTAACTGTATTTAGGAACATATGCTTAGTTGCCACAGATGTGCCTTCCTTGTAGTTACACTCAGTGGTTATTTTATAAGGTAAATAAAATATCAGTCACTTTGTAGGTGAGCAGTTATTGATTGTAGCAGGTTATACCCAGTTTGTCTGCCCCACTTACCCCTACCTTGGAAGTACCAGTTACTTCCATCTAGCAAGTACTTAATTAACTAGCAACTCCGTGAATAATATAATAATATACTCATACACTACTGGTAAAAAGTTTAGGGTCACTTTGAAATTCCTTTGATTTTGAAAGAAAAGCATTTTTTGCCAACTAAGTTAACATTAAATAATCTAATTATTTAATGTTAATTAAACAGTCTAAACAGTGTTAATGTTGTAAATGTCTATTATAAGTGGAAACTGATGATTTTTAATGGAATATCTACATAGGCGTAAAGAGGGTTATTTTCAGCTCCAGTAGCACATTGTGATAGCTAATCCAGGTTTATCATGTTAAAAGGCAAATTCTTTATTAGAAAACCCTTTTCCAATTATCACAGCTGAAAACTGTTGTGCTGATTAATGAAGCAAAAAAAGTGGCCTCCTTTAGACTAGTTGAGTATTTGACTAATTCAGCATTTGTGGGTTCGATTATAATCTCAAAATGGCCAGAAAAAAACAACAACTCTCTTCTGAAACTCGTCAGTCTATTCTTGTTCTAAGAAAGGAAGGCTATTCCATTCGACAAATTGCCAAGAAACTGAAGATTTCATACAACGGTGTGTATTACTCTCTCCAAAGTATAGCACAAACTGGCTCTAACCAGCATAGAAAGAGTGAGGCCCCGGTGCACAACTGAGCAAGAGGACAAGTACATCAGAGTCTCTAGTTTGAGAAACAGATGTCTCACAGGTCCTCAACTGGCAGCTTCATTGAACTGTACATGCAAAACACCAGTCTCAACGTCAACAGTCAAGAGGCAACTCCAGGATGCTGCCCTTCTAGGCAGAGTTACAAAGAAAAAGACATATCTGAGACTGGCCAATAAAAGGAAGAGAACACAGGCATTGGACAGAGGAAGATTGGAATAAAGTGTTATAGACAAATGAATGTAGGTTTGAGGTGTATGGAACACAATGAAGAACATTTGTAATATTCAGAAAAAATGAAAAGATGCTGGAGGAGTACTTGACACCATCTGTCAAGCATGGTGGAGGAAAGGTGATAGTCTGGTATGCTTTGTTGGTGCTAAAGTGGGAGATTTATACATGATAAACGGGATCTCGAACAAGGAAAGCTGTCACTCCATTTCGCAATGCCATTCCATACCCTGTGGATGGCACTTGATTGGAGCCAGTTTCCTCCTTCAACAGGACAATGACCCAAAGCACAGTTCCAAACTATGAAAGAAATATTTCGAGAAGAAGGAGTCAGATGGTATTCTATCTGTAGTGGACTGGCCTGCACAGTCACCAGATCTCAACCCTGTTGTGGGAGCAGCTTTACCTTATGGTTTGTAAAAAGTGGCCATCAAGCCAATCCAACTTGTCGAAGGTGCTTCAAGAATGATAGGGTGAAATTTTCTCAGATTACCTCAACATATTACAGCTAGAATGCCAAAGGTCTGCAAGGCGGTAATTGCTGCAAAGGGAGGATTCTTTGACGAAGGCAAATTTGAAGGACATAATTCTTATTTTAAGCAAAAATCATTATTTATAATCTTTTCAATGTCTTGAATACATTTTCTGTTGATTTTACAGCTCATTTGATGAATAAAAGTATGACTTTTCATTGAAAATGTGAAATTTTCTGGGTGACCCCAAAGTTTTGACCAGTAGTGTATACAGTCAAGTCCATAAATATTTGGGCAGTGACAATTTTCATAATTTTGCCTCTGCACACCACCATGGTGGATTTGAAATGACACAGTCAAGATGGGATTGAGGTGTAGACTTTCAGCTTTAATTCAAGGGGTTTAACAAAAATATTGCATTAAGCATTTAGGAATTACAGCCATTTTTAATAAGCAGTTTCATGGCCAGGTGTGGTCTGTTTCCTCATTCTTGCTTGACAAATTAAGGAGAGTAAAAGGTCTGGAGTTTTCAAGCATTGAATTTGCATTTGGTAGCTGTTTATGGGAACTCTAAATATATGCTCCAAAGAGGTGTTGATGCAAGTGAAGGAGGCCATCATTAACGTTAAAAAACAAAACAGAGATCCGAGAGATAGCAGAAACTTTAGGAGTGGCCAAATCAACAATTTGGTACATTCTTAAAAAGAAGGAATTCACTGGCAAGTCTCGGCAGCACTGAAAGGCCTGAAAGACCACGGAAGACAACTAAAGTGGATGATTGCAGTACTCTTCCTTGATGAAGAAAACCCCATTCAGGCAGTGTTATGGCATGGGCATGTATGGCTGCCAGTGGAAGTGGGTCACTGGTGTTTATTGATGATGTGACTGCTGAAAGAAGTAGCAGAATGAATTCTGAAGTGTATAGAGCTATACTTTCTGCTCAGATTCAGTCAAATGCTACAAAAGTGATAGTACAGAGCTTCACAGTACAGATGGATTATGACCCAAAACATACCGCAAAAGCAACCTAAGAGTTTCTTAAGGCAAAGAAATTAAGTGTTCTTAAATGGCAGAGACAGTCACCTGACCTCAACCCAATTGAGCATGCTTTTCACTTACTGAAGACAAAACTGAAGGCAAACAAGCAGCAACTGAAGGCGGCTACAGTGAAGGCATGTCAGAGAGGGAGGAAACTCAGCATTTGGTGATGTCCATGGGTTCCAGATTTCAGACAGTCATTGACTGCAAAGGATTTACATCCAAGTATTAAAAATAATCTTAATATTTATGATTGTTTGCTTGTCCAATTACTTTTGAGCCTGTGAAAATGGAAGGACTATAGAAAAAAAATTGAACGGTTAATGCAATATTTTTGTTAAACCCCTTGAATTAAAGCGGAAAGTCTACATCTTGATTGCTTCATTTCCAATCCATTGTGGTGGTGTACAGAGGCAAAATTACGTAAAATTGTGTCACTGTCCAAATACTTATTGACCTGACTGTAAATATACATATACAGATGGGTAACATCTGTATATCCACAACAAGACAAAATTATAACTGAATTTACACAAATGAACCAGTTGCCTTCTTCAGCATCAGTGAATGTTAGCACCTTTTGTAATAGTCGTGTACAAGTCCCTCAGTTGTCCTCAGTGTGAAAAGATGGATCTCATCATCATATAGCCACTGTTGGAAAGGGGTCAAATATGCAGAAGATGCTGGAAAACCAAATAATGTGCAGGACCTGGGGGATTTTTCTGAAGAACAGTGGGAAGTTTAACTGCTCAGGACAAACAAGTGACTTGTGAACAGCTATCACAAAACATAAAAACAGCCGTTTATCAATCAAGCGTATATAAACTTTTGACCTGGTTAATTTGTGTAAATTCAGTTATTGTGTCTTGTGGACTATATGTAAACATCTGTTACGTGAAATAGCTTATTCAGGGCAATACTAAATAAAAAACAAAATGCAATTTTTAAGATCCCTTTTATTTATATATAATATATACACACACACTAATATATACATATAAAATGAACACAGTGCAGTCTTCATGCACTGTCCAAGCTTTGTGTGTACATCATGTTTTACCGATACATCTGCACAAACTTCAGAATTTGCTGCATGGCTTGTTATTATTGTCAGGTGGTGTACTGGTGACAAGTGTAGTTGAAAATTAAAATGTGGTAAGTTTCACATAATTACTTTAGCTAAAGATAACCAGATAGCTAGTCAGGCACATCCTGTAGTAAAAATGAATAGGAGGGCTGACTAATAGGACAGTTCTTGTTTTTACAGATGTGGACCCTCCTCTTAGTACCACTTTGCCAAGTGAAGATCCCAGTCCTGACCTGAGCCCCAGGAAATCCCTGAACACCCGCTCAGGGACCATGCGACTTCACGAGAGTCCATCCACCACAGAATTTAACGACAAACCTCCAGGAAAGAGAAAGTTCAAAAGCAAGCACTTGTGTGATACTGAGGAACAGAAAAAGGTTGGCTTAATAAATGTCTACTCTTCATAAATGACATCTCATTTATAACAGATAAGTCTCTAATGGGAGAAGGGGCTTATTTGTTACTTGGTCTTTCAGTGCCCTCTGCTGACTTATGGAATTCCTACAAAAGCCATCAGTTGCTCTTTCTCAGTAGCTGGACCTCTGCCATCCTTTTAATATTATGTCCTTCTTTAGCTTTCTCCTTACCTGATATCTTCATTTCAGCTCAAGATCAAACGAGGCCTTGCGGGGAAGCGCTCCTCATCTCTCTCCACAGATGAGGACAGCCCTATGGCCAAAAAATCTTCCACTGCTTTCTCTGCCTCAAAGGAATCTTCATCTCCTGTTCCTAAGAAGAAAGGGCCTGGAAAGGGCGGGATTTCAGAATCCACACCAAGCCGTCCTGTACCTCCAGAGGTTCGCCGATTGATTGTGAACAAAAATGCAGGGGAGACTTTGTTACAAAGAGCTGCTAGGCTGGGATACCAGGTATAGTAATTTTTTTTTTTCATATACATCCATGGCAAATATATAATTAAGGAACATAGAAAATACCTGTAACTTACCTGTATCTGCTAGTGGTGTTTTACAGTGCTTCTATAGTTCACCCAGAACAGGGCATATGGTGACAAATCTGTGATCCTAAATTTTGTGGTTATCTCCATTACCAAGTTGCCCATACCTTAACTATAACCTGCTGAATAGATTTGTTCTTTTTGCTAGTGTATTAAGCATACCTAAACAGGTAAATATGGGTGGACTTAGTGGAAATAGTGGAGAACATTGATTGGTCCAAAGAAATCAACACAGAATTGTCCTAAATTGTATACTACCATACCAGATGGTATGACAAAATACACTGCTCAAAAAACTTAAAGGAACACTTTGAAAACACATCACATCTCAATGGGGAAAAATAGCATGCTGGATATCTATACTGATATGGACTGGGTAATGTGTTAGGAATGAAAGGATGGAAATGAAAATTATCAACCTACAGAGGGCTGAATTCAAAGACACCCCGAAAAAAAAGTGAAAAAAATGATGTAGCAGGCTAGTCCATTTTGCTGAAATTTCATTGCAGCAACTCAAAATGGTACTCAGTAGTTTGTATGGCCCCCACAT
>CM074980.1:12703516-12716219 GCA_037576825.1 Pangasius krempfi
AACTGATTAACAACCCCCTCTGCTACTTAACTGACCAGATCAATATCCCAGGAGTTTAATTGACTTGATGCTATACTGTGATAAAAAAAGGGTTCCTTTAATTTTTTTGAGCAGTGTCTAAACCTCAGTTCCAAGAAAGTTGGAAAAGTGTGTGAAACACATATAAAAACAGATTTTTTTTTCTGACAGAATTTGTATCTAACAGTATTACCGGTATTTAAAAACAGTACAAAGAAATGATATTTTTACCTTGTCAACTTCATTGGTTTTTCTAAATATATGCTCCTTATGAAATTGATGCCTGCAACAGCGTTAGTGGGGAAGTGGGCAATTTAAGAAAAAAAACAATTCAAAAACAGTTTATTTGCAAGGATTTTAGGTATTTCACCTTCTAGGTGCATAATATTCAGGGAATCCAGATAAATCTCTGTGTATGAATAGCAAGGCCAAAAAAACTACAGTTGAATGCTCGTGACCTTTGATCACTCAGGCGGTGCTGCATTTAAAAAAAAAAAAAAAAAAAAAAAAAAAAAAAGGTATGGAAGTACTTATTATTAACCATTATTAATAAACACGGTTTGTTGCAGCATCCACAAATTGAGCTCATCTGATGTGGATTGATGCACAGTGGAAACTTGTAATGTGGTCTGATGAGTCAACCTTTCAGATTGTTTATGGAAATAATGGACAGTGTGTTCTCCAGGCCAAAGAAGAAAAGGACCAGATTGTTACTAGCATAAAGTTCAGAAGTCAGGGTCTGTCATGGTGTGAGGGGTTATTAGTGCCCATGGCATGGGAAACTTGCACATCTGTGAAGGCACCATTAATGCTGAAAGATACAATATATGGTGTGTGGTGTGGACAAACTCAGGCGGCCTGCACAGAGCCCTGACCTCAACCCCATTGCACACCTTTAAGATGACTTGAAATGCCAGCTGTGCGCCAGGCCTTTTCAGCCAAACCTCAGTTCCCCACCTCACTAATGCTCTTTTTGGCTGAACGGGCACACAAATACAAATTCCAACAGCCACTTTTCAAAATCTACTGTAAAGCCTTCTCAGAAGAGTGGAGGCTGTTACAGCAGCAAAGCGGAGACCTAGTTCATATTAATGCCCATGGTTTTGGAATAGGATGCTCAACAAGTACATATAGATCTCATACTTTTGGCAATATAGTGTATATGCCCATTTTGGAGCATCATATGCTCCAAAGAAGCTGTCTTCTAGGCAATATCTTTTTCAGGGACATACATGTTTATTTCAACATGCCACATACCAAGCCACATTCAACACATGTAACAACAGAATGCAGCACAAAATATGAAAATGTAGGCTTTTGTATGGATGTGCAGCTGAAGACTTGTATAAGGGAAGTATGGCAAAAAAAATTCTACATTAAAAACTAGTTGAATTGGTGTCAGTTATTAAGTGTTGTTAAAAACAAAGGTGATGTAACACAGTGGTAAACATAGTCCTGTTCCAACTTTTATGAAACGTGTTGCAGGCATCAATTTTGGAGTTAGTGTATATTTACCACAAAAAAAACCAATAAAGTTAATAATGTAAAACATCAGATATCATGGGTTGACTATTTTCAATTTAATACATGTCAAAACCAATTTATTAATCACTGCTTTCTGTTTTTATTACCATTTCACATACTGTCCCAGCCTTTTTGGAACTGAGGACCATAATACTCCACAATAGTAGTATCTGATATGAAATGTTTTACTATTTAGAAGTATATAATGTGCATAGGCAAGAAGTTATAGTGTCAGATAACTGAATGCAGCATGCTTGGAGGTTTTTGCTTCAGCTGTTATGTGTTTTCCTCTTTTTCTGCATAAAGGAAGTGGTGCTATATTGCCTGGAGAAGGATGTGAGAGAGGTGAACCGCCGGGACAATGCTGGCTACACAGCACTGCATGAGGCATGCGCTCGTGGTTGGACGCACATTGTGCAGGTGCTGCTGAAGCATGGCGCCGATGTCAACTGCAGCGCACAAGATGGGACACGGTGAGCAGAAGGAACACACCACCAGCAGTGAGCTAGTCTAAGGCATTTTGAATTTTATAGGCCTACTTCATTTGTACTTAACAGATTTACTTCCGATGTCTCCTAAAGGCCCATTCACACCGGGCGCATTGTGTGTAGGTGTGTAGCGTCATGTGACGTGACATGTTGTGTCAAGACCTCATTGTTTCATTTTGAAGATCACTTCAGTGCACACAGCCATGCTAACGTCGTGCTAGAGGCACGTCAGATTCCAGCTCATGCCACCTTTTTAGGTAAACAGCTTTGTAGTCACATCTCTATGGATAAAAAAGCACAGAAGGTGATGAATAAATATTATTAATTTATTATTAATGGACACAGTCACTGCACCCACAAATTAAGCTCATCTGATGTGGACTGATGCACAGTGGAAACGTGTAATGTTGTTTAATGAGTCACCCTTTTCAGATTGTTTATGGAAAGAATAGACGTTATGTTGTCCAGGCCAAATAAGAAAAGGATCATCTAGATTGTTACCAGCATAAAGTTCGAAAGTCAGGGTCTATCATGGTATGGGGGGATAATTAGTGCCCGTGACATGGGTAACTTGCACATCTGTGAAGGCACCGTTAATCCTGAAAGATGCACTGTATGGCCAAAAGTATGTTTATGGCTGAGAGAGGGCATGATTCAATGAGGGTTTCCGGTAGCTCTCAAATTCAACTTATTCCATTAATTATTAAACATTAAGCAGTTAATCTGGCTGTCAAAGCAAAAGAAAAAAAAAAGCCATGTAGCCAAATGTAAATTTACTTGGTCATAACTGGTAATCAAATGTTGGAGTTGCCTACAACAGATTAAAATTGAAGTGCCCTGTTGCTCTTTCTGCTGCCAGTAGCTCACTCAGAAAGGCAGCTGAAACGTGCCTAGTGTGATTGCACGTGAGACTTGACACAATGCTTATGTTATGCATCCGGTGTGAATCCAGAGTAAGGGGGCTCGATTTATGTATGTAGTGTACACAAGGCAAACGTTAACTCAATGATGCTGTGAATCCTTGCAGCCCCATTCATGATGCAGTTGCGGCTGATAGCCTGGCGGCAGTGTGGATGCTGTTAAACCATGGGGCGGATCCGACACTGGCCACGTACTCTGGCCAAACAGCTGTTAAATTGGCCCAAAGTCCCAGCATGAAAACCTTCCTCAAAGGTAACATTTATCCATTGTTTTAATCACGTCAATTTTTTTTTTTTTTTTTTGTACCTGAATCCCCCAAAAGCTGACAGCAATTTGTCTTGAAGTGACTTACTGAACGCTGATAAATTTGTTACTTACACTCACTGTCCACTTTATTAGGAACACCTGTACATCTGCATATTCATGAAGTTATCTAATCAGCTAATCATGTGACAGCAGCACAATGCAGAAAATCATGCAGATACAATTCAAGAGCTTTGGGGAATGTTCACATCAAACATCAGAATAAAGGAAAGGTATGATCTCTGTGACTTTGATCATGATATAGATATTGGTACCAGATGGGCCAGGTTTGAGTATTTCATTAACTGCTGATCTCCTGGGATTTTCACACACAATAATCTCTTGAGTTTACACAGAATTGTGCAAAGAAAAATCAAAAAATCCTGTGAGCAGAGGATCTGCAGGCTAAAACACCTTGCTGATGGGAGAGATCAGAGGAGAATGACTGGACCGGTCTGAGCTCACAGGAAGTCTATAGTAACGCAAATAATCACTCTTTACAACTGTGGTGAGCAGAAAAGCATCTCAGCAAGCACAAAACATCGAACCTGGAGGTGAATGGGCTATAACAGCCGAAGACCACATCAGGTTCCACTCCTGATGCTTTTCTGCTCACCACAGTTGTAAAGAGTGATTACATGAATTACTATATCCTTCCTGGAAGCTCAAACCGATCTTGCAAAAAGGCGTTTCCACCCACAGAAGTGTCACTCACTCAGTGTTTTTTGTTTTTGGCACCATTCTGTGTAAACTCCAGAGACTGTTGTTTGTGTGCAAATCCCAGGAGATCAGCAGTTTCTGAAATACTTTTTATTTTATTTTATTTTTTCTATTTTATTCTATTATATTCTGTATCACTGTTGCACTATGGGATGAGGCACTAAGGAAAAACATTTCACTACATTAATACATCACATGTATTTATGTATGTAATATGTATGTGAAAAATAAAGAACCTTGAATACTCAAACCACCCCAACTGGTACCAGTCCATGCCATGATCAAAGTCACAGAGA
Source organism: Pangasius krempfi (assembly GCA_037576825.1). NCBI lineage: Eukaryota > Metazoa > Chordata > Actinopteri > Siluriformes > Pangasiidae > Pangasius > Pangasius krempfi. The sequence goes on from CM074980.1 coordinate 12,707,787, forward strand.
TCACCCTTTTTCTTCATTCTGATGTTTGATGTGAACATTGACTGAAGCACTTAACCTGTTTAGATAACTGCATGAATGTGCAGGTGTAAAGGTGTTCCTAATAAAGTGGATATTCTGAACATAAAATACGGTATATCGGTATATGACATATTCTTTGTCTCTGTTTATATTTAAAAATAACCAGTTAAATGCTTAACTCATATTGGGAGATTTAATACGGAAATTGTGTACATTTGTATTCACATACAAATACAGACTTAAGCGCTTTGCATAACTTCTGAACAGCGTTTAAGTCTGTATTTACGTATGAGTTCTGAATACCGATGTACACAATTTCCGTATGAAATCTCAAAATACGAGTTAAGCGTTTAATTTGTGGAGTGTGCCTAAAATATGTCATGCTGAAATTCATGGTTTCGGCTGTATATTCACAGAAAAAAACTATTGCGTGCCTTTTGAGGCCAATATGAAAATACATTAATGTGACAGTATTTATTAATTAATTAATAGTCATCCCTTCTGAGTGCAAGAAAACGTGTGATAAAATAGCCTACATCTCACTCACACATCACGATTTCATGACCTCAGTTTAGTAACTCGTAGCTACATTCATTTGCCTGCGCAATTCACTGATGGTACACAATATAAAAATTAAAATGCTGGATAACAGAGTGTGCTGGATCAAGTGCTATTTTATAAGCTTCCACATAATGAGGGTAGAAGAAATATTGTTCAATTAAACCAACTAGGACTTCTACAGCTAGGACTATTTGTGCAGCAATTTATTGCCAATATGCTAGACTCCTGTTAGATATTTATTTCAATGCTTGCCATATTCATACATCATCGTATTATTCTTTTTTTATTTTTCATTTTTTTAAATTGCCTCTTGCTTTTATGTTACATAGTGTTATATTACAGTTAAAAAAAAAAAACTATTTCCTTCTATTTCCATCTTTTTATTCCTAATTTTTTTTTTTTTTTTTCCAAAAAAAAAAGATGTTTGTGGGTAAAAAAAAAAGCAGTGGTCTAGACACTGTTGAAAATCTCAATTTCTTGACACTTCTACTCAAGAATAATCTGGCAGCTTTGGACGTGTGAACTATTTGTAGGCGATTTGCATAATTTGAATGGGGAGGCCAGAAAATTGATTTAAACAGGTGCTTAACCTGTCTTTGAATACACGTGACTATCCCAGTGTAAATATTGATGTGACTTTTGGGCCGAAGTCACCTGTCAGCTATGAGTACATATTTTTATGTAGATATAAATGAGTATTAAATGATGTTGCTACAAACTGGGGAAAAAATTGTGTTCTTTTTCTGAAAAAAAAAAAACATTCAGAATTAAGTGTTCTTAGTGAGGATTTGACACTGAAATTGCACGCATAGGTATTTAGACCTAAGATGTAACTACAGACCCGAGCACTATTCAGAATTTTTTCTTGCACAGTATTAAAGTAACCACTATATGCGCAGTCATTTTATACTTCAAAGGATGGCTATAACCTTGGTGAGCAGAAAAGCATCTCCGAACACATCAAACCTTATGGTGGATGGGCTACAACAGCAGAGGCCCACATTGTGTTCTACTCCTGTCAGCCAAGAACAGGATTCTGAAGCTACAGTACAGGCTCACAGATGTTTTTCCAACCCTCGCCTATGCAGTTTCACTGTGTCTGCATGATTGTATGCATTGCAGTGCTGCAACATGATTGGCTGATTGGCTTATTGCATGGACAAGGAGGTATACAGGTGTTTGTATTAAAGTGGCCAGTGAATGTACATCCTACGCATATTACGATTTCATGACCTTGAATTAGTATCCCATAGCTTCATTAAGTTGTGCATACAAGTAACTGTCAGAGAATGATAGAAAAAAAGATATAGAGCTTTATTTAATTATTATTTATATAGTGACACAACGCAGGTTTACAGCGATCTGGATGTGGGTTTAGATCACTAATGAGCAAGGAAAGGAAAGAGGCGAGGAAAAAAACTCCCTGAGATCACAATAAGAAGAAACCTTGAGAGGAACCAGACTCAGAAGGGAACCCAAGTTCTTCTGATGACACTACGTAGTGCAATCTTTAGGACCGTCCATAGCCATCTGAGAGAGAGAGAGAGAGAGAGAGAGAGAGATAGATATAGATAGATAGATAGATAGATAGATAGATAGATAGATAGATAGATAGATAGATAGATATGCTGGATCACGTGCTATTATATAAGCTGAATAATCAGGGTGGAAGCCAGGGCGAGAGAGAGAGAGAGAGGTGCTGGATCAAGTGCTATTTTATAAGCTGAATAATGAGGGTGGAAGCCAGAGAGAGAGAGGTGCTGGATCAAGTGCTATTTTATAAGCTGAATAATGAGAATGTAATCCATATTGCTAAATTAAACCAGTGATTAGAAGTATATATGCAGGAATATATTGGCAATGTAGCCTATTAGACTCCTATAAGATGTTCATTTGAATGCTTGCTGTGTTTTCATTCATATATCATATATTTTCATTTCATCTCTTTCATTGTGTTAGTCTTTTTATTTTACAAATGTCCCTGGGTTTTGTGTTTCATATTACATTTTACAGCAATTTAAAGTGCTGTTTGCTTCTCAGGTCTGCAAGATCTATCCCTAATTTATTGGGCTACTGGTTGTGAGTTTCAAGGCCCTTAACCCTCCACTGCTCAGTTGTTTCCTGTCGAAATTATCGCTTTGGATAAAAGCATCAGTCAAATGAGATAAATGTAAATGTAAACTATCTGGGTAAATTTTAATAATCTGAATGGGCCACTCGGAAAATCGACTTAAGCAGGTGCTTAGTCCAACTCTGAATATGCATAACTTCCCCCACGTAAATATTTACATGAATTTTGGACTTAAGTCTTTGCTTTATGTTGCCAACGTTTAATACGACCGCATGTTAATAGCATATGCAACCACATTTGTAGCATTTTTGCACATTTTACCAAATAATTCAGTTATCAGGCTTTTGGAAATAATACAAACTGAAATGTAACCTGTACACATCTCTTTTCTCTCAGAGTACTTCACTGACCTAGAAGGACGCCCTGATCAGGATCCAAGTCTGCAGTGGGATTTTTACAGCAGCTCTGTGTTTGGTAGGAGACTTCATAAATGCATAATTCAGAATTTACATTCATTTGGTGGAAGCTCAGATTATGAATTAATCTCATTTCTATGGCCAGTCAGGACTCAAGAATGAATTTCCCTGTGTCTGGAACAGTTTTTACTGAATTGGATGTCCAGTAGGGGGAGCATTTGCACATTCTTACGCGCAGGGATATGTTGTCTTGATATTCTGTTTATATCTGTGAATCTTTTTAGAGACGGATCAGGAGGCCTGCTGGGACTTCCTGCTGTCTCATCCTGAAGAGGAAGACAAGGAAGAATGGAGGGAGCAGGGAAAGGAAAAGGACACGGATTGCTTTTTGTTCGAGTTCTCCTCTGAGCCTTTATTACCCTGCTACCACATTCAAGTATCGCTAACACAGGGGTGAGTGACCACATCGCCCGATTTTAAACACTGTTACGCATGCACATGCCCTTTTGTATTAAGCTTATGTCTCTGCGCTTCCAGTTTTTGCAACTGGTTTCTGCTGATGGATGTGCTGAAGCGCCTGAAGGTCTCAGCTCGCATCTTTCGCGCAAGGTACCCTCAGTTTGAGGTGGTGAGCCTGACAAGGGCCGAACTTTGGAGGCAGGCGAGCGTTAGCCAGACGTGCATTGCCCCAGATGAGCTGCGACCCACTGACGACGAGGAGGATGAAGAGACAGTCGATCTGGTGCGCTGCGTACCAGAACTACAGGGACTGCTAGGCTCATCCATCCAGCTGCTACAAGAAGACGACAATGATGATGAGAGGTCAGAGGTCAGAGGTAGCCTCTGCAACCGATAGCGATGTCCCGAGATGAGTGAGTAGCTGTCCACAGGCATTTTTGCGCCTCCTTATTTACTGGTAGATGCACTGCTACTAAAACCAGCACTTTGTATGTACACTATCCACCAAAAATGGCTCAGACAGATGAGATCCTCGCAGAACACACCCTTCTCCCAGAATACTTTCCTTTACAACAGCAGAAGGGGCCTTGTTAGATTGACTTGCCTTGGAATCACTCACAGGAGAAGGGAGGACTCTAGCAAACCGGACAAAGTATATTTCTGTTCCCAACTTGTAGGTATTTTTCACTGTCCAGTAACTTCTCTCAGATCTTTTTATATGTATAAACCTATAAGTATATGTAAATATATATGTATATATTGACATCAGGGTGAGCCCAGTTTGGTTGTAATTTATCATTGATATGTTTTAATGTTTGTTTATTCCTGGGGTTATGTGAATAGTTTTGAAAGGGTGCCCAAGGCATTTTTTTTTGTTGTTGTTGTTCGTTTGTTTGTTTTATCTTGGTGAACTAAGAGGTTTATGGCCAGCTTAATGTGGCAGGAAGGACTCTGGGACAGATGGTTCCTCTGTAAACCTGTGAGAGTCTCTCTTTCTGTTTCGCACTCTCTCTGTGAGGACCCCCTAACCCAGAACATATGTCGATCAGCCCTGCCCTCCTTTACCTCACTGTACCTCGGCTCACGATGCCACCACAGCTCTGCTTCCAACACCTCAACTAGCTGCATTAATCTTGGTTGGTTTCTTTGCAGTGTAGCAGGCAAAGGATTGTTCTTTCATATTTATACAACCCAGTTAATTCTAATTTTCAAGACAAGATATAGACTTATCCATGAATGAGGAGTTTCATTTTATGTTTACAAAACCTAAAGAGATTGTTGGATATCAAGGTATGAAGGCCCTTGTGTAAGCAAGATGAAAAAGCAAACCTGTGGAATGCTTTTTTTTTTTTTTTTTAATTTTGAGATTTTTCTAGGGACTTTGTTCTGGATGTTGGCCAGCACCTTGCTCAGTTCAAGGTCATGAGAGGAGACCTCTCCTACTTAGCTTGTTTTCCCCAGTGTACCAAGTTCCAGCGAGCATTGTGGTGCATGGTGTGTTTTATTTACATGGTTTGACTGTTTGTGTTTAATTTAATAGTCCTTAATATATTTGACTTTTTGTGTATCAGGCAAATGATATATGAAAGTTGCTTTGTATGGTTGGTGCTTTATTTGAAATGTACAATTAATGATCCCTTTACCCTTACGGATATTGTGTTCTCCTTCACTCCAAACAGTGTTTTAACAAGCAAAAGTACAGTTTTATTGTACTGGTGCTAAGATAGATTTTGTGTTGACAATCATTGACCTTTTTTTGAACTGAAACCAATAAATACTATTTAACTGAAGAGTGAGAAATGTAAAGAGAGAGTTTAGTTTCATTACCAGTGGAGGTCCACCAAGTCGTGAAGAGAGTACTTCTTGATTTTGAAGGTTTATTTGTCTGTGTGATGCGCAAAGGGGATATGTTTATCTGATTCCTTTTTAAAAGAAATCGACCATAATAAAGCATGATTGTCACGTTTTGCTTGTAATGTTCAGTGCAATTTACCAGTATTGCTCAATTCTGAGCTCTTACGGTTGTATATAGAAGCATTTCTCAGTGAGCTAAAGTTAAAATACATGCATTGGCTATGGTTCACACATTACTAAATGAAGGTTTAGAAAGATTGCAAGCATTTTGGGACAAACGTTTGGGGAAAACATTTGCCTACGTCTATGGAATAAAAAAAAAAACATATGCTTGGGGGAAAAAGAAAAGAAAAAAAACATCTTTGTCACTGCTTAAAGTTTACATTTGCAGTGCATTTGAGAATGAATTCCAGTATGGTAAGGATTCTGTCTGCTGAGCAGTAGCAGTTTCAGTCCACAAGACAGCAATTTTGGCTCACAAAGATGTATTTTTTTTCCCTTTAATTAAACAGTTGTTGTATAGAAATAGCTGAAAGTGAACAGTTGCCCAAGGTAGAAAGTTCAGGGGCATAAGTTGAGCCTATAGGTTGAGTCTCAGATATCTGCCTGCTGGATAGATCGAACTTTGGATCCGCAACCCATTTTTAATTCCTGATATACTACAACTCTATCAGGAGCAAGGAGCCACTTGTGATTTAGCCATGGAGTTGTTGAGAAACTGCCGCTGTGCCGCCACTCTCTAGGAGCAAAGAGACAGGGTAAAGTTACAAAACTGCAGACGTAAGCACAGTCTGAGGACAGAGGTCAGCCACATTAGGCTGTTCAGAGGGATGAGAGTTCATGACATGACCCATATCTGCGATGTTCTCCAAAATTATTGGCACCCTTCATAAAAACCAATTGTATTAAAAACATTTCGCACAAGAATTCAAATTTTCTAAAGAAACTTGCCAAAATGATTGACACTCCTAAAATATGTATATTTTTCTATTAATGCAAACAAGTTGCCGTTGTTGAAAATGTAAAATATATTTCATTTGCCCTCAGTATCTAAGAAATCTGTTGTTGCCTTTAACCATGTCCTGGTTCCCTGGGGTATAAATATGAAGTTGCACATGTAAAATCCATCTGTCATCCATCAACATGTCACAAAAGAGACAGGTGCTTGTTGAACTGCACAAATCATGTTTTTATATATATATATATATATATACATTACATACATACTGTGTGTGTGTGTGTGTGTGTGTGTATATATATATAAAATACATTTAGGGCTATAACAATAAGTTTCTTGTCTGAAACTGTTGGATATTTGCCAGGAATTGGTCACATGGGCATTCTGTTTCCCCACACAGTGAGGATGATGGTGAAAGAGGTAAAAAAAAAAAAAAAAAGAGCTCAAAGACCACAGCTTTGGAAATGCACAGTTTACTTGATTGCTACGGTTGTCAAGTCTCAAAATCAACTGTTAAACACTTCTTCCATAACAACTTTGGAAAGACCAATTTACATTTATCTTCCAATCTTTGGAAAGACATTGTACCTGATATTCCATCTCACAAGATGTAATAGCTGAATTTCACCAAGCACCATTATTTTGGTCAGATGACCAAGTGACTAAAATCAAACCTTTTGGTCATACGCACACATAGCATGTTTGTTGACAAAACTGCATGAAAGGATAGGCACCCGATACCCACTGTAAAATATGGCTGTGGATCATTGGTGCTTTGGGGCTGTTTTGTGCCTGGTGTTTCAGGGGCTCTTATGAAGATTTATGGCATCGTGTATTCTCCCAGGTGTCAGCATTTTTCAGCCCAAAACCTGGTTGCCTCTGGCAGGAGGTTCAGACTTGGCCCTCGATAGAGCTTTAGAAGATAGAAGATGATGAATGAAACATACTTATAAACAAGATAATGGTTAAAAACACACACCCCACACACACAAAATCAGTGCTTTGCAATGACCATCCTGGTGTCCGGATTTGAACCCTACTGCAAACCTGAGGACTGAATTGAAAAACGAAGTCCACATGAACAAGCCTACAAATATGAAGGAGCTTAAAAAGTTCTAAATGGAGTGGACCAACATCCCTCTACTAATGTCTCCAACCTTGTTGGATATTACAGGAAGAGACTCTGTGCTGTTATCCTCTCCAGGGCAGGTGTCAACAAAACAATAGTTGTAAGGATGCATTTTGAAAGCAGTGTTTTGTAGAAAATATTTATTACTTAAAAAAAATGTTTTTGTATGTATAAATAAAAACATACAATGTTCCCATATGGCTGAGCCTAAATTTCATTTATTACGTCGTTCTTTTTATATTGTTTGTTGAAGGGTGCCAATAATCATAGAGGGCACTGTATGGGAAAGTTTTGCAGGTGGAAAGATTTGAGATGCCGTTGTAACACTGACATGGACTTGGAAATTGCCAAATAACACACTCACACATAATAATAGCTCACACAGGCTATTTGCCATGTTTATTTACACATAAGGAGATTTTAAAATAGTTTTGCAGATATAATAGGATATAACAGGAGACTGCCAAAGAAGGTCTACACGTGAAATTCAAAAGCTGGTTCCATGGTTCATTATTGACTAGTTACTTAACTTGCATTTTGAGCCGTGCTGAGTCATTTGATGGTGCTGGCCTGAACCAGTAGGCTTTAAAACCCCCTCACCATGCAGAAAGAATGTGTGCAGTGATTTAAAATATGAAGAGCTGAGCTCAACACAGAGGTGGGAGATCAGTTAAAGGTGCAATAGGCTATTTTTAAAAAATGTCTTATTTTTCCAAATAATCTGAAAAATATGTAGAAACATGATTTTAAAAAAATTATTGTTTAAGCCATGACCTCAGCACAAGTGTATTATGTGGCTGAGAAAACCTTTTTGGAAAACTGTGGCCCAGACATTTCATCATGGATGACAGCTCATCAGCTGCAACTTAATCCCACCAAAACTGAACTGATGTTCATCCCAGGTGATCCATCCCCATCTCAGGATCTTGCAATCTCCCTGGACAATTCTCTGATCTCGCCTTCAGTT
>CM074980.1:12747324-12757937 GCA_037576825.1 Pangasius krempfi
TAGATTTATGTTGTTTTTTCAGCCTAATGATGGCCTCCTTCACTTGCATTGAGATCTCCTTGAACTTCATATTGGTAGCTACCACAATCTACTTTATCTTTCTGGTTGCATGGTTGCATTGACACCACACCACAAAGCAGTTAATCAGGCACACACACATACATACCAAGCAGTTATGAATTTTGTGGGGCTCAAATCTCTTTCAACACACTACTTGTGAAGGCAGTAGGCAGGCTGTTCAACCCCATTATGTTCTCACCTATGTAAGGCACAAACAAAGTGAACTGATAAAATAGGAAGTGTCACTTGAGAAATTCCACCCAAAGACATTAAACAAGACATTTGTGTGATTGTGTTTGATCAACTGATGGCCCGCACTATTTTCAGCTCATTGTAACTGGGTAAGAAGGGTAACAGATTTCAGCACAAGAACTTACAGTGGCTTGGAAAAGGATTCAACCCCCTGGAATTGATCAAATTTGTCTAAATAACAAATGATAAATACACATATTCTTCCTGTTAGTGTCTTTGATTGCAAAGTCATGTTCTCTTAGAGTGAATTATGAAAGTCAAAATTAATTACTGGTCAGCAAGTGTTTCCAAGAAAATCAAAAACCAAAAAATGCTGCTTGCATAACTATTCAATCCCCCAGGTTTCGGAAGCTCCAGATGAAAGATGCCTTATTGAGGACTTTGACTTATAATTGACTTATAAATTACCTTCACCTGTGAAATAATAAAACAGCTCCAATTTTTTTAACAAAAAACACCTCAATTTAATTGTCATTGAGGAGACTGCCAGTCTGAAGGAAAGGAGTAAGAATGAAGAGTATGGACATTTCTAAGGGAGTTAAAGGTTAGGTAATAAAATTTCATAACTTATATTTTATATCTAAGAGGTTGAACATCTCGGTAAGATGTACGCATTTCATCCTCGGAACCTGGACTTTTTGTTAACATTAAAGCGAGAATTGATGGATCAAAATACATGGGGATAATACAAGAGAATATTTTAGCAGGATAATGTTCCCAAACACAAGGCCAAAGCAAAGCAGGTGTAGTTAAAAACAAAAAAGGGAATGTTCTACAATGGCCAAGTCAAAGTCCAGATGTGAATCGCATTAAGCATCTGTGACACTGTTTGACACTGGTAGGAACACACCCTAACATATAAAGCTGTTACTGCAGCAATGGGTGGTTCTACCAAGTACTAGACTGAAGCGATCGAATAATTATTCAAGCAGCATTTTTCAATTAAATTTTTTTTAAAGATCTAATGACAAGTAATGAATTAATGATGAATGACTTTGAAAATTTACTTTAAGAGCATATTGGTTTGCAATAAAAATTAGACAATAAAAATCCAGACAAATATGATGATATTTAAGTGGGTTTAATACTTTTGCAAGGTACTGTAAGTATAGCATGGCTTGCTTGGTGGTGGAAATAGTGAAACATGGTGGATTATGGGTAATTTGCCTAGCCAGTCTGTGCTGCACTGTCTGGTGGAAAATCACTATAAGGGGAGATGTGGAGCCAAACTGTGCCAACAAAGTGTAAAGCCTACTTCACACTGCACCGACAGACGCTGACCAACGCCGACAATCACTAACTTTTGGCCGTTGGATTTAGAATGTTGGGGAAACACAACTATCGTGTTCACACTCAACAGACACCAAAAAACTTTTTAGAGACAGTGAGACTGGTTTAAAAATGGATAATCATTTTTACCACAATCACATTTTTACTATTACTAATAAAAATAGTAACAGCAAAGTGTACACCAATTTTTCCTTTAATTTTTTCGCTCTTCTGGATGGCAAATAGATGCTAGGAAATGCTAGCTGATCATCCAAGCATTTCAGGTTAACATTTAGCATTCAATCATTTCAAGTTCATCAGTATAGAAGAAGCTCCCAGCAATCGTACCATTTCATCATCGGTCATGACCATGGCCGTGAAGTAGAGGATTAGCACCCCTGACCCTATAGCAACAAAATCTGGGCGAGATCTGGCTTAGTTTAGGCCCTTCTGGTTTAATTCTGGCAGTTTTTTTCACAGTCTTGTGTGAAACAGCATTAGGCTGAGCTCTGGCACGAGTTTGCAGCTTAAGGACCATTCGAGGGGAGTGGGGCGTGGTGGTATGTGGGCCTAAATTCAACCAGATAAGGCCCACAACCAATTTTGCTATCTTCAGTAAAATGTATCAGTATGCTGAAGTAAGCAAAGACTTGTACTGTATAAAAGTATGTTGAGGTAAATATCGCTAATTTGCTAACTTTGGCTATATTTAACTAAGCCTGTTTTCTGTGATCATGCCAGGTTAGATTAGCATGGATGACAGCAGCTAACCTGAGGCAGCAAGAGAAATTTTAGCTAATGGTACATATTGCAATCTTACAGAGAATGCTATTTTCTTTCAGGTAAAACTATGTAGTTGCTCTAGAAAAAAAAATGAAATACACTGTTCACATGTTAAAAAAATACTTTTTTAATACTTGAGTACATTTAAAAGGAGCAACTTTTTGAATCTTTCACTTGAAGACTTTGTTTTGGTTGGATACTTCCCCTTTTAATTGAGTAAGATTTTGACACAGTATCTACACTTTCGCTTAAATATAATTTCTCAGACAAATTTCCACCAAACTTTGTCCACCAAAACAACAAGCAGAAGGTGAAAACACAGAAAAGAGCTCCTGCTTGCTGAAATGACAGCCTAAATATTTGTGTAGTTTGAGTCACTTGCGTTATTTGACCTCATATTATTGTTAGAGCTTATTACTTGACGGAAATGCGTAATCTTCTGAACACACACATACACCCACATACAACACCCCCCCGCCCCCCGGCTTTTAAAGAATCAACTGAATCAGACTCGCTTTGTGTGCTGATTCGATTCTTCCAAACAAACCCGTGGTGGTGAAAGTAACTGAGCTTTAATGCCCATCTCTGTCATCCTGCACTGGCACTCTTCTCAAGCACGGGGTCTCCACTTCAGTCTTTTTTGTCGGGAGTGGTTTTCTTCTCACTCACACCACCATAGAGAGAGAGAGAGAGAGCGAGAGAGAATATGAAGAGTCTCCCTGCTCTCCTGCTGTTGGAATTGTCTGCAGTGTATCATGCTCTGGGACTCAGTCATGAAGGTGAGTTAACGCCGGACTGCAGAAGTAGAGTGAAAAAAAAGTCTCTACTAATATATATTTATAATCGTATCTAATAATAATAAACGCGAGCTAAAGCGAGCAAAACGGTGATCCCGTTGCAGTATGCCTGCTGATTTCTGCTTATGCCTTCGGTAAAGGAAAATACTTTTACTGCCTTAATGCGATATAAAAAAAAAAAAAAACAGCTGTGATTTTGAAATCTGCTGAATGGACGAAAACGAACTGTTTTCATTTATTCTCTTCAAACTGTTGAATGTAAAAGGACACAACAGCACTGAAAAATCTCACAGTGTGAATGTGGGCTTCATGGATTCTTCTTGGAAACAATTGAATCCTTCTGTTTGTCCTGCAATACACAAGTCAGGGAGATATTCTCCAGGAAATGCCTCTGTCCTCAAAGGACACTTCATGCTAACTCTGCATCTTAGTGCTGAAACTACTAAGTGAATAAAGAGATTAGCCATCTTGGACTTGAAGCTCCAGTATTCTGAAAAGGGGCAATGCCATTTAATGATGCACTTTTTGAATTGCCTTGAAACAGTACAGTTCAGTTTATTCCTGTGTCTCACAACTAGAAAGCTATAACCAACACATCTTTTCATGTTTATGGTCAGATCTCTTGAATTCAGACAGGAACATGTTAATAGAAGCTACTGCACTACATCATTGGTCCTTTTGTGGTCTTTGTAACAATACCTCCCATATTATTTAGAGCTCAACCCCTTGTAATTAGTGACTCCTATCTGGCTGAACTGCTGAGTGTGGACACCAGATGGGACCAATCCCTGTTAACTCTTCAGAAGCGGTTCAATTTGCCGAATCATTTTAAAACAGTACAATAAAGACCACAAGAATGAAAAGCCAGCAAGTCAAGATTGTAACAATATATTTTTAAATACTATAATAAATACCCTAATAATTCATATCACTATAATGACAAATTATAAGGTTTTCGGTTAAGGTAGACCATCGCTATGGACTGTGTCTTACTAATGCAGACTGTGTCAGAGTCTTGGTATGTTAGAGCTTCTCAGTCATCAGACCACTGCATGTTTCCAGTCCCTTTGAGAACATGGAAAACTGGCATATAGTCCTCATGCTGAGACCACTGAAAAAGTGTTTGTCCGACCTCCAACTTTCTGTGTCTGTTTAGAAGAGACAACATCTGTAACATATCCACAACATTTTACTGTTTTACACAAAATCCCCAGTCTTTCACTGACTTGGTAATGGATTTTGGCGTACATTAGCTGGTTTTGAAACTCAAAATCCATCCCCTCACTTGTGCCTCCAAAGCCACATCCCCAAAACACATGCACGTCCACTGCCTAGGTGAATGCTAGTGCAAGGTCAGAAGCTTTCTGAATTAATGGGCCACATTATTTTATGTTATTAGTCATGCATGTTTCCAAATCATTCACATTCACATTCTTTCTTTCAGAATCTGTTAGATGAAACTAATTGCATTTTACATGCGATATGCATATGGCAGGCCAAGATTGGTAGAATAATAAGGTTGGAAAAATTGGTGGCTCTGTTGTACTGGTGGTGGTGGTGGTGGTGGTGGTAGGGTGTTGTTGTGTGGGGGAGCATTTTGCTGGCATGCTTTGGGTCCTCTTGTCCCCTTAGAGTAAAGGGTCATTGCAAGTCATCCTGACTGATCACTTTATCCTATGATAAAACATTTCTATCCTGATGGGAGTTCCAGGATGACAATGTCTCCATCCACAAGGTCTGAGGAATGAATAGTCTGATAAGAATGAAAATAATGTCACCAGATCTCAGCCCAAACCTGTGAGAGATTTTGGACCAATGTCTTAGGCAGTGGGAATATCTTAGGCTAAGGGAATATCTGTTGGGATTCATCCCTTCAGTACAATTCCAGAGGCTTGTAGATTCTATGCCAAATTGCACTGAAGCTGTTCTAGTGGCTCGTGGTGGCCTACCATCTTACTGAGACACTTTATGTTTTTTCCCCTTTACTTTGCCACCTGTCTATACTATGCCTTAGTAAGAGTGACAAAAAGGAAAAAATAGTTTTAATGTCTTTAAGATGAGGCATGTAAAATCCAGATTCTCTCTTTTTTGTGGAAGGTTGATAAAGAAAAAACAAAATCCCTCTGGGATCTTTGCCTAAAAATACATCGTTGTAAGGAGTAACCCTTTAGCAGTATTAAAATTTTCAGTGAAGGATATTACTGTGTTTGGATTTGATTTGTTTTATTGCCAGTGTTAGGTATGTATTCATTTTAACTCTTTGATTGAACTTGGGTTATTTAAAGAAGGTAATGTACCAGCCTGCTCAGAAAAGTGAGTTTTGGTAGAGTTGTGAGGGTTAAATTTCCACAAGTCCAAACTAAGCCCTTTCTCTTGGCAATCTTCCAAATTTCCCCTTGACACCAAAGCAAGATGCCAAAATCATACTTACTGTACTGACTCATGTAATGTAATGTAACTTACAGTATTCTTCAATATAAAGTACAGTTTTCCCATACAGTACACAAAACGGGGTCAACTGTGAGAGAGGAAGCAATGAAGGTACTTCATAGTTCATATTATGCTTATACGGAGTATGCAGGAAACACAGTGAGTCTTGGTCTTGGGTTCTGATAGGCATTAGGTAATAGACATTGAATGGGTGGGTAAAAAAGTTCAAAATGAAATATGTGTATCCTGCCACAAGGCAATATTTTGAAAAATAAGGTAAAATCAAAGATGTCAGGGTTTTACCATTACTCAGTCTCCAGAGAGTGAATGCCATCCACCAGATCAGAGTTGAACAGGATGGAATTTATGTCACTTTAGATATCATTTGTATTTTTCATTAAGTTCATAACTATTTGACCATTTTCAAAAGAAGGAACATCTGTAAAACCCAAGCATAGATGATGTTGTTATAAATGAAAATTCTTTGTCTTCTTTATTTTGCTTTAAGGGTATGCACTCAGTTGTATCTTCTTAACACAGAGAACCTAGATTTTATCACTCGTTGCCATTTTCTGCCACAGTCACCATTCTCACCTTTAGTTACCTTTAGTCAACAAATCATCCAGTAAATATTATTTATCCACAGGCTCAGGGGCCATGTATCCCAGCAGCAGCAATGAAGTGGTGCAAGAGGAGACATATTACACTCCAGAGTTGGACTATAAGTGTAAGTAGTGGCTCATGACCAAAGAATTTGGTGGGGCAGGATGACAATAACAAAACAGCCTCAAACAAAATTAATTCAAGAGGCTATCACACTTGACTCATGCTATAGGATTTAGACATACCTTTGTTCAACTGTGTTCGATACAGCAGGTGTGTTTCCCAAAGAGCTAATATCACTAATCAGGGTTGTCAGGTTTCAGGGAAAAAAAAATTCCAGCCTAACTACATCTTAAAAATCACACAAAAACCTAAAACTAGACCTAAAACTAGCCCAAAAATTCAGACACTGGGAAAGGGAAACACTCAATTTTTCTCAGCCTTTGTGTGGGGAAACAAGGTTTCTGATGTACAGAAATGATCCCCTCCATAATCCACCCTTACCCCCTTCCAATCTGCAATATATCTTACAGCAGAAATAGTTCTGTACATCATAGACACACACTGCCTGCACTTACACGTTGTCTTTGCAGAAATTGATTAGATTTCATTCCAGTTATTTGCTATAAAACAGTATCTTGCCAGGAGCTGAGTATTTTTAAACTACCTCAGTTTAGCATAAAAACAGTGACCCTGGCAACCCTTTCATTAATTGTCCAGTCCGCTGCTCCTACTCCACTGAAAATGTTCATAGGGTGAGCATGGAAATTGATTCCTGACCCAGTGGGGGATTATTAGTGCTTGCTGGACTTCCCATTTTTGTCTACTAAGTACAAAAATAACTCTATGAAACCTAAATGGAACAGTGAGCGCGTCTAGAAACATGGAAATGTGACCAAATCAATTGAACATCTGCTTATATCTGTCAAATAGCAACATTTTTAATAACTTGTTACTCAGCAGCAGAATTGAAAATGTATGAAGTTACCACCTACTCCTATGGATAAGCTGCCACTGCCTACCATCAAGATGATCCTCTAAGTATATAAAAAGGTCTATATTGCTAATGATTAATAAAAGGGTATACAGTATATTGGGTATTTTAAAATGCGTTTGGTCAATAGGCCATAATTTGTAAAAGCAGAGAACAGAACATTAGGATAAACAACACTGATTGAATCCATAACTCACTTGTATTTGCTCTTTTTCTGGCAGATCCCCATTGGTGTCAAACACTTAAACTACACAATGGGCAGGTAACATGTTCCTCCCCACAAGGTGGGAACTATCGGAACTCATTAGGGACACGGTGTGCCCTGTCCTGTGATCGGGGATATAAACTTCTGGGGCAAACATCTGTACAGTGCACGACCAGCCGCCGCTGGTCAGGAACTGCTTACTGCAGAAGTAAGTGAACCACAAGTCAGAATGTCTATAAAGTTCATCTTCCTGTCAGTGTTGTGACAATAATATCTTATAGAGTCTAGCTCGATATTGATAAGTCACATAATCGTCAGTTCTCATCAGAGCTCTAGTGTCTCTAGCTCTAATGGAATGGTAGCTCAGTGGTTAGGACGTTGGGCTACTGATCGGAAGGTCATGAGTTCGATCCCCAATATTGCCAAGCTGCTACTGGTGGGCTCTTGAGCAAGGCCCTTAACCCTCAACTGCTCAGTTGTGTAAATAAGGTAAATGTAAGTCGCTCTGGATAAGGGCGTCTGCCAAATGCTAGAAATGTAAATGTAATGCCATTTCTGACATTTGATTAGCTGGTCCCATTAAAGACTAGACTTATTCAAAGTGCTCCTCTCCACGGTTCACTTCTGATCTCCATTGTCATATTTCCTCTGTAATCAGTGGAACTGATTTCACACCCAGAATTCTCTTTACTGTTACTAACTACTTCACTGTCCCCAGGTGCAGTCTTCTGTTCAGTTGAGCACCGTGATGCTTTTCTCAGCTTCTTTAATGAGAAAATTAGCTAAATCTAATGCATCTTCCTGCTTGCTGAATCTTGACGCATTCCTGTCCTAAAGAATTCTCTCTTTATCAATTCTGCTCCTATCTTTCATTCCATTAACATATCACTTGATTCAGGTTATGTCCCTACTGCTCTTAAAAATGCAACTGACACTCCCAGGTCTCCTAAGAAACCTGACTTGACCCTGCCTTACTTAAAACTATTGGCCCATCAACTTCTTGCTTTCAGTGCTACCTTCTATACAGTAGATCAGGACACACTAATCTCTCAGCTACTGGAGTTACAGACTTACCTCTTGCTTGGTACAAATTTCATCTTACAAACATACATCATTTGTTCTAACTGATAAACAAAGCCTGTCACTGCTATTGTAGCTCAGGGTGTCCCCCTGGGATCAGTTCTTGGCTCTCTTTATGTACCTGTATTTATATATTATCCCTGGGCCACATTTTATGCTGTCAAGAGTTTTGTGCTCAATCAGAGCTTTGATTGTTGATACCCAGATTTGTGTAAGCATGAAATTCACCACATCCGTACCACCACAAACATTTGAGATATATAAAAATACGGATTAGGTTTTAATAATTGGCACTAAATATAGTCTTTGGACCTTTGGACCCTAGTGTTCAAATATATAGTTCTTATCATTCAAAGTGATAAGGTCATTATTAAACCCTCCTGTGTAGTGTGAAGCCTTGGCATTACCTGAGACCACTTAGTTTTAAAAAACTAGGTTTGGGCTGATTTTTTTTTTTTTTTTTTTTTTTCCCCCTTCCCTCATCTTTGTAATAGTTCTCAACATAAAAGATATTAAAACTTTGGTTTATGTTTTTTATTATGACTCCTCTTGTGTACAGCAATTCCCTTTTCACTGGGCTCCTGGCTATAACCATACTACTTAAGCAACACTGGCTACCCAATTTCAGCCCACATCCAACCACATCCAGTACAGTGGGCATCTCCTGCTTATGACTTATAAAGTAGGGGTGTAACGCAATGCCATTATCTGTATTTGAATCTGTTTAGTGCTCAAAATATTTCTATCTGTTTTCATATTTGGATTTAAACTGGAGGTGAGCATGATCTGCACCAGATGGCCTGTGGACCTTTCTGGAAAGCTTACTATCTTCTGTCTAATGTGACTGAGAATGCAGCATGACCGTTTCAAATCAATGATGTCTTTCCCAAAGCAAAAAACTGTTGACTTCATTGACAACAACAGCCATGTAATAATATTTTATCAGATTTATTTAACTTTATTTATTTGTTCCAGAAGGTTTAGGAAAGTTTGCTTGACATATTTTCAGAATCTGTTATAAATCTGGGATGCACTTACAGAGCTGCTGCAAGTCAAAATAGGATCCCCTTTAAGCGGCATTTCATTATAATGCCTGTATGATTTTATAAGAACATTTTTCTTTTGGGAGAATGGTAATTTAAGAATGATGAAAAACAATTTTAATTATTAAATTATTATTTTTTTTAAAGAGCCCAGCAGACATATGCTCTGTGCACAGTGCACGGTCTGAGTGAGCTACAGCTGAATGAGCTCACTTTAATAGGAACACTTGTACACCTGCACTTTTATGCAGTTATCCAACCAGCCAGTCATGTGGCAGCAGCACAATGCATGAAAATCATGCAGATACAGGTCATGGGCTTCAGTTAATGTTCACCTCAAACATCAGACTGGGGAAAAGTGTGATCTCGGCGACTTTAACCGTGGCTTGTTGGTTGCTGGTGCCAGATGGGCTGGTTTGAGTATTTCATAAACTTTGATCTCCTGGGATTTTCACACACAACATTCTCTAGAGTTTACACAGAGTGAGTATGAAGTGAGTGACAGTTCTGTGGGTGGAAATGCCTTGTTGATAAGAGGAGTCAGAGGAAAATGGCCAGATTGATTCGACCTTCCAGAAAGGTTATAGTAACTCAAATAATCACTCTTTACAACCACAGTGAGCAGAAAAGCATCTCGGCCTCAGTAGATGGTGTCTACCACAGTATATTGGAGTTGAAATTAAATAATGAATATGAGCTTTGTCTCCATCTTCCCTTTTATGGGAACAAAAGTAACAAATCAAAAACAAACTAACAATCATAAATTCAAATTTTCTTTTTAATACTTGGTTGCAAATCCTTTGCAGTCAGTGAAATCACCAGACGCTGGGTTCCTTCCCTGGTAATGCTCTGCCAGGCCTTTACTGCAGCTGTCTTCAGTTCCTGCTTGTTCTTGGGGCGGTTTGCCAAGTGAAATGCATGCTCAACCTACTCAGTTGAATCAGGTCAGGCATTTGACTTGGCCATTTAAGAACATGAAAGCAAATTTCTTTTTATATATATATACTGTATGTATGTATGTATGTGTATATATGTGTATGTGTGTGTGTATATATATGTATATGTGTATGTATATATATATATATATATATATATAT
>CM074980.1:12758037-12773428 GCA_037576825.1 Pangasius krempfi
GTGTGTGTGTGTGTGTGTGTGTGTGTGTGTGTGTGTGTGTGTGAGAGAGAGAGAGAGAGAGAGAGAGAGAGAGATAGAGAGAGAAATATGGCAGAAAAGTTGTTTTATTTTGGAGCTCAGTCAGGCTTAAACCAAGTCTCCCATAAGTAACATGTTAATGAAAACCTTTTTTTTTTTTCCTTCTCCAAATTCTGTGAGGAGGGTTGCCAGGTCCCACGTATAATGTCTGTGTATTACAGATGTATACTGCAAATCAAAACTGTCCAAAAGAAGGGAAGAAAAATATTTCTACCTTTTCCTGAACATTTTGGGTTATTCTTTTTTGAGATATAGTTGGGGTGGGAATTTTGCTGAAACCTGGCAACCCTCCCCACAAGCTACCTTTCCTTAAAACTCAATGTTACATTTATGGCATTTGGCAGACACCCTTATCCAGGGTGACTTACATCTTATCTCATTTATACAACTGAGCAGTGGAGGGTGAAAGGCCTTGCTGAATGGCCCAGCAGTGACAGCTTGGCAGTGCTGAGATTTGAACTCATGACCTTCTGATCCTCCTCTAGCTGGAATGCCCCCCCCATGCAAATCCTATGTTGTGTGATGATGTGTTTTTGTTGTAAGCATGAGTTTTTTTTTCTGGTCTGTGTTGTAAAGCTGTCTGCTTCTTCTGTATACTTAATAATAATAATAATAGTACAACAATGTTTGTTTTGTCTCACTGATTCTCTCAGTGGTGCGATGCCGTGTGCTTCCTCACGTCCAGCATGGTACATACAGCTGTAGCAGGAGCTTTATGGTTTACTCCAGGTGTGACTACTCCTGCTTTCAAGGCTACCAGATTGAAGGGGACCGTTATCGTGTTTGCCAGGAAGGGGGGAGCTGGAGTGGTGCAGAGCCCACTTGTGCAGGTACATATGGCCTAGTTTGATAGTTTACCCTTATAGATTTATTAAAAAATAATTAAAAAAACCCCAAAAAACTAAAAGGGGGTTCATATGGGTTTATGCTGTTAACTAAGCTGATGTGAGTTACTTGAGTTGAATTGTGTATGAACAATTAATACTTATAAAAAATATAATAATATAGATAATAGTTAATAATTAAGATGAACATAATATATTTTGGGTATTTTAAAATAGGACATAGTCTTTTTCAGAACGCAGTAGTACGGTATGGCATATGGATATAAATGACTTGGTTAAGCAGTCAGTGCTGTACATTGATCTCCAGAGCAACTGCCATGTTTTACTTGTCCAAGAGATCATCTAAGGCATTCCCATAAACTCTATGCGAATTACAGGACATGTTTGTACATTAGATACAATTTTCTTCAGTTTTCTAAGGTGAAAAACAGAGAACTGTTTTTAATGTTGCAACAAACTTCAATTATTTCAGATCATGACCCCCCCAAACTGAAATGTCCTTTATCCAGAGTAAAGGTAGCAGAACCAGGAAAACTTACTGCCACAGTGTCCTGGGAACGTCCCACAGCCACCGATACGGCTGACCGAGCACTGCAGTATGTATGGCTTCTTTTCTCTCCCATAATGCAAATTGGGGACCGATAAACCGAAGACTTTTCATTCTTTCCCAGGATTTTACGAAATGGACCGGAATCAGGGTCGGAATTTAGTGAGGGGCAGTATGTAATTCGCTACAAAGTCTATGACCAGGCCCGGAACATGGCCACCTGCAAGTTTATAGTGAATGTTGAAGGTATAATTGCAGAACTGACAACCAGACACACACTTTAAAAACCCTATGCTCCTAAATGGCCTCTGTGAGCTTTATATAACATTAGATTTCTGCTCTGGTTTCCTGCTCCCCAGTCAGGAGATGTCCTGTGCTGAAGGCCCCATTGCATGGATACCTGAGCTGCTCATCTGAAGGCAATAATTACGGAGCTGTGTGCGAGTATCACTGTGATGCTGGTTATGAGAGGAGTGGCATCTCCACCCGAGTCTGCCTGTTCAACCGCAGCTGGTCAGATGAAGCCCCGGAGTGCATTTGTGAGTGATCAACAAGCGATTAAATTACCAGGGTCCTATTGTAGGTGCATGTATTTTAAAAAAAATTCATTTGATATGCAGAATATGATTTTGTAATTTGTATTTGGTGGTCACAGGAAAATAAAACTTTCAAAATGCATAAAATACTTTGTACAGTGAAACAATGTTAACTTACAGGTAGTTCTGGTGGATTGTACAGCAGACATCTGGTATACAGCTAGAAATTCTCTGCTAGGAAGGTTCTAGTTATACAAAATGTATTTCTATTTAAAAAAAAAATTAATTTGTTTGAATAAATTTTACAGTTGCAGTATATAATTTTCAAACATTTACATTTTAGCCATTTTTTTTTATTAAGCATATGTATTTTTGCCAATCCCTGGGGGAAACTCATACTCCTCTCCTACACTGTTCATTTTCGTTTTGATGTAGAGGTTTTAATCATTAATATAAAACTTATACAATAACCTTCAATAACAGGATATATTCTGTGAAAGAGTTTTTTTTTTTCCACCAAAGGAAATGAGCTTCCTCATTTGATTCATTTTGGATAAGAGCAAAAGACTAAATGTAAAGAAATCACCTATTGAAAGTGGTGCCTTTATTAGTGATGCAGATCAAAACTGACATCAGGTCCGCTGGTGCCCTGCTTGACCAGTTCTATGAGAAGAGGAGAGTCCTCATTGTGTCCACTCCAAGTGCAACTGACCAGTACTACAAGCTTCAGAACATCATGCTACAGGTCTGTTACTTCTAAGGGTCCAGTAGCGTTATATCTTTGGAAATACAAATACACTTCTATTGGAAACCATGTCAATGTTTAATCTCTTAGAGAGCTGGATGTGGTCTGGATCTTCGACATGTGACAGTGATTGAACTGATAGGTGTTCCACCTCGAGAAGTGGGCCGGATTAAAGAACAATTTCTAGACCCTGAAGTCATTGAGGGTCTCAGGTTAGCTGCAAAACATTTGTAGTAACACTGGCTATCTTAAAACACACTCTAACTTGACTATTAATGATAATGATAAACAAACGAATTGTAAACTTTTTTCCAATTAATGTCATTAAACTGAAGCTCTATTACAGGCAGGCGCTACAGATCACTCGATCATACTTCAACATGGTGTTGCTTGATGAACTTGGTGTGGACCGGGAACGTTTCATTAACCCCACCACCTCAGATGAACTCTACACTTACATCGACGAGTACCTTCTCGCAGAGGAGGCGCGAGAGAGGCTGCAGCTAAACAAAGACCTTTGTGACTGAGCCAGAAAAGATTCACTCCACATCAACACCAAGTGGGCCATGAACAGCAAAGCTGTGCTTTTGTGAGGATTCTACTTCCTATGGTTAGATAGCGTTGCTTTCGCACGTTACAGATGTCTATATTGTGACTGTGTATCAAAATACTGTCCTTTTTATGGGTTGTTTTTAGACATAATAAAGGTATTTCATAATCCTCAGTGTTTTGTACGTAGCACAGCTAACAGGAATAGTGCAAAAAAAAATTATATAATATTTATTAAGTGAATTGTATATAGCTGTTTTTATAAGATGTGTATCGTAGTCAGGACCTACAGTAACTGAGCTTTGTCATTAGGCAGTAAATGATTACAGCTTTGTATACACATTTTTTTTTTTTTTTTAGAATTAGGCAACTGTACTCATTCAGGAGGAATGCCAATAAAGATTAAGTTTTAAGTGTTGTGCATCATTTTTGCTCCAGCATTTTTTTTATAAACATTTAACAATATTGCGATTTTACATGTATATACATCAAAGGAAATAGAAAATCAATGCACTGAATTGCACCCGTAAGCACAAAGTTCAGTTCTCTGGTTAAACTGGCCTGTACTGAAGAGGTAAAAATAGGTGGTCATCTGGTCTGAAGTGTTTATACTGTTATAATATTGAAAACTGGAGTATGTTCACTAAAGATATTTGCAATACCAACTCGTGTTCCTTGTTAATCTTGGCACATTGCCAGCATCTTTACTTTCATTTGCCCATGGAGGAACGCAGGTGGAGACTGCCCTCTGCCCATGAATCTGGGAACTGCATCATCTTCTGCCACAAAGACACTTCCTCTCCTGTTGAGTCAGCCACCCACTCCCGCTTCCCCTCCTTCAGTCGCACTGCAGACACACACACATACACACACATTTCAAACCATTATCTGAAACAATATTCTCTACAAGGCAGCCATTGAAAAATACAACCCACCACACACTAACACCACATCATCATTTGTAGCAATTACCCAAGATTCAGTATGATCCTCCAATATAAAAGTAATATCTGTAATCTATCTGTAGAAAATTACTCTCTGAAGATCTTTTGATCCTTCTTTAAAATAATGGTGCAGTAATGGGGAAAATGGATTAGTCTGAATGATAAAGGAATCATAAAAACACACGTGTTGTGTAGACATAGCTAGGCACACACCTGCCCCTGAGCTCAAACGCACTCCTCCCAGAAAATCGTTGCTGGACATGGCCTCTCGGTCCCAGACTGTGAGCTCTAGACACATGCCCTTTAGCTGCTCCAGACACACATCTTTGTATACAAATGTGTGGCTGTAGTGTGGGTTCACCGTCTTCTTCACCACCTGCGTCTTCCTCTTCGTCGACTTGCCTGTAGACGGCAGCAGGTATCTGCACCACACCATTGTGAAAGCAGGAAAGCAGGAAGCCAGTTATAAGCTATTTTAAAATGCAACTTCATAAAAAGTACATGAAATGTTTATTAGGATGAATGTAATCCGATAACCCTTTCACGAAGGAATCGGATGTGCCCCCTGCTTTCACTGCACAAAGATTCTTGGCCTCTTTTATTAACACGTGCAGCTCTCCGCCAGCATCAACTTTGGCCTTTTTGCCTGAGGACGAAGAATAAATGGAACTTCAGTTCTCAGCTATCTTTACTAAGGCAGAGGTGTGATGTAACAAAGTATAAATACATTGTTATCATGCTTAAATATGGTTTTCAAGTATCTGTACTTAAGTGTCTCACTTAATACTTTTGAGGTATACTCACTACATTTCAAAAGAAAACTGAAACTCTTTCTATACATTACATATATACAAACACATATACATATACATATATATATGAGAGAGAGAGAGAGAGAGAGAGAGAGAGCACATCAGTCTGCTTTCAACAGCTGATTAAGCAAATCAAACGTGAACTGTATAGTTGCTGTACATGCAAATCCATGCATATTGTCTTATGCCAAAAACAACTGAAAAAACACAAGCTTCTCACTTTTAAGAATTATCCCTCAATTACCAAAAACATACACAAAGAGGCAAGTGCCTTTGTTATAATATACAATTATCTCACTACAAATATCCTTCTTTTGTAGGCTACATTACACATGTATCTAGCCAGTTTGTATTGTGACAGATGAAAGCTATTTTGTACTGAATTATTATCATGCAAAGTCTGAGAGCTTTATTGTGGATGGTCCCACATGGATACCGTAAAGATTTCAATGGACACTACAGACTTGTACCTTAAAACGTCTGCTGCAATCATAAAGACGCTGCTCATACTGAACATCCTTTTAAGACACTCGGTACTAGCTGACTTTATAGCATACAACTGTGGAAAAGTAACCATCTCACTATCCAGTGGCACCCAGAAGAGGATGGGTTCCCTTTTGATTCTGGTTCCTCTCAAGGATTTTATATTTAAGAACCTTTGCCAGAATATTTGTTTAGAGAAGTGCTTGAGTACGGAACTTGTGTACTACTGCCACCCCTGACTAAAGGAACTGGGGAACTGTTCTCTCACCTCTGGGCTTTTCTCCAGCTGCCTTTGCCTCTGTGACATACTTTAGAGAAATCACCAGTTCTCCTTTGTACTGGGAAAAAGGTGTCAGTGTCGCAGAGTTGCCCATCTGCATACAGAAAGAACTACCGTTTAAAACTGCAATGTTAAATCAGATCCAATACTTTAGTACAATACTTATATAACATGAGTGAACTGCACTGGATTAGACCATTGCACATCTGTTCCATTACCTTTCCTCTGAGCGTCACACACTCCTCTTGGCCTGAGTCAATGTCATGGCAGTCCAGTGCTATCTCCACCTCCCCGAGGAAAGCATTGTGCCCAAAACGGTCATAATGCCACACTGAGAGCTGCAGAGTACGAGACATCAGCTGGGAGCGACTGATGGAGTACTAGGAAAAAAATGGACAAAAAAAAGAGAGGTAAATAATCCACACTGACACAGCCCATATAGGCTACAGAAGAGTGAATGAATTAATGATTGAATGGTGAGGCTTTGCTTTCAAAGTGGCTGAGTTACACTGCGCAGCCTCATGAAAATGACATTTCATCAGCATAAATGGTGTACTAATGTAGATTAAAAAGAAGGCAATTATACGAAACAGTATTTGAGTCATGCACTGAGAGTGGAGTGCATATAATGTATGCATTAATATGAAGTCATAAGTCACTGGACAAACAATACAGCAAATACCGGATTTTAAAAGATAAGTCATGGAACATATTTTCTTACGAAGTATCAATATACTGGAACAAATGAGTAAAGCAGTACCTTTAATGTCTCATTGTAGCTGGGGTTGATGGTGTTACGCTTGATAGCCGTTTTCTTCTTGCTCTGACGAGATTTGTCGGGGAGGAGGTAACTTTTGACATACCTACAGCGGGGGACAAAAAAAACAGCTGGGAAGCAACACTGTGTGGTTTATAGTACATGCACAACTGTTCTTTTCCCTCACAATCTGCACAGTGGTTCACAGTTGCACTTAGACCATTATAATGGTTTCGTAATGTGAAGAGCTAACATGCAAAAGACAGACTACAGCTTTTTTTAAATTCTGCAGAATTCACATAAAAGTGTGATATCACTGCACTGTATATTGGCTGACCCTGTGCTCTGACCCCAACTTCCTAAAAACTGGGATATGCAAAGGGATGAATTTCACTGTTCAGGCTTTCTCCTTTCTTCTTCTTCACCTCTTCTGGCATCACTACACTGCCTTTGTTTGGAATGGACCTTTAGTACGGTTTTCTTTGTCAATTACTGTAACAATATTTTGAAACAGCTATCTATAGCTACATACATAATACCTTTAGCGTTGACAAGTAGGAATCGTATGAGAGTTTTAAAATCATGTCCAATTCATTATCACATCCAATTCTAACTATGTATGTACCTATGAGTCCAGTCCATCTGGAAAATATGTCCAACCTGGCAACAATGCCAACAACATCTCCCACTGCCCTCACCCACATCCCACCCATCTCCCCCTTCCCCTCATTATAGTTGGCTTGTAATGTATTTACTTGTTTGTACTTCTCCTTTAACATAATTTTGTATTTCATACTAAACACATTTTGTTCGCATTACACCCATTTATTTGATGAACTTCAACTTCTATGAACTACAAAGAAACGTCTATATTAAAATCATCAGTCATCAGTAGTGGTGAACACTTACGGGTTGCACTTCTTTTTTGCAGCGTCAGCGTAAGCCAGCCCTCTGCACTCTTTGATGAGAACAGAGAGTCTCTGCGTGCTCTCATCATAGTGGAGGGAGAAGACAATGTCCCCACTGACGTCCACAATGTCGTAATCCCCTGCCTCACTGTACACACTCATCATGCTGCCCAGGGTGCTCTGCAAAAAATACAAACACATTCTTGTAGGAGTTGCAGATTATATAAAGTAACTTGTTCAATTAACAATTAACATGGGATTTTACACTGGAGCCACGCAGATTGGTGGTGCTGTCACCCACAGTCCTTCTGTGAATGCTGACCAAATTATCAATATCCTCTTCCTCCTCCTCTTCATCCTGCAGGAATATGCCAGCTGAAATACTGCATGTATGCCAAGGCAATATTTTTGAGGCATCCTATGAGACAGACTGTTATGTAGGTCAATCAGCAAAGAAAACTCACTACGTTTAGACCTGGAACTGACTTGCTTCTGTCTCCCATGGAGGCTGCGGTGTTCTCAGTCTCTTCACAGCGAACGTCCATTACAGAGGCTGGCTTAAAATCTGAGCAAACAAAACAGTAATTCCTGTTCTGAACTATTTGGACAAAACCAGAGTGAACAGAACATCTCAAATTCACTGTGAATTCAGGTTTATAAGCACAGGTCTGATGGAGAAGTGCATCATTTATCCAAGGCAAGTTGTTTAAGATTTGATCCCTAATTTATATCCTTTTATTCATATGTCTAATTATGTGATTAACATGTGAGAGAGATGGACGTTTATGATTAATACAGAATCTGTATTTTTAGAGAAATATCCAATTTTGGACTGAAAGAGGACTGCAAGGCACATTTTATCCGGAGCGTGTCCATCACCAGCAAGACACGCATTATCATCATGTGTGCTTTTACCAAGGGTTGGGTTATTCTGTCAGAAACAAAGGAGTTAAAATATGAATTAGCTGAGTCCAAGGTCTAATCACAATATTTGTTTGGGTTTAGTTATAAAAATCTCTTTTGAGCTAAAGGGAGAGAGGAAGAAGGGGGCGAACAATGCATTCACACGCTATTAAAAGTCATGAGAGAAGACATATTTGTAACCCTTTAGCTGACAGGAAGGAGTGAAAAAAGAGGCCCGAAAAAAAAAAAACCTCCACAAACAGAGTGAAGTGTTCTGTTTTAAATTAATTTCTTTTATTTCAATTTTCCCCTTTTCAGTCATTTTGCCTTTTTCTACTATGCATCATAAAGCAGTTTGTTGGAGAAGTTCTTGAACAAATTGGATATGGGAATTTAGCATTTTTAGACTTTTTTTTATGTTTAATAATCCAAGAATACTTGTAGTTGAAACCACCAGGTGCTGTCAAGTGCAACCAAGTGTCCAGTAACGCAAACCATCAGTTAAAATTAGGTCAGTTCAAGAAAAATATCGTTAATTGTGGTTATTAGTAAAGCTACAGTACTTTTAAAATAGTAGAGAATTTGTAACTGATAAAAAAAAAAGTAAATGGTCTGAAATTAGGCAACCCCAGTTGAACGTGTCTTCAATCTGGGTGTGAATGAAAAACCTTACCTGATATTTTGTGCACTCTTCTAACACTCTTCTTGAAAAGGCCATCGACATCATTCAAGGACTCCGGGCATATATTAATTTGATGAACTAAAGATGACTTAAAAAAAATTACAAGAGAGATTATGTCAGCAGTTATGCAGGTAAAGAGGTAAGAAGGAAGTGCAGTGATATCAGGTTCCAGAAGGTCACAGTAATGTCCCCTTCAGTGTTTATCCCTTTCTAACCCCACCACCTCTTTGTGATAAGCTGTGATGTGGGGACAGGAGAGTTAGAGCAGAAAAAAACAACACTAAAATACAGTGGTGTGACCATCTAGGAGCACTAATTGAATGGATAGAAGACTGAGGAATGTTTGTCCACTCACAGTCTCTGTGCTTGTAGAGGATCCAGAAGGACTGTGGGTTTTTGGAGGAGGGGACACACTTGACGCCGTGGAAACTCTTCCACTCATGCTGTTCACCACCTCGCTCCTAAATTCAAAAGAGTCTCTGTTGAATGTGCTCAGAAATAATTATACAGTATTTTCTTGTCCAGTAGTTAAGTAAACCTGCACCTCTGTGTCGATGGAGTACTGGAGAAAGAGTCGGTGTCAGCACGGCTACTGCTGAGGCTGGCGCTGTCTGCCAAGTTTGTGTCGCTCTGCTGAAGATGCTCACTGGATGGGCTGAGTACAGATGCAACACTGCTGAAATTTATCCTTGATTTCACAATTTTTTTTTTTTTTTTTTTACACTGAAGACATTTGTGTTTGAGATCAAAAGATGAATATGAATATTCATTTCCTGATATTTACATCTGGATGTGTTAAACAACTTGTAACATGTCACCTTCTGCTTGAACCCACCCATTTTTCAAGTGATCAAAAAATATTGGAACATGTGACTGACAGGTGTTTCTTGTTGCCCAGGTGTGTCCTGTTAGATTGATTGTTTAAACAATTAATAGCTGTGATAGCAAATGTTTACTCTTGGTTTAAGCCCTGGGTTTCACCTGTGAGACTGCATTTGTTGTTAAAAGGATAAAGCAACTTGAAGACCAGACAGCTGACTATAGGAGAAATGCAAGTCATTCTGAAGCTGAGAAAGGAGGGAAAATTGATCAAATCCATTCCACAGGTAATGGGCACAGCCAATAAAACAATTTTGAATGTCTGAAGCAAGCAAGCAAGAAATAAAACCACCCACTGATCTACTAACAAACAGACATGGAACAGGTCAGCCAAGAAAAACAACAGCAGTTGATAACAGGAACACTGTGAGAACTGTGAAGAAAACCCCAAAAACAACAGTCAATGACATCAGCAACAACCTCCACAGGGCAGGGGTGGAGGTATCACAATCCACTGTTCGAAGAAGACTTCAAGAGCAAAAATATACAGGCCATACCACAAGATGCAAAACACTCATCAGCAGTAAGAATCAGAAGGCCAGACTGGAATTCACAAATAAATACAGAGATGAGCTACAAAAATTCTGGAACCAAGATTAACCTCTACCAAAGTGATGGAAAGGCCAAAGTGTGGAGAAAGAAACGATCTGCTTATGATCCAAAATATACGAGCTCATCGGTCAAGCATAATGGAGATACTGTAATGGTTTGGGCTTGCATGGCTGCTTCTGGAGTCGGCTCACTAATCTTTACTGATGATGGAACTCATGATGGTAGCAGCAGAATGAATTCAGAAGTCTACAGAAACATTCTGTCTGCCAATTCACAGAGAAATGCATCTAATCATGCAGCAAGACAATGATCTGAAACACACTGCCAACACAACAAAGGACCTCATCAGGAGAAAAAGGTGGAAGGTTTTAGACTGGCCAAGATAATCCCCAGACATTAACCCAGTTGAGTATGCATTTCACCTACTGAAGAGGAGACTGAACAGAGAAACCCCTCAAAACAAACAACCACTAAAAGAAGCTGCAGTTCAAGCCTAGAAAAGCATCACAAAAGAACAATGCAACAATATGGTGATGTCAGTGGGCTGCCAGCTTGATGCAGTTATTGCAAGCTAGGGATATGCAACTAAATATTAAGTGTTATTTACTGTTCCAATAATTTTGCTCAACTAAAAATTGGGTGGTCTGTTACCAAAGGTGCCATGTTCAAAGTTGTTTAACATGTCCAGATATAAATATCAGGAAATGAAAGCTGAAATTCTTATCTATTGTCTCATATTCATCTTCTGAATTCAAACCCAAATGTCTTCAATGTATAGCAAAAACAAAAAAACTGACCTTGCTGTTCCAATACTTTTGGAGGTGTCTGTCTTTCTGTCCGCCTGTCCATCATATCTATATGTGGGCCTTTCCCAAACTGTTGCCACAATGTTAAAAGCACACTGTAGCATTAGTATTTTCCTTCACTGAAACTAAGGGGCTCTGTGTATGATGACAATGCCCCGTGAACAAAGCAACATCCATAAAGACACAGTTTTGGCTGTTGGCCTCACTGTGGCTTCTGTATTCAGGCAAAATGTGAGTTGTTTTAATATTTCATAGTTGAAGGCCAATTATAAGTCAATTATGTCCTCATTAAGACATCTTTCATCTGGTGCTTACGGAATTGCTCTCAGTGTCTAGGAACTATTATTAGCTTTTCCTGTGATAAAATCTGTTTGCCATCCACCATGGGGAAAACCAACATGTTTTCAACACAAAACAGACAGATGGTTGTTACTCTGCAAGTCAGGTAATGGATATAAAAAGGACATACAATTGCACTGTTTAATTGTTGACCAAGTTTCAAAATCGACTATTATGCAGCACTTCCATTATAAGCTGTTAAAAGGACAGCAGAAAAAAAAAACCCACACACTTCCTGGAATTAACTAAGAGGAAACCACAAAATTTAAGGTCTCAGCTTTGCTAAGCTTCACTGGAACTACAACTGGAATCACATGATGTAGTGAGATGGAAAAATCTAACTTTTTGTACACACCATCAGTATGTTTGCAGAAAAACTTGAACGTCATACAAGGAAAAGCATTGATATCAACTGTAAAATATATTGGTCCTTGTGAAGACAGAAAATCATGAATTCTGCCAAGCACCAGGCTAGAAGTGACAAGATAATGCCCTCAAACATACATCCAAATCAGCACGCGAATCATTGCAGGACCCACAATCATCGGAATGTGCTAAAGCAGTAGTGCCATATGCTACCTGCAATAAGCCAGTGTGGCTGCAGGTTTTCATACTGACCAAGCTAGAGTCACACCTACTACTTGACTGAAGGCCAACTGATTAAACAGGTGGAATCAGATGTGCCTCCTGATTGGCTGAAATGAAAACCTACTGCCAGCTACCAGCTGTTCGGGGAAAAGCCTGAACACTCCTATGGTAAAGAGTACAAATCAAAGTATTTCAAGAACAGATCCGAATAGAACATTAAAAAGCCTTTTTGAACATTTCAAATGAACAGACATTGTTGAGATTAACTTCATTTGTTTGTTTTGGCCATTTTTCGTCCTACAGCAGATATCGACCACCATATCCTTTACTAAGTAACTAATTATGACTAGGTCTTAAAGCTTTCTTTTTTGAGCCACTATTATTTAATAATCTTGCCCTATATATTGAAATCATGCCCCTATTTTCACTTGGTGGATTTACCTTTTTTTCCCCAGAGCAAGATCCTTCAGTCTGGGCCGTGGTACTGGTAAAGTCTGGCTGGAGTTCAGCTCTGGACTGTTCAACAGCACCTCCCCGGTAGTTTCACGCTTCTTTGCTGGGATGGCACCATGCCAATTTCAAC
The DNA here is from genome assembly GCA_037576825.1 of Pangasius krempfi. NCBI lineage: Eukaryota > Metazoa > Chordata > Actinopteri > Siluriformes > Pangasiidae > Pangasius > Pangasius krempfi. The sequence goes on from CM074980.1 coordinate 12,770,854, forward strand.
AAGAGGAACTTATTAGACTTAAACTGATGTTTCTTATTTAACGTATTGTGTCTATGTTTTCCCACTAACCACTGTACAGCTTTTGTCAAGAGTAAATATTACAGTTTAACAAGTTATTTCTCTTTTTCCATGCTCTGTCTCTAGAACAGCGAAAACATACTCAGTTGTCTGATATCTGTTTCCTGCACTTACTCGGAGGCCGCTTCCTGAGTGAGGCTCGCACTATGTCGTGTCCAGGAGCTGTGGAAAAACGGTTAACCCTCTGATCGTAGAACCAGTCGCCTGTACACTTCTTTAGGTCCCTGGGAAAGAACACCAGAAAAGTACTTCTATTAACTATTAACCTGTTCCATTAAAACCAAGGGCCTAATTTTCCAGCCCACCATGCCTCTGAGCTCAGAGAGATGCATTATGTGTTTATACTCACGTCTCTTTTGCACACACGCTGCACAGCCAGAACCCTTTGGCTTGGACAGTGCGACAGTTTCGGCACACTTGGTGTTTGCACACTGGGCACTGGTTGGAGTTGGCAGCTAGACGACCCAGGGGCTCCTGACAGCGTCCACAGCTGTGCTCACTGTAGTTGCCATTGCTGCGCTTTGCTCCCTTCCTTCTGATGTCCAACAACTCTGCTTTCAGTCTCCTATAGATCCACAGTAGTATTTATTTTTATTTTTGAGTTATGTGTATCACATATCTCATAAGACATTGTAGTGTTGTGATGAACAAGGGGAAATCCCCAGGCATGGATGGTATTCCAGTCGACCTGTATACTACTTTTTGGTCGCATTTGGGCCCCTTAATGTTAGATATGATAAATTTTTCAGTTACTCAAGGCTCATTTCACCCATCTATTAATATAGCTGTTATTTGTCTCCTTTTAAAAAAGATAAAGATCCGACTTTCTGTTCTAGCTACCGGCCACTTTCTTGGATAGGGACTGATGTTAAACTATATGCTAAAGTACTATCTCGACGTTTAGAGAAATTTATGAATAGGCTAGTCCATTATGACCAAACAGGATTTATTAAGTCTCGCTCCGCTTAACTTGCGCAGGTTATATCATATTATTAATTCAACGAATCTGCCGTCCTCCCCTTGTGCAGTATTGTCTCTAGATGCGATGAAAGCTTTCGACCAACTACAATGGAACTATCTATGGGCGGCTCCACAGCATCTGGGCCCAGGAACGAGTTTTATAAATATGATAAAAGTTCTGTATGCCAATCCAGCAGCCACTGTTCTCACAGGTTCTGTTTGTTCTAATCCATCCTCTATACATCGAGGTACTCGTCAGGGTTGCCCGCTTTCTCCTCTGTTATTCGCCCTATCCTTGGAACCCCTAGCTCAAGCGGTCCGACAATCTAAAACCATTTTTCCCATAAATATAAGGAATACTTATCATCATATTTCTTTGTTTGCTGATGACATCCTGTTGTTTTTGGAAAAACCATCACATTCTATCCCTCAGGTGTTGAATTTATTTGACCATTTTGGATCTCTGGGTTTAAAATTCAATCTGGGTTTAAAATTAATTGGACCAAATCATGTTTACTCCCTCTTAATTCTGAAACTGATTCCATACCCCTTTCCATATCTGTTCCAGTGGTCCAAGAATTCAAGTACCTGGGGATAGATGTTTTTCCATCCCTACAAGAAATTGTCTCAAAAAACTTCAATACTATTTTAGCTAAAGTATCCTCTGATTTAGAAAATTGCTCTCGTCTTCCTACTTCCTTTCATGCTCATATATCGGTGATTAAAATGAATGTTCTTCCACTTGTTCATTTTTTTTCATCTATGATTCCTCTCTCTCCACCTGCTGATTACTGGAACAAACTGGATGTATGTCTGTCTTTCTCGGTATATAAGGGATGGGAAACGTCCTCGTATTAAGTTGACTACTTTACAGCGATGCAGATTACACAGAGGTCTGTCTTTCCCCAATTTTAGACTGTATGCTCAAGCTGCTATCCTCCAGCCTTTATCAGTCTGGTTTGATCCTGATGCTTCTGTGTCTTGGAGAGCAATCGAGGAATCTATCGTTTATCCGTATGAACTGAAGCATGTTGTTTTTGCGGGGGTTCCGCTTAGGCAGTGTAAATCTCGTTTTGGTCCCATTGTAACCCATCTTCTTTCCACATGGAGGGATGTTGAAAGGCGTTCACAATAAAATACAATCTGGCACAGGCATTCGCCTATTTTCCACAATAATAATCTGTTGTCAGGCAATAATCCATTTCATTGTCTGCAATGGACTCAAAATAAAGGGGGGGGGGGAGGGTTTCTAGATCTACACAGCTGTTTTTTGTTTTGTACTGCTGTATCTACTTGGTCTAGGAGAAAAAAAAAGAAAATTCAATAAACAGTTGTTACCAAAAAAAAAAAAAAAGACATTGTAGTGTTGTTGTGAACTGGGATGTTTGGATGCTCAGGTTTGTCGACGGTGGAGTGGCTGGCTGCCTTATGTTCCAGGGTGCCCTCATGTCTGTGTTAGATTCTGGCTCTCCCTTTTAGTTATGCTGTCATAGCTAGTCTTGCCGGAGTCCCTGCTTGCACTCTGCATGCAAAGTAC
>CM074980.1:12785182-12803392 GCA_037576825.1 Pangasius krempfi
CAGAAGAGTTGAAGCTGTAATAGCTGCAAAAGGTGGACCGACATCATATTGAACCCTATGGGTTAGGAATGGGATGGTACTTAAGTTCATATGTGAGTCAAGGCAGGTGACCGAATACTTTTGGTAATATAGTGTATATGTAGAAATAATTTTGCTCATATTTAATGTACTGTACTTTTTACAATGACAGTAAAGGTATTTGTATATAGTGGCCAGTCAGCTCTTGTGGAACTGGCTGAGAAGTGGCCATTTCAGCATCGCACGCACGCACAGCTGAGTGATAAATATCTGCCTTTAATTTCACTGGTTAAGTGGGACTCAACAGACTCAACCCAGACTTAGACATATTTGCAGTGCATTGAATTATTTTTTTTGGAAAAGCCTCATTCCAGAGCTACACAGCTTCTCCCAGCCATGTATGCTTTAAAAAAAAAAAAAAAAAAAAAGATTTCCAGAAAATTCTGTAGATGTGATGTTTAGATCAGCATGGGTTTTTTTTTTTTTTTTTTTTTTTATAAACAAGGTGGTTTTTATACGCAAGCGTAATTAATTAAAAAGGTGATCATTGATCAGCATTGCTAGGCAAATCCCTAGACTCATAAACAGGGTATTTCTTCAAAGTTGACACCTTGTTTCCTTTCCTTGCGTCCCTTCTTTACCTCTTAGCTCCTTGGAAATATGAACAGGAGGAATTCAAGAGCAAAATTATTTACCAAATGAGACCTGCTTGTTCACAGAACTGTTCCACTAAAACCACGTCACTTATTTATGTTTGCACAAAAAAATCTTCCTCTACACCATGCTGAAAAGCTATATATTTTATACATCAATCAAACCATTATTAAACATGCACGCTACAACACACACTTATGTTGGTGTTAATGTTTTAGTCTCTACAAAATTCTACTTAAAATCAGATAAAATCTTCTAAGTTTTTTTTTTTGTGTGTGATAATTGTTTTTTTGTGTTAGTGCTTCGTATCACATTGTTTATTGGCAGTTTGGTAAAGGTGGAGCATTTATACCACATACTTGCCTCATGCTCTTAAAAAAAAAAAAAAAAAAAGACTTTGGCATAGGACGGACCTGGGTATCATCAATCCTGACACTTCCAAAGTCCTCATTTCTTTATTCCCCCACAGTGCATTTAAAGCATTGGTATGTCTTACTGAGTGCAGGGTTTCAGGTTCTGAAGGGTGTATCAGTTACAGTACTGGGGTGAACCTGATGAGAGAATCTGAACTTCATTTTTAAATTGACACAAATGTCAGAAGCTGTAGGAAGTCTGCTGTCAACACTGAGCATTTTCCAGGACAATACTGAATGTCTTGTCTATATTCAGTAACTAACAGTATATGAATACTAGTGAAAATGAATATCTAAAATTTTTTAAATTTTAAAATAAAATGAGTGTTTCTGTTTTTAAGAACTAATCTGTATCAATTTAATTCTTCTTTAAAAACTTTATAGGACCGAGTCGTTAAGGTTTCTTCAGTTTTCCCTAATTTCACATATTGGAATTTGGAGACTCCTCCCACATCGGATGATCGGGTCATGATGGCAATGGCGTGGCCAAAATTAGCAGAGACTGTGAGTTTACTTTTACAGGTCAGACTCAAACTGGCTTCTGGTTTTTGACGGAAGAAAAACCTGTTTGTCCTGTCACTTCTGTTTCCTCAGATACATGCGCCATTGGAGGACTGAAAGCTTTATCAGGACACATCGTGTGCGGTTACATTTCACCAGTGCGTGCAGTACCTGAAAACCTACACGATTCGGACTGTCCTTCGATCATGTGTTCATTTCAGCACGTTTTTTTTTTTTACCTGTAATGTACATGCATTCTGTTACCCTTTACATGCCTGTGGATAATAAATACACAAAGTAGAGTTGTACAGAAAAACAATAGATGACTCCGTCAGTAATTATTAAAAGGTTTATTCACAATATTGAGCCGTTTTACATACCGAGATGAAAACTTTTACATCATGAATTCATTTTGTGTAAATCTACTGGATTAGACAAAATTAAAATGAGGACCCAGGTTTGGATCAGAATAACTACAAAACTACGCCACATTTCAGAACAGACTACTGCATGAAACATGTATTAAAAACCTTTTTAATTTATCAAAAGAGTTGTATGGGAGACATGCTGTTGGGTATTTGTTTGCAGAGACTGTGGAAATGATTAACCTGAAACAGTTAGGAGCAGCCTATGTACTCTTCATCATGCATGAAGAGAAAATACTGGGGCCAAGATACTTTTAGTCTTGGATTTGCTGATGTTATTTCATCACATGAATGATTACAAAGGGGCGATGGAGATAAAATGTATGACTGTGGACATATTGAGGAAAATCACTAGGGGGGGGAAAAAGACAGATAAAGCTAATGTGATGTTGCAGGAAATTGCGCCTCGGGTCGAAAGCCGTATCTATATGGCCTTATCATGTGGTGGTGAGGTACGTATTGGATTCAGCCTTGTCCTTGCAGGTGAAGGAGCCTGTATGATTACACTTTCTGTTTGGTCTTTTTGCATTTTGAAATAAATACCTGACCTGGGTTCACGCTGATTAATAGAGTTGATCAAATAATAAATTGCAGGTACCATTTGTTAGATGAAATGTGTATTCTACCTTCTTGTGTGTAGCTTCTTTAGAGGCCATTCCTCAACTGGAACTTTCCTGCACGCCCAGATTCTGGTACTGCAATAGCGGAGATCAAACAGTGCTACAAGTTTGTGACAAATACAGTATGTATATTTACCACACTTTCTGCAAAAAGCAATCTTCAGAATTAAGAACGTTAAAATAGTGATCATGCTGTCACAAAAAAGAGATAGAACCAGAAGTAATGCAAGCATTTAACTGCTGTACTGTACCTTTTAGCGTTCTTGTCTCATTTGAGACAACTTTGTACAAAAAAAAAAAAAGTGGGTGGGTGGATGAGACACTTTGCATGTGTGTTGCATTAGACATGCAGACTTGGCACAAGCCCATAATTTATTTGATATGAGGTCTGCGATGGCCTGGCATCCTGTCTAGGGTTTGTTCCCCACCTCTCGCCTAGTATTCCCAGGATAGGCTCTGGATCCACTGCTGCTCTTACCAGGATGAAGTGGTTACTGAAGATGACAGAATGAATGATGAACGATATACAGTGATATTCAACAACCATAGTATTAACATAGGTGTATCTACTCGTTCCATGAGAGCGCCGGCTGTCTCGGGAGACGGATTTGGTGCCAAAATAAAAGCTTTGTCCCATCCAGATAACAGACATAACAGAGGTACATTGTTTGCCCCAAATATTGTTCTCAATAAAGGGAATTTAGGAGTTGTAAAAAAACAGAGGACAAAACAGTCTCTGTAACTTAAAAGTTAACTACATCCTTCATAGCAATGTTCTTTATTTTCATTTGAAATTCATATTTGTGTTTGTTGCATGTTCTGACGACCAAATTTAGTGAGCTCTCATTACTTGATGCAACACAGGTAAGATGCTAGCTGCATTAGTTTACATGTTCCTCAACGGAACAGCAAGGCTAATTCTTTACTAGACGCTGAAGACATCTGGGTTTGAGAATTTCAGGTTTCATTTCCTGATATTTACATCTAGATGTGTTAAACACCTTAGAACATGGCATCTTTGGCGGCAGACCACCCAATCTTTAGATGAGCAAAAGTACTGGAACTAATAGTCTTTAAAATAAATAAACACTTAATAGTTGGTTGCATATTTCTTGCTTGCAATAACTGCATCAAGCAGGTGACACCAAACTGTTGCGTTCTTCTTTTGTGATGTTTTTCCAGGCTTGTATCGCAGCTCCTTTCAGTTTTTGTTTGTTTTGGGGGGGGGTTTCTCCATTCAGTCGCAAAGGAAGTGAAATGCATGCTCAATTGGGTTAAAGTCTGGTGACTGACCAAAACCTTCCACTTTTTTTCTTCTGATGAGGTCCTTTGTTGTGTTGGCAGTGTGTTTTGGATCATTGTCTTGCTGCATGATGAAGTTCCTCCCAATTAGATTGGATGCATTTCTCAGTAAATTGGCAGACAGAATGTTTCTGTAGACTTCTGAATTCATTCTGCTGGTACCTTCATGAGTTTCATCATCAGTAAAGATTAGTGAGTCCATTCCAGAAGCACCCATGCAAGCCCAAGCCATGACACTACCTCCACCCTGCTTGACCCATGAGCTCGTAGGTTTTGGATTATGAGCAGATCCTTTCTTTCTCCACACTTTGGCCTTTCCATCACTTTGGTAGAGGTTAATCTTGGTTCCAGAACTTTTGTAGCTCATCTCTGTATTTATTTGCGAATTCCAGTCTGGCCTTCTGATTCTTACTGCTGATGAGTGGTTTGCATCTTGTGCTATGGCCTGTATATTTTTTTGCTCTCAAAGTGTTCTTCAAACCGTGGATTGTGATACCTTCACCCCTGCCCTGTGGAGGTTGTTGCTGATGTCACTGACTTGTTTTTGGGTTTTTCTTCTGTTGTTTTTCTTGGCTGACCTGTTCCATGTCTGGTTGTTAGTAGACCAAGTGGGCTCTTTCTTTTTCAGGACGTTCCAAATGTTTGTACTTTCTCAGCTTCGAAATGTCTTGCTTTTCTCCCATAGATAGTTCTCTGGTCTTCATGCTGGTTTATACTTTTTAACAAGTCTTCACAGGTGAAACCCAGAGCTCAAAACCAAGTGTAAGCATTCAGAGTTATTAACTGTTTAAACAATCAACATAACAGGGCACATCTGTGCAACACCTGTCAGTCACAATATTTTTGATCACTTGGGTGGGTTCAAACAAAAGGTGCCATGTTCTAAGTTGTTTAACACACCTAGATATAAAGATCAGGAAATGAAAGCTGAAAACCCAAAGGTCTTCAGTGTATAGCAAAAACAAAAGAATTGGCCTGACTGTCAGAGGATTTATAGAAAAAAAAGTTTTGTATTTTAAAAAAAAAAGTTCATTCTGTTTGTATCTAAGCTGAGAAACTAGACAGTGATTAGGATTATGATGTAAAAGGACAGTGACGGATGTCCTGAATGGAAAGTTTTGTTTTTTTTTGGTCACAATGTTATCCAGTGACAGGTTACGTTCAATGTTAAGTTGAATGCTTACTTTCTGACACCAAAGGTTAACAGTAACAGTCCTTTGCAAAGTTGGTTCACACAACCTGTTTAAAAAAACAAAAAAAACAAAAAACAAGTGTACGATTTTAGCCTTTGCTTTAGCTTTGATACTCTGCCCAGTACGACTGAGCATGTATCTTGTTATGTCTGAGGTGGCTGAGGAAGAGGTGGGGATGGGGGAGGGTCAGATTCTGTTCTGCTGCGCTTCATTGGCAAATCGTGATCATGAGCCTTCCTTATGTGCCTGTACAAGTCCCCAGACTGTGTGTAACTCCGGTAACAGTAACGGCATTCATAAGGACGCTCCCGTGTGTGCACTATGGCGTGCCTCCTCAGTGTATAAGCACAAGAAAATGTCTTTCCACAAGTGGCACATGTAGGCACATCCTCTACATAATTCCCAAGAGAATCGTGATATTCCTCAAAGTAGATAGTCTGATGCTCTGGCTGCTGGGAAGCTGCTGTAAAAAGGGTAGATGGGAAGCTGGGTGTGTCAGAAGAGGAAGCACTAGGACCCTGTGGTGAAAAAGGGAAAGAGATTGGCTCTTGGTGATTATGTGAGAGTTGCATTAATGAGTGGGGAGGTATGAAGTGAGCATTGGTGATCTCAACATCATTAGTCCCCTCATAATTCTCTCTTTCTTCTAAATCAACATCTCTCCTTCGCTCTCGGACCCGAACAGGTGTCTCCTCCATGTCTTCCGGCTCTTCATCCGAGATTACAATGGCCTCCACCTTCACTTTTGCCGTCTCTTCGCTAGCATCTTCTCTACCCGCTGAAGACAATGCCGTGGGAGAACATGACCGTGACCGTGGCTGTTCATTTAAACCTCTGGCAGCGAGTCTCACTTCATCACTTACAGTCTGTCCATTGTGTTGAATCGACGTGGGTCTTTTGGTTTGACCAGGATGAGTAGTGGCAACCGTAAACACACTGCTTATTTCTCTTGACACGGATGTTTCTTGACTGGAGTCTCTATTTCGACTGTGCTCCACAGGAACCAGAACCATAACGGTGGACGCACTACGCTGAGTTTCTGTTCCTGTCTGAACTGGTTCTGTGGTGCTGCAAGGACTTGAAAGTGTAGACTCCATATTAGCAGCCGCTGACATCCCAGCTCTGGCAGGTCCAGGAGAAGAACTGTACAAGCCAGGTCCAGAATCATTTACTGCTGGAAGAGAGTCCATGCCTGGTTGGGTAGTGTCCGCCATGTCTGGACTTCCCAGATTAATGCTATGTGTGATGCAATTAGGTACTCCCACATTTGTCTCTGCTTTAGTGTCGATATGAAACGCCGACTGCTGGCTTGGCTGAGGACACTGCGTTATTGAGGGAGACGAGGCTGGATTTGATGCTGAAACCCTGACAGCTCCTTGTCCGCCTTCCACCATTTCCCTTCGGCCATTTGACTTTCCTTCTCTAGACGACCCGCTGAACATCGTTCCATCTCCCCCAGTTTCACTTGCTCCCTCTTCTGCCCTGGTGCTGTCAGCCTCAGCCAGTCCACGTCCCTGTAGTCTTTTCTTACAGACTCGCACCACGTCGTTCATGTGCAAGAAACTGGCCGCAGCGAGAACATCTTCTGGAGGTGGGTGTGCTGCCAACTGCAGCACTCCCTCATACATGAAATCGAGGAGCAACCCGAATGCTGGAGGGGTGACTATATCTCCATTAATGGTGACGGTGTCTGTCTCTGGTCCTCCGTTTACTGTAGACGTGCTGCCTACTGGGTGTTCAGAGTAGAACATGTGGAAGAACGGTGAGCAGGAAGCCAGCACGGCACGGTGAGCCAGAAAACGAGTGGGACCAACTCTGACTGTGCAGTCACACAGGAATCCCTGGAGACGCTGAGAGCGCAGACTGGCCAAGAGCTGCTGACTATGACCTGGGAACTCCATGGCAAGCTGCAAGAAGCGAGGAAGATATCAGTAAACACGTTTACCCAAGTAGGATAAATGCCACTTTAACTGTACAATGCATGAGATATTGAATACCATACCTCAGATGAATAACTAGGTGTAAATGAAGTTACAGCAATGTTTCTGCTGTATACAGACCCTCAGACTACAAACATCTTCAGACTGTATGATCTGAAGCTAGTCAAGCCATTTTAAAAACAATAATTCTTCACAGGAAAGGAGACAATCACTTCATCACTACATCTGAAAAAGAAGAAGTACAGCAGCATTAGGAAACCTCTGGGGATTTCCAACAGGTCGGCTAATTAAGGTATATATGTGTTACAGTTAGCACTTACCAAACAGAATATATCTGTTAACAGTTCACAGGTTGCCAGAATGCAAAGGAAATAGCTGAAGCTTAGCTAATTATGCTGTGACAACAAAACAGTTTGGGTCCTAGCTAGCTAACCTTAGCTAACATCACAACAAGAAAACTCATTTAGCTAGTAACTAAAACAATGGCATAACCACATGACCTGTATACAATAAGAGAATAATGTCAACATAATTTCATAGCATTTCTTTTAACTGTATAAATAACTGCAACAAAACAGAATTTGTTGTCGAAATAAAATAAAAACAACTGCGAGAACAGAGCGAGGATTTCTATTAAGAGCCGAACCGTACGAAGACCCACTACTCTGCTAACGTAGCTGTTATTCTTCGGCTGAATCCCTAATAGCCCTGATGTCCCTACATAGGTGCATTAAGTAGGGCGTAAGGTAATGGGTTTTTACACCATCCGTAGTGCACTGTGTCTTAAACAGAGCTGGTTCTGGATTGGACCATGCTCAAGTCTGCCACCTATTGGTTGGAAACGAAACCAGTCCGCCGTTGTTAAAGCTCCGTGTAGAACAAACGAAGTAATATTTGTTCCCGAGATAACAAAATCTTCGACATTGTTTTATTAAAGTTTTTTTTTGTTACATAAATGGCAACATATTTAACAGTATAATTTTAATGACGCAAACTATAATACATAGTTACTGTGGAAAATCTAAAACTTTATTAGTCACTAATGCTCTATCAGAGCGTGCCTGCTTTTAAGTTGAAGCATTGAGCCGGTTGATTTGTGTGCAAGCTTCTCCACACTTCCTTCAAACATGGAGGAAAGAGAGAGGGAAGTGATCAGTGAAATCAGTCCTGTGTGTTGTGCTCAAACGGCGAGTTTAACCGCCTGTAAGCAGCAGGACACAGGCGGAGAAGATGAAACCGCTACTGCTGTGGACAAGAAACTGGACATTAGTTCCGACCAGTTTGATCCGCTGCTTGCCTTGTATTCTGTAGAGGTTCCTCTGCCTTATCCCAACGCCCGGTGCTTCAACAACCTCGCCGAGTATGAGAGCTTCATGAGAGGCGGCCGTGGAAGGGCGAAGCCTGAGAATGTGGAGAAAAAGATCCGCAAAGCCAAAAGAGGAGAAACAGACCCAGAGAGAATAGAGAGGCTGAAAAGACTGATGGTGAAAAAGAGCGCGTGCGAAGAAGGAGAGGAGAGAGGAGTGAAGAGACACAAAGCTCCAAAAAATGTTCTCACGAGGATGCAGTGTATGTGTCTCTGAGTCTGAAACTGGAGCTTTGTCTTAACAAACAGACACAAAACAGATGGGAGATTATAAAACGCTTAACGTGGCTTAATAACACTCCAGCAGCGACTGTTTTCTCTCTCACATTTCTATCAGAAACGCCATTACTGCTAAAACAGCAGCGGGGTCCGAGTGGAAAGAGAATACAGCTTTTCACTGTAACTGGTTCCTCTCACAGAAACCCGTTATAAAGAAAACACTAAAGTGCAATTTTGGCGCAGTATGCTTTATTAATAACCTGTATACTAAATGTGGTCTTTTAATATCACTGTCGTAATGCATAAAGCCACGCTAAGTGTTTTCTTTAAAACTTGCTTCTGTGAGAGGAAACACTTACAGTGAAAAGATTCTTCTCTTTCTCTTTTCACAGAAATGTGAGAGAAAGTGTTTTTCCCTGCTCGCTGTTGGAGTAGTGTTAAGCCTTTCTCATCTTATTTCTCTCTCTCTCTCTGTGTGTGTGTGTGTGTAGTGCACGAGGGCAGTCCTTTAGCAGAGCTGAACCGCTGTGTTCAGCAGCGCCTCCGAGTCCGAGTGCACATCCGCTCGTTTAAGGGTCTGCGTGGAGTCTGCAGCGGCTTCGTGGTGGCTTTCGACAAATTCTGGAACCTGGTAACAACAAAACCATGAATATCTAACTTTCCACCTCACTACAGAGCTGTGACTCACACCCCTGCCGCGCTGAGAGCATGGCCTGTTTCCCTGTGTGCTGGAAATAAGCTAGGCCTTCTCCTCCTCCTCCTCCTCCTTCTTCTTCTTTCCTCCTCCTCATCCTTCTTCTTCTTCTTCTTCTTCTTTCCTCCTCCTCATTCTTCTTCTTCTTCTTCTTCTTCTTTCCTCCTCCTCATTCTTCTTCTTCTTCTTCTTCTTCTTCTTCTTCTTCTTTCCTCCTCCTCATTCTTCTTCTTCTTCTTTCCTCCTCCTCATTCTTCTTCTTCTTCTTCTTCTTTCCTCCTCCTCATTCTTCTTCTTCTTCTTCTTCTTTCCTCCTCCTCATTCTTCTTCTTCTTCTTCTTCTTTCCTCCTCCTCATTCTTCTCCTTCTTCTTCTTCTTTCCTCCTCCTCAGTCTTCTCCTTCTTCTTCTTCTTTCCTCCTCCTCCTTCTTCTTCTTCTTCTTCTTCTTTCCTCCTCCTCAGTCTTCTCCTTCTTCTCCTTCTTCTTCTTCTTTCCTCCTCCTCATCCTTCTCCTTCTTCTTTTCCTCCTTCTTCTTCTTCTTCTTCTTCTTCTTCTCCTCCTCCTTCTTTTTCTTTTCGTTCTTTTCCTTCTCCTCCTCCTTCTTCTTCTCCTCCTCCTCCTCCTTCTTCTTGAGCACACAGAAGCAGGCCAAAACCAGACAAAAGTACTTTTTCAATAAACTGTTAACAGCAATTCAAAGAAGAACTATTTTGAAAAATATTGTTATGATAAAAGCTGCAGTTTTGGGTTTATTTAGGTGAATGTGTCACACCGTCACTCCGGTCACTGTCATACTGCAGGCTTTTAGCCCACTGATCTGAGCTCGGACTCTTCATTTCTGTTGTGACTAGGCGATGGTGGATGTGGACGAAACCTACAGGGAGCCTTTACTCGGAGAGGCATTCTACCACGAAAAAGCACTGACTGTTACAAGGGTATGGCATGGCCTCTTTACACAGAGAAATAGTTACATGTGGCTGAATGTTCCTCTGTCCGTTTTTATAATTAAATAACTAAATAATAACGTAGTGGTTCCATGAGTGACTTTTGACATGCAAATTTGCATCTGTAGCATCATTTTGAAATTCTTTTAAATGGTCAGAATACATGACAGTTTCGTTTCCGTTTTTCAGTTTAGCTTTTTTTCGCAGTGGGTCCTGGGTGTGATCCTGAGCTCAGGTGACCGTGTGGAGTTTCTGTGCATCTCCCTGTGTGCATGTGGGTGGATTGGCCAAGATAAATTTACCCGATGTGTGAATGAGTGCATGCGTGCGTGCGTGCGGTGCCCTGCAATAGACTGGCGTTCCATCCAGGGTGTATTCCCACCTCAGGTCCAGTGTTTCTGGCATAGACTCAGGATTCAGCACAACCTTGATCAGGATAAATCGGTCACTGAAATTGAGTGACGTAAATTTCGCTAATTTTTTTTTTCCAGTTTTATTTAAAAATAACACACCTAGCACGCACCACGTCCTCTTTTGGCCCCATCTGTGGTGAAATTGTGGGAAGAAAATGACAGACTGCTGCCATCATTATCTGTTGAGGGCTGCGGAAATCTTCTGATCGCACTGCATCCGTTAACATCTTGTTTCCAGCTGTTTCAAAAGTTGCAAGTTCAGGCTGCATCTGGGAAAGCAGCAGCAGCAGCAGAGGCCGAGACTTCAGAAGCAGCCGAGCCGAGTGCTGAACCACACCCTATCACCGCAAGCAGCACCGGGAGGGTCCGAGCATCCAGACAGGCAGCAGAGAGACTGGCACAGTCTGTGAGAAACCTGGCAGTGACCGGCACAGACACATCTCATGCACCTGATGCTGGTTCAGAGCAGAGACCCAAGGTGTCTACGCCGAGAGTGGAGTACGGACGAGTGCGTGCTCGTCACGTCAATCAGCTCTTTATCCGGGGAGAAAACGTTCTCCTTGTGAACATTCAGCGCGAGTAGCAGCACTGTGTTTAACTGGTTACTGCAATAGAAACTGTTTCTGGTTGTAAGAGCACATTTAAGGACAGGCAGAAGACGAGTCTTCTTATTGTATCATATTGATATGAATATAATCCTACTTGTAGAAGTGGAGAAAATACAACCAAATAAACCAAATTCCTACTTGTTTGCAATGATTTTAAGTGCTCATCACATACTGATGTTTCACAGACATGTCCTCTAGGTGGTGGTGTGAGACCAACATGACCAGCTCCACGCGTGGCTCCCTGTTTATCGGCTTATAATTATGTATTATTGACACCAATGCTGTAGGCTCACTACATTTAACATCTACCAAAAGACAGGCAAATCTCTAGTATGTCAACACTGTCTCTACCTCAATTATCTTTCAGATACTTTTTTTTTTTTGAAGCCTTTTAACAAAAAATTTTGTTTAACAATAATGTGATAAGAGCACTCCTGGAGAAATTAAAAAGCTGTCTCTGGATCTGGTGAAGTCCCACCCGTACCCATTTTCATTTCCACTTCAGACTAACATAATTGAGAAAGAGGCAAAGAAACAGGAATGTCCTGTTAGTGTTATGTCTCTTTTTTCCCGTGTCAGTTAGAAATGACACACCAGTCTCAGTGGAGCTCGTAAAGCGCCGCCTGAATAATTGAGCTTTTAAAGTTGGAAATTGAACATGGCACTCAGAGGCTGTCACTGTCCTGACGTTTTTGATTGTGATTACTCTTTATGCACACACAAGCCATAAATACACTACTTACTGCAGCCCATGGAACTTTTAAAAACCCATTTCCCGTTGATTTCTAATTTTAATCTAAACATGTCCTGGCAAAAAAAATAAAAATTTGCAAATGCATACATGCAAAGTGCATTTTAGTCTATTAGGGAATATGCTTTATGATCGGTCCTACTTCGCTTAAGGCGCTATAGTATTTCACGTTAAATGTCGAAAGATTATGTCTGTATTATTTTTTTGTTTTGTTTTTTCAGCTTGATGAAATGGCAATGTTTTCCACATTGCACTTGTACATTTGAATCAAACAAGAGCTCACAGCTTGATATAGAGATTTTGTAGATTAAAACTCTTAACAATGCATTTACCCAGTTTCCGTACAGTCTGATTTTACAGCAAATCTCCCAGGATTTTTTTTTTTCCCCTCCAGATGTTTGTACTTGACATGGACCATTTAATTAGAGGGTTCCGAGTGATCTCAGCATGCCACAGCTGGAAGTAAAGGAGTAAAATGAACCTGATGAGCATTACATCCTGGTGTCACAAAGCTTCCTAGCAAACTATTCACAGCTTTTCTGCCCAGGCATTTTACAACTGCTTATTCCTCAGTGGCTCCGCTTTGTGCATATTCATGATCTGGCCAGTTGGCCCTGGCTGTGGGAACACACATGTGGCCAGATGGAGGCTCTCCTGCGCTAGCACTCGCTCTCTCTCCACCACCAGTCCAAGCCGTGCACAGCATCTTCAGTATTTATTAATATTACAGCTAAACACAGTCATGGCCCGATGTCTCAATTTCAGTGCACTTCATTAAAAAAAAAAAACTCTGCAGTTTCGATAGAGCAAGATTAAGAGTGCAAAAGTTGACCACAAAAATTAACATTCACTTGGCAAATGACATTCACCCAAGACCATTTAAATAAATTTGCTGGCAAAGGTTTAAAAAAAAAAAAATGAATGGAATGTTACAGCACTATAGATTGATCACGGAATTATGGTTACATCTTAATTACATAAAAACAAAACCCCAACAGTGTTGCATTTATGTTACAGCTTTGAGACGTGTAGTGAAACGATTAAGAAAAAAAAACCACAACTTCCAAATCCACATGAAAATCACCTCTTTATTCTGTCACATAAAAAGACCATCATGGGTACAATCAAATCAGTGTATGGACGTTTGGACATACACTTAGAAGAAGGGATGTTTTGTTGTTTGGTTGGTTGGTTGGTTGAGTTTTGCATAAAAAGTATAGTGTTTTTCAGTAAAGATCCATAGCCCCTATACATGATACCCCAATCTTACACATATACGCTAATAGACTTAAAAAAACAAACAAACAAACAAAAAAAAAAAACATCAATCCCTTGGAAAAAAAGAGAAGAGAGAAGGCAGAATTTTGGTCATTGTGTGCGCGTGCGTGTGCTGCTTCTGAACAGGAGGGAAGGCTTCAGTTCGAGTCCCTGCTCCTGACAATACAGAGATGGTCTTAAAGATACAACATTCCACTCGGTGAGCAGAACAGCACAGTGAAGCTCACTCATCTCAGTACACAGCCTCACCCCAACTCACTCATTATCACCTGACTTGCATAAAGAAAAGACTTAATCCTAACAATCAGGTTCAGAAAACATAAACCAACATTTTAATCATTCACACTAGCCATGCAGTGACAATGGGGGAACAAACAGATTAAAAAAAAAAAAAAAAAATCGTGCATACATAAATGCTCAAATGTCTACAGTACCGTCATAAATACTGTAATCTCATATTGTCTTAAGAAACTTTGTAAAGAGAAAAAGGTATAGGCAACAGGTTGATAGGCACTGTGTATGTAAGGACACTGAATGACCAAAGCCTCTGTGTGTGACTGATGTACATTCACATAAAAATGCAAAAACAGATCACATTTCTAGAAAAATATATTCCCATTCCAAAGGCCACAGCGGTCGCTCTTAACATGATCCTCACCTGCTCCGTCTTGCTCTAGTTCTGCACTGATTCGCATCATTTGAAACATCTCATTATTAACATTTCATTTAATAATCTCTCATTTAAATAACTTATGTCCATTTTCAAGGATATTTACAAGATTATATATAGAGGAGAATGGAAAGGACAGGGAATAACTTCAGATCAGATCAAACAAATCGAACAATCCTCAGTAAGGACGTAAAAAGGAGCGAGAATAGTATCTGCGGCCGATGTCGTTACTTTTATATATACGTGATGAGATATGTGATCCTGAAGATTCTTTCAAAATTTAAAGCAATGTTAAGTGGAAGTGCAATCACATATTTCTCTGTTATACAAAGCCAAACCAGTGTCCATGTGGCTACTGGGCCAGACTGATTAGATTCACCCTTTTACACATCGGTATTGTGTAAGGAACAATAGAATTCTGGGCGGCCATAATCGACATCTTTCAAGTACTCTTTGTTTGCAGCTCTTTTAAAAAAAAAATCCTTCATGCTCCTCCCTTCCAGAAAGATTGTCCTAGCGTACAGCCTCCATCTCTCCTATTCATTTGCCAAAGTTGGCAAAGTCAGCAAAGGCATCGTGCTTCTGTTGTGCCATGGCGGAGCTCATACTCATGACTGGCACCGACATTCCCATCCCCATGCCAACAGCTCCTGGCATTCCCATGTTCATGTTCATTCCCATCATGCCCTGATTGAGTGGCATGCCTCCCATAGGAGTTACGCCCATAGCGCCGCCTCCCATGGCAGGTGGCATGCCCATGTTTCCCATCATGGGGTTAGTGGGGGGTCGCACAGGGGCGGAGCTGGGCTGCATGCCAAGATTCATGCCAGCAAATCCCTGTGTCATCATGTTGACGGGGACTCCTAAAGAACAAAAAAAAAAAGAAGAAGTGTCAAAGAACTCATCTTCGACGTGGAAAAGAAGTCGTTTTTCAAAATACTTAAGTACTTGTACTGCAGTGTTATGCCATGCACGCCATTTTGCTTCAAAAATGTCCAGCTTTAAGCAGGTAATAGAACATACCAAAGGTTGTGATACAGAGTTGTCCACGTAGCACACCGTGATTTCTTTTCATACGCTCTTCTCTAAATTGGATTTACATAAGCATGATGCATTTAAGGCTTTCAGAAGGATCACGGTACAGAATCAGCACCGGCAAAAGGTGCTCAGCTGCCTATTCGTTGGGGTTTCAGTTTTATTACTGGCATTACATGGCGTTACTGATGAGGATATTTTAATAAGGACGGGATAGGAAATGAAAGCAATTGCTAGACAAGTGATGACTGATGATCATTAATAACATTTCTGATATTGGACATATGGTTTGAGTTAGAACTACATATATCAGATCGTTCTGATCTGATCCAAGCCAACATTTCAAGCCTGTGTGGTTACAGGGGGATTTCGAAATGGATTGTACCCTGGCTATCGGGGGCAGATATTTTATGTGCTTTGTGCAGTGCTGAGTCATTACCATGCTGCTGCATCATGTTGAGTGTGGGCTGACTTGGTCTGGGAGGCTGCATGCCAGGACCCAGGTAGTCCAGACTGATGTTGACGTTGGAATCGGACCAAGTGGACGGCATGGAGGTCTTCTTGGCTTCTTGCTTTTGTACGGACTGCTGAGGCACCAGTGGAGTCCCCATATTCTGCAGAGGCTGACCCAACAGAGCGAAAACAACAGGAAGTTCAATTACCAAGGATGACCACCACACCCCGCATAACGGCAGAGCTGACGTTCTGACGTTCAGAAATGATTCCAGGCTTCTCATTCACGTATACTAGTTTTTTTTTTTTTTACAAGATAAACACAAGAGTTTGTTATGGTTAGGGACATCTTTTTTTTTTTTTTGAAAATCACTTGCATCTGGAATTAAGGGATTTCTTTTCTTTAAGGCAATAATGATAATAATAATAATAATAATAATAATAATAATAATAAAAATAAGGGTCGGTGTAAAAATGTCTAGAGATTGCAGCAAAATCTCTTGAGGTTATCAGGTTTCTTGACAGTTATTAGACTATAACAATGATGACTAAGAAGCTTTGCTTTATTGTTTGCATGTGTGGGGGTTTACTTTTTTTTTTTTTTTTTTTCTTTAGCCAAACAAATGTTGCCATTTTTAAAGTAGGTCAGGTTTTTAGCATGCAAATATCATCATGGGGCTTTTGTTTCAGTTTAATGATTTTCTGACTCAAACTTGTTCTTCCTCATTCTGCTAGTCTCCGTGATGGGCGTCCCAGGGGTGCAGGGCTTGGTGGATAATGTGAAGGGGGTGGGTGGAAATTGTACCAGTGCTGTACGTTAACCCTCCTTTGTCTTGCTTTCATGTTCCTCTGCTCTCAAAACCGCCTGCTCAAAAAAGCTCAACCAGTATTGTCTCTCCGTGGGTAAATCATGTTTAGTGAGCTTTTCCACTCTAAACATGCTGTACTGTTTCGATATACTCTATAGAGCTTAATGTGTTTTATACGCAAAATGTGAAGGAGGGAATGTAAATCAGGAAATACACTATAACTGCTGATTTTAATATAAAATAAGTTATAACTGCATATTTATTTAAAAAACAAAACAAAACAACTTATTAATCAAACCAGGAATAACTGTCAGGCCAAGTTATATCTATAAATGAATCAGAACATTCTACTTCGAGGCTATTAACATGTTAACAAAGAGACTGCTCCATGACAAGAGTCTCCATTAGTACAGCCGTGCTCTAGCTTTGTATTCAGTGGGTTAAGGGGGAAAAAAATGTTCATGGTTGCAAGCGGAAAGATTCACCGTCAACACCAAATTTACGAAAGATGAAAAAGACCAGTCAACTCCAAGACATGACCATGACGTAATAAAATGGAGCTTACACACACACCTGAGACTTGGATATGGGCAGGCCCGCGCTTTGAGTGCAGGTCATAGAGAAGTTGATGCTTTGGGAAGCACTGATGTTGGTGCTCAGAGAAGGACCCATGAGGTCAAAGAGGTCAGCAGAGGACGCTGTCGAGGCAGGAGCAGGTGCGAACAGGTCTGTCGTTGCAGGAGTCGCAGGCGGAGGGGCTGGCTGCCCATCTGAAAACGTGCTCCAGTCCCCAAAGTCTCCGTTACCACTAGACGCTGAGGCTAAGCGGACACAAAGGGTTTAAATGAACAGCTTGTAAGTAGGAACTCAAATCACATGCTATGTTAGGCTTGTAGATAAACCATTCAAGTAGGGTTTTATTTATTTATTTATTTTTTACATTTTGTTATATGTTTATTTTAATACAGCATGAAACACCTTCACAAAACTGTGAGAATCAAACACCACCTAGAATACTTGCAAGGTGTCTAGGACACGTAAAAAAAAAAAAGCAACGGTAAATATCAGCCACCCCAAAATGCAGTATCTGCAGACAGATGTTCATAATCCTCACATGAGCATCACATGAGCATCGGATTTAGTCCAGCTCATTCCCCTTTCTCCCAAGCAGACAGCGCGAGATGTTTTGCCCAACGCGAGTTGAAATGTGTCTGTCCTCATTAGCTTTAGCACAGAGCTCAACCATATGGCTTGCCCTCCTTTTTCTTTTCAATATTTAAGAGCTTTATGCTCTTTGGTTTTCATAAAAAGGCAGATGATGACAACAGGCGATGGCCCCATTGCAAATACCAACAGCCTTCTGTTACGTTTGCGTCACTTGCCCGAAATAGCCAGAGTACAAAAATGTGTGTGTTGGGAGGAGGTAAAGTTTTTCCCCTTCTATTGATAATTACAATTCAAACTATTTTAATCAATCAATCTAATACTTAAATATTCATTACTTCCATGACCTTGGCTTTTTTTGCTGAGTGGGTTGCTGTAATGACATCAATGGCACCAGTGCTATTCTTAAACTTTCTGATGTAGTATTTACACATGCATACCAGCTGCAGGAAGACTGGCTGAAGCTGCAGGTGAGGAGAAATCTGCAAAGCCTCCAAACAGTTCTGAGCTTAAACCTAGACAAGAGGAGTGGGAAAGAAAAAGAAACACAAAGAAAATGGAAAGAAAGATTTTTCAGGTAGGATTGATTTTTAAAACAAAGTCTGTTTTCTTGTGTTAAAGCCCATCCCCACCTTCTCAAACTCTGTCCCCGCCCAGTCCCCACCTTCTCAAACTCTGTCCCCGCCCAGTCCCCACCTTCTCAAACTCTGTCCCCGCCCAGTCCCCACCTTCTCAAAC